>JAXCHO010000107.1:1665000-2265000 GCA_036630365.1 Acanthiza pusilla | reverse complement strand
GTCCCAGCGGGTGTCAGAGTCCCAGCCGGTGTCCCAGCCGTGTCCCCACGGCTGTCCCGGACCCACCTGCGTGGGGTAGCTCACGAACTGCAGGGCAGAGTTGCTGGAGACCATGGCGCCCAGGTAGGACAGCGAGCAGGCCCCGTAGAGCCAGCCCCGCGTGCGGTCGGGCCGGGCGGGCTCCAGGAAGCGAATCACTGCGGGGACAGCGACAGCGGGCGGTCAGGGCGGCCCGGGCCCGGTCCCCACCGCCCCGGGGACTGCCCGGACTTACGGAGCTTGGCGAAGGCGGCGTTGATCACGCACTGGATGAACACCAGGGTCAGGGCGTACTTGAACTTCTCCTGCTTCGCGCCCTCGCCGTAGCGGCCGCGGGTGCTGCGGGACGGACGCCGGTGAGGCCGGGGAGCGAGCCCGGGGCACGGGGAGCGAGCGGCGGGACCCGGCCGGCTCCGTCCCGTGTCCCCGCAGCCCCGTTACTCCCGTCCCACGTCCCCCGCAGCCCCAAGCCCCCGTCCCGAGTCTCCTCTCCGCCCCCGTCCCCTGTGCCCCCAGCCCCGAGTCCCGCTCGGTGGCGGTGTCCCCGGCGCGGCGCCGCTCACATGCTCTCCTGCAGGATGCCATAGTAGAAGTAGCAGGCGAACACGCCGAGGAAGCAGACGGGCAGGCGGAGGCGCTCGGGCAGCCCCGCGGCCGCGCTCGCTCCCATGGTGGCGGCGGGGCCGCTCAGCGCGGGCGGCACCTCCAGCGCCACATCCCGCGGCGCCCCGGGCGGCCTCATCGGCCCCGCCGCGCCCGCCCCGCCCCGCGCCGCCCGCCGCGCTGCCGGGCCCGCCGCGGGGGAAAGGCGGGCTGGAGCGGCGGGGGGCAGCGCGGAGCCGGGCAGGGGCTCAGAGCCGCGATCCCCCAAACCCTCCCCGGGGCCGCGCCCGCCGCGGTTCGGCCGCGATGGCACCGGCGGGGCGCCGCGCGGCTCAGGCAGCGCGCGGGGCACCCCCACCTTGGGGGCCTTGTCGGTGCGCGGCGCGGGCGGGAGCGCCCCCGATGTGGAGAGCGGCGAGTGGCCGCGCTCGAGGGCGGGCCCCGAGGGCGGGCTCGGATTGATGCTCCCGGCGGGGAGACCCTGCCCGCTCCCGGCGCCGCCGGGCGGGGCCTCTCGGGGTCCTTCCGCTGGTCCCGGTCCCGGCCCGAACCCGGTGGGGTGGCGGTGCCGGGTCCTGTGCGGAGCCGGGTCCCTCCCAAGGTCCCGTTCAGCCGCTCCCGCTGCTCCAGCGGAGCCTCCCGGGTTCGGTGGGGGCCGGAGAGCAGCGAGTCAGGAAAGTGCTTTGGTCAGGGAGAGACGAGCCCCCTCCATGGTACTTTGTCCTTCACAGTTCCTCTCATTCTCACATGAACTCTACCATGATTCCCAGTCCCAGCTCTGTCTCCTGGCTGTCACTTCCCCTCTCCAAAGCACGGCACTCCGCAGGCTCCACGGAGGAGCTGCCGGTGCTGGAGTTCCCGAGGGCCTCACATCATGAGGGAGCTTTGGAACACCATGCCTTCCTCGGGCTGCCCGCAATTCCAGGGCTCGCTGCCTGCTCGGTACCAGCCGCCGTCTCAACTTGGCCCTGCCCGCCCCCAACCTGGCGGCCTCGGCAGCACCCGCGCCGCTGTGCCCTCTGCCCTCATCAAAGATGGCCACCGCAACGGAGCCCCGCCGGCAGCGCTGCCCGAACGAAAGATGGCAGCGCGCGGCTTCACTGTGGGCAGCGCCTGCCCGGCTCCAAGATGGCGAGCGGTCACGTGACGGGGGGTGTGGGCCGCGTCCCGGCGGAAGCGTGAGGGACCGAGCAGGGAACGGCGGCTGGCGACGGCGGGAGCGGGGCTGGCGCCGCCGGAGCAGACGTGCCGCAGGGCGGGGGACACGGCTGTCACCACGGAGCCCGCCAGCGCCAACACCGCGGCGGCCACCGCCGCCTCGCGGGCCGCGGGCGCCGGGGACCAGGCAACCTCACTGCCCCCGCCCAGGATGCAGCGCAGGAAGGTGAGCACGGCCGGGGAACGGGGGAGGCGACCGGCGAGGAGACCAGCGAGCTCAGGCCGCTGCTTTCTGCCCTTCCACAGCCCCTGCGCTCCCTCGCCCGGGTACAAAACTGGGGGAAGAATAGCGGCCTTGAGCCCCCGGTGCCCGCCCCCCGCGCTCGCTGATTGGCTCTAACTAGAACACGCCGCGCGCTGATTGGCCACTTACCTGTCACTCATCGCCCCCAACGGCTACCGTGTCCCCTCCCCCGCGCTCGCAGCGGGGCCCTCCCTTAGGAGTTTCCGATTGGACAGGTGCTTGGAGAGCCGCGCCCCTATTGGTCGGGTCGCCGTGCCGGGCTGGCCGCTGATTGGCTTTTGCTGCCGTCAATCGCCGCCGCCAACGGGCACCTCCCCGCGCGAGCCTTGTTTGTCCCTTCCCCCATGGCGCCGCGCCCCCCCCGGTTGGCGTTGCCGTGGGAGCAAGCTTCGCGCTGATTGGCTGCCGATCTGTGTCGATTATGCGGGGCGGTGCCCGCTTTTTTTCTGCTCGAGCTGTCATTGGTCGAGTCTCCCTCTCGGCCCCGCCCACGCGCGCTGTGATTGGCTGGGCCCGGCGCGGCTCCGCTGGGTGCAAAACAAAGCGGCGCGGGGGCCGCGCTCCCCTCATGGCGGCCGCTCCCCCCCGCTCCCCTCACGGCCGCGCCATCGCCGCCGCCTCACGGCCCTGCCCGCCCGGGGGTCCTGGTGCCGCCCTCCAGCCCCGACCGGCACCTGCTGACACCGCCGGAGCCCCGGTGTTCCCTCGCTGTTCCCTCACTGGAAATTGAGCACACGTCTGGAATTGGGGGAAACAAAAATAAAGCGTGTAGGTTGAGGTGTGAACTGTTTAATAATCAGAAATAAAATAAAATGCTGTAATAATGGTAAATAATAATGATAATAGAAAAGCAAAAGGGAAAGAAAGCAATTGATGACTGATACCAGAACTCCCTTCCCACATGCACATTGCTCCCCCCACTTTGAGTTAATTACTGATAATTCTCCAGTTTATGTACTGGGAATGACATTCTGTGAGGGGGAATATTCCTTTGGCCTCGTGGGATCACCTGCCCTGGTTTCTTTTGGGAACCTCCTCCTTGGCAAAGCAGGAGACATGAAAAGAAAGGGAGAAAAGAGTCCTTGACTTGGAATAAACTCCAGCCCATGACCCTGCCTAGGACACCTTCCAGCTGAAGAGTCTGGGAGGATATGAAATATGAAATATCTCTCCTTATTTGGTGATTTTTTTAAACAATGTAAGTCCAATATTGAAATCTAAGTGCTCTGTGGCGATGTGCTGTTGCAGAGGAATGCGGGCAGCAGCTCGGATGGAACAGAGGACTCGGATTTCTCCACGGATCCCGAGCACACGGACAGCTCCGAGAGCGATGGCACCTCCCGGAGATCTGCCCGTGTCACCCGCTCCTCGGCCAGGCTCAGCCAGAGCTCCCAGGGTAAGGGAAGGGCTCCTTAAACCAGGAAAAACTCTTCCTTAGACCAGGGAAAGGCTCTTCCAGCCCCGCACACAGGATCCCAAATGCAGCTCCACACTGGAAGCAATCCTGCTGTTCCCAAGGGCTCTGGGTTCTTATCCAAACCCTGATGGTTCTTATCTGAACCCTGATGGTTTTTATCTAAACTAAGGGATCTTTACTTTTCCACATGAGAGCTGGGTGGTAATTATGGCTTCATTAAGTTGTTAGGCCTGGAGAAAGCTGGTGTAATTCCAGATTAGGGTGACAGAAGCAGGACAGAGCCATGGGCTGTTGGTCAGCACATGCTGTGGGTGCTTTAGGGTAACTGTGGTGTCCCCGTGGTTGTAACTGGGGTGTCCCCGTGGTCCCTGGGGTGTCCCCATTGTCCCTGTGGGGTAACTGGGGTGTCCCCATTGTCCCTGTGGGGTAACTGGGGTGTCCCCGTGGTCTCTGTGGGGTAACTGTGGTGTCCCCATGGTCCCTGTGGGATAACTGTGGTGTCCCCATGGTCCCTGTGGGGTAACTGTGGTGTCCCCATGGGTGTAACCGTGTGTCCCCGCGGGCTCAGACTCCAGCCCGGTGCGGAACCCGCCGGCGTTCGGGCCGGACGAGCCGGTGTACTCTACGCGGAGGGTGACACGCAGCCAGCAGCAGCCAGCTCCCGTCACTCCCAAGAAATACCCTCTGCGCCAGACGCGCTCCTCCGGCTCCGAGACTGAGCAGGCTGTGGATTTCTCGGACAGAGGTACAGCAGGGGCAGGGAGGGATCTGTGGGAATGCCGTGCCGCCTGTCCCTGCAGTCCCCGAGGTGTTTTGGGAGCTTTCCCTCAGCTCTGTCCCCTCCGCTCCTCTCCCAGACACCAAAAACGCGGCGGATCACGACGAGTCCCCGCCCCGCACCCCCACCGGGAACGCGCCCTCCTCCGAGTCCGACATCGACATCTCCAGCCCCAACGTGTCCCACGACGAGAGCATCGCCAAGGACATGTCCATGAAGGACTCGGGCAGTGACCTCTCCCACCGGCCCAAGCGCCGCCGCTTCCACGAGAGCTACAACTTCAACATGAAGTGTCCCACGCCAGGCTGCAACTCCTTAGGTAATCCCTGCTCCGGGGTCATCCTGCTGCCTCGGGTATTCCTGCTGAGCAGAGTGATGTACCCGGAAAACAGACAGGGAATTAGGGTGGGAATATCAGGGAGAAGTGGGTTTGGAGAAGGGATATGGAACGGAAATACAGAGATGTTTTTCTGGAGGTGTTTTCTGTTTTGGGGGAGGACAGGATAAGGAACCAGATAGGAGAATGAGGGTTCCTCCCATAGGTATGGGAGAAAATTCCAGGGTTTGCAGGCAGGGAATATGTCTTTCCCAGAAAGAGGATTTCAGTCCCAGATTATTGCCCTCCCATCCCTGGCTGCTTGCAGGGGGTGCAGCTTTAGGTTGGTGTGAGAAAGATTTTCCTTCCTTTGTAAACCAGGAAGTTTCCTCCCTCTGTCCCACCGGAGTGACCTGAGCATGCTCCTGTGAGGGATCTGCACCTCTGGGAGGCTTTTTCCACTTCTTTGGGATCATTTGTGCTGAGTTTTGTTGTTTCTCTGACCCTTGCAGGACACCTGACCGGGAAACACGAGCGCCACTTCTCCATCTCGGGGTGCCCTCTCTACCACAACCTTTCAGCAGATGAGTGCAAGGTGAGTGAGTTTTTACCTTCTGGTTTCTTCTCCTGATGGAATTTTAGAGCAAAACGTCAAGATTTGTAATTCGTGAGCAGAAAGCAGAGTTCCCATCTGTGTGCTGATGTCTTTGGCCGTGAGACAGCAGCAGTTGCGTGTCAGAGCTGTGGGTTACAGCTCCAAACGTTCACCTGGGCGAGAGGAGGGTGGCAGGAGCAGCTGCAGCCCTGACGGTGGATTTTGGCCTGCAGGTGCGAGCGCAGAGCCGCGACAAGCAGATCGAGGAGCGGATGCTGGCGCACAGGCAGGATGACAACAACAGGCACGCCACCAGGCACCAGGTGAGCGGCACAGCCTGGGCCTGGGCCCGGGGATTGGAGCCTGCGCTCCCCTCCACATCCCAGAGGAGCTGCGGGGCAGTCCCGGCCCTGCCCAGCCCCAGCACAGGAATTTCTGGATCCCTTCAGGGAGGTAGAGCTGGCGTTGGGGTCATCTCAGGATGATCCTTCCCTGTGCTTGGGTGGGCAGGACAAGGGAATTCCTGCAGAGCTGTAAACTGCAATTTTCCTCTGAGTAACCACCAGAGAACCAAACCAGGGCAGTGGCATTTTCCAGTGCCTGAGTCAGCCGGGAGCTCTTCCCCAGCGTGGAGCATTCCACGAGGAGTGTGCCCTGTCCTGCGGGACCGGGGCTGTGCTAGGGAGGAAAATTCCCTGCTTTGCATTCCTGTGTGGCACCTGCAGCGCCCTGTGATTAGCAGAGGGTTTGCTTCAGAGGCAGCAAACCTCACGGAATGGGAGCCACGACAGAATTCCATGGGGTGGGGAGTGAAGGGGAATGTTTGGGGTGGCTGGAGCCCCTCAGGGGTCCCCTCTCAAGGGGAATGTTTGGGAAGGCTGGAGCCTCTCAGGGATCCCCCCTGGGTTCCTTTCAGGCCCCCACAGAGAGGCAGCTGCGATACAAAGAGAAGGTGGCTGAACTTAGGAAGAAGAGGAACTCGGGACTGAGCAAGGAGCAGAAGGAAAAGTACATGGTAAAAGCAGGAATTTTATCCTTTCGCTCCCTCTGGGATGGAACTTGGCTTTCCCAGTCACCCTGCAGCATTCCCAGCTGGAAAAGCTGCAGGGTCCAGCAGCTCAGCAGCCAAACTCATGCCCTTTGCTTTCCCAGGAGCACAGGCAGACCTATGGCAACACCAGGGAGCCTCTCCTGGAGAACCTGACCAGCGAGTACGACCTGGAGCTGTTCCGGAGGGCGCAGGCGCGGGCGTCCGAGGACCTGGTGAGATCCTGAGGCGCTCCCAGCACAGCCCTGGGGAGCTGTGGGGCCTTCCCGGGGTCTGTGGGAGCTGTGGGACGGAGCAGGCATTGGGAAGCAGCTCCAGGCCCCACGGGGATGAGCCACAAGTGCCAGGGATGGCTGCAGGCACGGCTGGAGCTGAGCTCTGCCCTCAGGAATGTCAGTGCCATTCCAGAGGTGTTCCTGGGGACAGGGACAGCCTCCCTGCTCATGGGGACAGCAAAGCCACTGTGGCTGTGGCCAGGGACTGAGCTCGGGTGCTGCTGAGGCTCCTGAGGCCTTCCCAAAGCCACATCCCCCTCCAGAGAGGATCAAAAGATCCTCAGATGCTTTTCCATGAGATCATCGAGTCCAGCCCGTGACCTGGCACCACCTTGTCCCCAAGTGCCACGTCCAGGCTTTCCCAAACACCTCCAGGGTTGGTGACTCTGCCATCTCCCTGTGCAGCCCATTCCAATCCCAGTCCCTCTTTTCTGGGGAGAAATTCCTCCTCATGTCCAGCCTAAAGCTCCCTGGCACAGGCTGGGGCTGTGTCCTGCTGTTCCCTGACCCCACCTGTCCGGGAGCTGTGGGGAGGGGTGAGGTCTCCCCTGATCCTTTTCTCCAGGATGAACACCCCCAGCTCCCTCCCTGCTTCTCCCAGCACTTGTGTCCTCTCCCTCTGCATCAGGGAAGAATCAGTCGAGGAGCTGTAAGAATTTCCCCAAAGACAAATTTAAAAGACTCGAAGCAAATCTCCTCCAGGAAAATAAACCCCAACTCTCCTCCAGTTAATGAATATTTTGCATAATGGATATTTGTCGCTGGCAGGAGAAGCTGAGGCTGCAGGGGCAGATCACCGAGGGCAGCAACATGATCAAGACCATCGCGTTCGGGCGCTACGAGCTCGACACGTGGTACCACTCGCCCTACCCCGAGGAGTACGCGCGCCTCGGCCGCCTCTACATGTGCGAGTTCTGCCTCAAGTACATGAAGAGCCAGACCATCCTGCGGCGGCACATGGTGAGCGCAGGAAGGGCTCCTTCCTGCGGGAATTCGGCCACGGCTCCTGTGCCCAGCTGGGCTCAGCCCAATGCGCACGTCAGTGTCCCAAACCACGGCTGCTGTGGCTGTGGGACAGGAGGGAGCTGTGGTTCCTGTCCCACTGCAGCAGTTCTGTCCCTGAGCCCGCAGTGACCCCGTTCTGTGTCCCTGAACAAACAGTGACCCCTGCTCTGTGTCCCTGAACCCACAGTGACCCCTGCTCTGTGTCCCTGAACCCACAGTGACCCCTGCTCTGTGTCCCTGAACCCACTGTGACCCCTGCTCTGTGTCCCTGAACCCACAGTGACCCCTGCTCTCTGTCCCTGAACCCTGTTCTGTGTCCCTGACCCCGCAGTGACCCCGTTCTGTGTCCCTGACCCCCATTCTGTGTCCCTGAGCCCGTAGTGACCCCCGTTTTTGTCCCTGTCCCAGGCCAAGTGTGTGTGGAAGCACCCCCCGGGGGATGAGATCTACCGCAAGGGCTCCATCTCCGTGTTCGAGGTGGACGGCAAGAAGAACAAGGTGAGTGGAGCCAGGCTGGAGTCCTGGAATTTGCCATGATCCATCCATCCAATCCACGTGCCAGAGGGGCCAGAGGGGCCAGAGGTGCCAGAGGTGCTGGGCGCTGCTGTTCTGTGGGGACCTAGGGTGGCCCTGACTGCTCTGGGCACTGAGGGGCTGCTGGAGGCTGGGCTGGTCATCCCTGGGGAGTTCTGCTGCAGTTCTTTGGGGTCACTCCTGTGCTGCCCATCCCTGCAGGAGCTCTGCTGCAATTCCTTTGGGGTCACTCCTGGCTGCCCATCCTTGCAGGAATTCTGCTGCAGTTCTTTGGGGTCACTCCAGGTGTGCTCCCGCAATTCCCTCTGTCTCACACAGTGATGAGGGTGATGAGGGACAGAACCCAGGCTTAGCCAGCTCCATCCAGCACCAATGGAGTTGTTTCCTGGCTGGAAATCACCAATGGAATTGTTTCCTGCCTGGAAATCACCAATGGAATTGTTTCCTGCCTGGAAATCGCCAATGGAATTGTTTCCTGGCCGTTCTGTTTAAAAGCCTCCCCATCATTTCTCAGATGATTCCGAGTTGTTTTGTGCTTTCCCTCGTGGTTTTGCCCACCCAGTCTTTGTCCCGCTGCAGTAAAGAGCTGTGCGTGTTTTTGTCCCCAGATCTACTGTCAGAACCTGTGTCTGCTGGCAAAGCTTTTCCTGGACCACAAAACTCTTTACTACGACGTGGAGCCCTTCCTGTTCTACGTCATGACCGAGGCTGATAACACAGGCTGCCACCTGATCGGCTACTTCTCCAAGGTCAGCGGGAAACATTCCTTATCCACCTCACTAAAATGGGATTTAGGGCACCGTTTTTCAGCACTGAATCCCTTCTGCAGCCTCGGGGTTTGCTGCTTTTGGGAGCAGATAAAGCTCTGGGGCTGAGCTGCAGGAATTGTTCTGTTTGCTGAGGGATCACAGGTGCTTTGCTGCTCCATCTTCTCTCATTCCCAGCCAGAACCAAACCAGCTCCGAGGAGCTGTTGTTGCCAGGAAGCAGAGTGGGATAGAGAAATTGGGAAGGGATGTAGAGAAAAATACATTAAAATAAATATCAGTCACCATGTTGGGTTTTTTAAAATATAAAACAGTTAAAGGAATAAAATTCTGAGTTCTGTCCTCTCTGCTGTTGTTTCCAGGAGAAGAACTCCTTCCTCAACTACAACGTGTCCTGCATCCTGACCATGCCCCAGTACATGAGGCAGGGCTATGGCAAAATGCTCATTGACTTCAGTAAGTGAGGAGAGAAATTCCAGGAAAAAATTCCTCCAGTTCTGCCAGGAAATCTCACCTGGCTGCTGGTGCTTGAGCAGTTTCCATCCTGGCTCATTTCTGAGTAGTTTCAATACGGTTTTTTTGGTTTTATTTTAAATTTTTTAGGCTATTTGCTGTCTAAAGTAGAAGAAAAAGTTGGCTCCCCAGAACGTCCCCTGTCGGACCTGGGCCTGATCAGCTACAGGAGCTACTGGAAGGAAGTTCTGCTGCGGTACCTGCACAACTTCCAGGGCAAGGAGATCTCCATCAAAGGTGAGTCTGGGAGCTGAATTTGGGAGCATGGATTGGCTGCTTCCTGAAAAAAACACATTTGGGAAAAGATTCAGCCAAGAGCTTCATCCACCTGTGGGTTAGAATGTTAATTTTGAAAAGCAAAATGGTTCCAGCAGCCAATGGTGAGGATATTTGTTTAATGGCACTTCCTTTAATGGTGCTTCTCTGTTGGTGGCACCTGGGAGGCTGTGGAATGTCATGGGGGTGTGAGGTGATCCTGCAGAAGCAGAATTGTATCTTTGTGCAGAGGGTTTTAAATTCAGATCCTAAACCCAGCACACCAAAGCCCTCAGTGCTGGCTGTAGCTCCTCACAGCCGCAGGGAATTCGGAATGACCCACAACTGTGCTGGGAATGCTCCCCTGAGGAGGCTGGGGCTGTGCCCGGGGCTCGGGGTGGGCTCTGAGGGGTTGTACCTTGCAGAGATCAGCCAGGAGACAGCAGTGAACCCTGTGGACATCGTGAGCACCCTGCAGGCCCTGCAGATGCTCAAGTACTGGAAGGGCAAGCACCTGGTCCTCAAGAGGCAGGTGAGCAGCGCGGGAATTCCTGGGTTAGCTCCTTCCATTTCCTGATTCAGGAGGGGATTTGCTGCAGTCGGGGGTCCCGTGGGCTCTGCAGTCAGGGGTTCCATGGGCTCTGCAGTCAGGGGTTCCATGGGCTCTGCAGTCAGGGGTTCCATGGGCTCTGCAGTCAGGGGTTCCATGGGCTCTGCAGTCAGGGGTTCCTGGGTTCTCCAGCCTGCTCGTTCCCATCTCGGGATAAACGGGATGTGGGAATGGGGCCTTGTTCTGCAGCAGGGCAGGAGGAGCTCTGCTGACCTGCCTTGGTGTGGGATAGCATTGCCCGTTTGCCCTGCCTTTCCTGGGAGCCATGGGTCAGCATTCCCACCCAGATCAGCATTCCCACCCTCCTCCCATGGGGTCATGGGTCAGCATTCCCAACTCGTGTGGGATCCATGGGTCAGCATTCCCAACTCCTCCTCCCATGGGTCAGCAATCCCAACTCCCATGGATCAGCAGTCCTGACTCCCCCTGCTCTGCTCCCGCAGGACCTGATCGATGAGTGGATCGCCAAGGAGGCCAAGAGATCCAACAGCAACAAGACCATGGATCCCAGCTGCCTCAAGTGGACCCCTCCCAAGGGCACCTAGGTGTCCCCACCCGTGTCCCCAGCATGGAAGCACCGTAGGGATCCGTGTCGTGCCGTGGCTGCTGCAGTGTCCCCAGAGCAGGTCACCCCCAGGCTGGTCACCCCTGGCCTGGCCCCGTGTCCCCAGAGCAGGTCACCCCTGGCCCAGTCCCCTGTCCCCACAGTTCTGAGGAACTCGGATGTTTCGGCCTCAGTGAGGCCGTGAGGACTGGAAGTGTCCGGAGCCCCAGGAGCTCCGGCCTGAGGAGTTCTGAGTGCTGTCCCTGCTATCCCTGTCCCTGCTGTCCCTGCTGTCCCTGCTGTCCCTGTCCCTGCTGTCCCTGCTGTCCTGCTCCTGTGGCCTGTCCCACCATTCCTGTCCCAGCGCCGCAGTGACAGTGACGTCAGCAGTGTCACCTCTCCTGTCCCGTGTCTCTGGTAGCTTCAGTGGGATCATAGCTTCCTCTCCCAGGGCTTTCCAGCAGATCTTCCCGTGGTTCCCATTGCACAGCCAGAGCCTCCTGCGCCTGAGGGGTCACAGGGCAGGGGTCACAGGGCAGGGGTCCCTGCCACCCCTCCCAGAGCTGCCATACTCCTGCTGGAAGCACCTCTGGAGTAGAAAAATTCCCATTTTTCCCAAAAATTCCCTCTGGAGTGGAAAATTCCCATTTTCCCTGGTGTGTCTCCTGGAATTACTGAGCTCCTGTACATACACAACCTGCTGAGTGTGTTCCCCTGCTGATGTTTTCCCAGAGCAGCCTCCCTGGAATTGCAGCTCCCTTTTTATTTGGGTTTTCCCCCTCCAGGCTGAAGGAATCCAAACTTTGGCCTTGTCCAGAGCGCCTCCAGGGAGGGATGGATTCTCCCCTTGGCAGTGCAGAGAAAGCTTTGATTGCTCCCTCCCATCAGCAGAAATACCCTGGAATGGCTTCCCAGTAAAACCACTGTCCCTGTGCCACCCTGAATGGCTCCAGTGTCACTGAGAGAGGGGACAGCCCTGGGGAGGGGCTGGCAGCACCCAGTGCTGCTTTCCCTGATCCCAGTGCTGATGTCAGTGATCCCAATGCTGCTTTCAGTGATCCCAGTGCTGCTTTCCCTGATCCCAGTGCTGCTTTCCCTGATCCCAGTGCTGCTTTCAGTGATCCCAGTGCTGCTTTCAGTGATCCCAGTGCTGCTTTCAGTGATCCCAGTGCTGCTTTCAGTGATCCCAGTGCTGCTTTCAGTGATCCCAGTGCTGCTTTCAGTGATCCCAGTGCTGATTTCAGTGATCCCAGTGCTGTTTTCTGATCCCAGTGATGTTTTCCCCAATCTCAGTGCCGCTCTTCCCAATCCCAGTGCCGCTCTCCCCAATCCCAGTGCCG
Source organism: Acanthiza pusilla (assembly GCA_036630365.1). NCBI lineage: Eukaryota > Metazoa > Chordata > Aves > Passeriformes > Acanthizidae > Acanthiza > Acanthiza pusilla. The sequence continues at coordinate 2,252,900 of JAXCHO010000107.1, read as the reverse complement.
CTCTCCCCGATCCCAGTGCCGCTCTCCCCAATCCCAGTGCCACTCTCCCCAGTCCCAGTGCCGCTCTCCCCGATCCCAGTGATTCCTCGTGGAGCAGGCTGTGACATGAAGCACTCCTGGGAAGGTGGGAGCCATTCCCCATTAACCACTGCCCCATCCCAACTGGAAAAGTTCTCTCCTGCTCCTCTCTCCTGGAAAACCCAAACCCCCAGCCCCCCAGACCTCGTGGGCATTAGTGGCCGTGCTGTCCCTGCTCGTGGCCCATCCCCAGCGCAGCTCCCCGGGAGCGGGGCTGGCAGGGAAGGAGGGAAGGAGAGGTTCCCGCAGCAGCCGCTCCCGTTCCCATCCCGTAGGATGTGCTCTCCTCTACCTGCGCCCCAATAAAAGCATGTTCTGCTCCAGCCTGGGCTCTGCCTTTCCTGCAGCTCCAGAGTCCCCAGGGGCTCCTCTGGAACCCAGCCCTGGTTTGGGGCCAAGTCTTGACCCTTGGGGTTGAGTCTTTCCAAAATGTCCTGCCCTGGACACTCCCAGTGCTTTAAACCTCTTCCATGAGGGGATTTTTCCTGATGTCCATCCTAAACCTCCCCTGGCAGAACTCGAGGCTGTTCTTGGGACAAGAAGAGTTTCCCCCACATGGAACTTCCCTCTTTTCCATGGAGAAATGGTTCCCGATATCCAACCTAAACCTGGCCCGACCTGAGGCTGTTCTTGGGACAAGAAGAGTTTTCCCCACGTGGAATTTCCCTCTTTTCCATGGGGAAATTGTTCCCAATGTCCAACCTAAACCTGTTCTTGAGTCAAGAAGAGTTTTCCCCTCACTGAGGGAAAGCTGCTGAAGGAAAATTCCCTGAGATCGACCTGAATTTCCAGGAGCCACTCCTGATCCTTCCCCCAGGCCAGCCCTGGAGCTCCTGCTGCCTTCTCCTTTCTGCTGGGGTCGTTTGGGGCAGGATGTGGTGTGGCCAGGGGGGAGCAGGGGCCGATATTCCCCTAAGGAGCAGAGGGAAGCAGGAAGGAGCAGGAGCTAAATCCACGCAGTGACTTCAGCCGTTCCTATTGTGATCCTGGAGCTCGCTTTGATCGTGGGGACAATCCACGGGACAGCTCCGCCCTCCTGCCGTCCCAAAGCCATGGAAAGACCTGGAACAGCAGCCACGGGAAGAGCAGCTCTATTTTGGGATCATTCCCTGTAATTAACGCTGCCTTTCCTGCCCTCCTCGGGCCCACGCGGCCCCGGAAGCTGCAGAGGTGCAGCAAAACGGGAGCCGGGAAAGGGAAAGGAAAACATCCCCAGGAAACCCACGGAGCCCAGAGGCTCCTGCGGCTTCTGTGCAGGACAGTTTGGGCTGCAGGAGTGCCAGGGGGGCTGGACACCTTCCTGCAGGGAGCTGGGGTCTCCCCGAGTTTGGGATCACGGGATTGGGGTGCTTTGGGATGAGGGATCACAAATCCCATCCATTCCCTGTTCCTGCCCTGGGCAGGGACACCTTCCTGCAGGGAGCTGGATATCCCTGAGTTTGGGATCACAGGATTGGGGTGCTTTGGGATGAAGGATCTCAAATCCCATCCATTCCCACCCCCTGCCCTAGGCAGGGACACCTTCCTCTGTCCCAGGGTGCTCCAGGCCTTGTCCTTGCACCGTTCCAGGGATGGAGCATCCTCATTTTCTGTGGGAATCCATCCCAGCCCCTCCCCAGTTTCCCAGTCACGGCTCGAGCAGGGAACTGGCAGCAGGGAGGAGCTTCCCAGCTTCTCCGGAGCAGCCGGGAAGGATCAGGATCTCGGTACAACAGGGATTTGGGCAACCCTGGCGCGTTCCTCGGGAAGCGAGCTCGCCGGGGAGCGCCGGGGAAAGAGCAGGGAGGGCAAGGCTTCCAGCAGGAGCAGCATCGCCGGAAGGGCAGCAGAGGGCGCTGCTCCCCCGGCAAAGGCTCCGCTCGGCTCCGCTCGGGTCCTCTCGGGTCCGCTCGGAGACGCTCGGTGTTGCTCGTGGTCGCTCGGAGGCGCTCGGGGCCGCTCGGGGCCACTCGGGCCGGGGATTCATGGCTGTGCTCGGGCAGAAAGGAATATTTGGGATGTGGGAAGGGCACGGCGAGAGGGAGCATTCCCAGCTCCAGAGGGTGCTGGTGACGGATCGGGGACTCAGGAAGCCCAGACGGGTTTGGGTTGGAAGGACCTGGAGGCGCAGGGAGGGCTCCAGCCATCCCAGGATGATCCCTGTGCTTCCCTCCCGGCTCAGGATACTCCATGGATACTCCATGGATATTCCATGGGCTGTGTCCTCCTCATCCCCCCTTACTCCCCGAGGGATCCCACTCTGCTCCGGGTCCTGCTTCCAGCCGGGACAGAGGGAATTTCTGCTCAGCTCTCCCAGTGTGGGGCCTGGATTGGGGATGGGAACGGTGTGGATAACACCCCTGTGGCTTGGGTTTATCCTAAATCCCATTTTTTTGTGTCTCCTGCTCAGCCAGTGAGGAGATCCCAAAAGTAACAAGTGTTCCCAGCTGGGATCCCAACAGCCCAGACCCCAAAAACCATTCCACGATTCCGTGATCTGTCGGGAAAGGCTTCTCTGCACAGACCCTGGATCACCCTTGGGGCAGAGCAGGGCCTGGGCCAGAGCCTGGCGTTCTCCAGGGGAGCTCTCCCTGTGGATCCTGCTGGAGCAGGAAGTGTTCCTGGTGATTCAGCAGGAGCTGCTCCCTGTGAGTCACTGCGGAGGGAATGGGATGGAGGGAGGGATGGAATCCATGGATGGAGGGAGGGATGGAATCCATGGATGGATGGAGGGAGGGATGGATAGGGATGGATCCATGGATGGAGGGAGGGAAGGAATCCATGGATGGATGGAGGGAGGGATGGAATCCATGGATGGACAGGGAGGGATGGAATCCATGGATGGATGGAGGGAGGGATGGAATCCATGGATGGATGGAGGGAGGGATGGACAGGGATGGATCCATGGGTGGACAGGGGTGGATGGATGGACGGACAGATGGATGGAGGCTCTGGAGCTGCCCAGCCCGACCAGATCCCAACCTGATGGCTCAGGTGTTCCTTGTGGGACAGCTCAGGTCCCCATCCCAACCGAGAAGGGCAATGGCTGCTGGGGCTCCTGAGCTCCATCCGGGATGTGTAGGAGAAGGAAGGAATGGGAATTTGCTGACAAACAGCCTCGAGATGAGTTTTTTCCACAGAAAAAGCACATCCCAGGCCAGGCCAGGACATCCCAGGCCAGGCCAGGACATCCGAGGCCAGGCCAGGGGCGTTTGGCTGCACAGGGCTCTCCCTGGGCCCTCTCCTTTCCCTGACGTCCCCAGGAATTCCCCACAGCCACTCCAGGGATTTTGGGGCTCAGGGCATCGAGGATCTTTCCCAAAATGTCCCACCCTGGCCTTTCCCCAGGAACAGCGAGCCCAGAGCTGGCCCCAAGCCCTTCCCTCTGTAATTTCGGGATATTTTTAGGTTCCCTTCCTTTCCCTATTCCGGGCCCGCGGCCCCCGCAGGATGAGCCGGGAAGGAGCCCTGGCCCCGCTGGCTTTGGGAAGAGCAAATCCAAAGGTTTGGGAGGAGGAGGAGCCGTGGGCAGGGCTGGCAGCGAGCCCTGGGCCAGCAGCGACCGCAGCCATCCCAGTGCTCCCAGTGCAGGGCTGGGCAGGGAGAGCCGCGGGGGTTTGGGGGGCAGGGGGTGTCGGGCACCTCGTCCTGTCCCTCTGGGATCCTGCTCCCGGCTGGCTGTCCCTACGGAACTGGAACTGATGCTGGCGGTGCTGCTGGGGCTGTCCCCTGTCCCCTGGGGATGGGATTTTTTCCTGAAATCCCTCTCTCAAGCCCCTTTTAGTTTTATTTTTGTACACACAAAACCAGAATTTTCCCATTGAGCAGAACCTGGGGTTCGCTGCCACCCGCGGCTGTTTCCTGCAGGGGTCACAGCCCGGAGGAGTTTGGGACCCTCGGGACAGCAGCTCGGGGCTCTGGGATGTGGCACTGCCCCTGTGGGACCCTAGGGACAGCAGCTTGGGGTTCTGGGATGTGGCACTGCCCCTGTGGGACCCTGGGGACAGCAGCTCGGGGCTCTAGGATGTGGCGCTGCCCCTGCCCTGCCCCGGGCAGGTCGGGCTGAGCCAGGCCCTCACTCCCGGCAGGGACCCAAACCCGTGTTGTTCCCGGACCCTCCTGGATCCACGGTGGCTCTCTGCCCCGTCCCGGGCTGTGTCCCCGTCCCGGGCTGTGTCCCCGTCCCGCTCCTGTCACCCCCGGGCGCTGCTGGCCCCGGGAGCGCCTCTGGAGCAGAATTCCCAGTGCAGCTGGTTCCAGTTAGGGCTCCGGGACATGAAAGGAGCCCGCGTTTAAATTTAGCCGCGCTGGGGGAGCGGGAGAGGCCTTTTATCCTCGTGCTGCTCATCCCAAGCTCCAAACCCATCCCGGGCCCGGCAGCCACCGGGAAACCACAGCTCCTGCTGGGAGCGCCCGCGGAGCCACGGCCGCCAGCGCCGGGCCGGGCTGGGACAGGGACTGGGACAGGGACACGGGGACAGGGACAGGGACAGGGACAGGGACATGGGGACAGGGACAGGGACAGGGACACGGGGACAGGGACAGGGACAGGGACAGGGACAGGGACAGCAACAGGGACACATGGACAGGGACAGGGACACCACTGGCACAGGCACTGTGGCCTTTCAGCTGCCCCAGTTCCACAGCCTGGGGTGGGAACTGGGAATTTTCATTGGGTTTTGAGGGATTCATGGAATAAATCGCACCAAAAGGAGGGTTTGGAATGAGATGTGAGATATGAGATCTGAGATAGAAATGAGATCTGAGGTTTAAATGAGTGAGGTATGAATGGGATTATGATATGCAAATGATATGTAAATGAGATTGGAGATAGAATTGATCAGATACAATTTATCATAGAATTGATCAGATATACTCGAGATACCGAGGCCAGGCTGGGGCAATGTGGGTTCATGGAAGATCCCTGGCAAGAGATGAGCTCATTCCATGATTCCATGGGGGGCAGCTGCTGGAATTGTCGCTGTGCCCCTCTCTGACCCAGCCCCTCACGGTTTTGTTGCATATTTGGAGGTCCAGGCAGCACAATTCCCTGGATTTTCAACCAAATTTCACCCAAACAGTGCTCCTGCCTTGGGCCTGGGCCAGGAGGAGGAGGAGGAGGAGGCTGCAGCCAAGGCCAGGGAAGGCTCCTGCAGGAGCTGCTGCTGCTCCGCTGGGGGAATTGGGATGGATTCGCTCCCAGTTTGTGTTGGCTGGGAAGGGCCTTGGCCCTGATCTTGAGCTCCACAGCCCTGGGACAGCAGGAGTGCCCAGGACTGTCCCAGCTCCTGCTTTCCCAAGGCCTCCTGTCCCCGGCGGTGTCGGAATGGTCCCGGCTGGCTTTGGATCCCGGCGTGTCCCAGTTCCTCCCAGTTCCTCCCAGTTCCTCTCAGTTCCTGCTGGTTCCTCCTCCAGCACGGAGCTCCATGGGGAGCAGGGAGGATTTTCAGGCTCCAGGCTGTCCGAAGCTGGGGGTGAATTCCATCCCCCACTGCTGATTCCAGAGGTTCTCTCCCCTGGGAAAGCCTCGGGATGGGCTCTGTGTGCTCGAGCAAAACCAGTTTGGGACTGGGACCAGTCTGGGGTGAAACCATTTCCTTTGCTCTCTTTCCAAGAATGACCTTTATTTTTCCAGTGGATCTGGAGCAGGGAATGTTGAGGCTTGGGTTGTTTTGCTTTTTGTTTTTTTATTTTTTTCCCTTTCCTTGTGTCTGGATGCGTTCCCAGCAAAACACCGAAAAGGAAACATTTCTGTTTCTTCCCAGTGAGAAAATTCCTTCTTTTCTGGGAAGAGGTGCAAGGGTCGGGTGGAAGTGCCCCGACCGCTGCTTTGGGAGGAGCCTGGGGAAAAGGGGAAGGGAAATGTTGGGATCGCCCCAGGGATCTGCTCTGGGGGCCAGGGAGGGATTTCCCTCTGACAGCTCCCGGACCTGGAGCCCTCTGGATCCCAGGGGCTTGGGGGAAAGGCGAGGGAGGAATTCCGCCCTGGAGGAGACGGGGAGATGCCCAGGAAGGAATGGGTTGGTTTAACTCCCCCTGGATCCTGGATGGATCCCGGTCAGACCCCGGATGGATCCTGGATGGATCCCGGTGGGATCCCGGTCAGATCCCAGATGGATCCCAGATAGATCCCGGTTTCCAGGCAGGGTCCCGATCCGGGTCACCTCCCGACGCTGTCCCCGCGGGTCCCGGTTCCGCCCGCAGCCCCGGCGGGCGCTGGCAGCGGCGGAGCCGGAGCCGCAGGGCCCGGGGTGTGGCGGGGCCACGCCCGCAGTTTGTTTGGATCGCGCCCCGCGGTTTTCCAGAGGTGCCTGCAGGTCTGCGGGAGCGGCTCTGGGGTCGCCGCCGTCCCCCTGGAGCTTCCCAAATCCCCAGTTTAACCCTGCGCCCGCCGGGGCGTGGGTCAGGGGCAGGGGAGGCTCCGCACTTTCCCTCGGGGAAGGTCGGGAGAGTGAGAATGTCTCGGGCCGCAGCCCCACCGAGTGTCGGGCTGTGCAGAGCTGGGCTCGGTGATCCCAAACCCCGGGATTTGGGGCCGAGGGGCGCAGGGGCACCCCCCGAGCCCGTCCTGCCCTCCCTCGGGGGCTCGGGGGCTCCGCCACCCACGGTGTGAGCAGCATCGCCCCGGACCCCCGGCGGCTCTCCAGGGACCCCGGGCGGGCTCCGTCGGCAGGCAGGAGCAGCCTCGGGGGGCTTGGGCCGAGCCCAGGGCCCCTCGGCGCACCCCAAACCGGGCACGGGCCCTCCGCCGCCGCAGCCGCTCCCCCTCCGGCCGCGGAAGCGCAGCGGAGCCGCAGCTCAGCCCCCGAGGGCTCGGAATTGGATTCCCCTCCTCGTCGGCTGCACAAACCGGGAATTTTCTGAAAACGTGGGTTTGGGAATGAGAGTGGGACCCTGTGAAGGGAGGGATGATCCCAGAGAAACCGGGACGGACCCCGGGTGAGAAACAAAGCACAAAGGGAGCCAATGGATTTGCCCGGGGCGGTGCAGGAAGCTCGGGAAGGATCCGGGGAATCCCATCCAGCCCCATCCCATCCCATCCCTGTATCCCATCCCTGTATCCCATCCCTGTATCCCATCCCTGTATCCCATCCCATCCCATCCCATCTCTGTATCCCATCCCAGCGTTCCAGCTGTTCCCCACATCTGGAGCATCGCTGTTTAGGGAACAGCCCCGGGGCAGAGCCCCGATCCGGATTCGCCCCTTTGGCCCGGGAATGGCCCTGGAAGGAGGATCCTGCCCGGACCCACCCCTGCCCGGCTCCCCGCGAGGCTCCCGGGAGCCGAATTCCCTCCCGGGGCGCTCCCGGTGTGACCGCGGATGATGCACAGCCGTTCCCAAGGCTCCTGGCCGCCCTTCAAAGCCGGGCAGCGCAGAAACCTCTCCAGGCTCATTCCCATTCCCTCTCCCATCGTGTCCCGGGCTCGCGGAGCCTTCCGTGCCCGAGAGGAGCCCGGCTCCTGCTCCGTGTGGGCTCTGCCGCCGTGCCAGGCTCCGGCTCCGCTTTCATCGCGCCGTGCCCGCCCCTGCTCGCTTTGCTTCCCGGCGCTGGCAGGGAATTGTCAGGGAATTGTCAGCTCGGGCCCCTCCCGCCGGCTCCGTGCGGCGCAGACGGAGCGGCAGATCAAAGCCCGGCGCCTGTTTTTGGCTGGAATGCGGCGGGCCGGGAGCTGTCCCAACTGCAGCGGCGGTTCCTCTGCCGTAACCCGATCCCGGTCCCCGGGGGCGTTCCCGGGACTGACAGGTGACACCGGAGCCGCTGCCGGGACAAGTCTGACTTCGCCGCACGCGGAGCTTTTCCGGCGGCTTTGGGAGGCTGCGGTCGGGATGGGATGAGCTCGGCTTGGGAAGGACGCGCCGGGATGGGATTAACCCTTTCCGACCTCCGCGGCTCTTCCCCGCTCCGGCCCGGAGGGGAGCACGGCCTCGCCGTGGGATTTGGGAGCAGCTTTTGGGGTCTTCTCCCGGGGCAATTCCCACCATGCCGGGCTCCGTTTCCCACTCCTCCTGCGGTGGCGCCGTCGGGAGGCAGCTCCAGCTGGGATTTTCCTCACTGCAAGCAGGAAAACCGCTCCAGCCTTGCCCACAGCAGCAGGAGACTCCGGGAATCACCTCTTGGATGAGTTCCTGACCCCGTTTGACCTCGGGGGGTCGATAAATCCCAATAAATCCCGCTCTGCTGGGAGGCGTGCCCGGGACACAGCCGGGATCCCCTCTGGAATCACATCTCCAGGCTCGGGGGGATTTTCCCAGCGCCAGGGATGGCTGGAGTCCATCAGGGAGCGAGGATGGGATTCCTAAAAGCCCGGAGCGGGTTTGGTGTCTCGTTCCTGGCGGGGAGCGCTGGGAGCTGCCAGGAAAGCTCCGATAAGGACTTTGCTCCGAGGGATTGTTCATGGAATCACCGAGCAGGGAACGGCCCGGGCTGGGAGGAAGGGAATTCTCTGCCCGATCTCACCCTGGAGCAGAGGCCTCAGCCAGGGCAGGGACAGGGAGGAATGCCGGGGTTGGGATGTTCGGGATGTGGTCAGGGAGCTGTTCCTGGGTTAGGATGTTCGGGATGTGGTCAGGGAGCTGTTCTTGGGTTGCCAGAGATGAGGGACCCAGGGATGGGATGGGATGGGATGGGAATCCAGGGATGGGATGGGGATCTAGGGATGGGATGGGGGATCCAGGGATGAGATGAGAGCTTCAGGAATGAGATGAGGGCTCCGGGGATGAGGTGAGGGCTCCAGGAAGTGCCGGCGCAGTCCCGAGCCAGTTTCCCTGGTGTTTTCCTTCCCGCTTCATAGGTGGCCTGGGTGGGAGCAGGATGGTGCCTGAGCGAACAGTTCCATGGGGAGAGGAGCCGGGGCCAATTCCCTGGCGGCTGCAGCCGAACCCTCATTAACAGGCGGCGCTAATTGCACTCCCTGCGCGGCGCCGTGCCCTCCTCGCAGCGCGGAGCTGGCAGGGAAAGCTCCGGGCTCGGATCCTGCCGAGATCCGCGTTCCCGATAAGGACGTGATTTATCCCCTCCGCTTCCTTCCTCGTGGGCACGGAGACATCCCGGAGGAGGCCTCGGCTTCCCGGGACATTCCTGCGTGAGCTCATCCCGCTCCGGGCCGGCACCGGCGAGCTCCACACGGGATCCCGGTTCCGGGAGCTGGGCCGGGAACAGCGGGGACCTGGAACAACCGGGACCGGGAACGGCCGGGACCGGGAACAACCGGGAACAACCGGGACCGGGAACGGCCCGGGCAGGGAACGGCCGGGACCGGGAACGGCCCGGACCGGGATCTGTCCCTGCCGTGTCACGGGGCCGGATCCGGATGGGGTTCAAGGCCCGATCCAGGCTGGGGTTCTGGGATTTGGGGCGGCAGAGTCACGGCAGTGAGGTCACCCAGCGAGGGCTGATCCAGGCTGAGCTCATGGCGAAGCTCCCTCGGGGTTGTGTGGGGCTCTGGATGGGCCGCGGGGGCTCGGGGGAACCCTCCTGCTCCTGGGCTCTTCTGGAGCTCCATCCGGGGCCGGGAAATGGCAGATTGGTCCCCTTGGGAATTCAGCTCCAGGCAACACAACACGGAAAACCTCCCGTGACCTTCCCGAGTCCCTCTGGGTGCTGGGATGGCGACATTCCCTGTGTGGGGAAGGCTCCCGAACCCCGGGGCTCATCCCAGCCCTGCCCCGCCAGGAGCGGAGGTGACACTGGGGAGAGGAGGTGACACTGGGAGCGGAGGTGACATCCCAGTCCCCCTCCCCTGTTTCCCAACCCCGTCCCGCAGCCCCGACCTGTTCTTCCGCGGCTGTCGCAGCGCTCAGCGCGGTGGCACCGCGGGCCGGAGGCGCGGCTGGCCCGGGGCATTCCCAGCGCCAGGCACCGCTGGAATGCGGCGGCTCCGGAACGCTCCGAGCTCGGCCCGGCCCTCCCGAAAGGGGACCGGGGCAGAGCCGACCCTCTCCGGCTCCGTTCAGGGAAGGAGGCTCAGGGCTGGAGTTCCCTGCGGTTCCTGGCCAGCCCCCGAGCTCACCGGAACCGTTCCTGTGCCTCCCGTTCCCCTCGCTGCGGGGGGCTTCGGCACAGGGGTTCTGTGTGCCCGGGATGTGACCGGGATCGGTGACACCGGGATTGGGGGACACCGTTCCCGGGCTGTGCCCGTTCCCGAGATGTTCCCGGTTCCCGGGCTGTGCCGGTTCCCGGGATGTGCCCGTTCCCGTTCCCGTTCCCGGGATGTGCCGGTTCCCGGGCTGTGCCCGTTCCCGGTTCCCGGGATGTCCCCGTTCCCGGTTCCCGGGATGTCCCCGTTCCCGGGCTGTGCCCGTTCCCGGTTCCCGGGCTCTGCCGGTTCCCGGTTCCCGGGATGTCCCCGTTCCCGTGCTGTGCCCGTTCCCCGTTCCCGGGCTGTGCCGGTTCCCGGTTCCCGGGATGCTGAGCGGCGTTATCCCTGCAGAGGGCATCCGAGGCTCTCCGCTGGCCCGGCGGCGAGGCTCCCGGGCCGATCCCGACATCCCGAGGGTCCCCGGAGCCCTGGACCTCGGCGGGGAGAGAGAACCAAAGCAAAGCCCAGATCCCAAATCCCGGCGGGATCTGCTGGTGGCTTTCAGTCGCTCCCTCTGGAGGGTTTGTGTCCCTGGGGACATCCAGGGAAGCTCATCCCTGTGAAACGGGAGGGATTGAACCACGTTAAACGCATTTATTGGGAATCAGCCCTGCTGTAGTGGGGTCAGGTTTAACTCCCCGCGGGACTGTCGAACTCCATGGAATTAAACTCAATTCCAGGCCCGGATCTGAACCGGGAGCTGAACGGCCTTTGGCTGATCAGCTTCGAGCTCGGACTTTTCATTAATTTGAGGTAATTTTCCACAGCGGCTCCGTGCGGACCAGACTGGTTGGGAGAGAAAAGCGCAGGGACACGGCCGGGATGTGCGGATCCCATTCCCGGTCCCGGGAACGGCCGGGATGTGCGGCATCCCACTCCCGGGAGCGGCCGGGATGTGCGGATCCCATTCCCGGTCCCGGGAGCGGCCGGGATGTGCGGGATCCCATTCCCGGGAACGGCCGGGATGTGCGGGATCCCATTCCCGGTCCCGGGAATGGCCGGGATGTGCGGGATCCCATTCCCGGGAGCGGCCGGGATGTGCGGGATCCCATTCCCGGGAGCGGCCGGGATGTGCGGATCCCATTCCCGGTCCCGGGAACGGCCGGGATGTGCGGATCCCATTCCCGGTCCCGGGAACGGCCGGGATGTGCGGATCCCATTCCCGGTCCCGGGAACGGCCGGGATGTGCGGATCCCATTCCCGGTCCCGGGAACGGCCGGGATGTGCGGATCCCATTCCCTGTCCTGGGAACGGCCAGGCTCCGTCTCCGGAGCACAGAGGGACGGAGCTGAGGGGCTTTGGAGGCTCTGGCTCGGCCGAGCTCTGTCCCTGGAGCCCTGGGCCGGCCCCGGGGAAGCAAAACACAAACCCCTGGAGCGGCTCCAGGCCGTGGGTTTTGGGATTTGGATCTCCCCCAGGAAGTATTTCAGGCAGCGCCGCCCTGCGCTCCCGGTGTGGGCAGGAGCGCGGCCCAAAGCCGCTGGCAGCGCGGCCCGGGAGCCGCTCGGCCCTGGGAGGGCTTTTTTTAACTCTTTGTCCCTAAATCCAGAGCGTCCGTCCCACTCTGGACGCGGCCACGTTCCCGCGGCTCCGGCCTCGGCCGCCACCTCGGCCACCACGTGTCCCCTGTGCCACATCCCAGGGTGGCACCGCCTGGAGACTCCCGGTAAACAGCGCGTCCCGGGATTGCGACAGCTCCAGAAATCCAGGGCACGGCGCTGGGGCGGGGGCAGGGACCGGACCGGGACCGGGACCGGGACCGGGACCGGGACAGGGGCAGGGACCAGAACCGGGATAGGGACCGGGACAGGGACAGGGACAGGGACAGGGACAGGGACAGGACAGGACAAGGACAGGGACCGGGACCGGGACTGGGATAGGGATAGGGACTGGGACAGGGACAGGGCACAAATTATTATTATTATTAAAATTTAAATTTAGATTTTTTTATTGCCTCGATAGTTGCTATCACCCCTGTCAATCCCGGAGCTCTCCCTGGGATGACAAAACCCTTCCAGGCAGGAAATCTTCCTTAATCTCTCCCAAACCCCAAGCGCTGCTGGCAACGCCAGATAAACATTTAATGACAATAATTGAAGTGCCCGGGAACAACGCTCAGCCACGCTCCCGTTTTCTCAGGCACGGGCTCATTAATTAATTGCAAATTTACCCGCGGGATAATGAAAGGATGCCCCGGCTGAGAGGGAAAAGGGAGCAGAGCAGGGATTTCGGAGGGATCTCCATAAATCACGGCGGGGAAAGTGCTGGCCGCGGGCAGTGGGAGGTCCCAGGACATTCCCAACCTTTTGGGAATCCAGACTGGATCCAGTGGAGCTCCTGCCCCTTTCCCCCTCCCTCCCTCCCATCGGGGAGGCTCCATTAAAATTCCTGCGTTTGATTTATTTTTATTTTCATTCTTTCAAAGGCACCCCCGGCCCTCGATTCGCTGGGAAAGCTGTGGGGTCTGGGCAGGAACAAATGCCCTCATCCCTCCGACTCAACCGAGCCTGAGCTCTGCCCCGGGCAGGGAATCCCGGTCCGGATCCTGTATCCCAGCATGGATCCTTTATCCCAGCCCGGACCCGGCTGGGATATTTGGGGACCCCAAATCCGACCCGGGATTCAGGGCCGGGAATGGTGGGAAGGAATTCCAGTATTTCCTCTCCTCTCAGTGCAAGGCTTTTCCTTCTTAGTGTTTTTTTTTTTTTCCAATTTCCCCGAATTTTTGGGTGGGAAATGTCTTCGTTTGTGAGTATCGCTTTCCTTTTCCTGGCAGGACAGGAATGAGAGGAAAACCGCAGGAATGCCTGGAACATCTAAACCGATTTAAAGCCATTTAAAGCGATTTAAAGCGATTTAAAGCGAGCCCATTCACGGAGATATCAGCGAACGAGAGGACCCCAAGGGCAGAGCCGCTGCGCTGCTGTTCCCCGCGGGCTCTGGATGTGGCTCAGGAATTTATGCAGATGTTCCTCATCTCTGCGGTTTGCCCTCATTCCCAAGCCGCTCTCTGCCCGCTGGAAAATCAATTCCCGGGAAGGAAAGGAGAGGGGGAAAGTGTCCCCGGGGCGAGCTCGGGGCTGGGACAGGGCCGGGACAGAACCGGGACAGGGCCGGGACAGAACTGGGACAGAACCGGGACAGGGCCAAGACAGAACCGGGACAGAACCGGGACAGAACCGGGACAGAACCGGGACAGGGCCGGGACAGAACCGGGACAGGGCCGGGACAGAGCTGGGACAGGGCCGGGACAGAAGCGGGACAGAAGCGGGACAGAAGCGGGACAGAACCGGGACAGGGCCGGGACAGGGCCGGGACAGAGCCGGGACAGAAGCGGGACAGAAGCGGGACAGAACCGGGACAGGCCCGGGACAGAAGCGGGAGCTCCGAGCTGCCGTTCCTTTCCCGGGACTGACCCGCCGGGTGATCCCCATGGATAATAACAATCCATGGAAACGCAGGGCTCGTCCTGGAGCGGAACTGGAGTGGGACCAGGGACTGGAACCGGAACCGGTGAATGGAACTGGGATCAGGGAATGAACTGGGATCGGGGAGCGGAACTGGGACTGGGGACTGGAACTGGGACTGGGGAATGGAACGAAACTGGGGCCTGACTCCCACCCCACGCAGGAGGAAGCAAAGGATGGAGGATGAGGATGAGGATGAGGATGAGGATGAGGATGAGGATGAGGATGAGGATGAGGACGGATGAGTGGCGCTGGATAGGAGCTGATGCCAGCCCAGCCACTCCCAGGGCAACTGCTCCAAGCCCAGGCTAATTATTATTTATTAATTATTTTTTATTAATAATTATTGATTATTTATTATATATTATTTTTATTTTTTAAAAAAAATTATTTTTTATTTTTTATAGTTTGTGTGGTCAGGCTGCTCCCACTGCTGTGAGCCCCACAGATATCCCAGAGAATTCCCAAGGCCCCGCAGATATCCCACAGAATTCCCGAGCCAGCGGGATCTAGTGACCCCTAGGAAAAGCTTTTTCCAGGTGCCTGTGGGACATGGATGTGCAGGCCCAGCGTCCCCCCGTTCGCCACAGGTTCCCTTGGATTCCCATGGGACATCTCCACACCAACATTTTCCTTGGAAATTCACTTTTCAGCACCAACGCTCCCATTTCCTTCTCCTTGCTAAAACCCCGGGGGACCCACGGGGGAGCCAGAGGCCTCCGAGCCAGGCAGGGTTGGGTAAGCTCTGGAAAAACACGTTCCCAAAGTTCCCGGAGTTCCCGGGGTGGCTCCTCCCTGCTCCCGTCCTGTTCCCTGTCCACGTTCCAGCACCTGCTCGGGGCCTGCTGCCTCTGCAGGGCCTGGACGGGAGCAGGGAAAGGTTTTTTGGGATTGCTCTGGGAAGCTCCATGGGCAGCTGGAGCTCCGCGCTGGGGTCAGTCCCAAAGGGGCTTTGGGACAGCCTTGGCTTTGCCATGGACACCAAACCGCTCTGGCCATGGATGTTTGGGATGTGGGACAATCCAGGAGCTGCCCTGGGGATTCTCCAACCCCTCAGGGCCTGGGAGACCCCACAGATCCCACGGGAAGGGCCTGGTGGGAGCGGTGCCATCCCCTCAGTGCCACCGTCTTGGTGCCACCCCCTCAGTGCCACCCCCTCCATGCCATCCCCTCAGTGCCACATGGGCACACGGGGACAGGATCCCAACAGGATCCCAATGGAACAGGATCCCAACAGGATCCCAATGGAACAGGGTCCCAACAGGATCCCAATGGAACAGGATCCCAACAGGATCCCAATGGAACAGGGTCCCAACAGGAGCAGGATCCGCTGATTCCCATCTCCCAATCCCCTCTGCAGTGCCCAGCACTGAACGTTTTCCCTGGCAAAGTGACTCTCAGGCTGTCGGGGTGCTCTGAGCACGGATTGGTGTCCTGGAGCCCTTGAGGATGCTCCTGACTCCAGAGGGGAACAGCAGGGACTGAGGGAAGCCTGAGCCATGCCGAGGGCATGAGCCAGGGAGGCTTTCCCTGGATTCCAGCACGGGAATTCCTCTCCTCACGGACACGGCGCCAAGGGGTTTGCCCTTCCTGGATCCATGGCCTGTGCCAAAGGGATCTGTGCTGGATCCCAGCTGGGAGCTGGATCCCGTGATGGATCCAGTGAGGGATCCTGCAGTGGATCCCATGATGGACCCTGTGATGGACCCTGTGGTGGATTCCACGATGGATCCCGTGGTGGGTCCCGTGATGGATCCCATGATGGCTCCCATGGTGGATCCCGGGATGGATCCCATGGTGGGTCCCATGATGGATCCCATGATGGATCCCGTGATGGATCCCGTGATGGATCTCATGGGGATATTCTGATCCCATGGAAAGGCAAAGGACCCCAAGAATTCCTCACTCAGTACACCCCCAGCTCCCTGATCCCATCAGAAATTCCCCGGTTTTGTGTTTATCCATCCCAGGGCCCAGGATTTCAGGCTTTCCCAGGTGTTTGCGTCCCCCTGGAGCCTCTGGGAATGCTCCTCGTGGTGGAGCTGAGGCTCCATCCTGGAAATCTGGGTGGCGACCGCACTTCCCGGGACGTGCAGGCTCCTGCTGCATCCCGGGCCGGGCGGGAGGGGGCGGGGAGGCAGGAATTACCTGCGGGAACCTCTCCTGGCTGAGCGATCCGGCTGGAGCCAAGGATTCTGCAAGCCGGGCAAAGCTCCCGGCCCGGGAAGGCTTCCTTGAAACTCCGCGAGCAGGCGGTGCCTCCCTTGGCTGCTGCCGTGGCCAGAATGTCCGGGGGCTGTTCCAGGGCAGGACTGGAGCCTCCCGAGTTTTCTGATGAAATCCTCCCGCCCCGAACCTGCCAAGGAATCAAAGGCATCGCGCCTGTCCCAGGGCTACACACTCAGCATTCCCGAGCCTTCCCGAGCCCCGCGCCGCCGCCGCCGCCGCGGCAATTCCATCCCCGGGCCCGGCCCCGGCTCCAGCCCGGCCCGGCTCCCCAAAATCCGCGGGGCTGGAAGGGATCCAGCGCTCCTTCCAGCCCGCACCCAAATCCCGGCCCCTGGAGCCCTGGATCGATTCCCTGGCGCCACGTCCCGCGGATGATGTTCTCCCACACGATCAGATTAAGGCTCTGCTCCCTTTCCAGGCTCGCCAATGTGGCGATTTGGGGCTTTTCAAATCCCCTTCGGCTTCTCCGGGAAAATTTCCACAATTCCCCGCACGGGCACGGGGGCGCGAGGGAATGTCCCTTCCAGCCCGTGGGATTCTGTCCCGATCCTGGCCCGGGAAGGGACGCTGAGCATTCCAGAGCTCCTGGGCCCTTCCCACCGGGAGGGCTCCCGGCCCGCGCAGAGCAGGTGGAAAGCTGCCCTGAGCCAAGGGATTGGGAAAGAGGAGGGGAAATACCTGCACCGCGATTTTACACCTCGGGATTTTTGCCACCCAGGCTCCCTCCCGGCCGGGGCTGGAGGGGGAGGGCTCCTTCGGGAAGCTCCTGCCAGCGTTCCCGGCTGGAAAAGGGCACCGGGGTGCCCGAGGGAGCCCGGGGATCTCCTGTCGCTCTCTGGGACAGATCCCGGCTCCTTTGTGGGGACTTTGGGCTGCTCTGTCCCCGTCCCGCAGAGCCGGGGCCACGTCCTTCCCTCCTTTTCCCGCATGGAGAGGATTCCTGATTTTCCTGCCCAGCTCCCGGAGCTGCCCCGGTGCTGGGCTGGTCAGTCCTGGGCGATGCTCCTGCTGTCCCGGGGGTTCCCGGGAGCGCCGGCTGGGGTTCCATGAGTGATCCCCGCTTTGGGATTTCGGTGAACGCTGAACGTCCCAAAACACCCCGAGCTGGGAGGGACCTGCCAGGACCATCCTGGCCCTGCACAGGACCCCCAAAATCCCAGCCGGTGCTGGGGGAGGTTTAAAAGTTATGAATCAATGGAAAACTTGGAATTTTGCTCCGGAAGGAGGCAGAAGGACACCGGGGGTGACCAGGCCACCTCTGCCCTGCCGGGCGACAAGGATTTCCAACTCCTGTTCCCGGCAGGGTCTGTGGCGATGTGATCATTAACAAGAAAGGTAAAAAATAATTAAAGAGAGAAACCTTTCAGTGCCATGAGGGAGGAACATCCCGGGAGAGCCGGGCTGGAATTCCGGCCCTGCTCAGCATCAAAGGATGCCCTGAACCTTCACCTGGCGGGGGCCGTCCCCTTTGCCCAGCGAGAGGTGACCCAGGTGACCCCGGAGTGAATGTCCCCATGGTCCCGGGGCAGCTCGGGGACAATGGGAGCGGGGCTGGGATCGGGGCAGGTAGGGGCACAACAAAAGGATTTTCGGTGGGGCCCGGGGGGGTTAAGGAGCTGAATTCCCAATGAAAGGAGCAGGAAGGTGCTGGGATCTCCCGTGGAGGCTGCAGGTGGGATTTAATCTCCTGGGGTCCCACCATGCCCAGCTCTCCATCACCTTCCCTGCACCAAACCCAGGGGTTTCCCACAGAATCCTGCGTTTGCAGGGCGTTTGTGAAGCAAGAATACAATTTATCCTCCTTGGAGTGGAATATCCTGATTTTTCCCAGTATTTTCCTCAGAGATCTGGGTCGGCAGATCCTTCAAACCTGAGCTCTGCAGAGCAGGAAAGGATTTGGTTTTCCTGGGGCGCTGCCGTGACCTGGCACCGTTCGGAAACGATTCTGGATCTGGGATTAGGATTCCTTGTATAACGTTCCGGGCAATTATCTGCCAATAATTACGGCGTTGGATAATTCCAGAAAGAGTTTATTTAATATCAGCGCTCGGGAAGGGAAGGAAGCTGGGATGAGGCAGAGCCCAAGGGCTCGGGAATGAGGCTCTGCTCCCATGGCGATTCCAGATGTGGCTCCTGCACATCCAAACCAGGAGAGGAGTTGGGATTTCTTTGGGGAATCTCTGCTTTTCCCTCCGGGTTCCTCTCCTGATCCCACTCACGGTGACACAGGAGGGTTTTGCTGACACGGGAATTCACTGGGAATTCTCTGGGAATTCACTGGGAACTCACTGGGAACTCACTGGGAATTCACTGGGAATTCACTGGGAATTCACTGGGAACTCATTGGGAGTTCTCTGGGAATTCACTGGGAACTCACTGGGAACTCACTGGGAACTCATTGGGAATTCTCTGGGAATTCTCTGGGAATTCTCTGGGAACTCACTGGGAATTCTCTGGGAACTCATTGGGAATTCTCTGGGAACTCACTGGGGATTCTCTGGGAGTCCCAATCCCGTTCCACGCTGGGCTGAAGGCCCTGACGGATCCATCCCCAGCCCCGACCCACTTTTCCTGGGATTTCCGCCGAAGTTATCCAGGTTAAAGCCCTTCCTGCCTCCCCAGGTGCTCCCGAGGGGAAATAGGTCAGGAACGCGGGATCTGTGTCACCGGGGAGGCTCCGAATGTCCCAAATGTCACCGCGCAGGAGATGCCACCGCGCTGAGCCACGGCCGGGATTCCCCTGCTCCTCGTCAGAGCAAGGGCACAAAAGGGTTAAAAGGTTAAAAGGGTTAAAGGGTTAAAAATGGCAGATCTTCCCCCAAAACCTTCCCGGGAATTTCCTTCACTCCCTGCGCTGATCCTGAGGGACAGAGGGAGCAAAGGGCTCTGAATTTGGGGTTAATTCCTGGGGTTTTGTCTTGTCCTTGCTGGGTGTCCTCTCCTTGTGGAAATTGGGACTTTGTGAGGGAATCTCCCATTTCCCTCATTTCTCCCCAAAGGGAATGGGAATTTTCGGAGTGAGAGGGGAAAGAACTGGAGTTTTCGGGGATTTTCCAGGCTGTTCCCTGCACCCAGAAATCTTCAGTTTCCTGTTAAAACTGACCTTTCCCAAAAAAAAAAAAAAAAAAAAAATCCCGTTTTTTATTTAAAATCCACAAACACAATGGAATTTACCCATTTTTCTTTAAAACTGAAGCAGAATATTTGATTCCTGACAAAGTCTCTTTGCTGCTCCTGTTTTCCCATCCCCATCCTTCAACAATAAATCGAAAACAGGAACAAAAGTCAATTTGAGTGATTAAATCTGGATTTAGGTTGATAAAAATCTGGGTTTAGATGGGACTTAAGCAGAAATTTCAACCCCCCCAAAAAAATCAATGTTTTTTTTCATTCCTCCCCATTTATTTTCCAGAGGTTTGGAAATTTCTGGACATTGCAGGTGTCCTTCCCCAGGTGAGTCCTGACCCTCCCATTCCCTCCTGGGTCCGCGGGGCCTGTGCTGCTCCTGCTCTCCACACAGGGTCTCCCTCGCCCTGGACAAGGCAACCTTTCATTAAGGCTAATTAAGATCCATTCCTGGCCCTGCTTCTCCCACAGTCCCTGGGTACTCTGCTCCCAGCCCTGGTGGGAAGGGAGTTGTGAATTCCTTAAGAAATTGGGGATTCCATTGGTGGATTTTCGGTTGTAAATTCCTTAATAAATTTGGAATTCCATCGGTGGATTTTCTTCCCTCTGGGATCAGAGCTGCCCATCAGACACTGCTCCCTTTCCCATGGGATTGATGGGAATTCCTCCTCCTTCCCAAAACTCCGGCTTGGCCTGGCAGACAGAGCCTGGAGTGGGAAGGACTGGATCCAGAAAAACCCCGAAATCAGGAAAAGGAGCAATAAAATCAGCAATTCTGGGGAATCCTGCACAGACACCAAACCCTCCGTGATTTTCCAGGATGGGATGTGGATGATCCCAACCTGGGGACGCTCCTTGGAGCTTTCCCCTCAATCCTGGGATGTCCTGCCCTCATTATCCCTCTGTGGAATTATTCCAGCCGAGGAACTTCTCATTCCTTTGGTCTGGAGTCGCCTGGAGATGTCCCAGGATCTTCCAGAGCTCCCTCCCCACCCCAGGATTTGGTTTCTCTCCCATTTATTTTCCCTGCTCTCCGTGCCCTGTCCCACCAGGGCCTTTCCCGGTGCGATCTGTGGGTCTGGAGGAGCTTTTCCCATTCCCTGCTGCTGTTTTCCATTCCCGGGTGACTCGGGGCCGGGCAGGGATCCAGGAGTGACACAGAATGGGACAGGGCCGAGGAGGAACCTCGGGATGAGCCAGCAGGGACTGCCCGGGCTGGAACTGCAGCTCTCGTCCCCGCGGAGTCTCCGTGCCCAGCGCTCCCCGTGGCATTCCCACACCCTTATCTCCCCAGCCCGGGAATTGCCTTCCTCTGGGACGAACTTTGAAGGAGGAATTCCGGCCGGGAGACGTGGGGTCCAGACGGGCGGCAGCCGCTCCGTGCTGCCTTTGTGGGGACCAGATTTTCAGGAGAGGGGAGCTGGTTTTTCCAGGTGGGACCAGGCTCTCCCGAGCTCTTTGGGCCCCGGCGCCTCCCAGGGCGTTTTTCCAGGAGCTGCCACGGCTCCTGAGGCTCCGAAGGGCCTGGGATGATCCGGGGGAGACTCCCTGCAGTCACGGGGATGAATTTGGGATGGAAAATCCACAGGATGAGCTCCCAGCAGAGCGGGGAGTCCCCAGCCCCCCAGGCAGGGATTTTGGTGCTGCAGGTGGTTTGAGATCCCCGTGCAGGGCTCTGTGATTAACGCCTGATTAATGAGATTAATTTGTACTTAATTAACCCAACATCGATTGGATTTGGGCCTTGGGCAGAGGCGCCCTCGGGTCTCCCAGGGTTACAACTCCCATGGTTTCTGTGGGATGAGCCAGGGGTCGGATCCAGGCTCTGATGCTCTGGAATCTGATCCCAGGGAATCTCTGCCACTTCCCAAATCCTCTGCGATTCTGTTTGATCAACCAAATGTGGTTTCCTGATTTCCCAATTTCCCGATTTCTGGATTTCCCAATTTCCCAATTTCCCCATTTCCTGATTTCCTGATTTCCCGATTTCCCCTCCTTGGCTCAGAGAGGCCTTGGACAAGGCCAGGCCCTCTCGCAGATTTGGGCAGCAGGAACATCTGGCTTTTTCCAAAGATTCTGGACCAAACCCCTCTTCCCAATTCTCAGCTGCCTCTCTCCATGAAGGAGGAGGACAAGGATGAGGAGGATGAGGAGGATGAGGATAAGGAGGGTGAGGAGGATGAGGAGGATGAGGATGAGGAGGATGAGGATAAGGAGGATGAGAAGGAGAACGAGGAGGATGAGGAGGGTGAGGATGAGGCGGGTGAGGATGAGGAGGATGAGGAGGATGAGGAGGATGAGGAGGATGAAGAGGATGAGGAGGATGAGGAGGATGAGGAGGATGAAGAGGATGAGGAGGATGAGGAGGATGAGGATAAGGAGGATGAGGAGGAGAACGAGGAGGATGAGGAGGGTGAGGATGAGGAGGGTGAGGATGAGGAGGGTGAGGATGAGGCGGGTGAGGAGGATGAGGAGGATGTTGTGCTCCAGCCCCGGCCCTGCTCCCCACAGGCCTCACCCACGCCAGGCCCTCTCCCGAGGCCTCCCGTGACTCTGTGCCCAGGAATGCTGCCCAGGATCCATCGGGAATTGCATCAGGAACTCGTTGTGCACAGGATGGGGCGGGCGGTGGCAGGGACACCTGTGGCACTGACACCTGCGCGGTGACACCTGTGATGGTGACACCTGTGATGGTGACACCTGTGATGGTGACACCAGGCCCTGTGCAGTGAGGGGACAGTGACATTTCTGACAGTGACACCGGGGACAGTCACACTATGGGGACAGTGACACTATGGGGACAGTGACACTATGGGGACAGTGACACCAGGCCCTGTGCAATGAGGGGACAGTGACACCAGGGACAGTGACACCAGGGACAGTGACACCGGGGACAGTGACACTCGGCCCTGTGCAGAGTCGCCCTGCCGGGGACAAGGCCCCATGTCGCCCTGGCACCAGCAGGGATTTGGGATCTGTTCCCATCCTCAGGGATTTAGGATATGTTCCTGTTCTCAGGGATTCAGGATCTGTTCCCTTTCTCACAGATTTGGGATCTGTTCCCGTTCTCCCCGGGGAGCAAACCCAGCCCCACACCCTGGGCCCTCTCAGCCCCACAGCTCCCACCTTTCCCTGTTTTCCCCAAAAAGCTTCTCCTGCTCAGTGTTCCTGAGCTCTGTCCTGACCCTGAGCAGATCCCAGCCCCAGGCCAGTCCCAGAGACATTCCCAGCCCCACACTTTGGGGGGTTTGAGCTGTTCCCTTTTCCCAGGCCAAACCCCAAACCTCCCTTTTCCATTGTCTCCTTTCTCCACTCAGCCCTCCCGCCATGGCCGGGCTGTTCTGGGGGGCACTGAGGTGAATTTGGGACCCCAACTCCGGGCCTGGAGCACAGACAGAGCCCCGGGAGCTGCCGGGGACATTCCCTGGCAGAACAGCCGAGGCTGGAGCACCCCGACAGTTCCCACACACATTAAACCCCGGGGCTGATAAGGAACCTGCTCCATTCCCTTAAATCCATGAGTGTCCCATTTATCCCAGCCCTGTCCTGCACCTCCCAGCCCCAGGTGCTTGGGCAGGGCCTCTCCCGACAGGAGCAGGACAATTCCCTTTTATCTGAGAGCACCAGGCCTTCCCTGGCCCTGCAGCTCCTCCGAGCGCCTCGATCCCTCGGTATTCCAGGGATTCCAGGGGGATCCCTTGGGATTCCAGGGGGATCCCTCGGAGCCAGGCTGAGGGAATTCTCCATTCCTGCTGGGAACATCGACCCCAGGATTTTAGCTCCTGTCCCACACTGGGTCTGGTTATCCCAGGGTTGGATAATGCACCTGGGAGTTTCCCATCTGCTCCAGCCTGGAGTCCTCAGGGTTTTTCCTGGGAAAATTTATCTCCAGGTGGGAAAACCATACCTCAGGAATTGCCCAAAACACGTGGAAAACTGCCGGGATTCGTGCAGCTCTGAGGCTGCCTTTGAGAACCACCGCCAAACACAAAAAATAAAACAAAAAATGAAAGAAAGAATGGCTGAGGAGCTGAAAAGAAAATATTTTTCAAATCCGTCTGACTTTTGGGAAGAAATCATTCCAGAAAGGAAAATTTATGGAATAGAAGGAAGCAGGCGCTGGGTTTGGGCCAGACTTTGCTGGAATGAAGCCAAGAAAATCCTGTGCCAGCTCTGGCTTTGGGCTCGGGGCTGGGACCAGGATTTGCCCTTTGCTGTTTATCCAGCTCTGGATTTTTGGGAAACGCCAACATCATTTTTTTTGGTGGTTGTTGTTGTTTTCTTTCCGAAAGAGTCAGAAATTTCCAAATGCTGAAACTCTTCCCAAAAGGAACCAGCTGGGGATTGCTCAACTCCTGCCCCTGCCGCCGCCCTCCCGATGAGTTACGGAGGGTGTGACATCCCGGGCCGGGTGTGACATCCCGGGATCGCTGATCCCAGCAGGGCTCCGTGCCGGTGTCAGTCCCTGCCCGAGCGGGAACATCCCAATCCCCGGATCTGGAGCCTGGAGAGGCCTTCCCGCCTGCTCCTGGCCTCGTGGGGTTTATCCAAGTGGGGTTTGTCCATGTGGGAATTATCCATGTGAGGTTTATCCAAGTGGGGTTTATCCACGCGGGGTTTATCCACGTGGGATTTGTCCACGTGGGGTTTACCCATGTGGGACTGGGACCCGAATCCCCAAATCCATGTGGGATTTTTGCCTGTGAGTTTTATCCACGTGGGTTTGCTCCTCATGGGGCCCATGGAAGTGTCCCCTGTGGAATGACATGGGCTTTCGAATTCCTCCCAATCCCAGGGATCCCACGATTTATCCTGGTGGAAACAAATCCGAATCCAGCTCCTGCTGCTCCCACCTGAGGCATCCCGGCTTTCCCCGCATTCCTAGAAAAGGCCGAGGTGGCTCCCCGGAGGTGACAAGGACATGATCAGGGATGTCCCGGCCATCCCTGGGAGGGATTCCCTGTTCCAAGCCCATCATCATTCCCTGGTGACTTTTCCCCCGAGCCCGGTGTCTTCCTGCCTTCACTTACGGCAGATGATTATGGAAAATGCAGTAATTAGGGAAGAGCCAGGGAGGTTTGGCCTGGGAAAGAGGGAAATGGGATGGGGCAGGATGAGCTGTTCCCAACGGTGAAGGCTGATTGATTTCACTTTCTTTTCTGGAAACATGTCCAGTGATATTGGGGAGGAGGAGGAGGAGGAGGGTTCTCCCAGGGGAATGGATCCATGGATTGGAGCCAATGGAGCCACCCAGGGAGGATAAAACACTTGGGGATCCATAAATCCCTTTCCAGATCCATGGAAAGCCATGGAGAGCCCTCGGACCTTTTCCCTGCTCCCCTGGCTGTGGAGCAGCCAGAATTCCAGAGGGAAAATGGTTCTTGGGGAGACCTGACTGGGATATTTTTGTGATGGGATCTATCCAGTGGAAGTGTCCGAGGCCAGGCTGGACAGGGCTTGGGGCAGCCTGGGATGAGGGAATTGTCCCTGCCCATGGATGAGCTTTGGGATCTGTCCATCCTGAGCCATTCCCAATTTTCCGGAGCTGAGGGAAGCCCTTGTCCCTGCCCATGAGCTTTAGGATCTCTCCATCCCACGCCATTCCCAGTTTTCCAGAGCTGAGGACAGCCCCCGTCCCTGCCCATGGACGAGCTTTAGGATCTCTCCATCCCGAGCCATTCCCAGTTTTCCGGAGCCGAGGGCAGCCCTTCCCCCGTGTTTTGCCTGCCCAGCTCCTCTCTCCAGCACAACAATTCCAGCAGATCCCGGCCGGGCTGGCCCCGCTCCAGCTCGGCCAACCCGCAATTACCGCGGCATCCTTGGGATGCCATCCCGGCCCGGCTCCCTTTGATGCCGCGCCGTCTCCAGGTGACCGTTCCCAATCACAGCCGTTCCAGGGGACCCGGGGCCGCTGTGGGCAAACAGGAAACGGGGCCGGAGCCCCGGAGCCGCCCCGCCCTGGCCCGGGGCTCGTGGGCAGAGCCGCCTCTCCCGGGGCTGCTCCCGCTCCGCTCCCGCGCCCGTGACGCGTTGTTGTTGTGGATGAGAAATTCCAGGAGCGTGGATGGCCCTTGGCTTCGGGGACGGCGTCACCGCCTGAGGTTTTTGGGGTTAAATCCACATGGGTGCTGACCTTTGAGGCCCGACGGGATTTGGGGCCAGGGTTTGTCCTGCAGGGAGGGGCCAAAGGATGGGGATGGACACCAGGGACCACAGAAGGAGCAGGAATTCCAGGCCGTGGGGAGAAGAGCAGGAAAACCATGGGGGGAGGAAAAACCCCAGTCCATGGGGAGAGGAAAACCCCAATCCATGGGGAGAGGAACAGGAATTCCAAACCATGGGGAGAGGAATGACCTCAGTCCATGGGGAGAGGAGCAGGAATTCCAATCCATGGGGAGAGGAACAACCCCAGTCCATGGGGAGAGGAACAAGAATTCCAGTCCATGGGGGGAGCAGCAATGCCAATCCATGGGGAGAGGAACAAGAATTCCAATCCATGGGGGGGAGCAGCAATGCCAAATCATGGAGAGGGGAGCAGGAATTCCAATCCATGGGGAGAGGAACAATGCCAGTCCATGGGGAGAGGAGCAGGGATCGCAGTCCCTGAGTCACCTCGCGGTGCTCCCAGCCCATAGAGGGAGCTGCTGGAGCTTGGAATCACCGAGCTGTGATAAATCAATAAACGCGGCCCTGGAGTTACATAAGAGTGGGATGCTGAATTCCTGCATGGAATGAGCTTTGGGAGCCTCCCGGGAGCTCTGGTCCCTCCTGGCCCCGCAGTTCTGGTAGCCCCCGGTGCTGCTGGGTGGGCCGAGGTGACAGAGGGCAGGGAGAGGGGACCCTCGGTGTCCCTGCAGCCCATCCAGCCGTTCCCAGCTCTCTTTGGGGTTCTTTCCCAACCCAGGGATGAATCCTTGCCCCAGTCCCTGGGCTCTGAGGACAGGAGAGGTCCCAGCCCCAGGACAGGAGGGATGAGCAGCCTCGTGCCTGCCGTCCCCGCCGGAGCGTGCCGCGATCCCTGAGCCGTGCGGGAAACGCTCAGGCCCAGACTTGATCCGGCAATCCCGGGAGCTCTCCCGGCAGATCCTCCTGGGCCGTGGGGCAGGGAATGGGGTGGGGGATGGAGAGGGGGATGGGATGGGGGAATGGAATGAGGGAACGGACTGGGAGCCGTGGGGCTCAGCCAAACCAGCCCAGGCTGCTCCCAGGTCTGCATCCCACCGGGACCAGGGACAATCCCTGGGGATCTCTGCTCCCTCAATCCCTGGGGATCTCTGCACCCCTGATCCCTGGGGATCTCTGCTCCCCAGTCCCCTGGGATCTCTGCTCCCCCAATCCCCTGGGATCTCTGCTCCCCAATCCCCTGGGATCTCTGCTCTCCCAATCCTTTGGGATCTCTGCTCCCCCAATCCCTTGGGATCTCTGCTCCTCAATCCCTTGGGGTCCTGCTCCAGCCCCTCTGCTGTGAGGAGGGAAGGGCCCACATCCCCACATCCAGAGCCCCACGGGAGCATCCCGAGGCTCCCCTGGAGCAGGCAGACCCTTGGGCTGGGGGGCTGGGGGTGTTTGCAGCTCTCCCATCACAGCTCCCAGCACCGCCAGCTCCGCTCAGGGCCGGCACGACCGCAGGAGCGTTGTTCTCACGGTGCTGCCGCGCATTTCCTGCGTCCTGCGAGAAAACCGGGAGCGCTCTGGGAGTCGGGAGGAGCTCTGGGCTTTGTGGAACCACAGAGGCTCCGGGCTGGAGCTGGGCTCGGAGTGCTGGGAATGGGGAGGGAACTTGTTTTCCCGAATTTGTGTCCCCCCCGCGCTGCAGAGGAGCTGATCCCATCCCATGGAGAAATCCCGGGATGTTCAGCAGCCCTGGATGGAGTTTTTCCCAGCCCAGGCTGCAGTTTGTCTGTGTTTTCCCGGGATTGCTCCTGTTGGGACAAACATTTGTAACCGAATTAAATCCGACCACAGCAAAAGGAGCCCACAGGAAACCCTTGGGCTCCAACCACCCCAAATCCTCGGAGGATCTGCTGTGCCGGGTGGGGACGGAGCCTGGGAAAGTGCCTGGGGGCTGGGAAAAGGGACAGCAGGGACTGCCTGCCAGCGCCAGGGGTGACCTGAGTCCGGCAGATTCCAGCCACAGCCCTTTGTCCCATCCTGTGGGTCTACCCCATCCCGTGGATTTACCCCATCCCCTGGATTTATTCCATCCCATGGGTTCATCCCATCCCATAGATTTACCCCAGCCCATGGATTTCTCTTGGGGTCTGTGCAGAAACCAGGACACATTTTGGTGTGTTTTGTTTGGGATTTGGATCCTCGCCCTGCAACAGTTCCATTTCTATTTATTTTTGGTTTTTTTTAAGATTAAAGAGCACTGAACCAGGGAAGTTCGGACATCCATCTGAGGAATGCTGGGACACCCTGCAGGGATAGGATCCATGGGATGGGATGGGATGGGATGGGATGGGATGGGATGGGATGGGATGGGATGGGATGGGATGGGATCCATGGGATGGGATGGGATGGGATGGGATGGGATGGGATCCATGGGATGGGATGGGATGGGATCCATGGGATGGGATCCATGGGTTGGGATCCATGGGATGAGATGGCATCCATGGGATGGAGTGGGATGGGATGGGATGGGATCCATGGGATCCATGGGATCCATGGGATGGGATGGGATCCATGGGATCCATGGGATCCATGGGATGGATGGCACGGGCCGGATCACCTCCAGAGTTCCTCCTGCCATCTCATGCCATGGGGTCTCCCTCGGCTCAGGCAGCTCTGGGATCTGATCCCAGCTCCTGTAACCCCAAATCCACGGGGGTGGGACCCCACTGCTCCCTCGGGTCACCCTCTCCAAGAGCCTCTCGCCAGCACTTGGAGCCCATCCCAAATCCCAGAGCAGGGCCACGCTGCTTCCCCAGGGCCGGGGGAAGTTTCCCGGGATGATCCTTTTTTCTCGCCGCCTTTTTCTTTGCTTTTTCTTTCTTTCTTTTTATTTTTAATTAAACGAAATTAAATTTCTGCAGCATCCCTCGTTTCATTAGCCCTGCTCTCCACCGCGGGCATCGCTCGGAGTCCCTCGGGACGAGTTGGACAACGCCGGGAACGCTCAGGCTGAGGCTCTTCCCACTTCTCCTCCCTCCCTTCTCGCTCCGCTCCAGCCCCAGAGCGGCTCTGGGGTTCCAGCGCTGCCCAAGCTGCACTTCAAAGGCTCCGGGAGCTTCCCTGCGCTTCCCTGGCAGCTCCCGGCATTAATCACCGGAGCCGGCGCGGCCCCGCGCTGTCCCGGGGCTCTCCCGGGGCTCTCCCGGTGTCTCCAGCTCAGGGAATGTGGATGCGCTCCCCACGGATGGGACGTCTCCGCCCCGGGGGGGGTTGGGGTCGCCAGGCACGGCTGGGGGTGGCTGGAGGTGACAAACAGCGACACGGGAAGGTGTTGGGCGTGGAGCCAGGCTGGGAGAGCTGGGAATGGTCCCTGGAGAAGGGAATGTCCCGGGAGAGCTCAGAGGGGGACAGGACACAGGGAATGGGTTTGAACGGGAGTAGGGCAGGGCTGGATGGGATTTGGGAAGGGTTTGTTCCTGTGAGGCTGGGAGGGGCTGGGATGGAATTCCCAGAGATCCCTGGCAGTGTCCAAGGCCAGGCTGGAGCACCCTGCGGTGCTGGGAGGTGTCCCTGCCATGGCAGGGTGGCACTGGAGGGGCTTTAAGGTCCTTCCCACCCACACCATTCCAGGATTCTCTGGTTCTGTCATTCCAGGAGGAATCCTGGCAAGGCCTGGAGAATCCTGCAGGACTCGGGGAGGATCCTGGCAGGTGACGCCGTGTGGGCTGATCCTGATCCCGAGCTGATTTCCAGCTCCAGATCCAAATCTCCTGCACTTCCTCTCTGCCGGGGGAGATAAGGATCCCGGGCAGGCAGGGCTGGACTCCCTGGAATTGCATCCTCTCCCACAGGCCGGGCGGGCACCGAGCGGGGACTGGGAGGGGACGGGGACGGGAGGCGCCGCCCTCCTGTGGGTGTTCTCCGAGGGAAACCGGGATGGCTCCGGCACCTGCCAGAGCAGGTGACTCGGGAGAGAGGAATGCGGGCCCGGGATGTGGGCTGGGATCAGGGAGGAGATGGAGGGGAGCTGGAAAACTTCCCAAAAGGAGACGGGAAGGGTCAATCCCGGCATCTCCGTCGGAACGGGATCCCCTGGAAGTGGGGCAGGACTCATCCCCACAGGGCTCTGGAGCTGCCCGTGGCTCAGCAGGGACAGCAGAGATTTTGGGATGGAGGGAACTGCAGGAATGCAGGATAGGAAGTGGGGAAAGGATAAAGGGAAAATCCTCCCCTGAGCTGGGAATGGCAGCACGGGGGAGGAAGGGACAGGCGGGAGTTTATTCCAGGTAATCCCCAAACCACTTCCTCCAGGGTGAGGAGCTGGAGGAATCCCAGGTCACCCTGGAAAGGTTCCCCTCCTCCTCCCCGAGATTTTCCTGTGGTCACGTTGGATTTGCTCTGCTGGACGAGGCACGGATCCTTCCCTCTGCTTCCCTAGGACAAAACTTGGGTCACGGCAAAGCACAATTCCCCCTGGCACTGGGAAAACCTCACTCTTGAGCAGATCCTGCAGGAATTGGCTGTTGGGATGGCCCCCAGTCCTGCAGATCCTGCGAGGGGACAGCCCAGGACAGATCCCTTCCCCCTGGGAGCCAGGCCAGGGCAGCACTGTGAGCAGAGCTGCAGAGATGGGGCTGGGAATGGCCCTGCTCCTCCAGAAGCAGCGTTTGGGGCTGGGATTTTCCTTTCTGGGTGTCAGGAAAGGTGTGGGGAGGAGAGGAGATGGGGATGGGGATCAGGAGAGGGAATGGGGATGGGGATCAGGAGAGGGAATGGGGATGGGGATGCAGAGGGGGCTGTGCTCCCCACGCTATTCCCGGCCCTGCCCTGCTCCCGCCGCAGGGACAGGGACAGGGACAGGGACAGGGACAGGGACAGGGACAGGGACAGGGACAGGGACACGGACAGCGACAGGAGCCGCTCGGGGCCGGCCCAGCCCCAGCCCCACGTGAGTGACGCTCACACGTCCCTGTCCCACCGCCTTTGATCCCAGCCCTGGCAGGGAAGCTGTCCTGGCAGGAATCCTGCCCGGCAGGTCCCGGGGAGCCAGTGGCACTCGGTGACCAAGCCCTGGCAGCTGAGGTGGCCCCGGCTGGAGCCGAGCTCCGCCTCCTGCCCCGGGGCTGCGGGAGGATCCTGCCCCGGGAATTCGGGGGGCTCAGGGGCTCCCGAGGGCCGGAGGGGCTGTCCCGGGTGTCCCCAGGCCCTGGCCCAGGTCCTGGCAGGGAACAGCTCCTGCTTTGGTGGCCTTTCAGCTCTCGGAAATAAAGGCATTAAAAAGATGGAGAATTTTTTCCATGGGCAGATGGTGATGGAACGAGAGAGAATCCTTCCTCCTCACCCTCCTCCTGCCCAGGGTGGCCCTGGGTGGCCCTGGGTGGCCCTGGGGGGCCCCATCCCCGCTGGCAGCGCCGGAAGCGGCCGCTCCCCATTACTCACGGGGAGGATGCAGGGGAAAAGCAGAGCCAATGGAAAAGATGGAAAAGATGGAAAAGATGGAAAAGATGGAAAAGATGGAAAAGATGGAAAAGATGGAAAAGATGGAAAAGATGGAAAAGATGGAAAAGATGGAAAAGATGGAAAGAGGGCACTGAGTCCTCCTGCGGCCGCAGCTGGAGCTGAGCTCAGCCGCGGGGACAGGGGCAGGACAGGGGACATCCCGCCCCGGGTGACTGGGGCACGCTGGGGGGCTCTGGCACCACTGGGGGCTTCTGGCACCCACTGTGGGGTCTGTGTCACCCCTGCTAAAACCCAACCCAACCCAACCCAACCCAAACCCCTCCTAGCGCCCCCGGCCCCCCTGCGCGGGGGGAGGTGGCAGCTGGGCCCAAATCCGCAGGGTGGGAACAAAGTGGGATGAAATGGGATCCCTGCAGAGCCCGACCGCGTCCAGGTGCGACTCTCCAAAGCCGAGGAGACAAAAGCTCGGCCCGGGACGTTCAAAGGGAGCCGCGGGCCCCCCGGCCCGGCCCGGGAGGAGCTGGGAGCCGGCCCCGCTCCCGGGCTGCTTCCCGGCTTTGTGCCCGGCTTGGGGATTGGGTTACGGCCCGGCTGGGAGCGGGTGGATTAAGGAATTCCAGACCCATACAGTGCCCGCTGAACCACGAGTAATTCGGGGGCTGCAAAGGGCGGCAGGGGCGGGAGGTGTTCAATGGGAACAGCACCTGCCGGGCAGCTGGAATTCGGGGTGGAGGGAAGGGTGGGATTTCCCTTCAAACCCGGCATTTTTGGCCTGGCTGAAGGCGGCAGGGTGGCAGAGGGGGCTCCGTGTGGCACCTGTGCCGTGGGATGCTCCCGGGGACAGGAAAGTCCCGGCGCAGGTGGATTTTGGGATGGGTCACGTGCTCCCAGCATCTCTCGGAATGGGCTGGGGCAGGATGGCCCTGCCTGGCGCTGGGAGGATGTCCCCGTGCCACAGCGCCCCTGATGATGTCACATCCCTCGGGGCAGTCCCCTCAGCCCTCCGGGCCGTGCCCGGGGGCACCCAGGAGCCGTCGGGGTGGCAGCGACTGCGCCCGGCCCGGTCCCCGGGAGACTCCTGGGCGCCTCTTAATGGCACCTCAATTATCCATCTCCCGTCACCGTTCGTCCCTCCCTCCCTCCCTCCTGCCCTCCCTCCTGCCCCCCCCGGGATGGCAATGCCCGGCGCGTGCTGCCGGGATTGTCACCGCCACTAATGACCCCCTGCGAGGCGGGGCGGAGCGCGTGGGGACACGGGAGGTGACACCGCCCCGACCGGCTCGGCTGCGGCGGCCCGGGCTGGCCCCGGGGCCCGGCTTGGCCTCCGGCTCTGCAGAGAACGACTCGGCGGCTCGGGGCTTTGGGGACACGGCTGTCACCGGCCGGGCAGCGAGGGGACCTGCGCGTGGGGCTGTCCCTGCGCTCGCTGCGAGCTCCCGATGTCGCTGTGCCACCCCAGCGCTGTCGGCTCTGTCACCCGCGGTGGCTTTTCCAGGCTGTCCCGTGTGGGATTTTGCAGGGACCGAGCGCTCCTTGGCGGAGGGGACAGCCCGGGGTGAGCTGGGGGTGCTCTCCCCCGAATTCGGGAATGGAGCTTCTCCCTCCCCGGCTCCTGGGCGAAACCTCGGCCCCTCTATCCAGGGAAAACCCACTCGGGGAGCTTCGCTGGAGCCCGGGAATTCGGCCCCAGAGGCTCCAGGAATTCCTCGTACCCGGCACACGCACAGAACAAAAAAACCCAGCCAAAAAAACCAGAAACGGCACGAGGAGAGGAGCGATTTCCTCCACCGCTAATTGGGCCTCTGTTAATTAACGAGAGTGTGGGGGCGCTGATTAGGATCTCCCCAAAGCCACAGGTCCTGGCTGGGGACAGCGGTGACCACACGGGGCTGAGCCTCGCTGGGGACAGGAGGGGATCCTGGATTTGGGAATCTCTGTGGGGCTGGATTTGGGGTTTGGGATTTGGGATTTGGGTTTAGGGCGTGGGGCAGCCCGGTGCCACCCAAACCCCATCCAGGGGATGGAAATCAGCATTTCCCCACCACCACAACCGCGGCCAGAGCTCCACAGCGTCCAGGATCCCTCCTCTGCCCCATCCCAGCTTGGCTTTGGGATGAAACCACGGAGATGTGACCAAAATCCTCAAACCGAGCGCTGCTGCCCCCACCCCCCGCCTCATCCCCCTCGCAGAGCCCATATTTTGGTTCAGAACCTCCAAATGTTTTCCAGGACGCCGATCTGGGTTTGATTTCCCCGGGAACGCGTGGCTGGAAAGCAAAGGCATCAAAGGGCCCTGGTGGAAATAACAACGAGGGATGGCCCAAGAGAAAATCGTCCCCAGGATTTGCATCCCTGCTGGGGTGGATGGAGGGATGGAGGGATGGAGGGAGAGACGGGAGAATTCCCAAAATTCCTGTTGGGAGAGGAACGAACTCTGCTGCCCCATAAACACAGAGGTGACTTTTTGAGAATCTTTTTGCAGAAATTTTCAAATCCCGGACTCGCTGGAGCTTTGCAAATTAAAAGGAAAAAATTAAAATATCAGTGTGAGCTTTCCCTTCCCTTCCCTTGTGCCCCTCGGAAACTGTCCCAGACCCTGCTGTGACATCGCTGTCACCTCCCACGGCCGTGCGTCCCCTGGGGCCACCTCTGTGTCATCGGATCGCCTCGCGTCCCTCATGCCATGAGGGGGAGCAGGTCCCGGCGCCTCGGGGGTGTCCGGCACCATCCAGGGAACAATCCCCGGGTGGCTCGGGGTGTCCGGCACCATCCAGGGGAGAATCCCCGGGTGGTTGGGGGTGTCCGGCACCATCCAGGGGACAATCCCCGGGCGGCTCGGGGTGTCCGGCACCATCCAGGGGACAATCCCCGGGCGGCTCGGGGTGTCCGGCACCATCCAGGGGACAATCCCCGGGTGGCTCGGGGTGTCCGGCACCATCCAGGGGACAATCCCCGGGTGGCTCGGGGTGTCCGGCACCATCCAGGGGACAATCCCCGGGCGGCTCTGGGTGTCCGGCACCATCCAGGGGACAATCCCCGGGACACAGGAGCTTTCCCCGCTCTGTGTCTCTGGGTGTCCTCCCCTCCCGGAGGATGCTCCCCACCATCCCCTCATCCCCCCGCTCCCCCGGCCCGGCTTTTCCCGGTGCCGAGGCGCCCCAAAAGCCGGGGGGGAGCCCCGGGGCGGCGGGGGGAGCCCAGCCCGTGCTGCAGCGTCTCCGCGCCTGCCCCGGGACCATTCCCGGCTGCAGATAGCGCGGCTGCTCGGCGGTGGCAGCGCGGGCGTGTGGGAGGGCAGACGCCAGGCTGTCTGCTCCCACTCCGCTGGGCTTGTTATTAACTTCTCCTTGGGCTGCCATTAACCCAGAATTCCTGCTCCTGGCTCCAGGCTTTCCCCGCGCCGCTCTATCTCCAGCCTAATTACAGCTGTTGGGATCTCCCTTTATCTCGGGGGATCTTTGGGGTTGGTTACCTGGCACACGCGGCCCCGGCCCCCCCTCCTCGCGCGCCCATCCCTGCTTTCCCCTTTAATCCTTCCTGCTTTCATCAGCCCCGGCGGACGGGAGCGATCCCGAGCCTCCGCGGCTGCGCCCGGGTGGATCCGCATCCCGCGGGTCGCGGGAGCATCCCCGGCGCGGTGACCGCCGGCGACGTTATCCCGGCGTGTCCCGGCGCATTCCCGGCCACCGCGTGGGGCTCGGCGTGTGCCGGCACCTTCCAGCCCCGACACCGAGACTCGGGCTTGGCTCCGAGCGCGGCCGTGATTTATTTTTTTAATTTAATACGAGTTGAGTCGATGTGTTTGTCTTGGCAGCGGGGCCCCCCTCCAACCCCAAACTCCGCCCCGACAGCCCCGTCCTGTCCCCGCCAGCCCCCGCTGGCACCAGCCGGGGCTGGGACACGCCCCGGGTGCGCCCCGTGCCCACATCGCTGTCCTGGAGCCGGGACCCCCATAAAACCAATGCCCGGGGTGGGGTGGGGTGGGGTGGGGTGGGGTGGGATGGGATGGGATGGGATGGGATGGGATGGGATGGGATGGGATGGGATGGGATGGGATGGGATGGGATGGGATGGGATGGGATGGGATGGGGTGGGGTGGGGTGGGGTGGGGTGGGATGGGATGGGATGGGATGGGATGGGATGGGATGGGATGGGATGGGATGGGATGGGATGGGATGGGATGGGATGGGATGGGATGGGATGGGATGGGATGGGATGGGATGGGATGGGATGGGATGGGATGGGATGGGATGGGATGGGATGGGATGGGATGGGATGGGATGGGGTGGGGTGGGGTGGGATGGGATGGGGTGGGGTCCCTCCTGCCATCCCTGACAGAACAGAGTTGTGCCCCTTCGCCCCAGCAGGGAATTGCACCCTGAGGGTCCCCCCGCTCTTGCCAGAGGGCAGATATTGTCCCCAAATACCCCTGGGGACACTGGACACGGTCCTGCAGCAGCTGGCGGGGCGACCTCGGCTCTGCTGCTTTGGGGTGACATTTTGGGGTACTTTCATTAATTTCGGGTACTTTCATTAATTACGGTATTTATTCCATCCGCCTCGCAGCAGAGGGTGGGAAAGCACAAGGGCCCCGGAAGGGGGTCCGGATCCCCCCGGGCCCAGCTCCGGGAGATTCCTGGGATTCACCACGAGCAGCCCCCAGCCCCAGCATCCCCTTCCCCCCGGCGGCGGCTGAGGAGCCCGGGAGGGCGCGGAGCCGGCGGGAGCTCATCCCGGCAAGCCGGCACCCGTCCCGCAGCCGGTGGGGACTGAGTCAGCCTCGGGAAAGTGAGGAACGGGATAAAAGCAGATCAGGGGAGCTTTGCTTTGCTCCTCGGCCTCGGTGCGGGCCGGGCCGGGCTCCCCGGGGATGCCACGGGCAGGGCTGCGAACACTGGAATTCTCCTCTCGCTGCTGCTTCGCCCCCGCTTGGCCTGCCTGGGCTTGGGGCACTTCCCGTGTTGTCCCCGCAGTTTGGTGGCCCCACAGAGGCTTCGCCCCACACCTGAATTTAAGGCCGGTGTGGGATTTTGAGCCCGCGTTGTCCCTGAGGATCATCCCAGGGACACAGCTCATGCTGGGATGGGGACACAGCACCAAGGGGACAATCCGTGGGTCCGACCGTGCTGGGAACGGTCCCTGCTGTCACCGGGGGAGGTTTTGGGGTTGGGGTGGGGGCACAGGGCAGGAGCGGAGGGTGAGGAGGGGCTGTCCCTCAGTGAGGGGCAGGACACGGTCCCTGCGTGTCCCGGGGTCAGGTCCGAGCTCGGTTATTTATGTCACTCCTGGCCCCGGCGCGGGTGACTCAGAGCCGATGGCCGCATGGAAACACGGCTGGGACATGGCCTAATGGGAGGGTGGGGACAGGGACCCTCCCTGGCAGCGCCCCCGGCCGCTGGCACTGCTCCCCCGGGGCCGCTCCTCCCGCCGTGGCAGCGGGGGTGGCAGCAGGAACAGACCTCGCGGCCACCCTGCTCCCGTCCCCGCCGTGTCACCCCAGTGTCCCTACAGCCATCGCAGCCTCCCAGGCCCCGCCAGCAGCACGGCCGGAGCTCCGCTGGGTGTCCCCAAGGGCGGTGGCAGCAGCTCCCAGCCCCTCACCGAGAGCTTTGTCCCTCTGTCCCCGGCCGGACGGAGGGGTGGCAGCTGAGGGCCCCCCGTCCCCGGGGCCCGCGGGGTCACAGGGCCGCGCCCGGGCGGGGCAGGCTGTCACCCCCCGGGAGCGGGGCCCCGCGGGCACCGGGCGCTGCCGACGCCGGGAAGGGGCCCCGCGTCTGCCGGGGGCGGCTCGGGGGGTCCCACCCCCGTCTGGCATCCCGGGAGTGCCCCGAGCCCCCAGAGCGCGGGGATGGCCTCGGCGCCCGCGTGTCCGTGCTGTCCTTGTCCGCCCGTGTCCCTCTGTCCCCGGGGTGAGCCGAGTGCCACCGTCCCAGCTGTCCACGCGTGTCCCCGGGGCTGCCCCGTGCCCCTCGGGGGTCCCTAAGAAGGGGTCATCCCCCCACGTTCTGCACGAGGGTCACCTCCCCCGGGGGACACCTCCAGGGCATGGGGGGGGGTCGGGGTGTCCCCCCAGCACCAGGGAGGGGTCGCATTGGCTCAGATGGGGGGGTGTCCTCGAAGGGGGTCCCACACACAGTGGGGGGGTGAAGGGGGTGCCCCGGGGCGTGACGTCACGCGGGGGGCGGGGAGGGGCGGGGCGTTCGGGGCATCCCCGGGCGCGGGGCCGCGGCTGCCGGAGCCGTCGGGGGGCGGCGGGGGCTCGGCTCGGCTCGGCTCGGTTCAACTCGGCTCGGCTCGGCTCGGCCCGGCCCGGTCCGGCCCCGGGGGCTGCGAGCGCAGCCCGGCCCGGCCCGGCCGCACCATGACCATGAGCTCGGTGGCCGAGACCCTGCTGGGCAGCGACCCCTCCAAAGCCGCGTTCCTGGAGCTCGGCCCCCCCCAGCACTACCCCCTGCACGGGCTGCCCCCGGCCGGGCCCCCCCAGCACGACCCCCCGCCCTTCTCCTCCTACGGCCGGCCCGGGCACTTCCCGTACCCCGGCGGGGCCCCCCCGCCGCCCCACGGGGGTCCCTACCTGCCCTACCCTCCCCCCGGCGCCCCGCACGCCCCCGGCCCCGGGGCCAGGCTGCAGGACACAGGTAAGGGGGCACGGGGGGCGCGCACCCGCCCCGGGACCCTCCGGGCGGGGGGAGCCGGGGCCGCGCCGGGACGGAGCCGTCGGAATCGCTCGGGGAGCGGCGGGGCTGGGCCGGGCCGGGCTGGGCTCGGCGCGGGGGGCCCGGGGGGAGCCGGGGGCGCGGGGGTGATGTCCCCCCTCTCCCAGAGCGCCCCGACCAGCCGGGAACACGTGGGTGGCTTCGGGGAGCCCCGGGCACGGGGAGCATCAGCCCTCGCTGCCCGTACCCTCCAGCCTGAGACCCCCGGCTGCACCCCAAGACCCCCAGGTGCCCCTGGGACCCCCAGGTGCCCACTGCCTCTATTCCGCGCCCCGACCCGGGCCGGGCGGACTCTCCCCTCTCCCTCACTCCCATCCCCGCTCCCTGCCCTGCTCCATCCCTCTTCCCCACTATTTCCCCAACAGCTGGGGCAGGAGCCTGCAGGCAGAGCCAGCCTGGAGAGAATCGACCCCGGGCGGCCCCAGGGGGTCCCGAGCCCGGCTGAGCCCCCGGCCCTGGCTGTGCTCCCGGGGACCCCCAGCGTGCCCCAGTGACCCCCCCGGGGCTGGGGGGGTCCATCCTGGTGCCCCTCCGTGCCTTGGGGAGGCCCTGCCTGGCCCCCCCAGCTGGGTGCAGCCCGAGGCCTGTGCGTCCTGTGCTGCTGGACCTGGGCAGTGCCATTGGATGGATGATCCCATCCTTCCACAGGCAGGGATATTCGGGGTGGGTTTGGGGTGTTTTTGGGGTGGTTTGGGGGTGTTTTTGGGGTGTCTATTGAACCTCATGGTGTGTTTGATTGATCGTGGCTCCTCTGCCCCGTGCAGAGCCCGAGAAGGCGCTGGCCATGTCCAACGGGGAGCTGCGGCTCGGCGGGAAGGGCAAGAAGCTGCGCAAGCCCCGCACCATCTACTCCAGCCTGCAGCTGCAGGCGCTCAACCAGCGCTTCCAGCAGACCCAGTACCTGGCGCTGCCCGAGCGCGCCGAGCTGGCGGCGCAGCTGGGGCTCACCCAGACCCAGGTACGGCCTGGCAGGGGCACCGTGGGGACTGCGGCCATCAGGGATGGGCATGGCTATCGGGGCTGGGCATGGCTATCGGGGCTGGGCATGGCCATTGGGACCAGCCAGGGCCATCAGGGCTGGTCATGGCCATTGGGACTGGGCATGGCCATCGGGGCTGGGCATGGCCATCAGGGCCAACCATGGCCATCAGGGCCAACCATGGCCATCGGGGCTGGGCATGGCCATCGGGGCCAGCCAGGGCCATCGGGGCTAGGCATGGCCATCAGGGCCAGCCAGGGCCATTGCGACCGGGTATGGCTATTGGGGCTGGGCATGGCCATCGGGGCCAGCCATGGCCATCAGAACTGGGCAAGGCCACCAGGGCTGGGCATGGCCATCAGGGCTGGGCATGGCCATCAGGGCTGGGTATGGCCATCGAGATTGGTCATG
Organism: Acanthiza pusilla; assembly: GCA_036630365.1. Classification (NCBI taxonomy): domain Eukaryota; kingdom Metazoa; phylum Chordata; class Aves; order Passeriformes; family Acanthizidae; genus Acanthiza; species Acanthiza pusilla. The sequence continues at coordinate 2,214,261 of JAXCHO010000107.1, read as the reverse complement.
GCTATTGGGGCTGGGCATGGCCATCGAGATGTGCCCCTCTGGATGTGCCATGTGCCCACCCAGATGCTCCATGCACCCCTCGGGATGCGCCGTGTGCCCACCAGGATGGCCCATGTGCCCCTCAGGATGTGCCATGCTCCCCTTGGAATGCACCACGTGCCCCTTGGGATGCACTGTGTGCCCACCGGGCTGCCCCACGAGCCCACTGGGATGTGTTGTGTGCCCCTTGGGATGCCTCACGAGCCCACCGGGATGCCACACGAGCCCACTGGGCTGCCCCACGAGCCCACCAGGATGTGCCATGTGTCCCTTGGGATGCTGCACGAGCACACCAGGATGTGCCATGTGCCCCTCAGGATGTGCCATGTGCCTCTTGGAATGAACCGTGTGCCGCTTGGGATGCACCGTATGCCCACCGGGCTGCCCCACGAGCCCACTGGGATGTGCTGTGTGCCCCTTGGGATGCCCCACGAGCCCACCGGGCTGCCCCACGAGCCCACCGGGCCGCCCCACGAGCCCACCGGGCCGGCTGCAGCTCCCGGCCGTGCCCCTGGAAGCGAGCCGAGCCGAGCCGTGCGGCGGCGGGGGAGCTGGCGCCGGTGGGCCCGCAGGGCTCGGGTTTGGGGCGCCCCTGCCCGCACCTCCCAGCGGCAGCGGGACTTTCCCAGCCCCGGAGCCTGGCTGGCGGCCCGGCCGTGCCCGGGCTGGGCGGCCCCGGGCCGCGGGACGGGGCGAGTGGGTTTTTGAAGGCGATGGGGAGAGACAGGCAGGCGGCAGCGGTGCAGCCCCGGAGCCAGGGGCGAAGCGAGCTCATAAAGCCGGGGAGAGGAGACAAGTGGGAACCTGCCGGCAGCGCGGGGGGGACCGCGGGCAGGAATGAGCGGGGCCACCACCCCAGCGCGGCGGGCGCAGCGCGGCCTGGCCCGGCCCGGCCCGGCACCGGCACCGGCACCGGCAGCAGCACCGGCTGGGGCTGGGGCTGGCACGGGCAGGGGGCGTGGGGACACTCCCGGGGACTCTGCGTCCCTCTGGGGTTCGCGGGGCCTCTCCCCACACTCTCCCCTGCCTCAGACGGAGTCTCGGGGGGCTGGGGAAGGGTTGGGCTCCCAGCCCGGGGTACCCCAGACCCCTCCGGGATGGGGTGCGAGGGAGGGGTCTGTGGTTGTTATGGGGGTTCAGGGAATGTCGGCCATCTCCTCCCCCCTGAGCCTCTCTCCGCCCCCAGGTGAAGATCTGGTTCCAGAACAAGCGCTCCAAGTACAAGAAGATCCTGAAGCAGGGCCCGAGTGCCCCCGACGGGGAGCAGCCCCCGCACAGCGCCCCCGGCCTGTCCCCCTGCTCCCCCAGCCTGCCCTCGCTCTGGGACCTCCCCGGGCCCGGCAAGGGGCCCCCGCTGCCCCCCGGGGCCTACATCAACAGCTTCGGGGGTTGGTACCCGCAGGACGCCATCCCCAGGACCCCCATGATGTGACACTGCTGCCGCTCCAGCGCCGCCGCACCCGGAGGGACGCTGAGGGACGCTGAGGGACACTGAGGGACACTGAGGGACGCTGAGGGACGCTGAGGGACGCTGAGGGACACTGAGGGGGCGCTCTGCCGCTGCCCCCCGAGGGACTGGGAGCCCGGCGAGGCCCTGGGGGATCCCAGCAAATGGACAAGGAGGAAGAGGAGGAGGAAGGTGACAGCGATCTACAGGAACCCGGGGATGTCACTGTCACTCTCCGCAGTGACCCAGCGCCCTGTGCGCCATCCCAGCGGGACAGGACTCGGCCCTGGGTCCCCCCATCATGGACAGGGGGCAGGGGGACCCCAAGAGGGGCTGGGGAGTTCCCAGCCCCCCGGCCCGGCTTTATTTATCTCTTCTGTCAGTTTTGGTTGTGCCCCGTTTATAAATAGGCTGAACATCGATCGGTTCTGCTCCTCCAATCACCGCGGCTTTGGGGTGTCCGTGCTTTGGGGGAGACGCTTCCATCCAGACCCTCGGGCTCTCCCAAATCCTGGGAAAGCAGCCCAGAGGGGCTGCGGGTGCTGGGGCTGTGTCCCCCCAGACATCTGCCCCCAAATGGAGCCCAATTCGGGGAATTGTGGGGCCGGGGCTCCTGAGGGGCTCCTGGCACCTCCCCCGGGCGATTTCGGGCACTTTGGAGCTGTTGGCGATGTCTCCCCCAGCAGGGGTGGCAGTGGAGGGCAGGGGGCTCGGGGCAGGCTGGGGACCCCAGCGGAGTCCTGGGTCCTGCCCTGTGCCCCAGGCCTGGGCACTGAGGGTGTTTTGGGATCAGGGGGTGATTTCCCTCTGCAGGTTGGTCCCTTTGTGCTTGCAGAGGCCAGAACCGGCAAGAAAACACATCCCTGCCATTTCCTTGTTTCTCCATGTCATTATTTCCCACTTTCCCCAATCCTGCTCCATGTTTGTCACCCACGGTGGGGGACAGACCCCCCCCGGGGCTCCCCCGGCAGAGGTGCAGCTCTGGGGGATGGAGCCTGGGGCTGGGATGGAGCTCGGAGCCTGGGAATGGCCTGTCCGGGGCTGGTGGCACTGGCGATCCCTGTGTCCCCAACTCCCGGCCACCCTGGGGGGTCTGACCCCCCAGCCGAGGGGTTTGGGGTGCTGATCCCAGAGCCCCCGGACACCCCAGCCCAGTGGGGTGTAACCCACGGGATGGGAGAGATCCCAGTGAGGGACTGGGGTGGCCCTGGGCCTGTTCTCCCTCCCCCCACAGGCTGGCAATCGGGGCCGCGGTGTCCCCAGGACAGCGCCGGGCCATGGGGACAGCCCGGGGCAGAGCCACCCCCGAGGGAGCGATCCCGTCCCGTGTCCCGGGCCCTCCCGGAGGCCCGGTGGCGGCAGGGCCGTGACTCGGGGTGAGCAGGGCTGGGCCGGGCCCCGCTCCAGGGCTGGGGCTGCCGGGCCGGGCCGTGGGCGGGCGCTGCCCCCGCGCCCGGGGCTGGCACCGGGTGACGCAAGGGCCGCAGGTGTCGCAACGGGGCAGGGGCAGAGCGCGGGGAGGGCTCTGCTGCTGCGGGGGTGACACCGGGGGGGACACGGGCACTGCCACCCGGGCACTGCCACACCCCCGGGCACTGCCACCCCCGGGTACTGCCACCCACCGGGGCACTGCCACCCACCGGGGCACTGCCACCCCCGGCACTGCCACCCCCGGACACTGCCACCCACCGGGGCACTGCCACTCCGGGACACTGCGACCCACCCGCCGGGACCCAAAAAACCCCGGTCCTGCCCAGAGCCGCCGAGAGTGTCCCCACCGAGGGGGTGTCCCCAGGGTCTCCAGCCTAGGGCTGACGGGACCACCCCCGGTGCCACCAGGGGTCACTGGGGTCACTGGGATAACGAGGAGGGGTCTCTGTGATCCTGTCCAGGGCAGGACAGGGGTGCTGGGGACACTGCGGGGGTGTCCCCACCCCTGCGGGATCCTGTCCCTGCCCCCGTTCCCATTCCCGTTCCCGTCCCGCTCCCAGGGGGTCACACAGCCTGACCCGGGGAGGGATCTCGGAGTCCCACGGACACTTTTTGGGAATTCGGAGGGGTCCTGGCCGCATCTGGGCTGGGGGGGCTGCGGGAGGGGCTGGTGGTGACCCCGCCGGGGGCTGGAGATGGGAGAAAGGGGGGCAGGACCGGGGGGGCCCTCTGGAAAACGCTCCGAGGATGGGACAGAGGGGACAGAGGGGACAGGGGAGCTCCGTGACCCCAAAGCTTTTCCCGGTGGCCATCCCGGGGCTCCAGGGGAGCTCTGTGACCCCAAAGCTTTTCCCGAGCCCATCCCGGGGCTCCAGGGGAGCTCTGTGACCCCAAAGCTTTTCCCGGTGCCCATCCCGGGGCTCCAGAGGAGCTCGGTGCTCCGCAGGCGGCGCAGAGGGAGCGCGGTTGGAGCCTGGCCGTGGGCAAGGAGGCACCCGGGATTTACATAATCCCTGGATATGTAACCCGCCGCCTTTTTGGTTTTTTTCCTCCTCCTCCTCTAAATGAAAAAAAAAAAAAAAAAAAATTAAATTTTTGAAAAAAAATAAGTAAAAAAAAAAATTGAACCGAAACCTGCCGTGCGCCAGCTCCTGCCGTGGAGCTCTGGTCCCTCCTCTCGCTCTTCCCGTGGGAATGGGGAGCGGGGGGTGCGGCTGGGGGGCATTGGGGTGCGAGGCTGTCCCTGCCTGGATTTGGGGCTGGGCGATGTGGGGACACTTTTGGGGGCACCGAGAGCCTGGAGCATCCTGGGCTCGGGCCCTAGAGCCTCCCCCAGAGGAATGGGGGGCGTGGGGGGGTCTGGGGGTCCCCCCACCTGTGACACCACGTGGGTGACACCAGGGACAGCAGGACAGGGCCACCCCAGCCCCGAACACCACCCGGGGCACCTTGGGGTCACTCGAGCGCCCCAACCCCACAGTGCCGCCGGGGACAGTGCCATTTCTGCAGGGAACGTGGGGGTCCCGTGGGATTGGGGTCCTGGGGGGTCTGTGCTGTCCCCAAAGCGACATCGGGGCAGCGCAGCCCCCCCAGTCTGCAGGGCTGCGAGCGCACTGGTCCCAGTAAGAGGAGCGGGAGGGGAGCGCCAGAGTCCCGCGGCCGTTTGGGAATACTCTGAAAACACGGAATAAAGTCCTTTTCCCACCCCAGATTCCCGCTCGGCAGCACCAAGCGGGATTTGGGGGATGCAAGGTTTAAATCCACATTTCCCACGGTAGGAAAACCCCAAACTCTGCTCCCCAAAACCTTCCCAAAACCGGGGGAAAAAAAAAAAAAACAGGTGTTGGAGCTTTAAATTCAAACCTCTTTTATTAACGAACATTCCCAGCCCGGCTTTGGTTCCCTGGGGAATCAGCAAAGGAAACTCAGGGGCACCCCCCGGGCCCAGGGGGGTTCCCATCAACCAGGGGGGGATTTTCCTTAAAAAAAAAAATCGACAAAAACCAGACCGAAACCAGTTTGGTTTGGAACAACTTTATACAAACGAACCTTATGTACACTCCCTTTTTTTCCCCCCAAAACACCCCTATTTATAGAAGGCAACATAAATAAATCCCCGGGACTGTACAACACTATGAACACTCCTTAAAACGGCACTTTCTGCTTAAAAAAATAGCATTATTCTCTTAAAAAATAGGAAATAGCTTGGTTATTTTTTTTTCCTTTAAAATACGTTGTCGATTTTGTTAAAAAAGAGGCATTTTCGCCGTTCCTTTACCCACAGCTGGAGGCACTGCCAGAAAACAGAGATGAACACGAGTTTTTTCTCTTTAAAAAATAACTTAAACCATTCCTGAACTCTTTAAATACTAAAATATTTCCCTCCCCACACCCCCCACCCAATTTTTATTTAATTTTAAGTCACCACCTTCTGGTCTGAGCATCGTCCCGGGTGATTCCGGCCGGGATGAGGGTCCTGCTTTGCTCCCGCGGGGTGTCCGTGACCCCCAAAATCGCTCCCACTCCGTGGATTTCAGAGCCAGGGCCAAGCACATCCTGCCGCTCCGGCGTCAGGCACCCCCCCTGTCGCGATAGTCGTGACACAGATCCTCCATCCCGACGGGATCTGGGCGCTCCGGGTGCCCCCCGCGCTCAGGATCACTCGGTGGGGTCACCCCAAAAGGCAAAGCTCCGGCGAGGGATTGGGATGAGGCTCTTCGGGGGCCAAATTTATTTGGGGGGGGTGATGGAAAAACTGAAAAAATGCAAAAGTAGCAGAAGGATTTTCCACCTTTTCCTGCGCTGGGAGAGGAGGGTTTGGAGCCTTTGCAGTCCTCTGGTTCCTGAGACGAGCGGGGAGAGGAGAGAGGATTTCTAGGGGTGCACGGGAGTGTCCTTTCCTTTTGTTTGTTTTTTAGGAAAAAAAGAGGAGACAAAACCAAAATGGGGGGAAAAAGGAGGCCAAGGAGTCGTGCAGAGTCTCTGGGCCCCGTGCGCCCCTCAGTACACGGCGCCCGTGCTGGGGGGCCCGGGGGACGGGTGGTGCATCGGGGGGGCCGCCTGCGCCTGGTGGGGTCCGTGGGGGCCGCTGAGGCTCTGGGGGTGGTACCAGGGGTTGTGCTCCTCCAGGAAGCCTGGCGAGGAGCTGTAGGGCAGCGGCTGCGGCAGCGGGGTCCGGGCACTGCCCCCGGGACTGTCCCACACCGGCGACGGCGGCGAGTTGCAGGCCATGGAGTCGCTGTTGTTGGGGCTGTGCTCCAGGGGCACCTCGCCGTTCTTGTAGAGCTTCTTGAACTTGGAGCGCCGGTTCTGGAACCAGATCTTCACCTGCGGGAGAGCGGAGAGGGTCAGAGCGCGGCACGGGAGTGGGGGAGTGGGAGGGACGGGGACAGGGGACAGCAGAGGGGATTGGGACGGGGGACAGCAGAGGGGATTGGGGACAGGGCACGGCAGAGGGGATTGGGATCGCAGGGACACCGGGCAGGAGGGTCACAGGGAGCCTGGAGACATGGAAAGGGACACGGGGGTCACGGGGAACCTGGACACTTCCCTGGACACTGGAACGAACCTGGGCTATGGGGGTCACAGTGACCCCAGAGACACAATGGAAGGGACATAGGAATGCATAGGAAGGGACAAGGGACACGGGTGACACACCAGGCACCACAGGAAAGGACATCATGGGGACCTCACACGGTGTGTGGCAGGAAGCCCCTTGGGACAGGGGTGTCGAGGGACACACAGGAGGCCACCCGGGGTGTGGGTGTCACGGAGAACACGGACACACCATGGACACACCATGGACACACCACGGACATGGTCACACCATGGACACGCCATGGACACACCATGGACACGCCATGGGTATGGACACGCCATAGACATGGACACACCATGGACATGCCATGGACACGGACACACCATGGACATGGCCACACTATGGACATGGCCACACTATGGACATGGCCACACTGTGGACACGGACACACCATGGCCACGCCATGGACATGGGCACACCTTGGCCGCACCATGGCCACACTATGGACACACCATGGACATGGCCACACTATGGACATGGCCACACTATGGACACACCATGGACATGGCCACACTATGGACATGGCCACACTATGGCCACGCCATGGACATGGCCACACTATGGACATGGCCACACTATGGCCACGCCATGGACATGGGCACACTATGGACATGGCCACACTATGGCCACGCCATGGACATGGACACACCTTGGCCACACCACGGCACGGGCACACCGTGCTCTGAGGGAAGCACCCACGTGACAACGGCTGCTGTGGGGACCCCCCTGGGGACACGGGCGTCACGGGGAGCCCGTCACGCCACTCGCCGGGCGTCGGGAGCGTCCCCGCGCTGGGCGAGGCGGCGCTGGACGCCCTTGGCCCTGGGCGAGGGGCGGGGGTGGCGGCGGTTGTCACCCAAACAGGATGTCCCTCTGGGAGCGGGTGACGCGCTCCGTCAGCCCTTTGCCGAGTGTCCCCGATTGCTTCATCGCCCAAGGGAGGAGGAGGAAGGCCAAGGGCGGCACAAGGGCGCCGGCGCCGGCCCCGAGGCAGGGAGGGCACCGCGCTGGGGCGCGGGGGAGTCACACGCTGCGGGGACAGAGGGGACAGCCCGCTCCCCTCCCACCCGCACAACCGAGGGGACGGCTTGTCCCCGCGCCAGGCAGGACCCCAAACGCGGGGCTTTGGCCCCGCATCCGGGCGGCTCGCGGGGAGCGGGAGAAGCCCATCCCGCTCGTCCCGGCTCTTCCAGTCCAGCCTGAAGGGCCACCCCAGCGCGGGGAACAGCGGGTGTGGAACCGGTCCCCAAATCCCTTCCCTCTGCCAGAACCCAGCGGGATGGGGCAGCCAGGGCCAGGGGAAACCTTGGGAAGGCTGGGAGCAGGGTCCTGCCGCAGGTCCCCGTGCCCTGGCTGGATTTGGGATCGGGAGCTGCTGTGGGGATGGCGTGTCCCAAGCATTCTGTCCTGGGCGCTCATCCCGAGCGTCCTGTGTCACCTGGAACTCGGTGCCCCACATTCCCGGGCCGTCAGGTGTGCCGTGACCCAGGACTCTCCCAGGTGCCGGGGCAGGATCCAGCCCCAAACCCTGTGGCACAGTGAGGTCTGGGGTGGGGCCGGCTCCAGAGGGAGTGGGACAAACCCAAAACTGCGGAGCGGGACAAACCCAAAACTGCGAAGTGGGGCAAACCCCAAAACTGCGGAGTGGGGCATGGCTGGGCTCTGTCCCCTGTCCCTGATCCCTCCCGTGTCCCTTTCCCTCGGCACAGCAGATGTGCTCCGATGGGGAAATCTGGCTCGGGACCCTACAACCCACGGCGAGCGGGGAACTCCATCCCTGTGTGTCCCCAAACTCCTCTCAGCTCCCCGGGAACAGATCCCTTCCCAAATCCAGAATTTACAAGGAAGCAGCATCTCCTGCTCCCGTCTCCTGCTCGCTCCTGGCCGCGGTTAGGATTTGGGGCGCCGGGGATGGGTCGGGCCGTACCTGGGTCTGGGTGAGCCCCAGCTGTGCCGCCAGCTCGGCGCGCTCGGGCAGCGCCAGGTACTGCGCCTTCTGGAAGCGGCGCTGCAGGGCGGCCAGCTGGTAGCTCGAGTAGATGGTACGGGGCTTGCGGATCTTCTTGGGCTTCCCGTTGACCATCCGCACCTCCGGCTCCGGCTCCTCCTTCACGGACACTGCGGGAGAGCGCGGGGTGAGGCGAGAAGGGTCCCCGGGGCAGGCACCCCCTCCCCAGCTCGGTGTCACTCCGCTCCGGGTGCTGGCAGTGTCCCATCCCCTGGGACACCCCTGGGACATGTCCCGGACTCTGTCCAGCACGGATCCGTCCCACAGATCCATCGCACTGCGTCCCCACGGGAACACCGGGAACACCGGGGACACCGGAGGCGGCTGAGCCCCAACAGCCACCAGCGCTGTCCCCAGACTGGGGACACCCCGAGGGGCACTCCGGAAAGCCTGGGGACACCCCGAGGGGCACTCCGCAAAGCTTGGGGGCACTCCACAAAGCTTGGGGACACCCCGAGGGGCACTCCACAAAGCTTGGGGACACCCCGAGGGGCACTCCGAAGAGCCTGGGGACCCCAGAGCGGCACAGCCCCACAAAGCCCCCCCGGAATCCCACGGGATGGGCACGGCCCCGTCCCCCCGGCATCCCTACCTGCTTCCTGCGCCGGGAGCTGCTGCTCCCTGAAGTGGCCGTACTGGCGGTACGAAGGGCTGTAGGAATACTCGGATTTGGGCGAGTAGGTGCCGGCGGCGCCGATGCCGTTGAGGTTGAACTGGGGGTAGGGGTAGTGGCCCACGGGCTGCGCGTACGACTGGCCCGGGTAGTAGTCGTGCTGGCCCGTGTAGTAGCCCAGGTCGGTGACCGAGGACTCCGGCAGGGTGGGCGAGTCCTTGGAGGCTGCATGGCAGCTCAGCGAGCCCGAGAGGTCCGTCAGGATGCTGGAGAGCTTCTTATCGAAAGAGCCGCTCATCGCGGGCAGCGGGGAGGGGGCAGCTGCCTGCCCGGGCCGGGGACCCCCCAACCTGGCGGCTCCCGAGGCCTGGCGTGCCCCGAGCAGGATCCGGCGCTGCGGCTGCTTCGCGAGGAGCCACCGAGAGACTGTGCCCAAACCTCCGGCCCCGGCCGCCTGCTTAAAGCCTTTAATTAGGGAGCAGGGCAGGGTGGGTGCGCATTCCGATTGGCTCCAGAAATATTGCCTGGGAGGCAAAATAGGCTCCTGCCTCCTCCTGTGTGGGTTTTTTTTTTCTCTCTCTCTCTCTCTCTCTCTCCCTTCTTTTTTTTTTTTTTTTCCCCTTCTTTCTGTCTCTCAAGAAACAACAAAGAGTGGGTGAAGGAGGGCGAGGGAATAAATAAAAGGTGCAGGGTCCGGTCTGCAGGAGGGGGCCCTGGGGACACAGGGGACACTGTGGGGGACAGCACAGGGCTGGTTTACAAAGGAACTTTCGGGGCAGCGGTGGGATTTTGGAGAAGGAGTTGGGTGGGATTTTTTGGGGGGCAGGGAAGGGGGGGTTGGGGTTTGGAACTGGGATGGATCCGTGCTTGGGGCTGGGGGCTTTAGGAGTTTGTTTATGGCCCCCCACTTCTCCCCCGCCGCCACCCTCTCCCAGCAGCCTCTCCCAGTCGAACGCCACCCCCCAGGCAGAGCCCCCCGCCCCAGAGGAGCCCCAAAACGGATCCCCAAACCCACCCTGCTCCCCCTGCGCTGGGGGGGCAGTGACAAGCCCTGATTTTGGAGGGGACACCCCCGGGGCTCTGTGCCCCTCTGCCACCCCTGCTCGGGGTCCTGACCCCCCTGCTGCCCCAAGGACCCCCAGCGGTGTCACCCAGCCGGGGGTCCCGAGCCAGCCCTGGTCCCCTCCCGGCCACTCGCAGGGCTGTCCCCAGCCACCCCCAGCACCCGGGCAGGGGGGGCTTCTCAAGGGCAGCTTTTATTTTGAGGGGGGGTCTCTGTTGCTGCGGGCAGGTCCTTCCCCTGAGAGGAACCGGGGGGCTGGGGGGGGCTGGATCCATGACCAGAGCCGGGGCTGTCCCCATCCTGTCCCTTGTGTCCCCTTCTGTCCCCGGTGTGTCCCCCGCCCCACGCCGGCGTTGTCCCCGCGGTGCCCCCCGGGTCCCCCCCCGGGTCCCCCCCCGGTTCCGCAGCGCGGGGCAATGGCGCTGCCTGGCGGCCACGGAGAGAACAACGCAGACCCCCCCCGAGCCGCGGGTTCGAGTCCCGGCACCGCCGGACCGCGGGGAAAGAGAAAAACGGGGAACGGGAACGGAGCGGGGACGGGGAGAGGGGAACGGGAATGGGGACGGGAACGGGAACGGGGAGAGGGGAACGGGAACGGGAACAGGAACGGGAACGGGAACGGGGAGAGGGGAACGGGAACGGGAGCGGGAACGGGAACGGGAACGGGGAGAGGGGAACGGGAACGGGAACAGGAACGGGCGCAGGAATAAACAATAGGAATAGGAATAGGAATAGGAATAGGAATAGGAATAGGAATAGGAATAGGAATAGGAATAGGAATAGGAATAGGAATAGGAATAGGAATAGGAAAAAGAACAGGAATAAGAATAGGAATAAATAGGAATAGGAGTAAGATAGGGATAAACAGGAATGCACAGGAAGAAGAATAGGAATATGAGTAGGAATAGGATTAGAAGTAGGAATAGGAATAAATAAGAATAAGAGCAAGAGTAGGAAAAAGACAAACATAAATAGAAATAACAAAAATAGAAAGAGAAAAAAATAGAAATAATAGAAACATACACAGAAATAAACAGAACTTGGACTGAATTCCCGAGGGAAGCAGGAGGCCAAGCGTGACCCCGAAGCCTGGGGAATGGCACGGCCTCACTTCCCACGTGGGAATTGTAACCCGGGATTCGAGGAATTAATTCAGAGGGGACAGAAGTGTCTGGGACGAGCCCAGCCCTGGGAGCTGTGCCGGGATTCCCCGGGAGGTTCCCAGGGCCCCCAGGAGCCGCTGGGACATCCGCAGGTCCCCAGCCAGGCTGTCACCAGGGCTGGCCCTGCCGGGAGCGGGACGTGCGGCAGGAAAAGCCGGTCGGGGAGCTGGAGGCCGGGGAGGGCAGGGGGAGCGGGGCTGGAGCGGGGAGCAGGTCCGGCCAGTCCCCAACAGTCTGGGACTGGGAGCTCGGAGCTGCTGGGGGGGGCTCAGGGGGCATTTTGGGGGAACTGGGGCAGTGCGGGGGGCAGAAACCGCTGTTGGGGGGCGACCCTGGGAAGGGTCCACGGGCAGGGCTGAGCACAGGGTTCTGTCAGCACCCCCGACGGTCCCCCATGCCCCACATGCCCTTCCCAAGGCGGAAGGGCTCCCCAGTGCCCCCCAAGGCTGAAAGGTCTCCTCCCCATGCCCCCCCAAAGGCTGGAGGGCTCCCCCGTGCCACCCCCCAAAACTGGTGGGGTCCCCCCGGGGGTCCCGGTTGGAAGCACCCCCCGATCCCGGCAGTGCCCACGGGCGTCCCCGCGTGTCCCCCCGGCTCTGGGGGGGGGTCCCGCCGATCGCCCCCCCTCCCGTGGCATCTTTGGGCCAATGGCGTCATCTCGTGGCCTTTGGGGGCAATGACACCGCCCTGGGTGACGTCACTTTGGGGCACACGGCGGGGGCGGGGCGTGGCTGATGAGGGACAGGGAACAGGGGACGGGGGACGGGGTACACAGGACAAGGGCAGGGGACAAGGAGGTCCCCGTGCCAGGGTCGGGTGCCGCCGCCGGCAGTGCTGCCCGTGATGTCCCCTGCTGCCGTCACTGTTTCCAGTGACACGGCACAGGGGCACGGGGACATCGGGCGGGGGACACAGGACATCCTGCAGCCCCCCCAGCCCCGGATTTCCCGGCACGGGTGGGAGCGGTGCGGTGGCTCCCGGTGACCTTTGCCGGGGTCGGGACGGTGAGAGCCACGGCCGCCACCGCCCGCGAGGGAAGTGGCAATGCTGCTGCTGCTGCGGTCGCGTCCCCACGGCCACCGCAGCGTCCCCGACCCTGTCACCGCGGGAACGGAATTGTCCCACGGCATGGCCCCGCCCCGGTGTCGCTCTCGGGGTCCCGGCGTGACCTCCTGCCTTGGGGGAGTGTCCCATCTCATGGGGGGTGTCCCACCCATGCGGGGTCCGAAATTGGGGGTCCCATCTCCTGGGGGGTCCTATCCCATGGGGGGATCCCATCACGGGGGGATTAGGGCCGGACAAGGGGGGGCATTGTCCCGCGGGGGCGTGTGTGGGGAGGGGACAGTGGGGTGGGGGAGACACGGAGGGGTCTCGCAGGGGGAGGGGCCTCGCAGGGGGAGGGGTCTCGCAGGGGACGCGATCCCCGCGCAGGGTGACACAGCTGCGGGAGGCCGCGGCCGCGGTGCCGCAGGTGCGCCCGCCCCTCCCTCCCGCACACCTGCGCACGCAGGTACGCGGTGCGCGGTGCTCTCGGAGGTGCGTGGTCCCTTTAAGGGGCGTGTCCGGAAGCGGCGCGGCCCCGCCCCGGCCCCGCCCCGGCCCCGCCCGGCCCCGCCCCCCCGCGCACCGGTCCCGGTGGGGCGGCAGGGCGGGTACGGCGGCCGGTGCGGGACATGGCGCGGCGCCGCCGGCTGCTGCCGCCGCCCCTGCCGGGGCTGCTGCTGGGGCTCGGCCCGGTGCTGCTCGGCGCCGCCGCCGCCTTCAACCTGGATCGCACCTTCCCGGTGCTCAAGGAGGGCCCCGCCGGAGCCTTGTTCGGCTTCTCGGTAGCGCTGCACCGGCAGACGGAGCGGAGCCTGTGAGCGCGGGCGGAGAGCGGGGGGCGATCCCCGCGGCGTGGGGGGGTCCGCGGCTGTGGCCTCCGTGCGGTGCGGGAGAGCGCGGGAGGTTCACCTGTGGGTGGGGGGTTGGGAGGGGGAAGAGTGGGGAGGGGTACCCCGTGGGGGTGGGGGGGATCCCTGTGAGGATCGGGGGGTCCCGGTGCTTGGGACCCCCGCGAGGCGGGGAAGAGTGAGACAGCGCTTTACCTGTGAACGGGGGGTCCCCGTGAAGTGGGGGTCCCTCGTGGGTGGGGGGATCACCGTGGGGTGCGGAGTTGTGAGGGGTCCCCGTTAGGGTCGGGGTCGCCCATGCGACGGGGAGAGGTCCCCGTGGGGTGCGGATCCCCCGTGGTGTGGGGCAGAGAGGGGAGTGTCCCCCGTGGGGGTGAGGAGCCCCCCCTGGGGATGAGGGTCCCACGTGGGGTGGGGGTCCCTGTCCCCGTGTCAGGGCAAAGGTCCCGAGCCCGCGCCGCTGCTGAGGGGGCGGGGGCGCACCTGGAGGGGCGTGGGGGTGCCGGGAGAGGGGCGCCCCGGGGCTCCAGGTGCTGCGGCGGGAGCGGGGGGGGTCCCTCGTGGCCCAGAGCCCAGGTGAGGGGGGATCTCCCCTGCTCGTGGCTTTTCCGCACCCCGGTACCGGCGGGGGTCCCACCGTGACCCCCCCTCCTCATTTCCCGCGTGCTGAGCACCCCCAGCGGGGTCCCGGTGACACGGGGGGCTCTGGCAGCAGAGCGGGGACACCTCCTGTCCCCCTCCCGGTGGGCTGGGAGCCCCACGGCCCCTCCGGGAGAGGCGATCCCGTCCAGCGGAGCGGTCCCGGCCGGCGCCGACCCTCAGCGGGGCGGTAGCGAAGCCCCTCGTGCCCCCCCGAGCTGCCGCCGGTCCTGGCGAGGCCCCATTCCCGGGGAACCTGTTGGACTGTGGTTCCTGCTGCCGGGCACAGCCCCAACAAAAGCCCTTTTCAGCCGGAGCATTCCCCGTGCCATCCCACCGCTGTCACTCGCCGTGTCCCCTGCTGTCCCCCGCTCCATCGGACCCCCCCAGTCCCTGTCCCCGATCCCTCCTGGCTGCGAATTCGCGTCCGTGCCGCGAGAAAGCTCTGCCGCAGGGGCTGGGCTGGGTTTGTCTCCCTCAAGGGCACAGGTTTTTCCTGGATCGGCCTCCCGAGGAATTCCCGGCTCCACGGGGGTCCTCGGGGGACCCCCAGGGATCCCTTTTTTCCCGCGGGGGGCCTGGCAGCAGCTGCTGGATGCAGGCATGTGCCGCTCCGCATTCCAGGGATGCATTTGGGCCGCCGGCCCCGCCGTGGGACGAGGAGTTGTTGTTGCTCCTGTGCGGAGGGAGCGGAGCCGTTCCTGCGGAGCAGCTGGGGGGGCGCGGGACCCCCCCTGCCCTCGGGGACACGCGGGCCCCCGGCCACAGCCGCGTCCTGCCCGCTCCGGTGGCATCGGAGCAGCTGCCGGGGGCACCGGGTGGGGGTCCGGGCTGGCACCGGGACAGATCGCTCCGTGTTTTCCCAGCAGCGGCTCGGGGGGGACTTTGGGGGGCTGTGACGGGGACCCGCCACCCCCACACCTGCGCCACGTGCCCCAGCGTGTCCCAGCGCGATCCCGGCGGGGCGCGGAGGCTCCGCCGACTGCGGGGGAGAGGCTTCGGAGCCGGAACCTCCCCGGGAATTCGCACCCCGTTCCCGGGGGCCTCCGCTGCCTGTCCCCCGTGCGGGGGAGCGGGAACTGGAGTAGTAGGGGCTCTCTCAGTCCATGGGGTGTCCCCAGTTTGGGATGTCCCCGGTTTGGGGTGTCCCCACTTGGGGGTGTCCCCGGTTTGGGGTGTCCTCACTTGGGGTGTCCCCAGTTTAGCGTGTCCCCGGTTTGGGGTGCCCCCAGTTTGGGGTGTTCCCGGTTTGGGGTGTCCCCAGTTTGGGGTGTCGGAGCCGCTCCAGGCCGCTGTGCCAGAGCGGGACCGGTACAGGAGGGGGGTCCCTCGGGCCCCCCAGAGCCAGAGCCACAGCCCCGCGGGTCGCACCCGCGCCCCGGTGCCGGATGGAGGCTGCCGTGCCCTTTGCTCGCAGGTGCAGGGTGGGGACAGGAAAGGGACGCTTCCTGCCCCTGTCACGCCCGACGGGTGCACAGGAGGGGTGTCCCGTGCGTTTTTGGGGGGCTGCCCCCTGCCCTGGCTGTGCCGCGCGCGCAGGGATGGCGGCGGGACGGGAGGGATGCCCCGGGACAGCGCCGGCATTCCCGAATTCCCGGCGGGGTGCGGGGAGCCGCTTCCCGGGCGGGGCTGGCGGGGGGCCAGGCGGGCCCGGGGCGACGCCGGAGCCCCCCCGTTCCGCCCCCGCCGTGTTTTGCGCGCTCCGTGGAGCGGTGCCCATGCGAAGGTTTGTTTGCTCGCTCCTCCCCGGCCAGGTGAAGGCGGGCTGGGAGCGGGGCTGTTATCAGCCCTGCCGAGATTAGGGAACTCCTCGGGCTGCCCGCGTCCGGCCGCTCCCACCGGGAGCCGCCTTGGCTCGCGGCCGTGGCGGGAGGAGCCGCTCAGTCCAGCCCAGGTGGGTTTGGAGGTCCCTGGGTGACCTGGGGAAACTGAGGCACGGGAGATCCGTGCCGTGAAGGGTGAAGACCTCCCCAAATCTGCAGCCAAGGGGGAGGCAGCACCCACATCTGCACCCGTGTGGGAACTGGGGCTCTGCCGGGGCTCGGGGGTCTCCCTGATTCCAGCTGGCTGGTGAGGAGAGCGCTCTCCTGGCTGCGTTCCCGGCTTTCCCTCCCCCTCGGCTGGGTTTTTGCGGATTGCTGGAGCTGGCTGAGCTCCCCCTGCCTTGGCCCGAGTCCGCCGGGGTCCTGCGGGGCTGCGGCTGCTCGGCAGGACGAGGGGGACAGATGTGGGGCCGTCCATCCATCCATCCATCCATCCATCCATCCATCCATCCATCCATCCATCCATCCATCCATCCATCCATCCATCCATCCCTCCATCCCTCCTGGCTTCCAGGAGCCATAGTCCCATCTCCCGCCTCCTTTCCCGAGGGGCAGCGGAGGATTTCCCTGCCCAGGGACCCCCATCGCAAACACAGTGGCACTGGGGACAAACTGGGGGGCGGGCCGTGGTCCGGAGCCCCCCGCCCCCGCCTGCTCCTCCCCTCCTGGCTCCGCCAGCCCTGGAGCGCGGTGGGAGCTGATGAGGAGCTCCCCGCGCTGCCCAGCTGCTCCCTGGGGAGGGGGCTCTGGGGCTGGGGACTCTGGGGGGGTGCACGACCCCCCTATTGCTGAGGGGTCCGGGTGGGATTCTCCGCCATCCTCGCCTCTCCCACCTCATGGGGGCCGCAGTTTGGGGTCCTGGTGCCCGGACCCTCCCACAGCCCCCCCTCCCAGCGCTGGCGGGAAGCCCCCCCGCTCCCATCCGCCCCCCCCCGTTTGCCAGGGCGGATTAGGACGGAGCACGGCCTCACATTCCTGCTTCCCTCCCTTCCCGGCCTCCCCCTCGTGCCGCTGTTTGACCATCTCGAGCATAATCCCAGCTCCCCGTCCCCCCACCGCGGTGGGACTGGTGCCACAAACTGGTCCCGGCCTCCCCCGAATCGCAGCTCCCGGTTCCCCGGGATCCCCGGGAAGCTGCGGGCACTGGCACCATTGCTCACGCACGGGCGGGGGACACCTCGGGTGGGACTCGGGAGCCCCCCGCATCCCGCACCCCCCCTTTTCCCAGGAGCAGAGCCTGCGGGTGGGCTGCCGTGCCGGGAATCTTGGCTGGGAGCTGTGGGATGCCGGAGCTGCTTGGCCTGGGTGGGCTCCCGGGACCACCGGGGGAGCCTGGGGGCAGCCCGGGCTGTGGCACCCCGGGGGCTGCAGGTCCCGGGGGGTTCGGGGTGTGGGGGCAGGACCCCCCCAGCTGTTCCCTCCATCCCTGAGTCACAGTGGCTGCCCTGAGTCACTTCCCCCAGGTAAGGGGGACGATGGTGCCCCTCTTCCCCCCCTGGGAACTGGGGGGGGCAGATTCCTTTGTGCCGAGCTGGCAGAACCCGGAGCCATCACCCCCCTCGTTCCCTTCCCTTCCCTTCCCGGAGGCTCCCGCTTTCCGGGGGGGTTCGCAGGGCGCTGGCACCCCCATCCCGGCATTCCTGCGGGGAGCAGCCCCCCCGAGCCCCCCTTTGGTGGGGGGGAGCGATGCCAGCCCCCCCCACCTGCAGCCCTGGGCTGACTCAGCCGCCGCGGAGCCGCCCCGGGGGGGTCCCGGCGTGCCGGGGCGGGGGCTGCCCGGGGCCCCGCATTCCTCCTGCGCCTGGGCTTTGAGTCAGCGCCCGGCCCGCCCGGACGTGCCCGCGCTGCCGGGCCCGCATTGCTCAGCTTCCCGGCACTCCCTGCCCGCCGGCGCTGCCCTGGGGACAGCGCCGTTTGTCCCTGTCCTCGCCGGTGGCCCTGCTGAGGCCTGGCCAGCTTGTTACCCCAGTGCCCTGTGACAAGGTCCCCGTGCCACCACCGCCCTTCCTGGTGTCACTGGATGGGGACATCGGGGTTTGTCCCCGTCCTCGCTGGTGGCCCTGCTGAGGACTGGCCAGCTCGTTACCCCAGTGCCCTGTGGTCAGGTCTGGGTGCTGTGTCCCTTCGGTGTCCTGGGTGCCATGTCCTGGGTGTGGTGTCCCCAGGTGCTGTGTCCTGGGTGTGGTGTCCCCCTGTGTCCTGGGAGCTGTGTCCCAGGTGCTGTGTCCTGGGTGCCGTGTCCCCTCCATGTCCTGGCTGCCAGAGGGACACACTTCCTCCCCCAGCATGGCCACCTCCACGCCATTGTCCTTGCAGTCCCGAAGGACTTCCCGTCGGAAAGGCTGGTCCTTCCGGAACCCTCGGGCAGTGCCAGCTGCCACTGCCACCACCCAGCCAGGGCCACAGGGCCTTGCTTGGGGTCCGTGGCATCTTCGCTTGGGGTGGGGGGTACCAGAGGGTGGGGCATCCCTTCAGCATCACCTCAGGGTGCTGGGGACACATCCAGCCTGGAACACCAATGTCCCCCTGGCTCGTGCCTCAGCCGGGCCATCCCTGGGTCACCCCCAGGAGATGCCACCGGTGCTGGGACACCCCCGTGCTGCCCGAGCCCCTCTGGGTGGGGGATGTTTGTCTGTCCGGGATGGGGGTGTCCGTCCCAGCTCCCCCTCCCCGCTCCGGGGGCTCTGTCCCCTGTCCGGCGTTCCCTGGCACGGGAGCTCCACGCTGTCCGCCGGACACGCCGCAGCTGTGCCGGGGCTGCGGATCAAAGGTTGCCCGGGAAGGGCCGGGGGTGTTTACACAGACGGGGGCCCCGGGGCTGGGCTGGGGGCGCTGAGCAGCCCCCCCGGTTCTGTTTCCCCAGCAGCACAGTGAGGTTTGGGGTCACTGTGACCCCCTCTTCCCACTCCCCATGCGCAGTGGGGTGGGGGTTCAGCCAGGCTGGGATGGGCTCTGGGAAGGAGTGGGCGAGCTATGGATCCATCAGTCTGTCCCTGGAGGCCGTTCAGGGTCCCTGTGTCCCCTTCCAGCTCCGGACATGGGGCTGCCCTCGTTCTCTGGGGGTGTCAGGGTGTGACAAACCCTGGGGAAGGAGCTCTGGTTCCCTCCAAGCGCCCCCTCCCCAGCGCCCCTGCCTGGCTCTGCACCCCTAAATGCATCGGAGGGGTTTGGGGGCTTGGACCTTCCCCCCAAACCCACCCTGCTCCCCCTTCTGCCCCCCAAACCCACCCAGCTCCCCCTTCTGCCCCCCAGGCTGCTGGTGGGAGCCCCCCAGGACGCGGAGCCGGTGAACGGGACACGGACGGGCGCTGTGTACGCCTGTCCCCTGAGCACCAGCACCCGTGACTGCCAGCGCCTGGCCATCGAGCTCAAGGGTGGGTGACCCCCGGCTGTGGGTTACCCCAAACCTCTCTCAGAGAGGGTTCCCCCTCTCACACTGCCCTTCCCCCCAGATGAGCCGGACAAGGCCATCATCGAGGACATGTGGCTGGGGGTGACAGTGGCCAGCCAGCGGCAGGCACCGGGGAGGGTGCTGGTGAGTCTGGGGGCACCGCGGGGCTTTGCACACCCAGATCCCAGAGCTTTGTACACCCAGATCCCAATTCCTTACAGACCCAGATCCCAATTCCTTACAGACCCAGATCCCAATTCCTTACAGACCCAGATCCCAGTTCCTTACAGACCCAGATCCCAGTTCCTTACAGACCCAGATCCCAGTTCCTTACAGACCCAGATCCCAGTTCTTTGCACACACACGCTCTTGGGGTGCCCCTTCACCTTTGAGGTGTCCCCTGACCCTCGGTGCCCCTGCTGTCCCCAGGCCTATGCCCACCACTACCCGCAGGTGCTGTGGTCAATCCCTGAGGTGTCCCTGTCCCCAGTGGATGCTGTGGTCAGTCCCTGAGGTGTCCCTGTCCCCAGCGGGTCCTGTGGTCAGTCCCTGAGGTGTCCCTGTCCCCAGCAGGTGCTGTAGTCAGTCCCTGAGCTATCCCCGCTGTCCCCAGTGGGTGCTGTGGTCAGTCCCTGAGGTGTCCCCGCTGTCCCCAGGCCTGTGCCCACCGCTACACGCGGGTGCTGTGGTCAGTCCCTGAGGTGTCCCCGCTGTCCCCAGGCCTGTGCCCACCGCTACACGCGGGTGCTGTGGTCGGGCGCGGAGGCGCAGCGGCGCATGGTGGGTCGGTGCTACGTGCGGGGCAATGACCTGCGGCTGGACCTCGGGGACGAGTGGCAGACGTACCACAACGAGATGTGCAACGCCAACACCGACACCGACGAGACCGGCATGTGCCAGATGGGCACCAGCGCCGGCTTCGGCGCCAACATCATCTACTTCGGGGCGCCCGGCGCCTACAACTGGCAGGGTGAGGGGGCTGAGGGACCCACCACCCCCGGGGTCACCAGGCCTCTCTGGGCAACCCTGTCCCTGGGGGTCACCTTACCTTTGGGGGTCACCTTACCTTCCTTCTCCAAGGTGTCTGTACCCCCACGGGACCCCCACAGGACCCCCAATCCCTGGGGTGCCTGTACCCCCATGGGTCCCCCATTCCCTGGGGAAGCTGTGCCCCCATGGGTCCCCCATTCCCGTCCCCATTCCCCCATTCCCTGGGGAAGCTGTGCCCCCATGGGTCCCCCATTCCCGTCCCCATTCCCCCATTCCCTGGGGAAGCTGTGCCCCCATGGGTCCCCCATTCCCGTCCCCATTCCCCCATTCCCTGGGGAAGCTGTACCCCCATGGGACCCCCATTCCCGTCCCCATTCCCCCATTCCCTGGGGAAGCTGTACCCCCATGGGACCCCCATTCCCGTCCCCATTCCCCCATTCCCTGGGGAAGCTGTACCCCCATGGGTCCCCCATTCCCACCCCCATTCCCCCATTCCCTGGGGCACCTGTGTCCCCACGGCTCCCCCATTCCCGTCCCCATTCCCTGGGGAAGCTGTACCCCCATGGGTCCCCCATTCCTGTCCCCATTCCCCCATTCCCTGGGGAAGCTGTACCCCCATGGGACCCCCATTCCCATCCCCATTCCCCCATTCCCTGGGGAAGCTGTACCCCCATGGGACCCCCATTCCCGTGCCCATTCCCCCATTCCCGAGGTGCCCATCCCTCCATGACCCCCCACCCCACTGTGGGGCTCACGCCCCCCTCGCCATCCCAGGGACCGATTACATGCTCCAGAGGGACAACTGGGACCTGCACGACTTCTCCTACCCCAACAAGAGGAACGGCAACACCTACATAGGTGGGGGCAGCAGGGCGAGGGGGGATTTGGGGCAGGAGGAGGAGGTTTGGGGGCACAGATTTACGGGGAATGTTGGGGGTGGATGTTAAAGGGGTGGGGGGCCCTAGGGAGGCTTGAAGACCCCCCTGGGACGGTGGGAGTGGGGGCAGTGGTGATAATAGGGTGACATTGGGGTGTTCAGGGGGACGGGGGGAGAATTCGGGGTGGTGATTTGGGGTGAGGAGGAGATTTGGGGACTGTGCGTTTTGGGCGTGGATGTTAAAGGCGCAGGGGACACTTAGGGACACTTAGAGACACTTAGAGACACTTAGGGGCACTTAAGAGACACTTAGGGATGGTGTGAGCGCTTCCCAGTGCTCCCCCCGAGATACCCCAGGGGCTGGAGGGGCCCGGGCTGGGTTTATGGGGTGTGGGGGACATGTGGGGCGGCCGGGGGTCCCTCACCGACCCGCGCCCCGCAGGGTACACGGCGGAGGTGGGCAGCGCGGTGCTGCAGCAGGACGCGGTGACCGTGGTGACCGGAGCGCCGCGGTTCCGCCACACCGGGGCCGTGCTGCTGCTGAGCCGCGGCGCTCGGCAGGCGCTCAACGGGAGCCTGCTGCTGCCCGGGCCGCAGGTGGGCTCCTACTTCGGCAGCGCCATCGCCCTGGCCGACCTCAACAGCGACGGGTGAGGGGCGCGACCCCCGCGCGGGGCGGGGGCTGGAGCGGCTCCGTGCATCTCCTGGGGCGGGGGGCTCGGGGGGACATCCTGCAGCTCCTGGGGCGGGGGGCTCGGGGGGACATCCTGGGGCGGAGGCTCGGGGGGACATCCTGCAGCTCCTGGGGCGGGGGTTCGGGGGGACATCCTGGGGCGGGGGGCTCGGGGGGACATCCTGCAGCTCCTGGGGAGGGGGGCTGCAAGGGCTCCGTGCAGCTCCTGGGGTGGGGGGCTCGGGGGACATCCTGCAGCTCCTGGGGTGGGGGGCTCGGCGGACATCCTGCAGCTCTCCCGGGCTGGGATCTGTCAGCTTCTGAGGGTGGTGGTCTTACTCAGGATGTCCTGAAGCTCAGGTGGGCTGGGACCCCAAAGTTCCCAGGGGTAGGGGTCTCCCCTGGAGCACCCTGCAGCTCAGGCTGGCCAGGACCCCACAGCTGCTGAGGGTGGGGGTCTCAGCCGGGGGTGGGGGTCTCACCTGGGACACCCCACAGCTCCCCCGGGGTTTCTGTGAGTCACACCTCCGGGCTGGGAAGGTTTTTGGGGGGCAGTCACCTTTTCACTGCTCTGGGGGGGTCCGTGTGGGGTTGGGGCCCTGTCACAGCCCCGACCCCCCGCTGTCCCCGCAGGTGGCAGGACCTGCTGGTGGGGGCCCCGCACTACTTCGAGCGGAAGCAGGAGGTGGGGGGCGCGGTGTTCGTGTACATGAACGAGGCCGGGGGCTTCCAGCCGCTGCCCAGCCTGGTCCTCACCGGCCCCAGCTACTCGGGCTTCGGCTTCGCCCTGGCCAGCATCGGGGACATCAACCAGGACGGCTTCCAGGGTGGGCCCCGGGGACAGCTGCGGGGGCAGCCACTGCTGGGGGGGCCACGGGGGGCTCGTCAGGAGAGGAGGGGGTGGGGGGTCTCTGGAGAGATTTGGGGTGAAGAGGGGGAGCAGAGGGACTGGGGGAAGGCTTGGAGGTCCTGATTGTCCTATTATTTGTTCTTTCCATCCTCCCCTCCCTCCTGTGCTGGTTTTTGGGGTCTCACAGGAAGGGGGGACCCCAAACGTGGCTGGGGCTGAGTTTGGGGTTCCAGGGAGGGCTCTGGGGGGCTGACCCTGCTCTCGTCCCCCCAGATATCGCTGTGGGGGCTCCTTTCGAGGGGCCTGGCAAGGTCTACATCTACCACAGCAGCGCCGAGGGGCTGCAGGACCGACCCCGGCAGGTACTGGCCCTGGGTCGCTCACGGCCCCGCATCCCCCCCGAGCATCCCCCGCTCCAGGGTGACCCTCTAACCCCAAATCCAGGTGATCAGCGGGTCAGAGCTGGGCCCCACCACGATAAAAACCTTCGGGTACTCCCTGAGCGGGGGGCTGGACGTGGACGGCAATTCCTACCCAGATCTGCTGGTGGGCAGCCTGAGCGAGCGGATTGTCCTGCTCAGGTACGGCCATGGGGACAGGGGTCAGGGGTCCTGTCCCACTGCCACCCCCCGGGGCGGGCACAGAGCAGGGGGGGCTCAGCCAACCCCAATCCCTGCCCAGAGCCCGGCCTGTCATCAACATCCTGGACAAGACCTTCACGGTGACCCCCAGCAAGGTGGACCCTGCCCAGTGCACGCCCAGATCCTGGTGAGCCCCCGGTGTCCCCGGTGTCCCCGGAGCCGCTGGTGGCACCCCCGGCTTGGCTCACAGCCCCTTGGTCCCCACAGCATGACGGTGACGCTGTGCTTCTCCTACAACCAGAGCGCGGGGGACCCCAACTACAGGGAGAGGATCAGTGAGTGGGGGGTCTGGGGGGTGTGGGGACACGGTGCGGGGTGTTGGGGACATGCGTGTGCCACTCATGCTGTCCCCAGCCCTGCAGTACACGCTGGAGGCCGACAGGGACCGGCACCCACCCCGGGTCAGGTTCTCGGGGTCCCAATCTGCCACCTACACTGGGGACTTCTCCATGCCCGACACTCGCTGCCAGTCCCAGGAGCTCCTGCTGCTGGTGCGTGTCCCTCCCTCCCTCCCTCCCTCCCTCCTTCCCTCCATCCCTCCCTCCCCTCTCCCACCCCTGTGATGGGTCTGGGGTCTCACAGCTGAGTCTGGGTCCCCAGCCGCGGCCGGGGACTGCATGGCTGTGGCCGTGCTGGAGTTTGGGGCTCAGGGAGGGACCTGGGTGTGACCGCCACCCTCCCGCAGGACAACGTGCGGGACAAGCTGCACCCCATCGTGCTCTCCATGAACTACTCGCTGCTGGAGAAGCCCAGAACGTTCCGGCTGGGCCCTCACTCCCTGGACGCCTTCCCTGTGCTCAACCAGGACCAGTCCCACGAGAATGAGACAAAGGTGTGCCAGGTGGGGGGGACACGCTGGGGTGCCCGGGGGGTCACAGGGGCTCACGGGGACGTCCCTGTCCCTGCAGATCGAGTTCCAGAAGGAATGTGGCTCCGACAACCAATGCTACAGCAACCTCCAGCTGCAGAGCAGCTTCGTCACCGAGCAGAACCAGCCCCTGCCCAGGTGACAATGGGGCCCTGTGTGTCCCCACCCACCCCATGCCACCCTGCTGTCCCCCGGGGGTGTCTCTGTCCCCGGGGAGGGCTGATCCCGCTCTCCGTGCAGGGTGAATGGGACCCAGGTGCTGCAGTACAGCCGGGACGTGCGGAAGCTGCACCTGAGCATCAACATCACCAACACCCCCACCACCCCCACGAACGGCGAGGATGCCCACGAGGCCCTGCTGAACGTCACCGTGCCCCCCAGCCTGCTGCCCTCATCCGTGCGCCCGGTACGGGGACACCCCGGGCCCTGTGTCCCACCGGGGGCAGGGTGGGCTCGGCTGGGATGTCCCTGACCCTCTTGCCCTCCCCAGAGCGGGGCCTGCACCTTCGGGGAGACAGTGCTGTGCGAGCTGGGAAACCCATTCAAGAGGAACCAGAGGGTGAGAGCTCCCCCCAGCTGCCCTCAGCCCTTTTTTTGGGGGGCTCAGCAGGTGGGGTCCAGCTGAGCTGCTCCCTGTCCCCCCCGTGTGCAGGCAGAGCTGACCATCACCTTCGAAGCCATTGGGATCATGCTGGACACGAGGGAGGTCGTGGTGTGGCTGGATTTGTCCACGTGAGTGGGAGGGGGCAGGACAGGGATGGGGACGGTGCCATTGGGATGGGGACGGTCCCATTGTGATCAGGACGGTCCCGTTGGGATGGGGAAGGTCCTGTTGGGATAGGAACAGTCCCATTGTGTTCAGGACGGTCCTGGTGGGATGGGGACGGTCCCGTTGTGATGGGGACGGTCCCATTGGGATGGGAATGGTGCCGTTGGGATGGGGACGGTCCCGGTGGCATGGGGACGGTCCCGGTGGCATGGGGGATGCCGATCCCGGTGCCCTGGCAGGCAGAGCACCCAGGAGGATCTGCAGCCCGTGCTGGCCAAGCTGCTGGTGGATTACAGCATCCAGTCCTCGCTGAGCATGTGAGTGTCCCCTCCACCCCTCCGTGTCCCCTCAGCCCCAGCTGCTCCCCGTCTGTGTCCCCTCCATTCCCCACCTGCGTCTGGCTGTGCCAGCCCTCCATGTCCCAGGAATGGGGCAGGAATGGGATGTCCCCTCTGCCCCTGATGCCATTCCCGTCCCCCGTCCTGTTCCCAGAGCCTCCTCCCACATCCAGTCGTACTTCAGCGGGACCGTGGTGGGCGAGTCGGCCATGAAGCAGGAGCAGGACGTGGGCAGCCCCCTCACCTTCGACTTCCAGGTGCGCGGGGCGCGGCCGGCGCCGGAGGGAGGCAGATTTGGGAACGCTGGAGGGAGGGAGGCAGATTTGGGAACGCTGGAGGGAGGGAGGCGGATTTGGGAAAGCCGGACTCCATCTCCCACCGTGCCCCGCAGGTGACAACCAAAGGCGAGTCCCTGGGCACGCTGGGCACCATCCTGCTGGGCTTCGAGTGGCCCTACGAGATCCCCAACGGCAAATGGCTCCTCTACCCCACCGAGATCCTGGTCAACGGCAACGACACGTGCCACCCCCCCGGGGGACTCATCAACCCCCTCAACCTCACCGTGAGTCCCCCGGCCCCACAGGGCCGTGTCCCTGCCCCACCGCGGGGGTCCTGCAGCCCCCCGGCACACCCCGGGCTCTGACGGGGCTCGTGTCCCCCCGCAGCTCCTGCAGGACCAGGCTCCATCCCGGCGGAGACGCGAGCTGGAGCCCCCCGAGGCGGGGGAGCCCCCGGTCACCTTGGCCACCGGCCGGCGCCCCCGCTCCGAGGCGGTGCTGGTGAGTGGGGGGCGAGGGGGGTCCAGCAGCACATCCCCCCCGGGATCGCTGTCCCTGCTGTTCCCTGGCACCAGGGGGGTGCCTTGGGGCTTGTCCCCCTGACCGCCGTGTCCCCCAGAGCTGCTTGGCGGGCACCGCGCGCTGCGTGTGGCTCGAGTGTCCCCTGCTGCACACCCAGCTCCCGTCCAGCTTCAGCCTCCGCGCCCGCGTCTGGAACAGCACCTTCATCGAGGTCAGTCCCGGGGCTGCGGGGGGGCTGAGCCCTCGGGGGGGTTTTAAATGGGGCACCGAGACTGCCAGGGCTCAGCTCAGAGCCTGGCACCCACCCGTGTGTGTCCCCCTTGTCATCTGTGTCCCCCCATCATCCGTGTATCCCCCCATCATCCATGTCCCCATCATCACCCATGTCTCCATCATCATCCATGTCCCCCCATCATCCATGTCCCCATCACCATCCATGTCCCCCCATCATCCATGTCCCCATCATCATCCGTGTGCTGCCATCTGTGTGTCCTTCTCCCTGTGTCCCTGACTGTCCATGTCCCTCTCCCTCCCCATGTCCCCCCCCGTGTCCCCAGGAGTTCCGGGACTTTGACCGGGTGAAGGTGACGGGCACGGCCACGCTGTTCCTGCGCTCGCAGGTCCCCACCATCACCATGAGGAACCACACGGTGCGGGTGAGCCATGCAGGGCTCCTTACTGGGGCAGACTGGGCGGGACTGGGGCCGCCGGGAGCTCCGTGCCCCAGCGAGGCTCTTCCCACCCCGCAGTTCTCCGTGGACGTGGACTCGGAGCTGCAGGAGGAGCAGCCGGCCGAGATCGCGCTCTGGCTGGTGCTGGTGTCGGTGGCAGCCGGGCTGCTGCTGCTGGGGATCATCATCCTCCTCCTCTGGAAGGTGAGGGGGGTTCCAAATGCCCTTCCCGGGGATGAGGGGGTGCAGGAGCTGCGCTGAGACCTGACGGGCTCATGTCACCCGTGGTGCCTCCTCCCTGCATGGCGAGAGGTGCGAGGGACAGCAGCTGCAGCATTGTCCCCCGGCTGGAAGGTGCCCCCCGTGGGTGGCAGTTCCCCCCAGGTGAAAGGTTTCCCCCCGGGAGGAAGATTCCCAGCTGCAGAGGGATGAGGAAGAGGAGCAGAGAGATTCTTGGTGTGCAAAACCTTTTGGGATGTGCGCCCGAAGCAGGGCCGGATGGTGGCACCGCGTTCCCTGCGGCTGCGCTGCAGGAACTGGGGGACTCCCACAGCCCCTGGGGACCCTCCAGCCCCCTGGGGATCCCCCAGCTCCTTGAAGCCCCCCCGTTTTTACCCAGGAGGAGATCGCCGGGTCCGCAGCGCCCCGCGCCGCCCGGCGGCTCCCAGCAGGCCCTAGCGGCAGCACTGACAGCATTTATTTGCATAACCACGCCCCAGAGGAATCCCATCAACCCCCTCGCGGCACACAGGCCCTTATTTGCATAACCCCGCCCCGGCGACTCCCGTCAGCCCCTTCGCAGCAGCACACGCCCTGATCTGCATAACCACGCCCCCGGCTCCCATCAGCCCCCTCGCGGGAGCACCCGTCGTTTGCATAACCACGCCCCCGGCACATCCCGTCAGCCCCCTCGCGGCATCGCCGGAACTGTTTTGCATAACCACGCCCCTAGAGGCTCCCGTCACCCCCGGGGCGTCTCCTGTCACCCCCGGGGGGTCTCCCGTCACCCCCGGGGATCCCGCACCCCTTCCCGGGGCATTTGGGGAGGCCTGTGCCCCTCCCCGGCGCGTTTCGGCCCCGCTGACCCTGTCCCCTTCCCTGCAGTGCGGGTTCTTCCGGCGGGCCAACACCCGGGCCATGTACGAGGCCAAGGGGCAGAAGGCGGAGATGAGGATCCAGCCGTCGGAAACCGAGCGGCTCACGGACGACTACTAACGGGGGGCACCCCCCGTGCCCCCACGGGCGCCGCGGCCGCCGCCTGGTAATGCCCCGTGGGGCCGGGCTGCAGCGGCATCTTCCTCCTCTTCAGCCTCTCCTCTTCCTCTGTCCTGTAGGGTCCCTCTAGGGCTCCGTGGGGTCTCTCCGAGCGCCTCCAGGACTGGCTGCTCCCTTTGCCTCTGCTCTTCACCGCCTCGGGGGTCTCTCTCCTTCTCCCCGGCCCTCTCCGGCCCCTCACTGACCCCCGCCCCTCTCTTTCCCCCCTGCCAGTGCGACTTTTTCCAGCGGACCCGCTACTACCGGATCATGCCCAAGTACCACGCGGTGCGGATCCGGCAGGAGCAGCGCTACCAGCCCGCGGGGCTCCTGCCCCGCCGCCGCAAGAAGCTCTGGGTGACCAAGTGGCAGGAGCCGGACAAGTACTACTGACCCCCTGACCCCCCCCGACCCCTGCGAGGGGGGCTTTGACTTTGCACAAGTGCATCTCTCCCTGTCCCCGTCCCCTCGGACGCGGCCGCCTCCGGCGTTGGCTCCCGCAGCCCCTCCCCGCTCGCCCGGGGGGCTCTAGCACGCTCGTGCCTTGCACGCTTGTGGGGGCGACCCCCAAATGTGCCCCCCCTGCCGCCCCCCACGCTCCCCGAAGTGCTGCTGGGCTCACCGAGTGCCTTCCCCCCGCGCAGACACTCCGCTTGCCACGTCCCTGTCTCCGGCCGCCCCGGGACACGTCCCGGCCCCTGGGGACACTCGTGTCCCTACTCGCCGGGACACGCTCGCCCCCTCCCCTCGGCTCTGGGTGCGGGACCCCTTTGCTTTCCCCCGGCTGGGGCTGGGGGAGCTCATTCCTTCCTCCATCCTCCTCCTCATCCCAAAGCCCCGCGGGGGTCTCCTCCCGGTGTTCTCCCCGTGTTGTGTTCGGACGCAGCTTTGCCTTGGGTGGGGTGCAGCGCTTCGGGCCGTGTCCCCCCACCCCCGACCTCTCCCCCTGCCCCGGGGGTCGCTGTCCCACCCCGCGGGGTTAAATTATTCCGTGTCTCTCCGTGTCGGTGTTTTGGTGTGAGTCCCAGCGTCCGGTCGGTACTGGGGGTGGCTGGGGAGGGGGTCCTGCAGCCCCAGCCCCTGGCGACCCCCAAACTCCCCTCCCTTCCTCGCCGGGGCCCAATAAAGCCTCGCTCTGGGATTTGTAACCTCGCGTGCCCCCCGTGTCATGGCTGGCAGCTTGGTGGGGGGGTCAGCTGGGGGTTTTGGGGGGCGGGGGACAAAAAGAGAGAGGATGATGTACCCCGGGGGCCAGGGGTGGCGAAGGGGGGAAATTCGGGGGCTGGGGTGGGCTCAAGCCCCCGAGACACTCCGGGAAGGGACAGAGGCCTCCCCAAGGGCCCGCGGGAGGGCCCGAGACCCCAGGGGCTGACGGGAGTCGGGGGCGGAGTTATGCAAATAACGTCGCGTACCGCGAGGGGGCGGATGGGAGTCGGGGGCGAGGTTATGCAAATAAGGGCGTGTGCCGCCGCGAGGGGGCTGATGGGAGTCGGGGCGGAGCTATGCTGATGAGCGCCTGTGCTGCCGCGAGGGGGTTGATGGGAGTCGGGGGGCGCGGTTATGCAAATAAGGGCCTGCGCTGCCGCGAGGGGGCTGACGGGAATCGGGCGCGCGGTTATGCCGATAAGGGCCTGTGGTGCCGTGAGGAGGTTAATCGGAGCCGAGACTCGGTTATGTAGATAAGGGCCTGTGGTGCCGTGAGGGGTTTAATCGCAGCCGCGGCTCGGTTATACAGGTAAAGGCCTGTGCTGCCGTGAAGGCGCTGTTGGGAATCGGGGGCGCGGTTATGCAAATGTTCCTGGACCTGCCGCGCGGGGGTTGATGGGAGTCGGGGGCGTGGTTATGCAGATAAGATCCCCCTGCTGCCGCGCGGGGGTTGATGGGAGAAAGGGGCGTGGTTATGCAGATAAGATCCCCCTGCTGCCGCGCGGGGGTTGATGGGAGAAGGGGGCGTGGTTATGTAAATAAGAAGGGTAAGCGCTCATTGGCTATGAGGCGCACGGTGATTGACAGTGGGGCGTTCCCGGCGGCGAGGACGGATTGGCAGGACTGAGGGGCGGGGTTTTCAGCAGAACGGGCGCTGATTGGCCTCGGGGCGGTGATTGACAGCGGGTGTGTTGTTTGCGCGCGGCGCGGCGGGGGCGGGGCCGGGCCCGGGGGCGCCGGGGCCGGGCCGGGGCGCGGGGGGCTCGGGGACACCGGGGCGACACCGGGGGACACCGGGGGACACCCCGGGGACAGCGGCGCCATGCGGCTGCTGCGGTGCCTCGGGAAGCGCGCGGCGCTGGCCGGCGTCCCCACCTACATCGAGCACTTCAGCAAGTTCTCGCCGTCGCCGCTCTCCATGAAGCAGTTTCTGGACTTCGGTAAATATACAAACTCCCCCCGCCGAGATCCCGGCCCGGCCCGGGACCCCCACCCTGCCACGGGACGGGAACACCCTCCCGGCTCCCCGAGCCCCCCTCGGTGGGGACAGCCGGTGTGGGGGCGGTGCTCGGGGGAGGGGAGCTCCGTGCACACCCCCGGGAATTCCTGGCCCGATTCCTTGGGAGATCCTTGCCCCTTTCCTTGGGAGATCCTTCCCCCTTTCCTTGGGAGATCCTTCACACACACCCCCAGAAAATCCTAAACCCCCCCCGGAAGATTCCCCCCCCCAGCTGGTAAATCTGGGGGCCTGGGGGCTGCCCCCCCCAGTGCGTGTCTGGGCCTGGCTAACTGACACCCCAAATATTCCGTTATTGTCGGGGGGATTGACCCCCCGGGTGAATCGGTGGGCCTGGAACACAGTTTCTCTTTTCGGGAGGTCCCCTCTGCCACCTCTCCCTAAAACCCCCCTCAGGGGGGTGTTAAAGCCCCCAGTAACCCTCCCCATGTGGGGGTACATCCTGATCCCCCCCCAGTAAATCCCCCCTCTGTGAGGGAGCCCCGGCCGAGCACGGCCCCTGTGCCCCTGCACGGCCTGGCTCCCCAGGGTGGGCGACTGGGACCCCCAGTTCAACCCAATCCCCCCGGTAAAGACCCCAGGGGGTGGAGATGTCCCCGCAGTGTCACCCAGTGTCCCCCAGCCCCTCCAGGGTCTCCCCCCAGCCCAGGGCTGGGGCCTGTTCCTGGCTTCTCTTTCCCAGTGCCCCTCAGTGTCCCCAGTCCTGTCCAGCAGAGGAGTGGCAGTGCCACCAGCGCTGGCTGCGGGGGTCCCTCAGGGGCTCACCCCGTGTCCCCTCGTGTCCCCCCGTGTCCCCAGGCTCCACCAATGCCTGTGAGAAGACATCGTTCGCCTTCCTGCGCCAGGAGCTGCCCGTGCGCCTCTCCAACATCATGAAGGAGATCAACCTGCTCCCGGACCGGGTGCTGCGCACGCCCTCCGTGCAGCTGGTGCAGAGCTGGTCAGTCGGGGGGCTCGGGGACATGGGGACACTGCTGTGGCACCGCTGGCACCAGGGCCTCCTGCTCCTGGGCTGTGCCAGCGCTGTCACCTGGCTGGGGCCTGCTGGATCCTGCTGTGGGGGTGCCACCACTGTCACCTGCCTGGGGTACCACTGCCACAGGTCCCCATGTTGTCACCCCCTGGGTCCCCCCACTGTCACCTGCATGGCTCCCAGTGTCACCACGGCTCCTGTCTGCCTGGGGGGGTCCTGCTGTCACCATAGCTGCCACCAGCACTGTGTGTCCCACTGCTGTCACCTACTGTGCTCCCCCAGCAGGGAGTTGGCACTGGGGGGCACAGGGAGGGGTGACAGGGCAGACAGCAGCTGGTGCCACACCGTGCCCTCGGGTGACACAGGCGGCAGGCCCTTGGGGACACCC
This sequence comes from Acanthiza pusilla, assembly GCA_036630365.1. Taxonomy (NCBI): domain Eukaryota; kingdom Metazoa; phylum Chordata; class Aves; order Passeriformes; family Acanthizidae; genus Acanthiza; species Acanthiza pusilla. The sequence continues at coordinate 2,182,619 of JAXCHO010000107.1, read as the reverse complement.
CTGTGCCAGCTCGATGTCACCATCCAGCAGGGAGGCCACCAATGCCACCTGCTCCCTGAAAGGGCTGAGCCAGAGGGGATCCCTGTCCTAGGGGGGTCTGAGTGTCCCTTTAAGCGCCGTGTCCCTGTCCCTGTGCCAGCAGCGTGACCCTTCTCCTGGTGCCACCACGTGACGCGTTGTTTGTCCAGTGTCCTGGGCTGCTGCCAGCACGGTCCGGCCGTGCCCGGGGGTCAGGGCCTGTCTGGGGGGGGTCAGGCCCTGCCGGGGGGGTCAGGCCTTGCAGGGGGGGGTCAGGCCATGCCACTCCTCCTGCAGCCACCCCACATCACAGCCCCCCTCATGTTCCCACCCCATCAGAGGGGTTGTGTCCCCAAGTGTCCCCAGGGGCCCCTGTGCTAGCAGTGGGGTGGGACAGTGACCCCTGGGGCAGCAGATTTTGGGGTGGGGGCTGACCCCAGCCCTGCACAGGTGTCACCTGGGGTGTCCCGTCTCTTTGGGGGTGCCAGCTGTGGGATGACCATGTCCCCTCTGCAGGTATGTCCAGAGCCTGCTGGACATCATGGAATTCCACGACAGGGACCCCGAGGACCAGGCCACGCTGGGACAGTAAGTGAGGGGGTGGCAGCATGTCCTTGTCCCTAATCTCAGGGTGTCACCTCCTCCCGGAGCTGCACTGGTGTCACCCAGGGTCACCACCCCAGGTTTCCCAGCACCCCCAGCTCCTGGGAGTCCCAGCCTGGATCGGGGCCATGCCTGGCGTGCGTGTCCCCAGGGCTGTCCCTGTGTCCCCGGCACTGTCCCAGTGTCCCCAGTGCCATCCCAGTGCCCCCAGTGCTGTCCCTGTGTCCCCGGCACTGTCCCTGTCCCCGTGGCTATGCCGGGGCCCAGGTGTCCCCAGCGCCGTCCCAGTGTCCCCAGCACTGTCCCAGTGTCCCCAGCGCTGTCCCTGTGTCCCCAGGGCCGTGCTGGGCCCGGGTGTCCCCAGCGCTGTCCCTGTGTCCCCAGCACTGTCCCTGTCCCCGTGGCTATGCCGGGCCCAGGTGTCCCCAGCGCCGTCCCAGTGTCCCCAGCACCGTCCCAGTGTCCCCAGCACTGTCCCCGTCCCCAGGGCCGTGCCAGGCCTGGGTGTCCCCAGCAGTGTCCCCGTCCCCGGCAGGTTCACGAACGCGCTGGTGACGATCCGGAACCGGCACAACGACGTGGTGCCCACCATGGCGCAGGGCGTGATCGAGTACAAGGAGACGTACGGGGACGACCCCGTGTCCAACCAGAACATTCAGTACTTCCTGGATCGCTTCTACCTGAGCCGCATCTCCATCCGCATGCTCATCAACCAGCACAGTGAGGGACACGGGGACCTGCCCGGGAACCCCGGCTGAGGGGCCCTGGGAGCAGGGGGTGTCCCCAGGGGGCTGTCCCCAGGGTCCCCATCATCACTGGGTGTCCCTGAGAACAGGGGGTGTCCCCAGGGGGCTGTCCCCAGGGTCCCCATCATCACTGGGTGTCCCCAGAGTGTCCCCAGGGTCTGTCCTGAGGGTCCCAATCATCACTGGGTGTCCCCAGAGTGTCCCCAGGGTCTGTCCTGAGGGTCCCCATCATCACTGGGTGTCCCCAGAGTGTCCCCTGGGGTCTGTCCTGAGGGTCCCCATCATCACTGGGTGTCCCCAGAGTGTCCCCTGGGGTTTGTCCCGAGTGTCCCCATCATCACTGGGTGTCCCCAGAGTGTGCCCTGGGGTCTGTCCTGAGGGTCCCCATCATCACTGGGTGTCCCCAGTGTCCCCAGGGGTCTGTCCCGAGGGTCCCCATCATCACGGGGTGTCCCCAGAACCCCCCAGAGTGTCCCCCAGCCCCGGGGGTCTGTCCTGAGGGTCCACCCAGCCCCAGGGATCTCTCCCAGGTGTCCCCACCAACCCCAGGGATCTCCCCTGGCCCCTAATGTCCCCCCCCACCTCAGGGCGCCCTGGGGGTGTCCCCAGGGTCCCCCCAGCTCGGTGTCCCCCCCCAGCTCTGCTCTTCGACGGCAGCACCAACCCCGCGCACCCCAAACACATCGGGAGCATCGACCCGCACTGCAACGTGGCCAACGTGGTGAGAGGTTGGTGGGGTCTGGGGTCCCACCCCGTGGGGTGGGGGGTGGGGGGTGTCTGAAAGTCCCCCCGAGACCACTCGTGTCACAAGTTTGGGGTGGCCTCAGCCGGAGTGTCCCCCCCACTCCAGAAAACCCCAGAAACTTCCTGGATCTGTAGGAATGGGAAATGTTTGGGGTGGGGGGACCCCAAAGGCTGCCCCTGGGGGTCCTGGGGGTGCTGAGGCCTCTGTCCCTCCTTTCCCAGATGCCTACAACATGGCCAAGCTGCTGTGTGACAAATACTACATGGCCTCGCCTGAGCTGGAGATCGAGGAGGTCAACGGTGAGGAGACAGCAGGGAAAGGGGACAGTGGGGTGAGGGGACAGTGGGGTGAGGGGACAGCAGGGGAAGGGGACAGCAGGGCGAGGGGACAGTGGGGTGAGGGGACAGCAGGGCGAGGGGACAGCAGGGCGAGGGGACAGCTGTTTAGGGTCAGGGTCATTAGTTAGGGTCAGGGTCGTTGTTTATGGTCAGGGTCACTGTTTACGGTCAGGGTCACTGTTTAGGGTCAGGGTCACTGTTTAGGGTCAGGGTCATTGTTTAGGGTCAGGGTCACTGTTTAGGGTCAGGGTCATTGTTTAGGGTCAGGGTTGTCACTGTCCCCACTGTCCCTGTCCCCTCCCCAGCCTGCAACGCGGAGCAGCCTGTGAGCATTGTCTACGTCCCGTCCCACCTGTACCACATGCTCTTCGAGCTCTTCAAGGTAGCCCAGCCCTGGGGGGGTCCCGGGGGGCTCTGGGGACCCCCCTGACCCCCCGGGCTCTGTGTCCCCAGAACGCCATGCGAGCCACGGTGGAGAGCCACGAGAGCAGCCCGCGGCTGCCTGCCATCAGGGTGATGGTGGCCCTGGGCCAGGAGGACCTGTCCATCCGGGTAAGGGTCCCCAGCCCCCCGGGGTGGAGGGGACGTGGGGACAGGAGCAGGATTGTCACCCTGCGCTGTCCCCAGATGAGTGACAGGGGCATGGGGGTGCCCCTGCGGAAGATCGAGAGGCTCTTCAGCTACATGTACTCGACAGCGCCCACCCCCCAGCTGGGCTCGGGGGGCGCCCCCCTGGTACGTGGGGGGCTCGGGGGGTCCCGGGTGGGGAGGGGGGGAGGGGGGTCTGAGGTTTGGGGGTGGCGTGGGAGTGTTTGGGGCTCCTTTGGGGGTGATTTGGGGACCTGGAATGGCAGGGGGTGCTTTGGGGGTGGCACGGGAGAGTTTGGGCGTGGCTGGAGTGGCCTGGGGATGTTTTGGGGTGGTCTGGCAAGGTCATGGGGGCCTGGAGGTTTGGGCTTGGCCTGCGACCTTTTAGGGACATTTAGGCTGGCATGGGGACATTTTGGAGGGGTTGGGTGTGACATGGGGACACTTTGGGGTGGCATGGGGACACTTTAGAGGGGTTGGGTGTGACGTGGGCACACTTTGGGGCGGCGCTGGGCCTTTCTGGCTATTCCTGGGGCAGTTTGGCAGTGGCACAGGGACCACTGGATGCTGCTGGCACTCCTTGGGGTGCTGTGGGGAGGCCATGGGTGCCCTGGGGATACTGTGGGGAGGCCGGGGGTGCCCCGGGGGCGCCCTGGGGGTGCCCTGGGTGTGCCCAGCGGTGCCCTGGGGGTGCTGTGGGGTGCTGTGGGGAGCCTGGATGTGCCTGGCGGTGCCCCCAGCCCACGGCGCTGTGCCCCCAGGCCGGGTTCGGCTATGGGCTGCCCATCTCCCGCCTCTACGCCAAGTACTTCCAGGGGGACCTGCAGCTCTTCTCCATGGAGGGCTTCGGCACCGACGCCGTCATCTACCTGAAAGTGAGTGCCACATGTCCCCCGGAGGTTTGTGTCCCCAGGCGGGGCTCGGGGTGTCCCCGGCCCCTCGCCATGCCCGTGTCCCCCCAGGCGCTGTCCACGGACTCGGTGGAGCGGCTGCCGGTGTACAACAAGTCGGCGTGGCGGCACTACCAGCCCAGCCAGGAGGCCGGGGACTGGTGTGTGCCCAGCACCGAGCCCAAGAACACCTCCACCTACCGCGTCCCCTGAGCCCCCGGGGTCACGGCCCCCCCGGGGGTGTCCCCCAGTGCCCGGGGGGGTTGGGCATCCCAGTTCTTGGGGGGAAGTGGGGGACGTGGGGGTGTCCTTAGGGATGGGGCTGGGGGTTCAGGGCAGCCCCTCATGCCCCCCCACCCTTCCCAGTCCCCCAGGTGTGCCCCCACCCCAGCAAGGACTGGTCCTGCCCCAGTGGGACCAGCAGCACTTCCCCTGCAGCCCTGAGGGGGTGGGGGGGCCAGGCCTGAACCCCCTCCCTCCCTCCCCGTGTCCCTGTCCCCCCCTGTTGTTGCACTATTGAGGTGTCCCCCCCGTGTCCCCCCCGGGGTGGTCTCCACCCCCCCACACACTGTGACCTGCTCAAACCCCCCCCCCCAATTCCCCCCGTCCTCCCCCAGACCCTCCCACTGTCAATAAATCAGATGTTGACTGAACCCCTGTGGTGGTTTGGGCTCCTGGCGCCTCAGTTTACCCCTCCACGGTGGCACTTGGGGACGAGGGTCCTGCTCTGTGCCCGCCAGCCCAGCACCGAGCTCCTCCCACCCCCCAGTCCGGTCACACTGGTCACACTGGTTTGCACTGGCCCTTGATACCCTTTTATTTCCTGGGGTGGCCTCGGGGGCCGCTTTTGGGGTGGGGGGGCTGTGGGGGGGGCGGTGTTCGCTCCCCGCCCCCCGATTTGGGGGTGCCCGTGTGGGGAGGGGCTCGGGTCGCGCCCTGTCCCCTGCTGTGCCATGGGGGGATGCTGGGGTGGGGGGGCTGCCTCGGAGCCCCCCACCCTCGGGGGTGGTGACATTGGGGGTGACAGGACGGGGTGGGGGTGCCCGAGTGCCCTTTGCATCCGGAGAGGGGAGAGGGGCCCGGGGGTGGGCGGGGAGGGGGCGGCCCGGGGGGGCAGGGGCTGCTCCGGGCCCGGCCCCGCTGTCCCTTGGCCGTGCCCTGTGTCCCCGGGCTGTCCCGGGTGTCCCCGGGCTGTCCTGGGCTCCGTGGGTGGGGAGGGGGTGCGGGGCCCCCCGTTCAGCTCCGCCGCTGCTCCTGGTCCTTCTTCTTCTGCTTCTCGCGCTGCCGCTCCGCCTTCTCCTGCGCCTTGCGCTCCCTCTCTGCCGCTACGCTCAGCTCCTTCAGCCGCCGCTTCAGCACCGCCCGGTCCTGCGAGCTGCCCACGCCCAGCGCCTGCGGCACCGGGGGCTGGGCACGGCCCCCCGGAGCCCCCCGGAGCCCCCCGGAGCCCCCCGCCCCACCCTGCCCCGGGGTCAGCCCCCCCAGGGCCCCAAACCCCCTGCGGCAGCTCCTCGGGGTTCCCAGAACCGCCCTGGGAATGTCCCTTGGGGTACCCTGAGCCTCCTGCCCCATGGAACATTGCTTTGGGACACCCAGAACCCTTCCAGACCCTCCTGCCCCATGGATCACCCCACTGGGGTACCCAGAGCCCTCCCAGACCCTCCTGCCCCATGGAACATTCCTTTGGGACACCCAGAACCCTCCCAGACCCTCCTGCTGCATGGAACTCCCCACTGGGGTACCCAGAGCCCTCCCAGACCCTCCTGCCGCATGGAACTCCCCACTGGGGTACCCAGAGCCTCTCGCCCTCCATCTTTAGGGGTCCCCCCGGCCCCGCACCTTGAGCTTGGCGCTGTCCAGGTGCAGCAGCCGCGGCCCGTCCACGCCGTGGGCCGAGAACTCCCCCACGTACTGCTCGAGGCCCAGGCTCTGCAGCCACTGCCCCACCTGGCCGCACGTCCAGCCCGCGGCCGCGCCCGGCGGCTCCTCCAGCAGCTGGCACGGGGGTCAGTGGGCTCAGCCGGGGGTCCCTGGGGGGGACACCCCCGCCCTCGCGCCCCCCACGCGCCTCTCACCTCATCCGAGGACTGGGACAGGGTGTGGTAGGGGTACGAGCACTTGGGGGGGCCGGGCAGGCGGGGGCTGGCGCTGGACGGCGGCGAATCCTCGCTCAGCGTTGAGTCCTGGGCAGAGGGGCAGGGCTGGACCCCCCAGAGCCACCCCCAGCACCCCCCAGAGCCACCCCCCAGAGCCACCCCCCAGCACCCCACAGAGCCACCCCCCAGCACCCCCCAGCACTCCCCAGAGCCACCCCACAAACCCCAGCACCCCCCAGAGCTACTCCATAGCCCCCCAGCACCCCCCAGAGCCACCCCCAGGACCCCCCAGAGCCACCCCACAACCCCCAGCACCCCCTAGAGCCACCCCCAGAACCACCCTCCAGAGCCGCCCCCAGCACCCCCCAGAGCCACCCCCCAGCACCCCCCAGAGCCACCCCCCAGCACCCCCCAGCACCCCCCAGAGCCACCCCACAGCCCCCAGCACCCCCCAGAGCTACTCCATAGTCCCCCAGCACCCCCCAGAGCCACCCCACAGCCCCCCCGTGCCCACCCCACACCCCAGCTGGGCTGCCACACCCCCCAGAGCTTTGGTCCCCCTAAAGCCACCCTGACCCCATAGGGCTTTGGACCCCCCCAATAGCTGTCTTGACTCTACAGAGCTTTGACACCCCAAAAAGCCACCCTGGCCCTATGGGGCTTTGTCCCCTGTCCCCACAGCTGGTGCCACCCCTGTCCCCACTCCCGGGCCCACCTGCGAGGCAGATTTGGCAGGGCTGAGCCCCTCGTGCCGCGGGGAGCCCGCGGGGGACGCGGAGCCGGGGGACCCCGAGCCCCTGGCACTGTCCGAGAACCAGGAGAAGGGCAGGAACGGCGACCCCGAGGGGCGGCCGGGCCCCTCCGCCGCCTCCCTGGGGACAGAGCCGCGTCAGGGCTGGGGCTGTCCCCAGAGTGTCCCCGGAGTGTCCCCGGGCAGCCCCGGGGCTGGGGTCACTCACCTGCTGCCCATGGACAGGCGGTGGCTGCTCTTCTCCTTGCGGCTCTTGCCGGAGGACGCGCGGCGCAGGGTCACCCTGGGGACAGGGGTGTGACCTGAAGGGTGGGGCACCAGGACCCCTGCGCCCACCCACCCATCCTTCCGTCTTCCCCTCCATCTTTCCAACCATTTTTCCATCTTTCCACCGCACTTCTCCATACCTTCATCCATCCCTCCCTGCATCGCCTCTCCATCCCTTCCTCCCTCCTTCCCTCCCCCTCTCCCACCCTCCTTCCCCTCCCCATTCCTCCTCGCCCTGCCCAGGGAGGGATCTCACCCCAAATCCAAGAACTTCCTCCGCGTTTTCTTATCGAGCCCCACGGTGGGGCTGGCGGGCTCGGGGGGGCTCATGTCCCGGCTGTCATCTGCAGGGTGGGACCGGGGTGTCACCCGCCGTCCCCGCGGGGTGCCGGGTGTGTCCCGGGGGTCGGGGGTCTCACCTTCGCTGTGCTGCCGGGGCCGGGGGTCGCGGCGGGCGAAGCCAGGGGAGCTGTCGGAGCTGGGGCAGGATTGGGGCGCGGGGGGGCTCGAGAGCCCCTCCTGGGACGGGGTGTTGGTGAGGGGCCGGTAGCGGCTGAGGGGCGGCGTGGGGGCCGGGGGGTCCCCCAGGCCCGGCCGTGCCACCCCCGGCTCGAAGGAGAAGCCATCGGTGCGGGAGAAGGGCGAGGGGGCTGGGGGGCTGCCCTCGCCCTCAGTGCCCTGCGGGGGCATGGGGAGGGGAGGTCAGACCCCTGCAGACCCCAGACCCCCATCCCTGCCCCACCGCAGCCATGGCACCCCCAACCCCATCCCTGGGGTCCCCAATCCCTGCCCCACCGAGGCCATGGCACCCCCAACCCCATCTCTGGTGTCCACAGCACCCCCCAGGCACGTCCCCAGGGTCCCTGGTGTCCCCTGCCCCCGTGCCACCCACAGCCCTGCCATCCCCCAGCGCCCTCCCCCGTGTCGCCGGTGTCCCCGTGTCTCACCGCGGCCTCGGGCCCCTCGTCCCCCTCGGTGGAGCTGGCGCTGTCGCGCAGGCGGGAGCGCGAGGGTCGGTGGCGGCGGCCGCGGGCCAGGAGCCGAGCGCGGGCCTTGTGCAGGCTGCTGTCCAACCGCGGCGTCTCTGGAACCACAGCGGTAAAATCTGGGAGTGAAAGAGACACCGGGGCAGAGAGAGACAGACGGACGGACACCGGGATGGACAGGGAGAGAGCGGGGACGGGGGACGGACAGACGGATGGATGGAGGGAGGGATGGATGGACAGACAGAGGGATGGATGGATGGATGGATGGATGGATGGATGGATGGATGGATGGATAGGAGATGGAGGGATGGAGGGATAGAGGGATGGAGGGATGGATGCACGGGAGATGGAGGGAGGATGAGCAGCGAGAAGAGGACACAGAAGCATTGGAGGGAGGTGGACAGACAGTCAGGGAAGGCCAGCCCAGTGGAGAGGGGACAGAGGGACAGCGGGGACAGCGGGGACAGGGACAGGGCAGGAGAATCGAAGGGTGGGTGGGGGGTCCCAGGAAGACAGGAGGGGGCACAGGGAGAGGGGAGCATTGGGGACATGGATGGGGCACCCCGGTGGGGTGGGACAGGGGACAGGGGGACAGAGAGAAGTGTTCAAAGAGATGCCCCAGCATGGGGACAGAAGAACAGGGTGACTCTAAGGACAGTGTCCCCGTCACCCAGGGGGACATGCTTTGCCCAGGTCCCACCAGGGTCCCCCCCATCCCCACCTTGCTCTGACCCCCGTACCTCAACCCCACCCGAGACGGGGCCATGTCCCCTGCTGTGTCCCCAGGTCCCTGTCACCCCCTGCACACCCCTGTGTTTGTACCCCCACTTTCTGGGTGCCCTGGACACGTCCCCATGTCCTTGTCACCCCCACACCCTCGTGTGTGTCCCCATGTCCCCTTCCCCATGCATGTCCCTGTGTCTTCAAGCACACATTGTCCCCAAGTCCAGCTTCGGGTCCCCCCTCGACACAGGAGGACCCTGAGGGTGGGCGGGGACCCACGGGTGGCTCTGCGCCCCACGGGGGTCTCTGCACCCCACGGGGGGCTCTGCGCCCCACGCCCTCCCGGAACTCACCAAAAACCTCGTCTGTGTCCTGCAGCTTGGAGACCGACATGGTGGGACAGAGCTGGGGACAGAGGGGACACTCAGGGAGGGGCCCAGCCCCTCTGCGCCTCCCAGGCAAGGGGCACTGGGGACCCTCTTTGCAGAGCAGACGGGAAGGGGTTAAACCCCAACGCCCTTCCCCCCGGGGGTCGGGGAGTCTCGGGGGGGGGGCGGGGGCTCCTCGGGCCATGGCAGCACCGGGGGGGAGGGAGGGGGCAGCGCCGGGAGGGGCCGGTACCGGCGGGGGGGCTGGAGCGGGGATGCTGTACCGGGAATGCTGACCGGGGATGAGTCTGTACCGGGAATATCGACCCGAGGGGATGGAGTGTCCCGGGGGAGGGGAAGCACCGGGGACGCTGGACCGGGGCTCACAGGGGATGCTCTACCGGGGGATAGGGCTGTACCGGGGCCGTACCGGGGCTGGGGCTGTACCGGGGCTGTGCCGGGGGATGGGGTTGTACCGGGGATGCTGTACCGGGGATGCTGTACCGGGGCTGTGCCGGGGGATGGGGTTGTACCGGGGATGCTGTACCGGGGATGCTGTGCCGGGGGATGGGGTTGTACCGGGGATGCTGTACCGGGGATGCTGTACCGGGGATGCTGTACCGGGGCTGTACCGGGGTTGGGGCTGTACCGGGGATGCCGTACCGGGGGATGGGGCTGTACCGGGGCCGTACCGGGGGTGTACCGGGGCTGTACCAGGGGATGGGGCTGGACCGGGGATGCTGTACCGGGGGATGGGGCTGGACCGGGGATGCCGTACCAGGGGATGGGGCTGTACCGGGGATGCTGTACCGGGGGTGCTGTACCCGGGGATGGGGTTGTACCGGGGATGCTGTACCCGGGGTTGTACCGGGGCTGTACCGGGGATGCTGTACCGGGGATGCTGTACCGGGGCTGTACCGGGGCCGCTGCCCAGGGGTGCCGCCCTGCCCACCTCTCCCACCCCACTCACCCGCGCTCCTGGGGCATCCTGCTCGCCCCCCGCTCGCCTCCAGCCGGGCCGGGCCGGGGTCGGGGCTGGGGCCGGTGGGAGCGGAGGGCGCTGCCGAGCCGGGCTGGGCCGCCCCGCCGGGCCGGGGGCCGCGGGGGGGGCACAGGAACCCGGAAACAGCGGGGGCGGGGGGGCGGGGTCAGCCCCGCCCGGAGCGAGCCCGGTGCTGAACGGGCACGGCGGGGGACCGGGGGGACGCGGGGACACCGAGGGCCGGCGAGCACACGGGGGTGCTGAACGGACAGCGCCGGGGGGCACCAAGGGTACGGGGACACCACCGGGCCCAGGGACAGGCAGCGGTGCTGAAGGGACAGCGCCCGGCGGGACACGGGCACGCCCAGCACCGCCGCCCGGTGACAGCCGCCCGTCCCCGTGTCCCACCCTGCCCAGCGTCCCCATCCTGCCCAGCGTCCCCATCCTGCCCAGTGTCCCCACCCTGCCCAGTGTCCCCACCCTGCCCAGTGTCCCCATCCGGCCCAGTATCCCCATCTTCCCCAGTGTCCCCATCTTCCCGTGTCTCCATCTTCCCCAGTGTCCCATCCTCCTCAGTATCCCATCCTGCCCAGTGTCCCTATCCTCCGCCGTGTCCCCATCTTCCCCAGTGTCCCCATCTTCCCCAGTGTCCCCATCTTCCCCAGTCTCCCCATCCTCCCCAGTGTCCCCATCTTCCCCAGTGTCCCCCAGCCCCCACCAGCCCCGGGACTCCTCTCAGTGCCCCCCCCAGTCCTGCCCACTTCACCCAGCGCCCTCCAGTCCTCCCCAGTCCCTCCCACTCCACCCAGTGCCCCCATGCCGCCCACTCCCTCCTGCCCCCCAATTCTTCCCACTTCTCCTCGTGACCCCAAAATCACTCCCACTCCTCCCGAATCCCCCCATCCTTCCCAGTCCCCCCCATCCTGCCCGCTCCTCCCAGTGCCCCCCGAGTCTCTCCAGTCCCCTCCATCCTGCCCGATCCTCCCGGCGCCCCCATCCTCCTCTGTCCCCGCGGTGTCCCCAGTTCTTCTCACCCTCCCCAGTGCCCCCCAACCATTCCTACTCCTTGCCGTGACCCCAAATGATTCCCAGTCCTCCCTATTCCCCACCACCACCTTTCCCAGTCCCCCCAGTGCCCCCCAGTGCCCCCCGGGCCATCCGCCGGCAGCAGGAGGTGGGGGGAGGCCGAGGCCGCGTTTATGGGGCGGGGGGGCCGCGCTGGTGGGGCGGAGGGGCGGCGGGCGCTGCAGAGCGGGAGCGGTACATACATAGGTACATTATATATAGTATATACACCCACAGGTACACGTGTGAGATTAAATAACCCCGGCCCCCCCCGGGGCTCGCGCTCCCCGGACCCCCCCTTAAATATCCCCCTCCCCCCTCCCCGAGTGGCTCCAATCCAGTCGGACCCCCCAGCCCCGCCCCCCCCGCCCCGCGCGCCCCCCCCGCCTCCCCTTCCCAGTATAACCAGCTCTGGCTCCCAGTTGCCCCCACATCCAGTTACTGTCGGAGACTCGGGGGCGGGGGGGCAAAATAGAAATGAAAAATAAAGGGGTTCCCCCCGGGCCGAGAGGGCGGGACCCCCCGGCCCGGCTGGGGGTGGCCGGAGGTGGGGGGGTGTCCCAGCCCCAGAGAAATGCTGTGATTTGGGGGGGGATATTTACAGGGGAGGGGGTGGGAGCATCGCCCCCAACCCGGAGGGGACCCCGCGTGTCCCCCCCGCCCAGGGAAGGCGAAAGCCCCGGGCTCGGGGGGGCAGTGGCGGGGGCGGGGGGCACCGGGGTGTCCCCACAGAGGGGTGTCGGGCAGCCCCCCCACTGCCGGGGGTGCAGCGAGGTTGGTGCCCCCCCATCCCGCTGCGGGGCTTGGCAAAGGCTCAGGAGTTCCCCTGCCCGGCGACGGTGGCACTGAGGGGGAGGGGGGGACACTTGGAGTCCCCCCCCCATGGCGATGGTCCCGGGGGGGCACCTCGATGTGGGGCTGGGGGTGAGTCCGTGGGGGGGCGAAGGCAACCGGGCCCCCCCGGCCGTGCCGCAGTGAGTCCCGAGAGGAGCCGGGCCTGGGGGGGCTTCCAGTGTCCCCCGCTCTGCTCTGCTCCCCAGCACGGCTCACATTTGGGGAGGGGGGCATTGTCCTGCGGCCCCCCCAGCGTCCAACCAGGTGCCAGCTGTGTCCGGGGGCGGGGGGGTCACGTCGAGGGGAGGGGGAGGCCTGGGGGGGTCCGTGCCCCCCCCGCGGGTCCATCACGTCACCACGAGACTCACACTGGACACAGACACGAACGCGGGGTGTCCCCCTCCGGACCCCCCTTCGGCGAGACCCCCCCCGGCTGTCTGTGCCCCCATGGGGGGAGTGGGGGGCACCAGGAGGCCTTGGCGGGGTCTCATCCCCTCCCCGCTGGGGAAGGGCTGGGGAAGGGGAGGGGGCAGGGCTGGGTGGGGTAGAGGGGCCCCCCCAGCCCGGAATCGCTGCGGTTTGAGGGTGGTTTAGGTCGGGTTGGAATTTTTCAAAGTCTGCAGCTTGGCCTCCAGTTCGGAGATCTGAAAAACAGCAAAGGGGACAGGTCTCAGCGGGGGGGGCTGGGGGAACACACCGGGGTGGGGGGACACGGGGACATGGACGGGGTGAGGATACAGCGATGGGGACATGGAGATGGGGGACAGCACTGGGGGGACAGATGGGACAAGGGGGGCAGGACATGGGGGAGGGCAGGGGATGGCACGGGGGGGACAGAAGGGACGCGGGGGGACAGGGAACACGGGGGGGTTGGGAACACAGGGACAGGGGCACAGGGATGGGGGGTGGGGGACACGGGGGACGCAGGGGTGACTGGGGGGGCACACGGGGACAGAGGGATGGGTGGGGGCAGACTGGGGGCACAGGGGTGATTGGGGGGCACGCGGGGGACACAGGGATGGGTGGGGGGCACACGGGATGGGCTGGGATGGGGAGGGGGCTGCAGGCAGGTGCTGGGTGAGTCTCTGTGGGATGCCAGGGGACATTTTGGGGGTGATGGAGGTGGCTGTATGGGGGGCTCTGCTGGGTGTTGGGACCTCCCCGCTGTGCCCTGGTGCCCCCCGGCCGTGCCCCCGCCGTGGCCCCCTGGGTGGGATCCTTTGGGATCCGCTCTGCCCCCGCACGGCCCTGGCCCCACGCCGGGGCTGGTGCAGAATCCGTGGGGCCCGTTGGGGGATCCAGCATGACCAGCATGGGATCCGGCTCCCAACGGCAGCGCGCCGGACCCCGCGCCCGGCGCCCATCACCGCGATCACCGCGGGATCCCACGCGCGGATGGGATCCGCCGCCGGGGCGATCTCTCTCACTCCGCTCGGGGATGTCAGACCCCAAAGCAGGACCCCGAGCAGATCCTCTGCAATCCAGAGCGGGATCCAAGGGCCGGAGGAGGCTCGGGGCGCCCCAGCAGATCCCGAGCGATCCGGCGGCGGGAGCAGGGTCCGGTGGGAGCAGGTGCCCCACGATCCGGCGTGGGATCCGTGGCTCAGTCCGGAGGAGCCAGCGCCCCACACAGCTCCGGGACCTCCCGGCGGGGTCCGGCGGCCGAGCAGATCGCCGGGATCCATCGCTGGCGCGGCGGGCGCGGCGCGGGGCCGGGGGGCTCAGGGACATCCCGCGTCCCGGCGCCCCGTGCCCACCTTCTCCTGCAGCTTCTCCATCTCCTCCTTGTGCGCCAGCTCCGACTCCTCCAGCACTCGCCGCTGCGCCGTCTCCTTCTTCAGGAACTCGATCTCCCTGTGGGGATCCGCAGCTGGGTGCACGGCCCTGTGGCCAGGGGACATCCCGGGGGACCCTGGGATTCGGGTGGGACCTCCCAGGGGATGGGCCGTGCCCAGGGGTGCCCAGGAAGGAGCTGAGGCCCCACGGATCATGGGATCATGGAATGGTTTGGGTTGGAGGGGAGCTTAAAGCTCATCCGTGGGCAGGGACAGTGGGAGCTCCTGGCCCCGTCGGACCCAGCCTGGATGGATCCGTGCCAGGGGAAGGTCCCTGCCCAGGGAAAGGTCCCTGCCAATGGACAGAGGGTGCCCAGCAGGGATTTGGTGGCCCCAAGGATGAGGTCTGTGCCCATGGGGTGGATTTGGCACCTCAGGGATGTGCCCCTGCCCAAAGGCCAGCGGGTGCCCGGGGGGATGGGATGCCCTGGGGACGGATCCGTTCCCGAGGGGACGCTGGGGGTGCCCTCACTTCTGCTGGTACTCCTTGATGAGCCGCTTGGCCTTGCTGTACTTGCGCTCCAGGGTCTGGTACTGGGCCTGGGTCTCCTTGAGGTGCTCGTCCACGGCCTGGCACAGGTTCTGTGCCTCCATCCAGTACCCCTCCAGCTTCTCCATGCGCTCCTTGTTCTCCTCCACGCTCTGCTCCAGCTGGGCCTTCTCGGCCCTCCAGCGTGCCTTCTCCTGCTCCAGGCACTGCAGCTGGGGACAGCGGTGTCACCACGTGGTGTGGCACAGCCAGGGATGAGATATGGCACAGCCAGGGATGGGGAATGGGATATGGCACAGCCAGGGATGAGATATGGCACAGCCAGGGATGGGGAATGGGACAGCCAGGGATGGGATATGGCACAGGCAGGGATGGGATAGGACATGGCACAGCCAGGGATGGGGATGGGATATGGCACAGCCAGAGATGGGATATGGCATGGCATGACACAGCACAGCCAGGTGACAGGCAGGACATGGCAGGACATGGAATGGCACGTGCAGGGCAGGTGGCAAAGGACATTCAAGGTGCCAGGGCAGCTGTCAGGGTGTCCCCCCGCCTCAGACACCCAAGATCCCCCCTCACCTTCCTCTTGAGCTGCTGGATCTCAGCCTCGGTCACGGCGTGTTTGATCTGGAGCTGTGGGAGAGAGAGCCAGGGTGGGCACAGGGTGGGCACAGCCCCCCGGTGGGCACCCCCTGCCCTTCCCCAGCCCCTCCTCACCTCCTTGAACTTGTGCACCAGCTTCTCGGGGTCCATCTCCACGGGGGACAGCGTGTCCTCGTTCTCGGCCAGCTCGAACACCTCGATGGCCATCTCCCCACTGGGGAACATGGGGCTCATCTCCTCCTCCTCGTCCGTGGCGTATTCCCCGGTCTGCAGCAGGCACGGGGCAGGGTTGGCACCTGGAGGTCCCCACGTGCCATCCCCAGCCCCATGTCCCCTTCCAGGCTGTCCCCTCACCTCCTCGTCATCCTCGGCGTACTGAGTGTAGCGCTGCTCCATCATCTCCCGCTGCCACCGCTCCTGCTCCAGCGTCTGCTGGATCAGCTGCGCCACCTCGCTCTGCTCGCCCGGCTTCTCCCGCCCGATCAGGAACCTGGGGGGCACCGTGGGTCAGGGGGTCAGGGGACACCCGGGGGGCACAACCAGGGGACATCCCTGCAGTTCCACTCAGAGCATCAGGTTCCGGGGGCGTTGTGGGGGCTGGGGATGAGTTGGGGGCACTTTTGGGGCACCAGGGTGGCACTGGGCTTGGGGACAGGTGGGAGATGGGGGCTCTGGGAGCCCCAGGGGGCTCCGCACAGACTGGGGGGTCTCGGGGCTCCCCAAACCCCTCCCCCCCAAGCCCTGGCTCCTACCGGACGCGGCCCTTGGTGTTCCTGAGCACGGAGGCGGCAAAGCTCTGCGTGACCCCCACCAGGCTGGTGCCGTCCACCTCCACAATCAGGTCGTTCACCTGGATCCTGGGGACAACAGGACGGCAGGGACTGTCACCGCCGCTCGCCAGCTCCAGGAGCCCCCGGCAGCTCCCAGCCCTGCTCCCACACCGGCCCCAGCCCTCCCGGTGGGCTGACTCCCAGCCGTACCTGCCGTCCCGGTGAGCTGCCCCCCCTTCCGTCACCGTCTTGACGAAGATTCCCAGCTTCTCCAGGCCCATGTCGGCCCCCGCGCCCATCCCGATGATGCTGATCCCGAGCCCTTCGGAGTCTGCGGGGACACAGAGCCGCGTCCTGGTGGGTGGCACATCCAGGGTGCCGCAGGGGTCCCGGGGGACAGTTTGGGGTGAGGACCCACCTTTCTCCAGCTCCACGGGGAAGAGGTCGAGCCTCTCCACCCTCTTCTCCAGCTCGTACTCAGCTGAGGCCGCCATGGGATCCACGTCCTCATTGCGGCGATCGTAATCCTCGTTGGAGTAAGTGCTGAACACCTGGGGGGACGAGGGAGCTGCTCAGCCACGGGGAACCCCCCAGGAACACCCCAGGAACCCCTGGGAATGCTGGGGTGGGACTGAGCCCGTGAGACCCCCGGGAATCCCCATCCCAAATCGTGCCATGGAGCGAGCAGGAGTTGGAGGAAAGACAAAGGGTTTGAGGTTGGCTCTGGGAGAGAGGACAGTGCCTGGATCCCATGGAGGGATGGAGGAATCAAGGGATGGATGGATGGATGGATGGACAGGTAGATGGATGGAATGACAGCTAGAGAGATGGATGGGAGAATGAGTGCAGGAAGGAAGGAAGGAAGGAAGGAAGGAAGGAAGGAAGGAAGGAAGGAAGGAAGGAAGGAATAGAAAGATGGGGCACCTCAAATCCCTGGGGATGCTGACCCCCATCATGGGGCACCCCTAAACCTGCCCTGGCCAAGGGGGGCTGTGCCACCAGGCTGCTGTCCCCAGGCTGGTGCCATGTCCCTGCTCCCTGGGGGCTGAGGGAGGGGCTGGCTGGGCCTGGCAGATGTCCCTGGAGGGGCCCTGGCCCCTCGGTGCCGCCGGAGCGAGTGGATTAGGGATAACACACGGGGATAAAGCCTGGCCACAAAGGGTATTAGGGATGAGTGTCAGGGGACAAAGCCTGGTGGCACCCAGACAGGCAGGACCCACCCATGTGGCACCCAGGGGTGACAGGGAGGAGCAGGGCAGGGACATGCCACTGTCCTCCCATCTACATGAAGTCCTTGGGGGTCTGTGGGGATCCCTGCTCACCCTCCTGTGCCCTCCACGCTACCCCGGGTCCTGGGGGATTTGGGATGTGTGTGGGCCTGGCGTGGGTTCCAGGGGAGGAACAGTGGGTTCCAGGGGAAGGGGCTGGCGTGTGCCCCCCGTGCTGGGCTGGGCAGGGGTCCCCAGTGCCTCCCATCCCCCAGTGTCTCCCACCCCCCAGAGTTTGGGGGGCTCAGCATCCCCCGGGCAGGGGTCTGGGGGCTGGGACACCTGGGTGCCCTCCTCACCCACGCCCACACCTGCCTCCCCCACCCACGCTGAGAGGCTTTGGGGTGAGCAGAGCACCCCAAAAGCCCTCCATGGCCAGGGCACCTTTCCCAGGATCCAGGCTGGCTGGATCCCGCAGGCCCAAGCCCCCTCGGCGTGCAGCCCCCCAGCACACGGCCACCACTGTCCCCCGGCCGGGCCATGGCGGGGCCTGTCCCCCGTCCCAGGTGGGGCCACCCACCCGCTCTGACTCAGAGCCAGAATATAGGCCGGGCTCTAAAAATAACGCGGCTCCGGCACAAAGCAACCGCTGCTCCTGCGGTCGGGGGGATCCGTGAGGGAGGGGACACCCCGAAATAGCCTCACGGCCCCCTTATCCCCCCCATCCCGCATGGAGACCCCGAACCCCGCAGGATCCCTGCCGGGAGCGGGGGGAGCTGCCGCCCACCCGGCCACGCTGCCGAAGCACTTCCCCTTCCTCCCCTTCCTCCCCTTCCTCCCCTGCCTCCCCTTCCTCCCCTGCCTCCCCTGCCTCCACTTCCCGAAACCGTCCTGGGCACCGGGCTGGGCACAGCGGGGGCACATCGCCCCCATCGCCACCTTGTCCCCAGGGACCCCCGGGCTGGGAGGAGCCCCGGCCCCGAGGGATGCCCAGGGCCGAGCCCTGGCCCCCAGCACCTCACGCTGGGGTATTTCGGACATCCCCACCCAAAATAGGAAGCGGTTTTGGCCCGGCTGGGCATGATGGGGGTTGGCACTGCGTGCCGTGCCCAGCGGGTGCCCAGTGCTGCCCGGCCCCATCACAGCAGCCCTGGGGGCCCTCATTTGGGGGTACCCCCAGGCCCAGGCATGGCCCTTCATGAAGCAGCTCATCCACCAGGCCCAGGCCCTGCTTCCCCCAGCGCAGGGACAGGGACAGGCACAGGGACAGGCAGGAAGCTCTGTCCCATGGGGGTACAGGGCTGGGGACACAGACCCCAGCCCACCTTTCTGTCCCTGCCAAAGGGGCGATTCTGTGGGGGTCACACAGCCCAGCCTGAGCTGCCCATCACCCTGGGGTGCCCCTCAGCCACATACCCCTCATCCTGGGTTCTCCTCACCCTGGGTATCCCTCACCCTGGTTTCTCCTCACCCTGGGTTCTCCTCACCCTGGGTATCCCTCGCCCGGGGTGCCCTCCCTCCCCAGCCACCTCCGTCCCCGGCCTGGCTCACCTGGATGGGGGCCGTGCTGAACTGGATCTTGCGGTTGGGGACAGGCTCCTCTTCCTCAGACAGCCCCGGGATCTCCACACAGCCCGACTCAGGCTCGTAGAGGCCTTCAGCCTCGTCCTCCTCCTCCAGCCCGCTGCCCCCCGAGTCCTCCCCGAGCCCGCTGTAGGCACTTATGTCCACCAGGTCCGCCTCGGAGAAGTCCTCCTTCTTGGCCTCCTCGGAGCCATCGCCCTCCTCCGCCCGCTCGCCCTTGACGCCCTCCTCGCCCGCGGCCACCCCCGAGCCCCCGTCCAGCCGGGGGGCTGCGGCCGCCGGACCCTCGTCCCCTTTGGCCGGTTGGGGTGCGGGCACCGCTTCACCCGCCGCCGCCACCTCCTCCTCCTCTTCCTCCTCCTCCTCGCCCTCTCCGCTCTCCTCCACCTCCACAGGCTTGATCTTGCACACCTCCTGCACCCTTGGCGCGGCCGCCGCCTCCTTCTCCGCCGGCCGCCCGCTCTTCCCCGCCGCCTTCTCCTCGTCCGGCGGCCGGGCCCGGGCCGGGGCGGCGTGGCCATCGCCCGGGCGAGCAGCCTCGGCACCGGGCGCGAAGACCCTCGGCCGCTTGGCCACCACCTTGGCGTTGAGCGGCGCGGCCGCCCTGCCCTGCGCCTTGTGCAGGTTGTTCCGCAGGTCGGCCTTCTCGAAGACGGCGCTCAGCTGGCTCACGGTGGGCGACACGGCGTCGGCGTCCAGCTTGTCCAGGGACTCGGTGCTGCCATTGAACCTCACCACCACGTCCAGCTTGCGGTCCTGGAAGCCGGCGCGCTCCTTGCGCAGCAGCAGCTTGGTGGTGGTGGCCTTCTCCTGCGGGCTCCTCTCGAAGATCTTGCGGGTCTCCTGCAGCTTGGAGAAGGGTTTGTCGGGCTTGGAGTCGAAGCGGCTGACGCGCTCCGAGACGCTGGTGCCCAGCTTGAGGAGGTTGCCCTGGTCCACGTTGTCGCCGAGGCTGCCGGCGCGGGGCAGGGACAGGCGCACCGGCTTCTCCTTGGCCTTGGCCAGGTCGCAGGCGCCCTCGGGGCCGGGCGCCGTCCCCATCTGCAGGAACATGTTCTTGATCCGATGCACGTTGGAGCCATACTTCTTCCCGCGGCTCTTCTTGCCGTCCTCGCCATCGGCCTCCTTTGTGGGCGCCAGGGCCTGGATGGTGGCCTCGTAGGCGTTCCGGTGCGGGGACGCGCTGCGCAGCCCCCCGGCCCCCGCCGCGCCCCCGGCCGAGGGGGACCCCCCGGCCCCGCCGGCCTCGGTCCTCAGCATGGTCCCGGCGCCCGCATCGCTCGCCGCCACCGCCGCCGCTGCCCCCGGCCCCGCGCCCGCTACAGCGCCATGGGCGGGGGGCTGTGCCGGGGGGCTGTGCCGGGGGGCAGCGCTGCCCCGGCCCGGTCAGGCCATGGCCATCCCGCAGGCCCCTCCGCCGCGGCGCTTCTTCCTTCCTGCCTTCCTTCCTTCCTCCCTCCTCCTCCTCCTCCTCCTCTTCCCCTTTCTGCGCGCCGGTGATGGAGCCGCCGCCGCCGCCGCGCTCTGCCCGCCCCGCTGCCCGCAGAGCCCTCTGGGTCTGAGCAGCGCTCGCTCTTCCTCTTCCTCAGCCGCGCTTCGGCCTCAGCGCCGCCGCCGCCGCCGCAGCCCGGCCATGGGGACCCCCGCGGCCCCTGCGGTCCCCTCCCCACGCCCGCACCGGGGTCCCCTCCCTGCGGCGGGGCCCCCCCGGCAGCCGCGCTGTGCAGTGTGGGGCCCCCCCCGCCGGCTCGGCCGCTGGTGCCACCCCCCAGCTCTGTCCCCGTGTGTCCCCCGCCTCTGTCCCCGTGTGTCCCCCCGCTTCTGTCCCCACGTCCCCCTGCGGCTCCGTCCCCGTGTCCCCCTCCCCAGATCTGTCCCCGTGTGTTCCCCCAGCTCTGTCCCCATGGCTCCCCGAGCTCTGTCCCCATCTCCTCCTCCCCCTCCCAGTTCTGTTCCCATCTTTCCCCCAGCTCTGTCCCCGTGCCCCCTCAGTCTCGTCCCTGTACCCCCCGGTTTTGTACCCACCCCCTCCCGATCTGTCCCCACATCCCCCCCTCCTCTCCCCACATCATCCCTCATCCTTCCTTCATGCCCCCCCACGTTTGTCCCCATGTCCTCCCATCCTGCCCCCATGTCCCCCCAAGTTCGTACCCACACCCCCCCATGCTATCCCCGTGTCCCCCCCAGTTTGTACCCACGTCCGCCCATCCTGTCCCTGTGCCCCTTCCTGGTCTGTCCCCCTGTCCCCCCGCTCCTGTCCCTGTGTCCCCTCAGTTTTATTCACACGTCCCCTGCTCCTCCTCTCGGGACCCCCCAAAGGCCCCCCAGCTCCGGGTGTCCCGTGCTGTCCCCACAGGACCCCTATTTACTTCCTGTCCCCCTCAATCCCTGCTGGGGGTGCAGCACATCCCCTGGCGCTGCCACTCCGTGGTGGCAGGAGGGGACACTGCGACAGGGGCCCCGGGGTGGGGGTACGGTGCTGCCCCCCCTTTCTGCACCAGCGGGGGATATTTTGGGGGGGCTGTTTGGGTTTTTTTTGTCTTCCCACTGCGTGCGTGGGGGCGGGGGGGACAGACCCGACCCCTATGGTCGTGTTGGGGGTCCCTGCTGTGCGACAGGGAGGGACAGGGTGGGGACAGCCCTGATGTGGGGCGCGCACGGGCAGCAGGACCCTGCACATGTGTGTGTCCCCTCCCCGTGTCACCCGAGGCATCTCCCGGCCCTTTGTGCGTGACGAGCAGTGACGTGACACGGGCCGGCGGCCCCCCCACGACCACCCCTTCCCCTTCCGCCGCTGCCATCGCCCCCCCGGCACGTCCCCGTCACTGCCACCCCCCGCTGTCCCAGCGCCCTCCGCTCGTGTCACTGTCCCCACGCAGCGCCGTGTCCGTCCCCGGCTGTGCACACGCGTGTTCCCGTCTCGGTGCTGGCCATGCCGGGGGGTCCTGAGGTGTCCCCAAGTGTCCGCAGGTGTCCCCCCACTGCCACCCCGCTACCCCTGAGTGGGGGCACTGGAACAAGCCCACCCTGGGGACACCTCAGGGTCCCTCCGGGGGACACGGGAGCCCCTCGGCAGCCCCGGAGCTCCGTGCCTCGGTGACAGGAGGTGGCGGTGGAGGGAGGGGTGTCCCCGGTGGGACCCCCCCCGAGGGCCCCCCCGGCCCCGCTGGCTCCGTCAATCAGCGCTGGCCCCGTTCCCGGCGCCGGGAACATGGAGGGCCCCGAGCTGCTCCGGCTCTGGGTGCTGGCAGGCGAGTGACAGCCCTGTCACCCCTCGGGGGGACACGGCCGGGCCTGGGGGACCCCCAGAAGGGTGGGGAGGGTGGGGGGGACCCCAGAGTGGGGTGGGCACAGGGGGTGCAAGTGGGAGAGGACGGGGGAGACAGGACTGGGACGTGACAGAGCTAAAAAAAGCCACCCTGTCCCGGGTGCCAGCGGGTTTGGGACAGCGTGGGGGACAATGAGTGGGACTTGTGTGTGACGGCCGGGGCGAGGGAAGGTGCCGGGCCCATCCTGCCCTTGTCCCCATCCTGCTTCTGTCCCCAGGCCTGGCCTCATCCCTGTCCCCATCCCTGCTCCCATTCCAGCCCTGTCCTTGTCCTCGTCCCCTCCTGAACATATCCTCCCGCTCTGCCTGGGGACACCTGGCCCTGCAGGGGCACCTGGCACTGCAGGGACACCTGGCACTGCAGGGACATGCTCCTGCCCCTCCAGGTGTCCCCAGGGGCTGTGGGCACCTGTGGCTCGTCCCGGGCTCTCTGGGCACTGGGGAAACTGAGGCAGGGAGGGGCCGTGGTCCCAGCCCCGGCTCCAGCCCCGTGTGTGGCCACAGCTGTGACCCTGGGGGGGTCCTGGGCCACTGTCCCTGACCACCACATCCTCCCTGACCTCCGTGTCGCCGCTGAGACTGGAGCCATCTTCGTCCACGAGCTGGAGCGGGAGCTGTTCCTGGAGGCCTTCCCCGGCAGTGAGGATGAGGATGGTGAGGGCCAGGATGGGGGGCTGGGAATGTCACAGGGGGTCACTGGCCAATGGTTCCCACCAGAACCACCCCAGCTGGGCTG
The DNA here is from genome assembly GCA_036630365.1 of Acanthiza pusilla. NCBI lineage: Eukaryota > Metazoa > Chordata > Aves > Passeriformes > Acanthizidae > Acanthiza > Acanthiza pusilla. Next base: position 2,160,059 of record JAXCHO010000107.1, on the reverse strand, counting down.
TCCGTCCATCCCTCCCTCCATCCCTCCCTCCAGCCCTCTGTCCCTCAATCCACCCCCCACCCATGTGGGGTTCCCCCGGCAGTGCCCCATTGCCTTGAGGGTCTCACCGTGAGGGGTCTCCTCCATTTGGGGTCACACTCAAAAACCGGAGCAGCACCCCCAGGGACAATCCCTATTCCCTTGTGGGAACCGGCTGGAGGGGGCCAGGCCTCTCGGCTGGGGAGACAGCCTGGCAATGGCTGTCCCCACCTCCCCATGTCCCCACAGCCCCTGTGACCTTCCGTGCCCACCTGTGGGACCACCCGGACCTGCCACGGTGGCTGCGCTTCATCCAGAGGGACCCTGGCCAGCCTGGCTTCCTGTACGGCTGCCCCATGGCCCCCGAGCTGGGCACTCACAGCGTCCAGGTACAGCCCCATGGCCCCCGAGCTGGGCACCCACAGTGTCCAGGTACAGCCCCATGGCCCCCGAGCTGGGCACCCCCCAGGCTGGACACCCTCAGTGTCCAGGTATGGCCCCCACCCTGAGCTGGACACCCCCCGAGCTGGGCACTCCCTGGGCTGGGCACCCCCAGTGTCCAGGTATGGCCCCCCTCAGCCCTTGGGGTGACTCGGGGGCAGGGGTGGCCTGTCCCAGCTGTCCCCCTGTCCCTGCAGGTGCTGGCCTACAACCATCACACCTTCACCACCGTGTCCCAGCGCCTCCTCATCAGCGTGACCCCCGCCCCAGGTGAGGCCCGAGCACCCCAACCCCCCCAGGATCACCCGGGATGGCCGGGGGATGTCCCCACGGGTGCCATCTGTCCCCGCAGGTGGGGACGCCCCGTTCCAGGCCGAGTTCCTGGTGGGGAACAGGAACGTGGAGGAGCTGCTGCCGGAGGCGGCGCGGGAGATGTTCCTGCAGGCCTCGGCCGGGGTCTGGGAGCGCGGGGACCTCCACGTGGTCAACGTCACCTCCGCCCTGGACCGCGGCGGCCGCGTGCCGCTGCCCATCGAGGGGCGCCGGGAGGGGTACGGGCAGGGCTGGGGGGCCGCGGGGGGCCTGGGCACAGCCTCGGCCTCCCTGGGGGGATTTGGGGTCACCTCCGGCCGGTGCCCCCCATGGTGAAGGGCGGAGGTGACGGTGGGTGCTCACCGTGGGTGGGTTTTGGGCTCTGCAGGGTGTACGTGCAGGTGGGCTCGCACAGCCCCTTCTCGCCGTGCCTGGTGGCAGCCGTGTCCCCACAGAGCCGCTCCCGCTGCCACCGCGGCCAGCGGCCCCTGGCCTCCTGCTACGACACCTTCGCCCCCCACTTCGCCATCCGCTGGTGCAACCTCAGCCTGGTGAGCCCCCCCGTGTCCCCCCACCCCCCGGAACCCCCAGCCCCTCCTGACCCCCCTAGCCCCCCCGTGTCCCCCCGCCCCCCAGAACCCCCAGCCCCTCCTGACCCCTCCCCTGCAGCTGCAGGTTTGGCCCGACCCCACAACACCAGGGCCAGTGTGGGGGTCCGGGGTGCTGGAGGAGGGGGCTGGCTTTGAGCCCCCCAGCGAGGCTGTGCCCCCGGAGCTGCTGCCCGCGTTCCTGGTGACGCTGCTGGTGCCGCTGGCGGTGGCCGCGCTGCTGTGCCTGCTCCTGGGCCACCTCATGTGCTGCCGCAGGGAGGGAGTGTGAGTCGGGGGTGTCCCCACCCTGCAGGGCACGGGGACCGCGGGTTGGGGGTCCTTCCCCGGCCCTTGTGATCCTGGGACAAGCTGGGGCTGCTGAGGGCCCTGCTCACCATAATTATTGATTTTTTCCCTTTTTTCTGTGTTCTGTAGGGAAAAACGGGACTTGCAGACATCTGAGTAAGTCCTGGTTGAACTTTGGGGGGCTGCTTTGGGGGTTGCTGGGGCAGCTTTGGGGGGCAGCTTTGGGGGGCTGCTTTGGGAGGCTTTGCTATGGCAAGCGTGGGGACAGGGATGGGGCGGAGAAGGGGACAGGGAGCAATTGGCTCTTTGGGGATGTCGTGGAGCCTAAGTGTCCCCCCACCCCTAAGGGCTGCCCCCCGACCCCTCCTGCCCTCCCCAGCCCTCAACGTCCCCAAAACCCCCCTCAGCCACGGGGTGGGGTACACAGAGCTGCTTTGGTGCTTCAAAGCTTCTGAGGGACCCAACAGCAGCGGGGAGACCCCAAAGATGAGGGCCAGACCCCAATAATGACACACAGACCCCCAGTGATGGAGTTCAGACCTTATTTTTGGGGGTCAGACCCCAATGAAGGGTGGCCAGACCCCAATAATGAGGGGCAGACCCCAATAGCCACATTCAGACCCCAATGCGGGGTGAGCAGACCCTAATTTTGGGGGGCAGACCCCAATGAAGGGTGGGCAGACCCCAATGAAGGGTGGGCAGACCCCAATAGCAGCATTCAGACCCCAATGACGGGGAGCAAGCTCTGATGAGGGGGTGCAGACCCTAATTTTGGGGTGCGAGCCCAACGAAGGAGACAAAGGGGGCCCTGAGGGGGCGCTGACCGAGCCCGGGTCCCCCCCTTGTCCCCGCAGCATCCAGCTGGTCCATCACAGCTCCATCCTCGGCGACACGCGGGAGCTGCGGCTCATGGCTGGCACCAGGGACGTGCCCCGGCCGCTGTCCACGCTGCCCATGTTCAATGTCCGCACGGGCCAGCGCATCAACCCCATGCCCAGCCCCCGCGACGGCGCCCGCGCCCCCCTGCTCCCGCCGTGAGGGGACACCGGGCCGGGGGACACCCCAAAGGTGGCAATGGGGTGTCCGGGGGGGTTCAGGGGGCACAAAACCCCAGCCGCGGGATGAGGAGCTGCCCGCCCGGCTGTGCTCCACCAGGAGGATTTGGGGTGTCCCTGCCTCGGGGTGGATTTTGGTGCATAAATTGATGCTTTAGAGATGAAATGAGGCTCTTCTGCTTTATTTTCGGGGTGGGTTTTGGGGTCTCCAGCCATGACCCCCCCATCAGAAACTCCCAACCCCCTGTAAGGGCTGGGATGGCTCCGAGTGACCCCCCACCCCAGCCCCGCGGGCGGCAAGGGGAGCAGGATGGGGACAGGGATTGGGACAAAGGGGGGACACCCTCCCAGACCCCGCGATGCCCCCCAGCTCACCTGGGTCCGTGTCCGGCAGGATCCCACCCGCAGCCCCCAGTGCTCCGTGCGCTCCGCACAGACCCGGGGATCCCTCCCTCCCCGCGCCCCCTCCCCGCCCCACCCGCCAGGGGTCCCCAGCCCAGCCCCTCGGAAGAAAGAGGCTCTTTGAGAGCCCCCCCGGCCGGGGCGGGCGCAGGTGGGGGATAGGAAAACACGGGGGCCCCGCAGGAACAAGGGGAGCCATTGATGGGGCGGAGAGGGGCGGGCTGAGGGCTGGGCCCGGGGCTGGGGGGGTCCCGCGCCCGCCCCCCGCCCTGGGGAGGGGGCACAGTGTGGGTACGGCCCCCCCCGGGCACCGTCGGTGGTCCCCAGCGAGGGGCACGGGGTGGGGGGGGCATCGTGGGGCACCCCCACACCCCCAGCCCTCTGCCCCAATTTTGGGGAGTCTCTCTGTGCCCACCCCATTCCCCAGCTCTCCCTTTTGGGGGTCACCCTGAGCTGAGCCCCCCCAGTGTCCCCAGCCTGGCACAGCTGCCCCCAGCCCTTCCTCCCCTCGATCCCCCCGATTTGGGGAGGGGGCACAGAGCCCCCAAATCCCTTTCCCCTGGGTTCCCAGCGGCTCTGGCCCCCGCCCCCATCGCAGCCCTCCCTCTGGGGGGGTGGGTCCCCCCTTCCTCCTCCTCCTCCTCCTCCTCACCCCGGCCCGGGGGGGCTGCAAGAGGAGGAGGAGGACGGGCAGGGAGCAGAGCACAGAGTCGCCGGCAGCAGAGCGGGATCGGCCGCGACGAGAGCAGGATCGGGGACAAGGAATCACCATCATCACCCCCCCGGACCCCCCCGGAACCCCCGGACCCCCGAGAGCGGTGCAGAGCAGCCCGAGGTTGGTTGGATCATTTCACATGCCTTTATTTCAGCAGTCAGAAAAAAAAAAAAAATCCATTTAAAAAAAAAAATTAATAAGAAGAAAACCCCCAAAACCACTTAAAATTATAATTAATTAATTATTATTATTATTATTATTATCATACATTATACAAACTAGGTACAAACCCCGGGAAAAGCCGGAGCATCCGCCGGGAGGTGGGCCCGGCTGAGGGAGTGGGTTCGTGCCCCTCCGTGCCCGGGAGGATGCAGGGATGGAGGGAGGGATGCGTGGATGGATGGATGGAGGGATGGATGGATGATGGATGGATGGATGGATGGAGAAAAAGCTGCTGGAAGATGAGAGCGGAGCTGAAGTTCCACCTGCTCAACCTGGAAAATCGATTTATTCCTTTTCCCCTTGGAATTGTATGGCTCTGGCTTTGCGGGATTTGCTCCTGGGGTGATGGAGGTGGGGATGGGGGTTTGGGGGAATAGCACCTTTGGAAAATTCCCGAGTGGAGCTGAGCAGCAAAATAAAAAAAAAGGAAGGAAATCAACCACAAAATAGAGGGGAATTAAGACAGACCAAGCTGAGACTTCTTTGGAGGTTGTAGCACCAGGTGGTCCCGGGGTTGGGTGTTCCGGGGCCAAAATTAAAGAAAGTATTTAAAAATAATAATTAAAACAAAAAAACAAACCAGGATAAAAATCCTGAGGGAAAGAGACCTCCAAAGGAAAATGAAAATAAGAAATCAACAAAGCAACCAAAGAGAAAAAGGGGAGGAGTGTGAGGGGGAAATTAGCACCTTTGCTCTGAACCTGGCAGGAAAGTCCCGGCACGGCTGAAAAGCTCCAAACGAAGCTAAAAACCAAAAATAACCCCAAAATTCAGACTCAAAAAGACGATGAAACACCCCGAGAGTGGTGAGGTAGCCATCCGGACAGGGGTCAGCGCAGGGCCGGAGCTGCTCGGCGGTGGGAGCTCCCCCGTGGGCTTGGGAGTGAATTGGTTTTGCTGCCTGAATAAAAATAAAATGAACAACAAACAAACAAGCAAGCAAACAAACAAAAATAATAAAAAAATAACCAAAACGAAAGTAAAATCGAGAGAACTCAAAATCAGCATTATCCAAATAAAAAATAGAGAGGAGAGGGGAGAGAAGGAGGGAAAACAAGGGGGAAAAAGCAAATTATAACCAGGAGTTCAACACCTTCCTCGCAGCAAAAATTAAAATTCTAATGAGATGCAAGAAGCGAGGGGCTGGGGGGAGGGGGCCTGGGGGTCCCGGGGGGCTCGGGGACCCTTCAGGGAGTCGAGCTTTGCCATCTCCGGGGCTGAGGAATGAGGGGGGGCAAGCAAGCGAACCCACTTCCTGGTGATTTTGTTTGAAAAAGTAATTTATTTGGTTTTTTGTTGGTTTTTTTTTTTAGGTTGAATGCTTTTTTTTGGGAGGGTTTTTGAGGTTTTTCTCTTACGGCAACGCAACCGGAGTTGTTTTAGAGACGCTGGATAGAAACCGACACAAATTCAAGTCCATGTGAAATTTTCTCCTTTTTTTTTTTTTGACTGTTTTTTTTTTGTGGTTTTTTTTTTATTATTATTATTTTTATCATTATTATTACTCTCTCCTGTCACGCGTGGGGTGTCCGGGGTTACAAGAAGCAGACGGGGCCAATGTCGATGCCGAATTCCTGGTCCGGAGCGCCGACGTCCATAGGAGCCAAATCGATGATGGGCAGGCGCGAGGTCTTTGTCGTCTTGTACTCGATGACTGTCTTGCCCCAGGCACCCGTGTGACTCTGTGGGGACACCACAGTCACCCCCCGTCCCCACGGGACATCCCCCGCCCCCACCGCGGCCACCCCCGGCACCCACCGTGCAGCCGTCCTCGGTGACGCCGTAGGTGAAGCGGCTGTTGCCCTCGGCGCGGATCTCGATCTCGTTGGCGCCCTGCAGCAGCAGCGCCTTCTTCAGATTGCCGCTGGCCTGGTCCATGTAGGCCACGCTGTTCTTGCAGTGGTAGGTGACGTTCTGGGCGGCCTCGGTGGCCATGAGGCGCAGGAAGGTCAGCTGGATGGCCACGTCCGCGGGGTTGGAGCCCTCGCCGCCGTACTCGAACTGCGGGGAAGCGCCGTCAGTCAGCGGTCAGCGCGGTCAGAGCTGCCCCGGCCCGGCCGCCCCTCAGCCCGCGGCCCCCGCGCCCACCTGGAAGCCTTCGCTCATGGCCTCGCCGAACCAGACGTGCTTCTTCTCCTTGGGGTTCTTGCTGAGGTACCAGTTCTTGCGGGCGATGGAGGCCTGGGTCGGGTACACGCACGTCTCGCCTGTCTCCATGTTGCAGAAGACCTTGATGGCGTCCAGGTTGCAGCCTTGGTTGGGGTCGATCCAGTACTCGCCTGAGGGGACAGGGACAGGGACAGGGTCAGGGTCAGGGTCAGGGTCAGGGACAGGGACAGGGTCAGGGTCAGGGTCAGGGTCAGGGTCAGGGAAAGGAGGGCGGTGGAGGGGAGGGACAGCCAGGAGGGAGCAGAGTCTGAAGGATGGAGGTGAGGAGCGGGACAGGGGATGGAGAATGGAGCTGAGGAGCAGCCGGAGGGATGGAACAGGGGAGGGACAGGGGGATGGAAGGGAGGAGCATCCAGGAGGGAACAGGTGAGGAAGAGCCAGGAGGGATGAAGGATGAGGGTGAGGAACAGCCCCAGAGGATGGAGATGGAGCTGAGGCGCTCCATGGATGGAGGGATGGGAGCTGAGAGATGAAGGATGTGAGACACTGAGGCTGAAGGGAGGAAGGTGAGGAGCAGCCATGGAAGGTGAGGAGGAAGATGAGGAAGAGAAGGAGGGAGCTGGGGGCGGAGCATGGAGCAGCCACAGGAAAAGAGGGAGAAGGAGGGATGGAGGATGGAGGGGAGAGCAGACAGGAGAGCCAGGACAGAGGAGGGGAGGTGAGGATGACCCGGGGGAAGGAAGAAGGACAGAGGTGAGGAGCAGGAGAGGGGACAGAGATGGAGGTGAGAGCCCCGAGGGGCCGGCGGGGACCGGGGGGACACTGACCGCTCTTCCAGTCGCCGTGGCACATCTTCAGGTCGCGGCAGGTGCGGGCGGGGTTCTTGCGGGTGCCCTCGGGGCTGCGGATGTTCTCGATCTGCTGGCTCAGGCTCTTGAGGGTGGTGTCCACCTCCAGGTCGCGGTCGCGCATCACGTTGGCGTCATCGGCCCGGTAGTAGCGGCCGCCGTCGTGTGCCTTCTCCTGGGGCGGCTGAGGCAGGAAGCTGAAGTCGAATCCACCGCTGGGGGGGCCGGGAGGACCGGGGGGCCCGGGGGGGCCGGGGGGACCCTGCGGGACGAGAGGAGGAGGATGGTGATGGTGGCGGAGGAGCGGGCGATGAGGGCGGGCGGCTCCAGAGGGCAGAGGGCTCGGGACGTACGACGGGGCCGACGTCGCCGGTGCGGCCGCGGGGGCCGGGGGGACCGATGGGGCCGGGCAGCCCGTTCAGACCGTCCTTGCCAGCAGCACCAGCGGAGCCGGGAGGACCCTGCGGGACACGAGAGAAGAGTGAGCGCGGCCAGGCAGAGCTGTCCCCTCCAGCCCCGACCCGCGTCCCCACGGGACGCGCGCTGGCAATGGGGACCCCCCGCTCCCCCTGCGGTGCCACAGCCGTGGCCGGATGTCACAGCTCATCCCGGGACTCACTCGGGGACCGGCGGGACCAGAAGCACCAGAGGGACCTTGTTCACCAGGAGAGCCCTGCGACAATCGGGGAGGAAGAAGAAGAGGCGACATCAGCGGTGACATCAGCATCTCGTGCTGCCTCCAGCACGCGGGGCCACCGCCACCCCACGGCACTTACGGGAGGACCAGGTGGGCCCTGGAGACCGGAGAAGCCTCTGTGACCCTTCATGCCTCTGTCACCCTGTTCACCGGTTTCACCTTTGTCACCACGGGGACCTTGTGGACCCTGCAGGAGGAGAAGGAGGAAGAGGAAGAGGAAGATGAGTTGAGTGGAGTCCAAGCCAGTCACTGTCCCCACGCCTGTGGGGACACAGAGGCATCGAGGACAGAGGAAAACATCACTTACAGCAGGACCACGAGCACCAGCAGGACCAGGGGGGCCAGCGGGACCTTGGGGACCCTGTGACAGGAGACAAGGGGACAGGTTAGAGCATCCTGCACCTCCTGCTGCTGGCTTGGGGCAGCAGCACCCTGAGCCGCTCAGGGACCCCTGACATGGCCCCGAGCGGGGTGGTGGCACCTTCGGCTTCCCGAGGAAGCTCCTCCCAGCAGCAGGAGCTGAGCCCGGGCCCATTTGGGGTGCCCCGGGCCGGGGAGGGGGCGCAAGGGGCTCTGGGCAGAGCATCACTTACAGTCTCACCACGATCTCCGTTCTTGCCAGCAGGACCGACGGGGCCGGGGGCACCGGGGGCACCGGGAGCACCAGGGGGGCCGGCGGGGCCGGTCTCACCGCGATCACCCTGCGAGGAGGAGGAGGAGGAGAGGTCAGTGTGGGTCAGCACAGCCCTGTCACCCCTCCCGTACCCCCTCGGAGCCCACTCACCTTGGGACCAGCAGCACCGTCACGGCCGGGGGCACCTTCAGCACCGGGAGCACCCTACGGGGAGCAGAGACCCTCGTTAGGGGTGGGGGGGAACGGGGGTCTCACTGAGCCCCCAGGGCAGCGTCCATCGGTGCCCTGAGCGGCACATCCTCAGCACGGCAAGCTCAGCACGGCGGCTCCGTGCCCCCCAACCCCCGGTGGCCCGGGGCCGCTCACCTCACGTCCAGCTTCTCCGGGGGGTCCGGCCAGACCGGGGGGGCCCATGGGGCCGGGGGGGCCGCGCTCTCCGGGGGAGCCGGAGGGACCTTGTTTGCCGGGTTCACCCTGCGGGGGGACACAACGCGGGGTCACACACCGGCGGACACCCACCCCGGTGGGGGGACAGTGCCGTCGGGTGCCGGGAGCCCCCCGGTACTCACGGAGGGGCCGGGCAGCCCGGGGAAACCTCTCTCGCCTCTCTGGCCGGGGAGACCAACCACACCGCGCTGGCCTGCGATACCTTGGGGTCCGGGCGTGCCGGGAGCGCCCTGCGGGGACAAACGGCACCTCAGGGCGGTGGCGGCGGCGGCGGCGACCGTCACCCTCGCGACAGAGGGGACAGCGACAGGGGGTGACGAGCAGAGGGGTCCGAGCAGGGCCGTGACTCACGATGGGGCCGTCAGCGCCGGGGGAGCCTTTCTCGCCGGGGGGCCCGGGGGGGCCGGCGGGGCCCGGCTCTCCGGGGCGGCCAGCGGGGCCGGTCTCACCGCGGGGTCCTTTGCCACCTTCCTTGCCAGCGGGGCCGGGCGGGCCGGGCAGGCCGATGTTGCCCTGCGCGGGGGGAAGGCGGTGCCGTCAGGCGGGACCCCCCCGCTGCCAGCTGAAGGGCGGCCAGGGTGTCCCGGTGCCAACTGGGACAGGGCGGCCACGTGCGGCACCGGGACGGTGCCCGGGACCTCCTGCCCGTGTCCCCAGCACCTCCCGCCCGTGTCCCCAGCACCTCCCGCCCGTGTCCCCAGTGCCAGCCCCACATCGCCCCCCGGGTACTCACAGAGGGGCCGGGGGGTCCAACTCTTCCAGCAGCACCAGGGAAACCAGTAGCACCCTGGAAGGGAGGAAAGCCAGAGTCAGTGGGGTTGGACCCAAGGGCCCGGGGACAGTCCCCTGGCTGGGAGGCACCACAGGGAGCCCCGGTGGCTGAGAGGGAAGTGCCCATGTGGGGAGCTGATTTGGGGGCATAAAGCCAAGCCCCCATTTCCCCTCTGCTCTGTCCCCTGCTGGGATGGAGCCGCCCCAGACTGGTGCCATCCCCAGACGGTTTTGGGGCACAGGGCTAGGGGTGCCCCATGGCGTTGGGGGAGCAGAACCAGAGTTAAAGCCCCTCGGGGGTGCTCACAGCCGGGGGTGTCCCCAAAGCCCCCAAACCCCCCTGCCCCACAAGATCGGTACTTACAGGGGGTCCAGCGCTTCCGCGAGCACCTTTGGGACCGGGAGCACCAACAGCACCCTGGGCAGGAGGAAGAGGAGGAAGAGCAAGAGGAGAGCGGTGAGCTGTGCTGAGGGGCTGCACCCCGGGCAGTGGGGGGGACCGGGGGGGCACTCACAGCAGGTCCAGGAGCACCAGTGGGGCCAGCGGGGCCGGGGGGTCCAGCGTCACCCTTGGCTCCAGCATCCCCAGTTTCACCTTTAGCACCAGGCTGGCCGTCGGCACCCTGCGGGACAGGGGGCGGGGGTGAGGCCGGGGGGCTCAGCACCACCCTGGGGGGCAGGAGCGGACCCCCGGGCGGGGCGCGGCGAGGCCATCGCACTTACAGGGGGGCCAGCAAATCCAGCAGGACCGGGAGGGCCGGGCTCGCCACGGTCACCCTGGGAAAGAGAGACGGGAGGGAACAGTGAGACAAGCAGGGGACAGCCACCATGGCCACCGAGGAGTGGCCACCCATGGCAGGGCCGTCACCGAGGGTGGGGGACACTTACGGGAGCACCACGGGCACCAGTGGGACCAGCAGGACCGGGGGGACCGGCTTCACCCTGGAAAAGGGGAGGAAAGCCGAAAAAAAGGGATCAGGGCTGTGGCAGGGAGGTGGCAGTGGCAGCACGGACACTTCTGTCCCCGGGGGACGTCCCTACCTTGTCACCAGGAGCACCAGCGGGGCCGGGGGGGCCGATGGGACCGGTCAGGCCTCGGAGACCGTCCTTGCCAGGAGCGCCATCAGCACCTTTGGGACCGGGGTCACCCTGGGGGAGGGACACGAGGGGGGGTTACAGGGACAGGTCCCCTGGGGGGGTTCACCCCTCCCTGCACTGAGACATCCCTGGCTCTTCATTCTCCCTGGACCAGGCTGGCACCATCCTCCTCCTCATCCTCCTCACGAGAGCTGGGCTCTCACTGAGGGATTGTCCCCAAGGAATGGGGACAGAGGTGGCACTGAGCATCCCTCCCCAGGACACTGCTGTCCCTCAGCCTTGGCTCAGGGGCACAGCCAGCCCCGAGGGGACGATGAGGGGGACACAAGGCTGGTGGGGAGCAGGTGACCAAGGGGGACACGAGGGCTTTGGGGACACATACTCTGTCACCCTTGGCGCCTGGCAGGCCAGCAGCACCACGCTCTCCGGGCATACCCTGCAGACCGGGGGGCCCTTGGTTCCCGGGGGCTCCGGGAGCACCAGCATCACCCTGGGGAAGAAGGAAAACAGGGATTAGTGAGATCTCGGCACAGCAAATCTACCCCGGCTTCTCCCCCAGCCTAAGGTGAAGCCATCTTCACACCCGCGCCCCCAAACTGGGGACAGTCCCCTCCACCCCGACATTCCCAGCCTGGCACCTACCTTAGCACCATCGTTACCAGGAGCACCATTAGCACCACGAGGACCTTGGGGACCAGGGGGGCCTTGGACGCCGCGTTCTCCGGGGAATCCTCTCTCACCCTGAGGGGGGGAGGCAGGAGAGGGCCCGAGGCCGTCAGGGGGGCTTGGGGCACTTTGGGGTGCCGAGGGCCGAGGGGGAGCCCGCGGGGTTCAACTTACCCTGGCACCGGCAGGACCGGGGGCTCCGGCGTCTCCGGGGACACCCTGAGCGGGAGGGAGAGGGGACAGAGTCAGAGGGGGACGGGTGGCACTGGGGACACTGGGGACTGCCCCAGGGGTCCTTCATTCCCTGGGAAGGGCTGGGGCTCCCACCGCTCCCCCACTGCATGGAGGATGTCACACGGGGGTGCTTTGGGGGGCCCCAGCAGCAGCCCCTGCTGTGACCGGGACAGGGGCGATGGGGAGGGGACAGGAGGGTCCCCAATGCCACACTCACCTGCTCGCCAGGCTTGCCAGCCTCGCCGGGGGGGCCAGCGGGGCCGGGCAGACCCTGGGGAGGAAGAAGAGGAGCCGTGAGCCACCACAGAGGGGACGAAGGAAATGTCACCCGCAGCCTGGGTGATTTGTCCCCTGCCAGAGAAGGGGACAGCCCTCACCTGGAAGCCAGGAGCACCAGCGGGACCTTGTTCACCTCTTTCTCCAGCGGGACCCTGGGGGACACGGGACAAGCATGGAGGGGGGGCGGTGGCTTCCGAGCCCCTTGTCCGGTGGCCGGGCGCGGCCGCGGGTGGCCGCGGGCTGGGTGATACTCACGGTGGGGCCGGGGGGACCTTGGGCGCCGGTTTCACCGTCTTTGCCAGCAGCACCCTGGGGAGAAGGGACAGCAGGGTGCTCAGAGCGGTCCCCGCAGGGCTCCGTGTCCCTCCCCAGGCGGGGCGTGGGCCTGGACACGGCCTCGGGATCCTTCGAAGGCCGGGAGACACCGCGGCGAGCTGCCCGCGGCCACGTCACCCGCGCTGTCCCCGCTCCAGCTCCCGGTAGCCACCGGGCCGGGATCCCAAACACCTCACCCGCTCCGGCCTCGGCCCTGGAGCCTTTCCTGGCTCCGCTCGGCCACCTCACACCTCGTTCACACCCATCGCGGCTGAACCGAGCCAGGTGTCCCTCCCTGCCACCCCACGCTGCGCTGTTGCTGTGTGCCAAGGTGTCACTCCATGCCAAGGTGTCCCTCCTTGCCGAGGTGTCCCTCCTTGCCGAGGTGTCCCTCCCTGCCACCCCACTCTGGGGTGATGCTCCGTGCCAAGGTGTCACTCCGTGCCAGGTGTCCCTCCCTGCCACCCCACGCTGCACTGTCACTCTGTGCCAAGGTGTCCCTCCCTGCCATCCCACTCCGGGGTGATGCTCCCCGTTACCCTCGCTGTCACCCCACACCTCGGTGACCCTCTCTGTCACCTCCCACCGGAGTCACCCTCCCTGTCACCTCCCCCGGGCTGTGTGTCCCACCCCACACTCACCACGGCGCCGGGGGGACCGGGAGCTCCTCTCTCGCCAGGTTTGCCGGGCTCGCCCTGAAACCAGAGCAGGGTGAGCCCCGCGACCACAGCTTGGAGGGGGACAGACCCCCTGAGCTGGTGGCGGTCCCTCGGAGACCCCCGGGGAGGGTGGCACTCACCGCAGCACCTTTGGGACCAGGGAATCCCATCACGCCGGCCTGGCCTCGGGCTCCGGGGGGGCCGGGGGGGCCGGGGCGTCCGTCTTGACCAGCGGGACCCTGTCGGGGGGAGCCAGCGCCCCGTTAGCTGCGCCCGCGCTGGGCCGGGGGAGGAGGGGACAGCGGCGGGGACAACTTACAGGGGGGCCGGTCTTGCCGTCGGGCCCGGGGCTCCCGGGGCTTCCAGTCAGACCCTGCGAGGCAGCGGGAGAGGAGTCAGGAGCTCAGAGTCCCAGGGGATGCTCCACACAACGGGAGCGTCCTGGAAAGCTCCTCCGCCGGCACAGAGAGCAGGACAGCGCTGTGGCCGTGCTGAGGTGGCTCTGTGTCACCGTGTCACCGTGTCACCGTGTCACCGCGTCACCGCGCCCGCTCACCTTGGCACCGGGGAGTCCGGGTTCCCCGGGGCGTCCAGCTTCACCAGGAGATCCTTTGGGGCCAACGGGGCCGGGGGAGCCGCGCTCGCCGGGGGGACCCTGGGAAGAGGGAACGGGGGTGACCCAGCTGCAGCACAGCAGGATGGGGACAGAGCCGTGTCACCGCAGGTGGCAGAGACGCAGAGCCGCTGTGGCTGCTGTGTGGGCACAGGTGACAATGGCCAGAGTCCCCACGGCCCTCTGACGCGACTTTCTCCCGCAGACAGACGCGGGCACTCACCTTGGGACCAGCGATGCCATCGGCGCCAGGGAAACCGCGGCTGCCTGGAGCGCCCTGCGGGGGACACCACAGGGTCAGTGCGGGGACGCGGGGGCACCTCAGGGGTGCAGGGGAGGAAGGTGCCGGGGTGGGACATGGCCACCAGCGGGAGCAGCCTGAAGGGGCTGGGGGTGTCACCACGGTGTCCCCAAGCACGCACAAGTTTCAGCCGCTGGACACCGGGAGCTGGCAGGAGGACGGGGATAGGGACAGGGACACGGCACGGGTGGGGACAGGGACACGGCAGGGGTGGGGACAGGGACACGGCAGGGGTGAGGACAGGGGCGCTGCTACTCACGCGCTCGCCAGCGGGGCCGGGCAGCCCAGCGGGGCCGGGCTCACCGCGGGCTCCTCTCTTGCCTTCCTCGCCAGCAGGGCCGGGGGGGCCTTGGACACCAGCGGGACCCTGGGGAAGGAGGCGAAGGGATGAGGACCCCCGGGAGGGGCCGGAGCCAGGAGGGGCCGCGCCCCCAGGGACACATCGGGGGGTCACTCACGGGTTCGCCTTTGGCACCGGTGTCACCCTTGTTGCCTGGAGCGCCGGGCTCACCCTGGACGGGAGAGAAGAGGGAAGAGGAGTTTAATGCTGGATCGAGGAGCAGAGGGACCCGGATTGAGGAGCAGAGGGACCCCCGAGTCACATCCTGATGAGCCCTCAGAGGGACAAGGGCTCTGCTACCCCCAACGCCACCCTGCCCTGGCAGGGCTGGAGGAACCCTGAGACACCCCAGGAGACACCTCCAGGTGGGGCTCCAGGAGCTTCCCGGAGCAGAGGGAAGGATGCAGCCCCGGGCAGAGGCAGCTGGAGGATACTCACGGTGTTGCCCTTGGGGCCGGGGGCACCGCTGGGACCCTGGGGTCCGGAGGGACCGCGGGCACCGGGGAAGCCAGGAGCGCCAGCGATGCCAGGAGCGCCCTGCAAGAGGCAGAGGAGGCCGTGAGGAAGCGGCACAGACTTTCCCCCGCGGCAGGAAGGGGACACGAGGGACACTCACGGTCGCGCCCTTGGCACCAGGTTGACCATCAGCGCCGGGGTTGCCCTGCGGAGAGAAGGAGGAAGAGGAGGGTCACGGCGGGGCTGGCAGCACACGAGGCCGAAGGACAGGGAGCCCTCGGATGTCACTTACAGCAGGACCAGCAGCGCCAGCAGGGCCGGGGGGACCGGGCTCACCACGGGCACCCTGGGGACCTTCGCTGCCACGAGCTCCCTGGGGACCGGTCTCACCCTGCGGAGGAAGAGGAGGAGGAGGCAGAGCCGTGAGCGCCGGGGTGCCCTGAGCCTCAGCAGGGCCGATTTGTTTCCATCTGCAGCTCCTTCCCAGGGGGCACGGCCAGGAGGGGTGCCCAGGACACGGCTGGGGATGTCCCCACGGGTGCCACTGTCCCAGGCAGCCTCAGCCCACGGCACTTTGGCCTCGGACACCTCTTCGCTGCCCAGTCCTCCCCGTCCCACGCTCCCAGTGCCCACCAGTGCCTCCCAGCCCAGAGCCAGGCAGGCCCTACCTTAGCACCAGCGGCACCGGGGAAGCCGGGGGGACCAGCGGGACCAGTCGGACCCTAAATGGGAGAGAGGGCGCGAGTCAGAGGGGGTCCCACCCCACACCTGACGCGGGTGGGATCCGCAGGCAGCAGAGCCCTGGCTCCCGGCCAGGATCCCCACCTGGGGGAGCTGGGATTGGATGGGATCTCCTTCTGGAGGAGGGTTCGGGGGTACTTACGGGGGGACCGGCAGCACCGGGAGCACCGTCATTGCCACGAGCGCCCTGGGGAGAGGGGACACGGTGAGTGACGCCCACGGGTGGGACAGGCGACCCCCAGCCCCCCAAAGCAGCCCTGCCCGGACCGGGTACTCACAGCGGGGCCAGATGGACCGGGACGGCCTCTCTCGCCGGGAAGACCACGAGGACCCTGGGAGAGGACAGGACATGTTTAGGACATGTTTGGGTCACCTGGATGGCCACTTCCCCCTTTTTGAGCCTCCTCCCATCCCTGAGCCCCCCCGCCCCTGCCCACAGTGACATTGCCAAGGGGTTAAACCCCTCCCGCCCCATCCCCGGTGGATCCCTGAGGAGGAGCTGGGTCCCCCTCAGGTGTCACCCCCATCCCTGTCCCCTCTCGCCCAGGACCCGCCCACATCCCGCGGAGTCCAGCACTCACCATCTGCCCAGGAGCTCCGTTCTCTCCGGGGCTGCCGGGCTCTCCCTGAGGAGGAAGGACACCATGAGGGGCCTGCTCTGCAGGGAGGAGGGGACAGCGGGGACATTGCCAGGACAGGGGTGACACTGCCACCGCTCCTCACCTTGGGGCCAGCAGGTCCAGGCTCACCCTTGGCACCGTCCAGACCACTGAAGCCCTGGGGAGCAGGAGAGAGAATGGGTGGGGGGGTCAGGAGGGGACCCTCGGTGAGGTCAGGGGTCCCTCGTCCCCTGACTGTCACCAGCACGGGAGGGGGGACTCACTCTGTGTCCCTTCATGCCTGGCAGGCCAGCGGTTCCGGGGAGACCTCGGGCACCCTGGGGGAAGCAGGAGGTGGTGATGGAGGCGCTGGGGGGATGTCCCCACGCCAAAATACCCTGTCCCCAAGGGAGGGGACAGCTGGGGGTGTCCCCTCGTGTGTCTCACCTGGGGGCCGGGGGGACCCCGCTCTCCGGGGCGGCCGGGCTTGCCAGCTTCACCCTGAGGACAAGGACACCGCGTTGGTGGCACGTCCCCGAGCCAGGCAGCTCCTGCTCACCTGGGGGGACTGGCAGGGCCACCGGGCCCCAAACTGGGGGGGACCCTGTGGGCAGGCCACTTACGTCATCTCCGTTCTTGCCAGGAGGGCCAGCGGGACCTCGGGGACCCATGGGACCCTAGGAGAGATGGAGGGCAGGGATGAGGGTGCTGGGGGTGGCAGCTGTCCCCTGTCACCCTGCCACCCGCCCAGGGCAGAGCCAGGCCCTGCCAGCCCCACTCCCATGGATCTGGGGCAGGGACAGTGTGGCCACAGCCAGGGCTGGCAGCAGCAGTGTTGTCCCCTGCCCCAGGGGACATCGGCTGGAGCAGCAGGTGACAGCACTCACAGAAGCACCAGGCTCTCCAGGTTCACCAGGGGGACCTTGGAAACCTTGAGGACCCTGTGGGGAAAAAATAAAGGGAAAAAATGGGTCAGAAAGTGAGAAGTTTGGGCCTGGATCCCCCAGTGGCAGTGGCAGTGTCCCCCCGTATGGTGGCACCAGGACGTTGTCCCCACGTGCTTCCGCAGCTGTTGGGAAGGGTGGGACACCCCCCGACGTGTCCCCCCACCACCCAGAGGGACCCTGGGGGCTGTTTGTCCCCAAAACCAAGGTGACAGGAAGAGGTGACACTCACGGGAGCACCGGGAGGGCCGGGGAGACCACGGGGACCAGCTGGGCCCTGGGGGAGAACAGAGAGAGTCATCAGTGGGTGCCTGTCACTGTCACCCTGTCCCTGTCCCTGTCCCTGTCCCCATCACCACCCACTGCTGCCCCCACTGGGCCCTGGTGCCTCTTCGCCACCATTGCCCTGCTGTCCTCACCTGCACCCTGTCACTGTCCCTCCCTGTCCCCATCATTCCCTGTCCCCATTGCCACCCCATCCCTGTCCCCATCCCTGTCCCCATCCCTGTCCCTATCGCTGTCCCCATCACCACCTGTTACCTATCCCTATCCCTGTCCCTATCCCCACATATTCCCTGTCTCTATTGCCACCCCTTCCCTGTCCCCATCCCTATCCCCACCCCTGTCCCCACCCCTGTCCCCTTCCCTGTCCCCATCCCTGTCCCCATCCCTACATATTCCCTGTCTTTATTGCCACCCCATCCCTGTCCCCACCCCTGTCCCCACCCCTGTCCCCATCCCTGTCCCCATCCCTGTCCCCATCACCACCTGTTACCTATCCCTATCCCTGTCCCCATCCCTACATATTCCCTGTCTCTATTGCCACCCCTTCCCTGTCCCCATCCCTGTCCCCACCCCTGTCCCCATCCCTACATATTCCCTGTCTTTACTGCCACCCCATCCCTGTCCCCACCCCTGTCCCCATCCCTGTCCCCATCCCCTCCAGGCCCAACATCCTCCCACCCCCCCATGTCCTGCTGCTGTGACGTCAGCAGCACAGGGAGCGCTCCTGGCCCCTGGCCCAGCCTCACCCCCACCCGCTGTGCCCCCCGTGTCCCCCCATGTCCCCCGTGTCCCCCATGTCCCCAGGCTCACCATGGGCCCGGGCACGGCCATGCCGCCAGCCTTCTCGTCGTAGCCGTAGGACATTTGGGGAGCGAAGTTCTGCGGGAGAGGGAGAGCAGGGTGTGAGCAGAGCTCGGGACCCCCGGGGGGGCTGCGCCACGAGGGACCCCCCCACACTCACTCCGCCGAGGCCTGGGGGGCCGGGAGGGCCTGGGGGTCCCGGGAGTCCGGGCTGTCCGGGGATTCCATCTCTGCCGGGGGGGCCGGGCAGTCCCTGTGGGGAGAGAAGAGGGGGTGAGCCCCGCGGGATGGGGGTCCCTGCAGAGCCCCCAGAAGGGCTCCGGGTGAGGGGGGACACCCACCCTGTCTCCTTTGGGGCCGGTGTCTCCTTTAGGACCCTGCGGGGCAGAGACAGGACAGGTTAGAAAAGGGGGGCTCCAAATATGGGGGGCGGGGCTGGTGTGAAATTTGGGGGGGCTGCCTTTTGGGGAGCCCTTACCTCTACTCCAGGACTTTCTGGGTAGGCAGGGGAGGCTGCGGGGGGAAAAGGAGGGTTCAGAGCAGCTCAGCATCACCCACCCCCCACCATCCCACAGCACAGACCCCCGGGGGTGGGGGGGCACTGAGCCCGCCGGTCCCGGGGGGGTGGGGACACCGCGGGGGTGGCGCGGTACCGTCGGTGTCGGGACAGATGGGGCAGCACTCTCCGAAGGGGATCTCGGCGTTGGGGCAGTCGGAGGTGTCCTCGCAGATCACCTCGTCGCACAGGATGTTGCCGCTGTCGCAGACGCAGATCTGGCACGGTTCTGGTTTCCACACGTCCTTGTCGTGGTACGTGAGCCCATCCTGGATGCAGCTCCCGGTTTGGACTGGGACAGGGCGGGAGGCAGCGTCAGGAGGGGCGGAACGGAGCGGGCCCGGCGCCCCCCCGCCCCCCATGCCCTCCCCGCTGCTCCCGCGGAGCTTCTCCCTTCATCTGGTTCTCATCAGCCCCGCGCGGTGACACAGGAAAAGCTCCACAATAAACTCTTCCCACATACGCTGGAATTTAAACAAAAAATCCCTCCAGCCACTCGCTCCGTCCGGATGGGGCCAAGGCAAACACCCCCCAGGGCAGGGGGGTCCCCGTCACCCGTGGGGGACGCGACAGGGACGGGACGGGGCGGGGTGGGATGGGGTGGGGTGGGATGGGACGGGGTGGGCTGGCCCCAAAGTCTGGGCTGAAATTAGATCCAGGCGGCTGCGGGATGGGGCTGGATCGGGCCAGATGGGATCGGGGAATGGAGGCCACGGAGCGCAGGCAGGCGGGGGCTGCGTGGGGAGGGGAGGGGAGGGGAGGGCAGGGCGAGCAGCCAGGCCCGGGGGTGGCCCCACGGTGGGGAAGGGTCCTGCGGTGGGGAGGGGGCGAGGGCCTGCGCCAGCTCATGGAACACCCCCCACCAAAAAAAAGGCAAAGAGATAAAAAAAGAAAAAAGGGGGGGAAAGGAAAAGGAGGAAAAAAAGGAAAAATATGTTTTAAAAAAGACAAATGGAAAATGCAAAATTCTTCAAAAAAAAAAAAAAGGCGAAATGGGAATGGGAAAAGGCAAAATGCAGAATGGGAAATGCAGGATGGGGAACGGGGAATGGAGAAGGGGAAATGCGAGATGGGCATTGCCAATGCAAAATGCAAAATGCAAAATGCAAAATGCAAAATGCAAAATGCATAATAATAATAATAATAATAATAATAATAATATTTTAAAATTGTTTTTTAAAAGGCACTAAAAATTCCTCCAAAAAAGGACAAAATTGGGCAAAAAGCGATGGGCGCCGGGCCCAGGGTCCCCCCGTGTCCCCCTGGCGCAGGTGGCAGCAGGGCACGGGGGCCGTGGCGCTGGGGGGGTGACCCCGGCCGTGCCCCCGGCCCGCGCCGCTGGCAGCCCCCGCTCCCCCGGCAGCCGAAACATTTTGCTTATGAATCATCCGAGACTTTTCTAATTCTTTCCTGATGGCTTTCGCAGATCCCGGGGCTGGGCCCCCCCTCTCCCTCCTCTCCCCCCTCTCTCTCCCGCGCTCTTTCCCCCCTTTCCTTTCCCTTCCCGGCCTCCTCCTCCTCCTCCCCTTCGTCCCGACTCCCTCCTTCCCCGCGGCTCCTCTCCACCCTTCCTTCCCTCCCCGCTCTTGGCAGGGCGCCCCGACTCCTCACCCCCGGAGCCCCTCTAAACCCCTTCTTCCCCAACCCCAGATCCCCCCAACCCTCCTCTCTTTTTCCTCACTTTCCCCTCATTTCCCTACTTTCCCCCTAATTCTCCCTCTCCGCTCCGCACGCCCACCCCGAACTCCTCCTCGCCCACCCCAGGGCAGCCGGTCCGGGCGTCGCCGGTGTCCCCGGCCAGGTCCCAGCCCGATCCCCGCGTCCCACCGGGGTGAGGAGCATCACCCAGCGCCCACTACTCACTGTCTTCCTCTCCTTGCCCGCGGGTGAGTAGGACAGTCGCTGCTATCAACAGCAGTGACCGAGAATCCACAAAGCTGAACATGTCTAAATATTAGACATGTAGACTCTTTGGGGTCTCTTTTGTTCTTAGCTTGGGGTCATACGGGGCCGATGCAACCCTGGAGCTCCAAATCCCGACCCCAGCAGAAACTTCCTACTGCCCTTTGCCCACTTCTCCGCCGCCCCCTTTATACGATGCGCCGCCGGGGAGAGGTGGGACCCGGCGCGAGCAGCGGATTTTGGACGGCCCCCTCGGCCAATCAGAGGCACCCAGCGAGTCGGGGGGCACCCCTTGTCCCCCCCCCCAGCCGTGTGTCCGTGCACACGCAAACACAGCCGAGCACACGCAGACACGGCCGAGCACACGCGTGTGCTCCGCAGCGGGGCCGGGGCCGGGATGGGCGGGCTGGGGGTTACGGGGGTTTTGGGGTGGGGGTTTCTGCGGGGGCTGTGGTTTTTGGGGGGGGTTTGCACACTCGGAGGTGTTCGCAGGGCTCGGTGGGTGGGGACAGGCGATGTGGCACGTGGCGCTTCGGGGACCCCGGTGCCACGCGACGCCAGGAGCTGCACCAAGGCCCTGCAGCCCTCCCCCAAGAGCCACCCTGGGACACCCCAAAAGCCACCCACGGTCCCCACGGGGACCCTCCTCCAGTGAGATCGAGCCCCAGCACAGTGCAGGGCCAAGGCCCCCAGTCCCCAGAGCATCCCTTGGACAGTCCCCAAGAGCATCCCCTGAGGGACCCCAACCCCAAAGCCCCTCCAAGAACCGCAGGCACCCCAAACCCCTCCCCCAAACCCACTCACTCGATGTTTTTGCCCTTTCTTTCCCTCTTTTCCCTTCCTTTCCCTCGCCCCGCGCGCTCCCCTCGCTCCCCCCCTGGCACGGCTCCACGGCCGTTTCCACATTTGAAGGAGCCACGTTGGTTGGAAAAAGCAAAAGCTCCTGGACAATGCTCCACAACCTACCGTGCAATTTGGGGAGGGTGTAATTACAGCCAAAAAAATCCACGTCTGTACCAGGGCCGGGAGCTCGGGAGCTGAGCGGGGAAGGACACGGCCAATGTGGCACCCGCGGGAGGGGGGCTCCCGCTTTTCGGGGGGGATTTTTAGGGAATGGGGTGGGAAATGGGGCTGGGGGGGAGGGAGAAGGTGGGCTCAACCCTCTGCCCCCCACGCTGTGCTGAGGGGCTGTGGGCCCGTGGGATACTGGGAGCACTGGGAGCACTGGTAGTGCTCCGTTTGTCACCCCTGTCACTGTGCTGAGAGCTTGAAGGCTCAGTGGAATACTGGGAGCACTGGGAATACTGGGGTCACTCCATTTGTCTCTCCCCATTATACTGAGGGCTTCAAGGCTCATGGGAATGCTGGGAATACTGGGAGCACTGGGAGCACTGGGCTTGGCCTTCACACCTCCACTTGTCCCTCCCACCAGGGTACGGAGGGCTTGGAGTTTCACCGGATTACTGGGAATACTGGGAGAACTGGGAGAACTGAGCTCGCTTCGCCTGTGTCCGCTCTGTCACTGGGATTGAAGGCTCGTGGGAATACTGGGGGCACTGGGAGCACTGGGAGCACTGGGAGCACTGGGCTGAAGGCTTGCAGACTGGTCGGAATTCTGGGAATTCTGGGAGCGCTGGGCTCAGCCCTCACACCTCTGCCTGCCCTCCCACCCCGTGCTGAGGGCGGGCGGGCTCGGCTGAGACTGGGAATACTGGGAATGCTGGGAATACTGGGAACACTGGGAATACAGGGAACACTGGGAGCGCTGGGAGCACTCAGGCTGTCCCCACCACCGCTCTGCTGAGGGCTTGCAGGCTCAGCGGAGCACTGGGAGCACTGGGAGCACTGGGAGCACTCCGCTTGTCCCTCCTGCCACTGTGCTGCCCACTCAGAGGCTCAGCAGAACACTGGGAACACTGGGAACGCTGGGAATACTGGGAATACTGGGAACACTGGGAACACTGGGAACACTGGGACCACCCCACTTGCCTCGCCTGCCTCCACGCTGAGGGTTTGCAGGCTCGGTGGGTTACTGGGAATACTGGGAGCACTGGGAGCACTGCAGAGCAAACCCACGTCGGAGCAGGAGCTCCCACTAAGACATTCCTTCACTTTCCTCCAGGAAAAACTCAAATCCGTGCACTTTAACCACGAAATAATGAGGTGGGGGGGGGACACGCGACACGTCACCCCCCCGGTGCCACCAGGAGATTTTTTCCTGCAATTAAATTGAAATATTAAATAAACTCCGCAGAGGAGGGGCAGGGGGGTCTCTCTTGTGCCCACGCGTGTCTGTGGGGCCACAGCAGTGTCCCAGCGCTGTCGCCAGCCCCATATCCAGCCCGTGTCCATTATCCAGCCCGTGTCCATTATCCAGCCCTGTATCCATGCATCCGAGACACGTTGCAGGCGAAGCCTCCTCCAATCCTGCCCCGGCGACTCGAAAAGCCCTGGCCAGGCTCCAGCCTGAAGATGTGTCTTTAATTTTTGCAGCATGACAGAAAAGAAAAGAATGTCATCGGCTTGGGTGTTTTTTTTCCCTTTTTTTTTTTTTTTTTACATATATATGGAGAGGGAGGGGAATAAAAAAAAGGGGGGGAAGGACTGGATGATGCCACCTCATCAACCCCTGGCCACCCGCCCCAGGAATGCGGGACAAGGGGTTGGGGGCTGGGGAAAGGGAAGAATTCCCACTTTGAATTAAAAAAAAAAAAATAGAAAAACTAAAAAAAAAAAAAAAAAAAAAAAAAAAGAAAAAGAAAAAGAAAAAGAAAAAAAGAAAAAGAAAAAGAAAAAGAAAAAAAAGAAAGAAGAAGACTATGAAAAAAAAAAGCTGGAAAAGCCATTAGGATCCTCGGAAGCAGGATGGGAGACACCGGGCCCAGGCCTGGGATCCTGCAGAATTTTGGGTGCTCAGGATGGGGGGGACCCACCAGGGACCCTCCTGCTCCTCAGAGGTGTTTGGGGACGGGGGTGTCACACTCGGCCCCCCCTCAGCTTTTGGGGAATCCCAGAGCCTTTCCTTCATGTTCCAGACTGGTTTTTACTGGTGCAAACTGGGCGTGTGGCCGGGAGGGAGGGAATGGAGGCGACCACCCCAAAACGACGGGGGCCACCCCCAAATCTTGGGGGTCACCCCAAAAACTGGGGCACCACCCCAAAAAATCAGTGCTCGTGCCAAGGAGTTGGGGGAAACCCAAAAATGCAGCGGGCGCCCCAAAAGGTTATAGACTCCCCAAAAAGTCGGTGCGTGCCCCAAAAATCCTCCGGCCGCCTCCAGGGCAGGGCTGCCCCGAGGGCGGGGGGCGAGGATGAGGGGAGCAGCACCCCTGCCCCTTTCGGGTCGGACCGGCCGAAATGGGGGTGCGGGGGTTCGGGGAGGGCGCGGGGACGTTTGCCGAGGAGCTGGAGCAGACAGAGGCATCTGGAGCGAGTTAGCTGCCCCGGCAGCCCGGACACATGGATCGCATTAATTCCCTTTTCCCCCTCCCCTCGGCCGCCCCGGGAGCCGCTCCCGGGCCCTGTGTCCCCCCATCGCCCCCTCCCCATCCCGACCCCACTGGAGGTGTCCCCTCCCTCTCGGTGGCCGTCCCCGCGAGGGGAGGACAGTGCCCTGCCCGGGGGTGACACCTCTGCAGGTGTTTGACCCCACGGGGGTCACTGATGTCCCCAAGGCAGCGCGGTGTCCCCAACCCCACCGCGCCATCACCCCTGGGGGGGTCCCCCTGCGCCCCCCCGCTCAGAGCCGATCCACCCCGACCCCCCCCAGTAGTCGCCCCCGCATGGGGACGTGGTGGGCGCCGCCGTGCCTCAGTTTCCCCCGCGGCCGCAGCCCGGCACCGCCCCGGCTATTCCTGGTGGCCTCCGGCCCTCGGCGCCCTCAATTGCGGCGGCAGGGCAGAACCCCGTAATCACGGCCGCGACTCCCCGGCTATTTCCAGGGAAAATTGCTTAAATTGGCCTCCGCCATGCCAACGCCGCGCCGCCCTCGGCGGGGGCACCGCCGGCCCGGGGGGGCTGCAGTGGGGTGGTCGTGTCCCCACCGGGGACCCTCGGGTTGAGGAGGGGACCTGGTCCCGCTCGGGGGTCCCTGTGCCTGGGACGGGCCCAGAGGGAGGGGGAGCGGGGCTGGGACCCCTCCCCGCGGCTGGCACTCCCCCCTCTCCCCCTGCACCCCCACATGCCCCCCACACCCAGGCCTTGGGGTCACCCCCCCTCTGCACCCTCCTACCCAGGGCTGGGACACCCCTGGGGGGCTCATCCCCCACATCCAGGCCTGGTTCCTTTGGGGGAGTTGATCCCCCCCATCTGAACCCCTGAACTGCCACATCCCAGGGCTGGGCCCCACCTGGGGGGATTCCACCCCCGAACCCTCACATCCACCCCACCTTTAGGGCTGGGTCCTTCCCGGGGGTCCTCCCCATCTGCTCCCCCCATTCATGGCTGGGACCCTCCTGGGGGGCTCATCCCCCCCACAACCCCCAAGGCCCAGAGCTGGGTCTCTCCTGGGGGGCTTATCTCCCCCTCTGCACCCCCTGATGCCAGGACGTGGGTCTGGGGCAGAGTTGGGGCCCTGGGGGTGTTTTGGGGGTCCAGGGGCTCTGGCGGGGGGTCCCAGCAGGGAGCACCGCCCAGCCCAGGCCCCACGGTCTGGGCTCGCAGAGCCGCGATGGAAACTCTGAGGGACGAGCTCCACGCCGAACATTTTCCGTTCCCGACTCCCTTTTTTTCCCTTTTTATTCCTCCTCTTTTTTTTTCTTTTTTTTTTTTTTTTCCCCTTCTCCTCTTCAGTTTCATTGAAGAATTTGCTGCGTCCCCCCCCTCAGCCCCCCCCGGCAGCCCAGGGAGGGGGCGATACTCCCCAGCCCCCTCCCCGCCAGAGTGTGGGGGGTGTGGGGGTACCCTGAGCCCCCCAGGGAGGGAATTCCTCATCCCTGAACCCCCGGGAAAAGCATCCCCAGGATCTGCTGGGCTCAGTCCCCGTGGGGATGGCGACAGGAGTGGGGACAAGGATGGGGATGGAGGGGCAGGATGGGCACAGGGAGGGGGACGGGGCAGGTTGGGGGGGGACAGGAGCGGGAGGGGGCCGGGATGGGAACGCGAGCGCTCCCGCGCTGCCGGCGGCTCCGGGGCCTGGCTGGGAGCGCTCCCGGTGACCTCATCGGCCGTGGCTGGAGCGGCGCCCGCAGCCTGGCGGGGACGGTGGCTCCGGTGCCACGTGGCCGGGCCGCGGGGGTGCCAGCACCCGCCTCGAGCCCTCCGCCACCCCCATCGCCACCCCCGAGGGACAGGGGGCGTCGCGGGACTCCCCTGAGGGGGGCTGTGCCCCAAAATCCTGGTGCAAGGGGCTGCAAACCCCAAGAGCCCCCCAGGAGGGAGAGGGTGAAGGTTTTGTGGCTTTGGAGGACAGAACTGGGGGGATCCCAAAGGGCTCAACTGGCACCATTTTGTCCACCAAAAACTGCCACTTTGAGGGGGTCTCAGGCATTGGTTGGGGCTCTTGGATTGGGGCTGGGGTATTTGGGTTGGTGGGAGGAGTTGGGCTGGGGTCCTCAGGTGGTTTGGGTGCTTGTGTTGGTATTTGGGGTTGGTGGGTTGGGGTCCTCGGGTTCCTGGAGCCATTTGGGTTGGGAGTGTTGGGTTGGGGTATTTTGGGCTGGGAGTGTTGGGTTGGGGGATTTGGGTTGGGAGTGTTGGGTTGGGAGTGTTGGGTTGGGGTGTTTGGGTTGGGGGATTTGGGCTGGGAGTGTTGGGTTGGGGGATTTGGGTTGGTGGGTTGGAACCCCAAGGTTGGGGTTCATGGATTGGGCTATTTGGGTTACTGGGGGGGTTAAGTTGGGGTACTCAGGCGGTGGGGATTTGGTGGTTGGGGTTGGTTGGGGTACTTGGGTTGTTGGGGTCATGGGTTGAGGTGTTTGGGTTGTTGGGGTCATGGATTGAGGTATTTGGGTTGTTGAGGTCATGGATTGAGGTATTTGGCTTGTTGGGGTTAGTGGATTGGAGTATTTGGGTGGCTCAGGTCCATGGGGTTCATGGATTGAGGTATTTGGGTTTTTGGGGTTCGTGGATTGGGGTATTTGGGTTTTTGGGGTTCGTGGACTGGGGTATTTGGGTGGTTCGGGTCCCTGGGCTGGGGCGCTCTGGGGGAGGGGCTCTGGGCCCAGCTGTGGGGCAGGATTCCCCCATCCCAAAGGAAGAGCTGGGGCCGGTGCCCCCCGGCCCCCTCGGCCCCAGCGAGGGTCCCTCCAGCTGGAGCTCGGCCCAGCAGCAGCAGCGATGCTCCAGCCCTTCCTCCTCCTCCTCCTCCTCCTCCCCGGCCCCACGTCAGCAGCTCCCTGCCCGCTCCCCCAGTTCATCCCAGTTCCCTGCCAGGGGACGGGACCGGCTCAGCTCGGGGGGGTTAACTCTTCCCTCACAGCCTGGGAATGTCCCCCCATCCCTTCCGTGCCCCCCCAGCCCCACGGAGTCCCCCAAACTGACGGGGTTCCCCCCGGTGCCACCCTTATCCCCTCGTCCCCACAGAGTCCCCATCCCTGAGGGGCTGTTCCCCATTCCTGGGGTGTCCCCCCATCCCCACGGTGTCCCCCCCATCCCCACGGAGTCCCCATTCCTGATGGGGTCCGCTCATCCCTTCCATGTCCCCCCCATCCCCACGGTGTCCCCGCCATCCCCACGGTGTCCCCCCATCCCCACAATGTCCCCCCCATCCCCACGGTGTCCCCCCCATCCCCGCCACGTCCCTTTGGCAGCGAGATTCGGCCGTCGTGGAAATAGAGCGGGGGGAGGACTGGGAAGGGGTGGGGGGAATGGGGGGAAGGGGCGTGGTGTGTCCGTGTGGGCTTGGCCTGCGCGGGAGGGGGCGCGGCCACCCAACAAAAGGTTTTCAAAAGGATGAAATTGGGACAAAGCCAAAAAACTTTAAAAGTTTTCCCCCGCCCTCCCCCCCCCCCCAAAAAAACTCAACTCCACCCGCCGGGTTCGTCCCTGGCCCTGCACACGTGTGAGGGGAAACTGAGGCACGGCGGGGCCGGGGGGAACCCACGGTGTCCCCATGTCAGCGGCGGTGCAAGGGGGGCTCCCCCACCGCAGCCCCCGCCCCAGAGCCCCCTGGGAGCAGCCGTGTCCCCGCACGGGGACAGGGACCGGGCGGCGCCCCTCCCCCCGGGCCCGCGCCCCCCCACGCCGACATTCGGGGCGGCGCAGGCGATGCCCTTGGCTCCCTCCCCACCCCTGACACGTCTCCGGCACAGCCTCCACGTCGGCAGCGGGAGGGGGCCCGGGGGCTGCGCCGGGGCCGGGGGGCTGGGGGGGCTGGGGGGGCTGGGGACGCCCCCGCCCTGTGCCCGGCCCGGCCCCACCCTGCTCACCGCGAGACCACCCGCCCGGGCAGCGCCCGAGGGGCTGGCAGGGGCCCGGGCAGGGCTGGGGACAGTGCCACTGGCAAGGCTGGGACGTGCCACGCTGTGCCATGGGCAGGGCTGGGATGTGCCACGCCATGGGCAGGGCTGGGGACACTGTGCCATGGGCAGGGCTGGGGACACTGCCACCGGCAGGGCTGGGATGTGCCACGCTGTGCCACAGGAAGGGCTGGGCCTTGGGCTGGGGTGGGGTGGGGACAACCCACACTGTGCAATGGAGGACAAGTCTGGGGACACCGTGCTGTGGGAAGAGACAGGGACATTGTGCCATGGGAGGGGACAGCGACACTGTGCCATGGGACAGAACTGGGACATGCCACACTGTATCGGGGGTCAGGGCCACAGGGCCAGGCAGAGCTGAGATGTGCCACTGACAGCCCTTGGGGACACGCCAGGGGCAGCACTGGGGGGCTGCACCCCCGGCGGTGTCACAGCCAGACCCCCCCGTGCCCAGGCCGTGCCCTGCCCGGGGCTGGCACAGGGGGTGCCGCAGGCAGGACACGCCAGATTAAGGTGCATTCCCCAGTCCTGAACCGGCAGGCCCTGGGGCTGTGCCTTGGGGACACACTGGGTGTCACCCCAAGGGCTGCGGGACACCACGGACACCTGTGACACCCACGGGCTCACCCCGAGGGGGGCGGGGGGGCAGTGTTGCCCCACAGGAGCTTGGCAGGATCAAAGGGGGTTGTGGTGAGCCCAAGGGTGGCTTTTAGGGACTGATGGTGCCACACTGTGAGCTGTCCCTTGGCCGTGACTCTGTCCCTTGTGCCAGCTGCCTGTCCGTCCCTTCTATCATGTAACCTGTCATCCATCCATCCATCCATCCATCCATCCATCCATCCATCCATCCATCCATCCATCACCCACCCACCCACCCACCCGACTAATTTACACTCTTTTTGTTTGTTTAGCCATCCCTCCACCCCTCTGCCCCTCCATCCCTTCTCCACCCCCACGCAGACTCGGGTGCAGCCCCGCGGGTGTGACCCCTGCGTGTGCAAAGGTGTGCCCGGCGTGTGTAACCCCCGTGTGTGCAGCCACACGCCTGTGTCACACGTGCGCGCTCAGGGACAGACCCCCAGGGACCACCCGCGACCCCACCCGCCGCCGCCACGGCCGCGGTGGCACCCGGAGCCGGGTCCCGGTGCCGGTGGGACGCGGGCCGTGCCGCAGCGGGTGCCGGGTGGCCGTGCTGCCGGCGGTGTCCGGCTCCAGCCCCGCGGCCGGGAGCCAAATTCCTCCGCCTCCGCAGGAAGCCGTCGGCGCTGGCGGCGCAGCGGGGCCGGGCCCGGCCGGAGGGATGCCGGAGGGATGCCGGAGGGATGCCGGAGCGGGAGAGGGCTGGAGGAGAGAAAGCAGGTCAGCCCCGAGCCGCCAGCGTCACCCTGGCAGCGGCAGCGGCGGCTCCTTCGAGGAAGCAGGGCGAGGATCCGGCCCCGTGACGTCCCTCCGGCGCGGCCTGGCCAAGCCGCGCTCGCTCGAGGAACCTGCCCGGCCCCGGGGCCCTGGGGAGCCCCAGACGCGGGGTTTGCTCCGCACAGTCTGAGCACGAGGAGCGGGGCTCTCCCGGCGTGGGCTTGGCTCGGCCGTCGCTGTCCCGGGAGCCCCAAGGGAGCGATCAGAGAACGTTCAGCTCAGGCAGTGCCGGCTCTGTGTCCTGTGATTTCCATCCCCGGGTGCCGCTCCCGTCCCTGGGTCCTGCTCCCATATCTGGGCATGGATCCTATCCCCAGGTGCCGCTCCCATCCCCAGGTGCCGCTCCCACACCCCTGGTGTCCCTCCAAGCCCGGGTGATGTCCCCAGCCCCGGGTCCCGCTCCATCCCCAGGCGCTGAGCTCACCCTGCTCCGTGCTCCCCTTCCTGGGTGCTGCTCCCACCCTCGCTCCCAGTCCCGTCCCTGGACAGCCCTCTCGCCCTGGGCCGGAGTCCCTCTCCCATCCCCGCCTCCGCAAGCCCTTCCCCCCACCCTGTCCCCCTCCCCGCGCTGGGAATCGGGGGGTCCCTGCCCTTCTCCCGCGCTCCCTCCCTCCTCCCGGCGCTGCTCAAACACAAACATGGCTCAGTGGAAAATGTGACCGGCCGATAACTGGGGCCGGGCCGGGGCCAACTGGAACAGCACGGGCTTGGCTGCGGCCCCGGCTGAGCCCGGGGCGGGTGGGGGACCGGGGGACCCGGCGGGGGGGACAGCTCGGGACTCCCTCACACCTCGCTCCCTCCCGCCTCCGGCACCACTCCGGCACCGCTCCAGCACCCGGCCTGGCCACAGCCACGGGACGCAGGGGAGGAGGGGACAAGCGGTGACACCGGGCCTTGGCCCAGCTCTGCCCTGCAGCAGGGAGGACACCCCAGGCACGGTGGCAGGATGGAGGTGCCCTGGGATGGTGCCAAGCAGCAGGGATGAGATGCCCAGGGATGGTGGCACTTGGGCATCACAGGGATGCCCAGGGACAGTGGCACATGGACAGGATAGAAACGTCCATGGGTGATCCTGGGTGGGCAGGATGGAGATGCCCAGTAATGGCGCTGGATGGGGAGGCTGGTGACACCCTGGGACGGTGACAGATGGTGACAGTTAAGATGCTCAGAGATGGTGACATGTGGGCAGGACAGAGATGCCCTGGGAAGATGGAGGTGCCCGGGGATTGCACTGGATGGGGGATGGAGATGCCTGGGATGGCGACACATGGGCAGGACAGGGACACCCGGCAATGGTGGCAGGTGGGTGGATGGAGGTGCCCAGGGACAGTGCCAGACAGGGAGGACAGAGATGCCCAGGGACGGTGCCGGACAGGGAGGACAGAGATGCCCAGGGACGGTGCTGACAGGAAGGACGGAGGTGCCAGATGGGCAGGATGCAGATGCCCGGTGCCGGTGCCAGATGGGGAGGATGCAGGTGCCCGGGGCCGCTGCCAGGAGGGCACCGGGAGGTGCAGCCCCGGACCCGCAGCCGGAGGTGTGTGGGCCGGGAGCAGCCGCGGCCGAGGAGCCCGTTTGTTTCTCATTAGCGGCTCTTGGCAGGAGCTGTGGAAAAAATAGCTTCAAACAGGGAGCTGGAAGGGAAAAAGCTGGGCCGAGGGAGGGGAGAGGGGCCGCGGTGGGGAAGGGGGGCACGGGGCCAGGCGGAGGCGGGGAGGGGCCGGGGGGACGGTGGCCTGGATGGGGTGTGGGGATGGGGATGGGGGGACACATGGGGTCCCCTGCGCAGCGTCACGGCCCCCGGGAAGCGGCGGCGGGGCCCGCGCGGGGACCTCGGTCATGTGTGTGCCTGTGCTCACTCGGACACGCGTGTGCACAGGGCAGCGAGCGCAGCGTGTGCGCGCACAGCCCATGGCCCGAGCGCCGTGCGGAGGGGACAGGGACTCCCGGCCGGGCACCTCCGTCCGCACGGGAGGGGCAGGGACTCCCGGCCGGAAACCTCCGTCCGCACGGGAGGGACAGGGACACCCGGCCGGGCACCTCCACGCCCCCCCACCCTCCCAGGGAAACTGAGGCACACCGGGAGCGCCTGCGGGGCCCCGGCCCCGCCCCCCCGCGGGACTCCCCCTGCAGCCACCGCCAGTTCTCACGTTTTTGGGGGGGCCCCGTCACCGCCGCTTACGCAACCGCGTGTCTGCGAGCGCCGGCAGCGCGGCCAGGCAGCCCAGGGCGGGGGAGGCAGGGGCCCGGGGTCCTCCCTGCCTCGAGGACTTAGCGGTGACAGCGGCGCGTCCCACCCCGGCGCGGCTGTGCCCGGGTGGCACCGGTGCCCGGCTGTCCCGCGTGTCCCCTCCCATGACACCGCCCTAGCCTGGGAA
The DNA here is from genome assembly GCA_036630365.1 of Acanthiza pusilla. Taxonomy (NCBI): domain Eukaryota; kingdom Metazoa; phylum Chordata; class Aves; order Passeriformes; family Acanthizidae; genus Acanthiza; species Acanthiza pusilla. Next base: position 2,128,491 of record JAXCHO010000107.1, on the reverse strand, counting down.
ACGGGGCAGCGGCGAGACGGGGTCACCTTGGGACACGGCTGGGGATGGCGCTTGTCCCCGCGCCGGGGCTGGTGGCACCGTGGCAGCCTTGGCAGCGGGCACGGGGTTGGCACGGCCGTCCCAGCAGGCACGGGGTCCGTGTGCCAGGGGATGATGTGCGTGTGTCTGTGTGTGTCCATGTGTGTCCATATGTGTCTGTGTGTGTGTCCGTGCGTGTGTCCATGTGTGTGTTCATGTGTGTCCGTGTGTGTGTCCATGTGTGTCCGTCTGTGTGTCCATATGTGTCCATGTGTGTCCATGTGTGTGTCCAGCTGTGTCCAGCTGTGTCTCCCCATTCCCGTGCCCACCTGGTCTGGCCACCAGCACCCACCTGGCGTCGCAGACATTTCTGCCTCCAGCTGGGGTTTAATTCCACCCTTCCCCAGGCTGGTGTGGCATTAGGAGTCCGAACAGAGCCCCGGGCACCCTCTCATCCCCTGGGGGGCACGGGGGGCACCCATCGAGCGCCCCGGGCTGGGTGCAGGGGCAACTCCTGACCGCGGAGGGGTGAAGGAGCCGCGTGTCCGGCAGCAGAGACCCGCTGAACTCAGTTCAGCCTGGACAGAGCGGGGGCTCGCCTGGTTGAGGGGGGGCTCTGCCTCATCAGGAGCCGATTTTGGGGTGTCCCCAGCAGTGCACGGGAGGACATGTGGTGGCAAATCCTTCGTTAAGCCCTTGAGCCAATTACGCGGCTGGAGCTGCCTGACCCGTGCGGCCAAGCACCGCTGCCCCGGGCAGCCCTAAACCCCTTAGGGGGATGATCCTGCTTAGGACATCCCACGGCCCGACCCCCCCGACCCTCCGCGGCTCCAGCCCCCCCTCCCAAACCGTCCCCTTGGCCCCCCACCAGCCTTGTCCCCTCTGCCACCGCCTCTCCCCGCCCTTGGGCCACTCACCCGTTTTGTCACCCGCTGCCGCGGGGCCGAGGGCACGGGGTGGGGAACCCCGGGATCACCCCCAGATCGCCCCCAGATCGCCCCCGGATCGCCCCCAGATCACGCCCGGGTCACCCCCCGCTCACCCCCGGGTCACCCCCCGCTCACCCCTGGATCACGCCCGGATCACTGCCCGGATCGTCCCCCGGATCGCCCCCCCGGATCACCCCCGGGTCACCCCCCGCTCACCCCCGGGTCACCCCCCGCTCACCCCCGGATCGCCCCCCCGGATCACCCCCGGGTCACCCCCCACTCACCCCGGCGCGGGGCTCAGGGCGCTGATGGGATTTGGGAGCTTACGGAGCTGAGCCGGCGGCTCTTCACACCTGCGGGGGGATCCCGCTCCTTCGGCCTCGCCGCCGGCTCCTCGCCCTCCTCTCGGCCCCAGCACAACCCCCAGCAGGGCCAGGGGTCCTCTGTGCCACCCCACGTACCCCTTGTGTCACCCTGAGCACGCCCTGCGCCACCCAGGCCACCCTCTCATCCCCCTCCCGTTTGGGGCAGCCCCCCTCAGCAAGATGCCAGCACCCCTTGGCACGGTGCCACCCTTAAAAAAGCCCCCAAAGTGGCCCAAATCACCCCAAATTGCCCCACCGCGGGGTGCCCCGAGTGCCCTCCCCACACAGGGCAAGGTCCGCAGTGGGGCAGGGAGGGTGCAAAGGGCAGCGGGTGTGGGGTGCTGGGCGCGGGCAGTGGGGTGTCCCCGGGTCCAGAGTGCGGCTGTGGCACGGAGGTGACGCGGCGGTGCCGGGGGACACCTGGTTCGTTGGCGGGGGGCCAGGGGGCAATGCCCGGGAGGGGTCCGTGGGAATGGGGGCGGCGGGATGGGGACATGGGGAGACCCCGGGAGCTGTGCGGGCGTGGGGACAGGGCTGGGGGTGCAGACACCGCGGGCTGCCGGGAGGGGGGACGTGCCAGCCCCCAGCACGCACCTCTTGGTGTCCCCAGGGCCATGTTCATCATCATCATCACCTTCATAGCCATCACCGTCCTCCTCTTCATCTTCCACATCTTCCGAAAGCTCTGCGAGGACCCCGTGCCGCCCCCCGCCTACAGGAGCCCGCAGGGCCCCACGCCCGCCCCGCCCTACGGAGACCCCCAGAGCCCCATGTCCCCCCCGCTGACCCCGATGCCCACGCTGCCCAGTCTGCCCAGCGGGGCCATCCCCGTGGGGCTGGAGCCCCCACCCTACAGCGAGGTGGGTCCCACCCGGCCGGGGGTGCTGGGCTGAGCCCCGAATGGGGGTCGGGGTGGGGTGCGGGGTGCTGGGTGATGAGGAGCTGAAGTTATGGGGTTCTGGGTGATGGGGTATGGGGAGCTGAAGTTATGGGGTTCTGGGAGATAGCGTATGGGATGCTGGGTCCTCGGGCTGTGGGGCGCTGGGGTTATGGGGTGCTGGGCTGCCTTGTCCCCACAGGGGGACACCCTCCTTCCCTAGGGAACCCCCTGGAGGTGCCACATGACCCCCTCACTGACCCCCCTTCGCCCTCAGGTGACAGAGAAGCCCTTCCTGTACCCCCTGCCCCAGGGGCCATGCCCCGAATGTGGCCACAACCCCAGGGATCAGCCCCCCTTCTTCACCCGGACCTAGAGGTGACCCCCGCCAAGGACAGCTGGTGACAACACCCCCCTTCACTGAGGGGGACATGGACCACCCACCCCACGCCATCCCGCTGGGAACTCCCCTATTTATTGTATTAAAAAGTGCAGAAGAATTACAGGCTGTGCTCGTTGACGGGGGGGGGGGGGGGGCTCAGGGAGAAGGGGGGAAGGTTAAGGGGGGTTCTGCGCCCCACATTCACCCCCAACTGCGGGTGCTCCCTGTGCCTATCACTGCGTCCATCCCCATCCCGTCCCCATCCTCATCCCATCCCTCTCTCCGTTCCAGTCCCATCCTTACCCCTGTTCCCATCCTGTCCCTGTCCCCATCCCCATCCCTATTCCAGTCCCTATTCCTATCCCATTCCCATCCCCATCCCATCCCCACAGACAGCTGCAGGCCGGTGGGACTTTGCCATGGGGTTTATTGAGCCGAGAGCAGCTCCCAGCCCAGGGCCATCCCCGAGGACAAGCGCCCCCAAGGACAGGTGTCCCGGGGCCGCTGTCCCCGCCCAGGCCCCCTGTCCCCTCACGCCGTGTGCCGACCCTGGCGGCGCTTGATTTTCCTCTTGAGGAGCAGCAGGTCCAGGTAGAGCAGGCGGCCCAGGATGGCCGAGGCGCAGAGCAGCCCCCCGTGCACGGCCCCCGCCAGCCCGCAGGAGAACACGTCCTGCCCTGGGGACAGCCACCGTGGCACAGGGACACCCCCCGGGAGCACGCGGCCACCCTCAGGGCGGAACAGAGCCTCCGCCATGGGGGACACGGCCACAACCATGGGGGGACACCCCCCACTGCCGGGAGCCCCTGGGGACACCACCCACGGCCTGGAGCTGGTCACAGGGGCAGCAGGAAAGGCGACACGGGGACACAGTCCCTCACCTGTCAGGTAGAGGTTCCTCACGGGCGTGTCGGGTCTCAGGGCGGCCACCACGGCGGGGCTGAAGCGGCGCAGGTCGTGCTCGGTGCCGTACATCTCCCCCCGCGCAGCCCCCAGGTAGTGCTGGTTGGTGAGCGGGGACGCTGCCTCCACGAACTCCACCTGCGCAGGATGGGGGTCGGGGCGTGTCGGGGGGCACGGGGGGCACGGACAGACCCCCCGAGGCACCCCGACCCTGTGGGACACCATGGGGCACCTTGTCCCGCAGGTGAGGGAAGCGGAGCAGGGCCCTCTCCAGCAGCCGCTGGGCGATGTCCATCTTGTAGCGCTGGTACTCGGGGCCGCGGTGCCGGGGGCGACCCCCGGCCCACTCCTCGAACCACTCGTACCGTGCCATGGTCAGGATGGTCATGCATGACCTCCCTGTGGGGCGGGGACAGCTGGTGACACCCCCGTGGGGACCCCGATGGGGGTGGCAGTGGCAGTGCCCACCCCCTGACGGTGGGACTGGGGAGAGGCTGGGCTGGGGGGACACGGGGGTCCCCCGGAGCGGTACCTGGGTGCCGCTGCTCGTACGTGGGGTCCTTGGCGGCGGGGAAGGTGATGAACATCATGGCCAGGTTCTCGGGGACGTCGTCGCGGCTCAGGGCAGCGTACTGGGTCATCCTGCAGGAAAACAGGGACATGATGCCCCCACAGTGCCCCCCGACCCGCCCTGACCCCCCCGGGGTGCCGGGACCCCTCACATGGCGTCCAGGTCGTTGTGGGGGTAGATCCAGAAGTTGGTGGGGGGCAGGCCCAGCTCGGCCGCGCTGCCCCGCAGCCCCACGAACACCAGGAAGGAGCCCATGCCCGGCCGCACCATGGCCAGGCGGGAGCGGACACCTGCGGGGACACGGCGGTGACACCCGGTGCTGCCGGTGCAGGGGACACGGCGGTGGCACCCGGTGCTGCCGGTGCAGGGGACACGGCGGTGGCACCCGGTGCTGCCGGTGCAGGGGACACGGCGGTGACACCCGGTGCTGCCGGTGCAGGGGACACGGCGGTGACACCCGGTGCTGCCGGTGCAGGGGACACGGCGGTGGCACCCGGTGCTGCCGGTGCAGGGGACGCGGCGGTGACACCCGGTGCTGCCGGTGCAGGGGACACGGCGGTGACACCCGGTGCTGCCGGTGCAGGGGACACGGCGGTGACACGAACGAGGGGGATGTGGGGATGCTGGGGACACTGAGGACACGAGGGTCACAGGGAGGGTTACCGGGGTGGCTGCGGACGTGGGGCGGCAGCAGCTTCCCGAAGGTGTTGAAGAGCCCCGCGTCGGAGATGACGAGGGGGGCGCGGATCTCCAGCTCCTCCTCGCCGGGCCCCGCCCGCACCGCCACCCCTGGGACCGGCGAGAGGCTGTCAGGGGTCGCGGGGCGCTGCCACCGTGTCCCCATCGCTCGGGGGGGGGTCCCGGCGCTCACCCAGGGCGGTGCCGGCGGCGCTGACGAGCACGCGCGTGACGGGGGCGCGCACGAGCACGGCGCCCCCCGCGCGCTCGATGACGGGCACGGCGTGGAAGGCGACCTCGCTCGCCCCCCCCCGCGGGTACCAAGCCCCGCGCTGGTAGTGGTGAACCATCAGCGCGTTCACCAGGAAGCTCGAGTCCCGCGGGGCCGTGCCTGCGGGGACAGGGCGACACGGGCACTGCTGAAGGGCGGGACAGCCCTCTCGTGTCGCGACATGGTGCTCCTCATCACGATAGAGCCCTCCCTTATTGCGGCACAGCCCTCCCCTCTCCCCATGGTGCCCTCCCCTATCACAACACATCCTTCTGCTATCACGACACGGCCCTCCCCCGATGTAAATGGCCCTCCTGTATCACGACACGGGCCCTTCCCATCACGATACAGCCCCCCCATCCCAACACAGCACTGCCCATATCGTGATGGTGCCACCTCCTGTCACGACGATGGTGCCACCTCCACCACTGCAGCCCAGCCCTCCACCACGGCGCCCTTCCTATGGCGACAGCCCCTCACTGTCGTGACAGCCCCTCCCTATCGCAACAGCCCTGACCGTAGAAGAGGTAGCCGAGCAGGGCACGCAGGTCGGGGTCGGAGGTGAGCTGGGCCACGGCCTGGCTGTGGCTGGTGGTCGCCATGCGGAACACGGGGGACAGGCGGGGCAGGAGGCCCAAGCGCAGCAGGAGGGTGACGAGCCAGCGCGGGGACAGCTTCAGCACGGCCAGCAGCGCCACGTGCCGCGAGGCCACCTGCAGGACACCCACAGGGTCACTGTCACCACCCAGACAAGCGTGGGGACAGCTTGAGCAGAGCCAGCAGCACCACGTGACGTGAGGCCACCTGTGTGACATCAGCATGTGCCACCAGCATCACTGCCCTGCCTGGCCACCACCACGTCCTCAGGACTGTCACTGCCGTGACCCCAGGGCCACCTGTGGCTCAGCACCTGTCCCCCCAGCACCCAGAACTTTTCCCTACCGTGCCCATCACCTGCACCTCCATATCCCAAGCTGATCCCTCCTTGGGGACGCGCCACCCCCTTGGGGAGGTGACCCCAGGGCCTCACCTTGGAGAGCTTCATGAACTCCCTGATGGCCGCCTTCTCAGCTGGGAACTGCTCCTCCAGGGCGGTGACAAAGGCCACCTTGCCAGAGTGCAGCAGGTAGCGCTGGGGTCCCAGGGTCACCTCGTCGTAGGGGTCAGGCAGGCGATGCCAGCAGAGCTGCCCATCCGTCAGCTGGTCCAGGGCCACCCGCAGGAGGCTCCCCTCGTGCAGCTGCCCCACGTAGTGGATGCCTGCAGGACGGTGGCGGGGGACACGGCGGGGGGACACCGGGGACATGGCATGGACACACGGCAGGAGCAGCCGGGGAGGGCAGGGTGTGGCTTTGTCTGGTGTGGGTCACACTGGGGGGGGCAGGATGGGATCTTGGCATGGCATGGACATGGCATGGACATGGCACGGACACACGGGCAAGACATGGACACGGCACACATGCACTGCACACACCAGGGCTGGCAGCACCGTCACAGTGGGGCCGTGGGGACAGGGTGGTGACAGCGAGTGCCAGGGGGTGGCAGGGGTCGGGGTGTCCTTACCCACGTCGAACTCGATGCCGTGCTGCTGGAAGGTGTGGCAGCACCCCCCGGCCTGGTCATGCTGCTCCAGCACCAGCACCCTCCGGCCCGCCTTGGCCAGGGTGGCAGCCACCGCCAGGCCCCCCACGCCACTGCCAATGACCACGGCGTCCAGCTGGTCTGGCACGCGCTGGGCACTGAACCCTGCGCACGCGTGACAGTGACTGCTGGGGACACTGAGCCCTGTTTCCCAGTATTTCACAGGACGAACGGACACATGGACACACGGACACATGATGGACACTCACCTCGCTTCAGAACCCTGTCCCGGGCACGTTGGTCAGTCACCAGCGGCCGCGGTGGCTCCAGGGGTGGCCCTGCGAAGGGGTTGCCAGACGGGGCCAGGAGCCGATGGGCCACCCGGCCCAGGGCCAGCAGGGCCAGGGCCACCAGCAGCAGCAGCATGGGCCACATGGCTGTCACTGCGTGTGGCTCTGTATGGACACGGCACGGACACGGCACGGACACGGCACAGCTCAGTGTGTGCAGCCCCAGCCCTTATAGCCACGGCAGCTTAGGCCCACAGGGATTATGGATGGGCCAATACAGCAGCTTTAGAAACACTGCTGCTTAAAGACACAGAGCTCCTGGACACAGCTCTGCATGGACACAGCACCGCACGGACACGGCTCTGAACGGACACGGCACTGCACGGACTCGGCACTGCATGGACACGGCACTGCACGGACTCGGCACCGCACGGACACGGCTCTGCACGGAGACGGCACTGCACGGACACGGCTCTGCACGGACACGGCTCTGCATGGACACAGCTCTGCACGGACACGGCTCTCCACGGACACGGCTCTGCACGGACACGGCTCTGCACGGACACGGCTCTGCACGGACACGGCACTGCATGGACACGGCTCTGCATGGACACGGCTCTGCATGGACACAGCACCGCACGGACATGGCTCTGAACGGAGACGGCACTGCATGGACACAGCTCTGCACGGACACAGCACTGCACGGACATGGCACTGCACGGACACAGCACTGCACGGACACAGCTCTGCACGGACATGGCTCTGCACGGACATGGCTCTGCACGGACATGGCACTGCACGGACATGGCTCCCTATGGACATGGCTCCCTATGGACATGGCACCCTACGGACACGGCATCCTAAGGCACCCTACGGCCACGACACCCCGTGACACCCCGTGACACCCTGTGGGAGCTGCACACACGTGTGCATGAGGTGGGGACGTGTGTGTCACTGGTGTGTTGGGCGCTGCACACAGGCGCGGGCACACCCACGCTCGTGCAAGGAAACAAAACCCCCCTTGCACACCCCTGCACCCCCCACACCCCCTGCAAACCCCCCCGCACCCCCACACCCCCCCGTGGCTGCAGCTCTGCTGACCCCTCCCGGCAGCACCAAGGAAGGGCCCGTGTGTGCAAGGGGACACGCGTGTGACACACTCACACTCTCCCAGCCCTCCCAGACCCCTCCCAGCCCCAAACTGGTGGAAAACGGCGATTTACAGATGAAAAACCATCAGCAGCAGGTGGGACAGGGCTGGGGGTGGCGGGGATGACACAAGTGACACCAGCCCCCCTCGCATTCACCACAAGGGGCAAACCCATTTTTCTCTCCTTTAATAAAATTCACAGCAAAGTACCAAAAAGGAGCAAGTGGGGACAGGGACTGGGGGGACACGGGGTGGGGGCCCGCGGCAGGAGGGACACGGGGCACACTATGCACCCCTCGAGTCCCTGTCCCTTGGGGACACCCCATGCCACCACCCCAGATCCCCCCAGCGAGTCCCCAGCCACAGCCCCCCACTGGGTTAATTACAAGGTCAATTAAGGGTTAATTAAGGGTTAATTACAGGGCGCGGGGAGGGGGTTATTGCTACCTGGGAAGGGGTGACAGGGGACACAAGGGACAGTGAGGGACCCCCATCCTTGAAAGGGGCAAAGGGGTCCCCGTGTGGGGTTTGTGGCCTGGGGGGCAGGGGGGGACACCCGGGGCCACGGCAGCTTCTGGGTGTGACCCCCCCAAATTCCCCCCAATCCTGGGGCTCCCCACCTGGGACAGGGTGGGCTTCCCCATGGGGAAACTGAGTCAGGGTGGGGGGGGAACCCCGTTTTCCCCATGTCCCCCCCTGGTGGGGGGCAGAGTCCCCTGGGGTAATTCGGGGAGGGGGCGAGGTTCTGGCAGTGACTCAGCTGTGTGGGTGCTGGGCACGGTGGGGGGGCTGTGCCCCCCATGGGACCCCACTGGCTGCTTCTTCCCCCCCCAAATCTGGGGCTGGGTAGGGGGGACAGAGGGGTCAGGCTTGGGCCGGGGGGCTCTGCAGAGAACCCCCCCTCCCCCCGCGGGGCTGAGCTCATCACACCAGTGAGTGAGACAGGCCCCCTCTGCCCCCCCGAGCCTGCCTGTGTGGGCTGGGGAGGTAGGGGAGGGTTTGGGGTCACTAATAGACCCAGGTGACAGGGACCCACTGGGGCTGCACGCGCAGGTGGTCCATGGCCTCGCGGAGCCGCCCGAAGGTGCGCTCCAGGTCATCGTTGGTCAGGCTCAGGTCGAAGTAGTGCCCGTAGCCGCGCTGGATGCGATTGCTCTCCTCCACCGTGCGCTGGGCGTCCGCCTCCTGCCCCCAAAACCTGCCTCAGTTACCCCGGAACCCCCCGCGCGGCAGGGGGACACCCACGGGGAGCTGCGTGTCCTCCTCCTGCCCCCAAACCTGCCTCAGTTACCCCGGAACCCCCCGCGCGGCAGGGGGACACCCACGGGGAGCTGCGTGTCCTCCTCCTGCCCCCAAAACCTCCCCATCCCCCTCGGGCCCCCCCGGACCCCCACCGTGAGCTGTTTGGTGGCCACGCCGCTCTCCAGGGCCGCCCGGTTCATGGCTCGCAGCCTCTCGGGCCCGGGGGCTTCGATGAACACCACGTAGGGCACGAACTCCGCCGTTCTCAGCACCTTCACGGCCTGCGCGGGGGGGACAGCGCTCAGCCCCGCCGCCGGGGGGTCCGGGGTGTCCCTGTGCCCCTGGCCGCGTCCCCTACCTGCGGGTTGACGTCCAGGATGCACATCTTGCCCGCCTCCACCACGGCGCGGATGGAGTCGATCCTGGTCCCGTAGAGGTTGCCCTCGTACTCGCCGTGCTCCAGGTACCGCCCCGCCTTGATGTCAGCCTCCATCTCGCCCCGCGACACGAAGCGATAGCCCTGCCCGTCCCGCTCGCTGTCCTTCGGCTTCCGGGACGTGTCTGCCAGCGGGGGGACCTCAGTGACAGCCGCCCGCCCGGGAGTCCCCTCCCGGGGACGATCACGGAGGACCCGGATGCGGGCGGGGACGATCACAGGGGACAGGGATGCTAGCGGGGCGGGGACAGGGATGCTCGCAGGGGGCAGGGATGATGCCGGCGGGGACAGGGGACACTCACAGGGGATGGTGGTGCCGTAGCGCGCCTGGTCGGACATGATGAGCTTGTTCTTGAGGCTGCGGCGCCCCACGCCCTGCGCCCCGATCAGCACCAGCGTTTTCCGGCGGAACGGCGGCATCCGCGCCACCTCCTCGTAGATCAACAGCTCGTGCCGGTCGAACTCTGGGCGAGGGACAGGACTGGCACCCGTCCCTGGACTCGGGACACCCTGTCCCAGCGGGTGCCAGCGCCGCTTCCCCGCGGCAATGCCCTGGGACACTCACCGGCGTTCTTCGTCGTCAGATACATCATCCTCTTCTTCCTCTTCCCGCTGAGGCTGCCACACAGGGCCCCTGCGAGGGCAAGGGGCTGGCTGAGCTGGGGACAGGGACAGGGACAAAACCACGGCAGCGGGACACGGCCACGCGAGCTGGGACCTTCCGCGGGGGCAGTGCCATGGGGGACACCACCCCGGGAATCGGGGACATCACCGTGGGAATTGGGGACCTGCTGCAGTGACAGTGCCACGGGCACAGGACCCTGGGGCGATGGGGACATTGCCACAGGGCACAGGGGACCCGCTGTACTGCCCCCTCCGACCCCCGCCCGCAGAGCCGCGTCCCCCCGAGGCCGGGCCGATGTCGCCGTACCCGACGTGGGGGCCACCTCCCCGTCCCGCTTGACGAAGGCCTTGCGCTTCTCCTCCAGGAGCTGGCTGGGCACCAGCCCCGCACTGCCACCCTCCACGTGGCACGCCTGGGGACACAGAGCCACGCGTGGGCACCCCCCAGCCCCACCGAGACCCCCCTGAGCTCCAGAGACCCCTCCGACCCCACAGGGAACACCCCCAGCTCCGGGACCCCCCCAAGCTCCACAAGGAACCTCCTTAGCTCCAGGAATTCCCCCAATTTCCAGGGACCCCCCAATCCACGCAGGGACCCTCCCCTGCTCCAGGGATTGCCCCAATTCCCAAGTAACCCCCCTCAGCTCCAGGGACACCCCTCTGGTTCCAGGGACTCTCCCCGGCAGCCCCCAAGCCCACAGGGACCCCTCGATCTCCCCCAGGAGCTCCCAGCCCCAACACCTCCTCACCCTCCATGGCCCAGGACAGGGTCAAAGAGCCACGACCCCCCCAGACCACCCCTGCAGGGCCCCCTGACCTGCCACCAGTTGGGGTCATCCTGGTTGACGATCTGCAGCAGGTCCCCGGCCATGAACTTGAGCCCGGCCTCCTTGCAGGGGATGAGGCTGTCGGTGGCCGGGTCGTAGTCGAAGTGACACTTGACAAACACCTGGGGACCGGGGGGTTCAGGGGGGGACCCCCGCACCGCCCCCCCTTCCGCCCCGCCTGTGCCGCCGCCCGGTGCCTCAGCGTCCCCAGGGCGCGGGGAGACACGAGGGACGCGTGTCACGCGTGTCCCCCCGCTAGGAGCTCCCCCCGCCGGGGTGTCCCCCCCGAGCCCGGCGCAGCCAGGCCCGCACGGCCCCCGCGCACACGCAGAGGGCCCCGGCCGCCGCCGCCGCGCCCCACGCGACCACCACGGCGACCCCCAGGCACAGCCCCACGGCCACGCTCAGGCACATGAGGGTGCCCAGCGCCGCCAGCGCCGCGCCCGCGATGGCGCACATGGGGACGTGCAGGGGCACACGGGCGTGTGGCACACGGGACACGGCGCTGGCGGCAGCGGGGCGGCGCGGGGAGGGCCCACGCGGGGACAGCCCACGCGGGGACAGCGCTGCTTTGTCCCCTCGCGACGGGGATGGCTGGCACGGGGTGGGGAGGGGCAGCACAGGGCACCCTTTGCCACCCGGCAGCCAGGTCCTGTGTGGGGACAGGGATGGGGACAAGGCAGAGACCACCAGTGCCCAGCAGAGAGGGAACGGCGGGGGGACACGGGGGAGTCCCACCAGCCACGGGGCACATGGAACGGACAGGGGGACGGGGGATCCTGAGGCTCAGGGGACAACACGGGGATGGGGACACAGAGATGCGGACACAGGCACAGGGCAGGGGGTGTTGAGTGCGGGACGCAGGTGGGACGTGGCGGTGGTACCCGGCGGGGCGGGATGCGGGGCGGGATGCGGGTGGGATATGGGGCGGGATGCGGGTGGGATATGGGGCGGGATGCGGGGTTGGATATGGGGCGGGATGCGGGGCGGGATGCGCGGTTGGATATGGGGCGGGGCGCGGTATCTGGCGGGGCGGGATGCGGGTGGGATACGGGGCGGGATGCGGTACCTGGCGGGGCAGGATGCGGGGTTGGATGCGGGGCGGGATGCGGGGTTGGATGCGGGGCGGGGCGCGGTACCTGGCGGGGCAGGATGCGGGGTTGGATGCGGGGTTGGATGCGGGGTTGGATGCGGGATTGGATGCGGGGTTGGATGCGGGGTGGGATGCGGGGCGGGGCGCGGTACCTGGCGGGGCGGGTGGGGCTCCTGGTAGCTGGGCAGGATCTTGAGCACGACGCTGCCGCTGGCGTGGCGCAGGCTGTCCTGCAGCGCGCGCGGGTCGCTGCCCACCTCGCGCCCGTTCACCTCGCGGATCACGTCCCCCACGTGCAGCAGCCCCTGCTGCGCCACCATCCCCCCGTGCAGGATGCGGGCGATCACCAGCTCCCCTCGCTCCACCCGGAACGTCACCCCCTGAGGGGACAGCCCCGCTCAGCCCCCGGCGGGGCTCCCCGCAGCAGCCGTGACCCCCACCCGACACCCAACAGACAGCCCGCTATGACCCCAGCCCCCCAAAAAGCCCCTCGGCACCCCAAAATGCTCCCAGTCACCCCAGCAATGCTCCCAGTCACCCCAGCTCCCTGCAGTGCCCCAACACACCCCCGCACCCCCAGCACCCCAAAATATCCCAGGATCGCCATCACCCCCCGACCCTCCTGCAGCACCCCCTGCCCCCCACAATGTCCCAGTCCCCCCCCAGCCCCTCGTGTCCCCCGGCCGGGCTCACCAGGTTCTCCCCGGCTGCCTTGCGGATGCCCACCATGCGCACAGCATCGGGGGGCACGGGCTGGGACCCCAGGGAGAGCTCCGGGCCGGGGCTGCTCGGGGGAGGGTCGTAGCTCTTGGCAGCCACCGAGTCGTGGGTCTCCAGCAGCGACTGGGACACACGGGGTGGGGTCACCCCTGAGTCCCACACAGATGGCACACGCGTGTGTCACATCCCCCAGCACAGGAAGGGGGTCCCAGCCGCGCCACACCCCCCGGCACACCACACACACGCGTGTGTCACACCCCCCGGCACAGGAGGGGTCCCTCCCGTGCCCCACGCACCTGGAAGTGCGGTTCCCGCAGGATCCGGGCCAGCTCCGCCGCCGCTCCCTGCGCGTCGGGCCGCGCCAGGCGCCCGATGTCCCGCAGGATCTCCTGCACCAGCGCCAGGTTGTCCCCGCGCACCGCCTCCAGCTTCCGCTCCTCCAGCCGCTCGTGCGCCTGGGGACACCGGGGCGACCCCCGGGACAAGTGGGTAAGGGCGGAGACCCCCGAGTGCTGGGGGGATTAGGGATCCCCGGGGGATTAGGGACCTGCAAGGGCTGAGGGAATCAGGGATTCCCCGGTGGGACGGGGTGTCGAGGACCCCTGGGGGGATTAGGGACCCCCGGATGCAGAGGGGACGAGGGACCTCTGTGGGGGAAGGGGGGGATTAGGGACACTTGGAGAGGCCAAGGGGATTACGGACCGAAATGGGGGGTTTAGGGTCCCTCGGGGGTTAGGGACAACCGGGTTGTTAGGGACCCTCAGGGCTGGGGGGCTTAGGGACCCCCAGGGAGTCTAGGGACCCCCGGGCACAGAGGGGATTAGCGATCTGGGGGTGCTGGGTTGGGGGGGATGAGGGACTCCCAAGAACCGGGGGGATTAGGAACATTAGGGTGTAGGGCACAGGGACCCCCAGGAGGTGACACCCGCACGCACACGTGCACACGCACAAACACCGCGGCCTCCCTGCGCACACGCGTGTGCAAGCGCCCATCCACACCCGCGTGCACGCGCACACACGTGTGGGTCACCCGCCATACGTCCCGGGGGTCCCGGGGGGACACGCGTGCCCCCCGTGCCGCCGTACCTTGGCCAGGGAGCGGACGATAGGGCTCTCCATGATGCCACGGAGGAAGATGAGGTCAAGGTCGGCCACCCCCGGGGTCCCCGGGAGCCCCATCAGGTTGTCCAGGACCTTCTGCATGGCTGGGGAGGGCCGGGGGGGGACGGGACACACACAGGGACACGGGGGGGGACACGTGTGGAGAGGACGAGCAGCAGCGTGGGTGAAAGTGCAGCCGGGGGTGCTCGCGGCCCCCCCCCATTCCTGTCACAGTCACCCCTGGGCCCCCAATATGGGGACAAGTGTCGGGGTCCTCTGGGAGCACGGAAATGTCCCCTCCTCGTCCAAGCGGAGGGACAAATGGATGTTTCTCCCCCTCCCGAATTGTCATCCTGGAGTCCAAAGCCCCCAGGAGCAATGGGAGGGGGCTGCAAGGGGGGTGATGCGATGGGGGGGCGCTGCAAAGGGGGGGCAATGGAAGGGGGAGTGATGCGATGGGGGGGCGATGAGGGCTGCGATGAGATGGGGGGGCCATGCAATTGAGGGGGGGCCGCATCCGGGGCCGCGGGGGCAGGAGCGGCTGCGCGGCTGCGCTGCAATGGCGGGGGACGATCGCGATGCAGCCGGGGGGGCGGCGGGGGGGCTTCCATCAGCCCCCCCCCATCGAGGGGGGGTCACAGCCTCACCCGCACCCCCCCATCTCCCTCCACCCATTTCATCCCCCACCGCATCCCCACCCCACGCCGCCCCCGAATGGCATCCCCCCCCCGCGCGGCATCACCCCCGGCCCCTCCCAGCCCCCTCCGTACCTGGGGCTCCCGGGGGGTCGCGGGCGGGGGCCGGGGCGGGCGGCGGGGACCCTCGGCCGGGGCGGCTCATGGCTGCGGGGCCGGGCTCCCCCGCCCCAGATCCGGGTACCGCCGCCCCCCCCGCAACCCCCCGGCCCCGCGTGGGGCCCCCACCCGCGCCGGGCCCGCGCCCCCCGCCTTGCACACGCGTGTGCACCGGGCACGCTCCGGCCGCTTTGCACACCCGGCGGCGGGGAGGGGGCGGGGGGGCGCGGCGCGAGCTCACACGCGCGGGCACGGCTCGTGCCCGCGCATCTCACGCGCTTGCACACGCACATGAACACCCACGCGTGCAAACCACCTGAGCGCGCTCACGCGCGTGTGCGGACGCACGCACCCCCCCAAAAAAGGCTGCGCGCCCGCACAGCGCACACGAGTGCGCGCACCCGCGCTGCCACGCGCAGATCCGTGCACGCGCGACCCCGTGTGCGCCCACGCGCTGCCCCACGCGCGCTCCCGCTCGCGTGCAAACCCACGGGCGCGCTCCCCGCGGCCCCCGCCCCGCGCGCGCTCCCCCCGTGCCCGCTCACCCGCGCTTGCACACCCGTGCTTGCACACCCACCCCGATCACGGGTGGGACCCCCCCGCAGCGTCCCGCGGCGTGGGGAGGGGGACGGCGGGGGCTCGGCCCCTTTAAGGGGGCGGTGGGAGGGGGGGCGGGAGCGCGGATTTAAAGGGGCCGCGCTGCTCTCGCGTGCAACGCGCGCGCACCCGCACCTGCACACGCACACGGAGCCGCACACGCACACGGACCCGCGCCCACGCACGAGCGCGTGCCCCCCCGCGCGGGTCTCCCCCCCCTCCCGCAGCGGCCACCCCCACAGGAGCGACCCCTCCCCGTGCACACGCGTGTGCCAGGCCCGGGTGTGCCCCGTGCGTGCCCGACCCGCGCCCACAGCCCCACGCACACGCAGCCTGGGACCCCCGCCCGAGCCCCCCGCCCTCACCCGTGCCCGGGGGGGTTTGCCCCCGCGTGTGCCCGCGCGTGTGCGTGTGCAAGCCCCGCCCGGTGCACACTCACCCGTGACAGACGCGGGGGCGGCCGCTGGCATCGCGGCGGAGCTGCGGGACACGCGCGACTGGCACCGGCCGGACGGGGACAGCGAGAGGGACAGGGACAGGGACGGCCGCGTAGGCGTGTCCACAGTGCCAGCACCCCCAGTGTCCCCAGCACAGCCACTCGGTGTCACCAGGGCCAGGACATCCTTTCTTCCCAGTGCCCCCAGTGTCGCCATTCGCAGCAGCTGCGATGTCCACAGCGCAGCCAGCACCGGTGTCCCCGACACCCTCAGCGCCCCAGTGTCCCCAGTGTCCCCAGTGTCCCCAGCCCCAGTGTGTCCCGTGTCCCCAGGGGCCCCAGCCCCAGTGTCCCGTGTCCCCAGCACCCCCAGTGCCACCAGTATCACCGCGGTCCCCAGACTCAGTGACCACAACAGCCCTAGTGCCCCCGGTACCCCCAGTGTCCCCAGCCCCAGTGTCCCCAGTGTCCCCAGTGTCCCCAGCCTCAGTGTCCCGTGTCCCCAGGGGCCCCAGCCCCAGTGTCCCGTGTCCCCAGCACCCCCAGTGCCACCAGTATCACCGCGGTCCCCAGACTCAGTGACCATAACAGCCCCAGTGCCCCCGGTACCCCCAGTGCCCCCAGCCCCAGTGTCCCCAGTGTCCCCAGTGTCCCCAGTGTCCCCGAGGAGGCAGAGGCAGGACAGGCGGTGGCTGCAGGGGGGTTTATTGCTGGGGGTCTGTCCCGGCCCCGCGGTGCCGGTTCTGGGGGTCGGGGGTGCAGCGGGGGCAGGGGGGCTGCACCTGCCGGGCTCCTTCACCCACTCGACCCCGGCGGTGTCCCTGCAATGAGAGGGGGGTCAGTACCCCGGGACCCGCCAGGATGTCCCAACCCCGTGTCCCCTTCCCCACAGAGCCCCCCGAGCCCCCCGGCCCAGGATCCTCCGCCCTGACACTCTGAGAGCCCCCCCGGGGCCCCCCAGTCCCGTGTCCACCACCTTGCACCCTCTAGGGCCTCCCCTGAATTCCCCCAGCCCTGTGCACCACCCAGAGCCCCTCTTTCCCCCATGCTGTCCCCACTGGGGACACTGAGGCCGGGGGGGACACGGGGGGGTCCCCACATCCCCCCGCACCCCTTACCTGGGGCTCAGCACCCCGGGGCGCCGAGGGGCTCCTCGCCCAGCGCTCGCCCGCCCGCCCGCTTCCCGTACCTGCAACGGGGACACGTTATGGGGACAGCGGCACGGGGGGCGGGGGGGCACGATGTGACAGGGGGACACGACGGGGATTGTGTCACGATAGGGAGCGTGTCATGACGGGGAGAGCATTGAGATGGGAAGCGTGTCATGAGTGGGAGCGTGTCACGAAGGGAAGCGCATCGTGATGCGAGCACATGGGGACGGGGAGCACATCACCATGGGCCGCATGTCGCGACAGGGAGCGTGTCACGATGGGCAGCATGTCGCGATAGGGAGCACATGACGAGCCCCAGCCCCAGCCCCGCTCACCGCGGGCGGGTGACGACGTTCAGGTACTGCTGCAGGTCGTTGTAGAAGCGCAGCAGGTCCTCCACGGGCGCGTCGTCCCCGGGGTAGGTGGGCTGCGCCGGGGCCGCGCGGGGCCGCAGCGGCAGCAGCGCCACCAGGGCACAGGCCACCAACAGCAGCGGCGGCCGGCGCGGGGCCATGGCTGCGACAGCGACACGGCGGTCACACGCGTGAGCACCAGCACGGGCCACACACGGACGGGAACACAGAACCGCGTGCTCGCCCACGCGTGTGCGCAGAACACAGCACATGCACAGACACACCTGCGCACACCTGCACACTCTCATGTGCACTCCTGAACACACCTGCACTCCCCTGCACGCACCTGCACACACCTGCGCACTCCTGCACACACCTGCACACACCTGCAGACACCTGCACTCTGCCCTGCACACACCTGAACACACCTGCACACTGCTGCACACACCTGCACACACCTGCACACACCTGCACACACCTGCACGCACCTGCACACTCCTGCACACACCTGCACACACCTGAACTCACCTGCACACACCTACACACACCTGCACACTGCTGCACACACCTGCACACTCCTGCACTCTCCCCTGGGTACACCCTTGTCCCACGCCTGCACAAGCACACGCACACACATTTCACACGCACGGTCACACACCCCGTTTGTGTCCCTTGCACACCCCGTTTGTCACACACCCGCTCCCTGCTCTCACTCCCCTCAACCCCATCCCCACTCACCTTCCTCTGGCAGGGACGCGGGGACACGGCGAGACGAGGGGACGCTGCCTGACACGCCGGGTCCTCGGTGCCACCGCTGCCCCTGCCGTGCTGGCCCTTATATCCCCCTGTCCCCCGCTGATGTCACCCTGCCACGCGGCACCTGTGGCCAGGTGCCCACTCGGACGGGGAGGGGGGGCAGGGGCCATCGTGGGGGGTGACAGGGACAGCTGGCCCCTGCACAGCTCTGGTTAATGTTTGACCCCTCACCGGGGGGGTCCCGGAAGGGACAGGACATGGACATGGGTGTCCAGCCCCATAAAGGGACAAAGAGACACGTGTGGTGACAGAGGGACTAGAGGGGGACAACCAGGAGGACTGTTGGGGTGCAAGGGTGGCAGGAGGAGTGGGCAGAGGGATGGGGAGTGGGACAGAGGGACAGTAGAGGGGCAGACAGAGGACCGGGAGAGGGTGAGGGGGTGAGGGAGGTAATATTGGGGTGAGGGACAGAGGGGACAGAGGCACCCCCCGCTGCGGCCATGGGGACGGGGCTGTCCCAGGGCTCCCACCACGGCCAGGTGAGAGGACAGAGGGACAGGGGACCCCCGGACCTGGCACAGCCGCCGAGGGCCGCAGTCCTCAGGCACAGGGGGTGCCCCACGACAGTGTCAGCGCCTACTGCCAGCGCACCCCACACCTCAGTGCTCCGGCCCCATCACAGCCCCCCAGCACCCCGACATCCATCCATGGTGTGTCCCCCCGCCAGTGCACCCCAGTGCCCAACCCCGGTGTGCCCCAGCCCCAGCTCACCCCACTCCCACCCTTCCCTCCGCACCCCCTCCTCCAAAATTCCCACTCCTCACTTCCTTCCACTCTGTTCTCCTCCTTTCACCCCTCCATCCCTCCCCACCCCTCTCTCCCCCGTCCCTACACCCCCACACCCTGTCCCTTGTTCCTCCCACTCCTCCATCCCCCCTGCACCCCTCCATCCCCCCCCATCCTCCCCTGCACCCCATCATCTCCTCTCCATCTCGTGTCCACCCTCCCTGCGCCCCTCAATTCCTCCCACATCCCTCCATCCCCTTCACCTCAAATCCCTCCTGCACTTCTCCGTGCCCTCTGCACCCCCTGTCCCCTCCCGGTCCCCTCCCGGTCCCCCGCGCCCCCCGCGCCCCCCGCACACACAGCGCGGACCCGGCCGTGCCCACGATCGTGCTCTTTATTGTCGCTGCGGGGCCGTGCAGGGACCACGCGGGACCCCCCCGACAGCGCTGGGGAGGGGACGGGGTCGGGGCCCCCCCGACAGCGGGACACCCCCGGGCCGGGTTCTGGGGGTCCCCGACTCTCCAACGGGGGGTCCCGCGCTGGCCCTGGGTCCCCTGGGAAGATCTGGGGAGGATTTGGGGGACAGGGGGGCTGGGCGGGGTGGTCACCACGAGGAGTCGTCATCGCCGTACCTGCGGGAAGAGGTGGTGTAAGAAAAGGGGTGACGAGACCCCCAAACCCCCCTGGGACCCCAAACATCCACTCCGGGCTGCGGGCGAGGGCGCAGCCCCTGTCCCTGCCCGCGGGGCGATGGAGACAGGGACAGCGACGGCGACACTCACCGTGACCTGTCACTGGCGGCCCCCAGCAGCAGCTCCGTCACCGCGGCGCCGGGGCTGGCGCGTTTGCCGTACCTGCGGGACACGGGGCGCGCGCGTGAGCCACCGGGACCCCGCGGGTGCGCGCCTGGGTGTGAAAAGGGGACCCCGCGGGCGCGCGCCCGGGTGCGCAAAGGGGACAGGGACGCGTGTGCCAAGGGACACGCGGGTCCGCACCCACTCGCGCTCACCTCTGCCGCGTGACCAGGTTGATGTAGTGGCGAAGGGCCGAGAAGTACCGAGCCATCTCCTCGGGGGACGCGTCGTCCCCGGGGCTCTCGGGTTTCGGGGGGTACGCGGCCGCCAGGCACAGCAGGGCACAGAGGGACACGGCCACCAGCGCGCGCCACGGCCGCGGGGACGTCACCATCTGCGAGGGACGGTGCCGAGAGGCTGTGGCCGCGGGTGGGGCACCCCCATCGCCCCCGGGTCGCCCCATCGCCCTCGGGACCCCCCAGCCCAGCTCTGCCCCCCACCCTGAGCCGTCTCATCCCCAAGGACCATTCCCTGTGGGGATGTCACATCTCCGGGACATCCCCAGCTCCCGCAGGGTTTGTTCCATCCCCCACCCGGGACCAGCCCCACTCGAGGGACATCTTCACTCCCAGGACCCCATGTCCCACGGGGACATCTCCTTCCCAGACACGCCCCCTCACCCAGTGTCCCCCAGGCAGCTGTCCCACCCTAAAGGACGCTAGGGACCCACGTGCACCCAAAGGAACACCTCCCCTCCAGGGACCCCACATGTCCCCAAGGTGATTGTCCCTCCCGGGGTCCCGACCTCCCCTCTGGGACCCTCCGGGACCCCAGCCCCGTCCCTGCACTCACGATGGCAGAGGCAGAGGTGACAGGTAGGGCCTGGCAGTGGGGTGACAGTGCCGGGGACATGGCAGCTCCCGCACCCGCCCGGGGTTTTATAGCCTGGGGGGGGCTGCTGGCTCCTCCCTCACGCGTGACCGACCCACGGGCACGCAGGACCCTGCGGCCCCCCCGCCACGGCCAGGGGACACGTGCCAGCACCTTGTCACTGTCCCCCGGCAGAGCCCCCCCCAGCCTGGGGCACTGAGGGGCTCGGGAGGACTGAGTGTGGGGGGCACGGGTGGGACACACGGACACGGGGACACGCGTGTGGCCACAGGACACAGACATGGCAATGCCAGATGGGCACGGAACGTGGACACGGGTGTGACATGTCACCACGGCACAGAGTCAGGTGAGACACGTAAATATGGCACATGACACGTGTGACAGGCAGCCATGGCACAGGGACATGGATGTGACACACAACCACGGTGCACGGGGACAGGACATGGACACGGATGTCACACACAGCCATGGACATGGATGTGACACACAATGTGGTGCATGGGGACAGGGAACGGACACGGATGTCACACACGGCCATGGTGCAGGGACACAGGACATGGACACGGATGTCACACACAGTCATGGCACAAATACCTGGCCCTGAGACAGCCTCGGGATGTGACAGTGGGACAGAGGGACGACATCCACACCCAGGGGCACAAACATGGCACACAGGACAAGATCCACAGCCCTGGCACAAGCCACCCACGGGGGACAGTGGAGGGGACAGACACACCCACAGCCACAGCTGCCTCAGTTTCCCCAGACAGGGCACGAAGCCGCCGCCACAGCGCTGTCACCGCAGCCCTCGCCACCGCCATCGACCGCTGTCACCAGCCCAGGACGGATGAGGTGCCCTTTGCAGGCCCCGCGAGGGGACATTAATCCGTTATGGATTTACCATTAAGGAGCAATCACCGGTTCCGGGGGAAACTGAGGCACGGAGGGACGCGGCAGGGACGTGCCCGTGGGGCAGGGGCCACCAAAGCCACCGTGGGGGTGCAGGGACGGGGAGGAGAGGTGGCAGAAGGGGGTCCCCAAACCGCCGGGATTGTCCCACCCAGATGCAGCCACATCTCCGGCCAGGGGCGGGGAGGGGACGCGGCTCGTGGGGACACTGTGGGGTGCCACCAGCCCGGCTGGAGGCGACACGATTCGGCCGGAGGGGACACGGAAGGGTGCCAACCCCAGCTAGAGGGAACGCGCTCCCCACTCGTGCCCCGGTTGTCACCCCGGCCAGCAGCGGCGGGGACACGGCTGGTGGCAGCGGGGGGGGCTGTCCCCCGTGGCGTGGCCGCGCTGTGACACCCGCCGGGGCGCGGGGACACGGGCGGGGGGTCCCGGCCGAGCGGCGCCGGGCTCACGGCAGCCCCGGGAGGGGGGAGCAGCCCCCGCAGCCCCCCCGGCCCCGAACCTTTCACGTCCCCGCGGTCGATGCGGGGCCGATGGCACCGCGGGGACCCCCCCGCAGGACCTGGCACGTGCCCGGGGAAACTGAGGCAGGGGGGCTGGATCGGGCACCCCCAGCACAGGAGTGCCCCGAGGGAGGCTCTGCCCCACCCTGGGGACCGGGGGGACCCCACCACAGTGACACCGAGGGAGGAATCAGGGTGCGGGGGGAAATCAGGGTGGGGGTGGCCCCCAGCACCCGCGGGGGGACTCGGGGGGAGGCAGGAGCTTTCTGCCCCATTTCTCCCGAGTGACAGCAAACAGACATTTTCCAAAGGTCACAGGATGGCTCTGCCGGTGCGGGGGGGCGGGGGCTGCACCCCTGGAGCACAGGAACACTCCGACAGGCACAGGGGACAGGGGGTCGCCACTGCGTGTCCCCACCTCTCCAAGGGCAGTGAGGAGGAAGAAGAGGGTCTGGGGCTGAAGGCGCGTGGCTGGAGCCGCCGGGGGGGTCCCGGGGGGGTTGAGGAGCCCCGGTGGCCCCCCCGAGCAAACAGGGCTCTGCCGCCTGCCCGCGTTTTATGGCCCCGGTTCCGCCGGAGGCACATTAGGGCCCCCCGGAGGAAGCCCCTTATCAGCCCTGTTTGCCTTTCCGGACGGGCGGGGGGGACAGGGACAGGGACACCTGCCCAGAGCCAGGGGGGGAGGACTGGGACAAGGACACCTGTCCAGAGCCGGGTGGAGGACAGGGACAGGGACACCTGCCCAGACCGGGGGGGGGGGACTGGGACAGGGACACCTGTCCAGAGCCGGGGGGAGGACAGGGACAGGGACACCTGTCCAGAGCCGGTGGGAGGACAGGGACAAGGACACCTGCCCAGAGCTGGTGGGGGACACTGACACCTGCCCAGCCTGGGGGAGACACACACAGCCCAGGGACAGGATGGGGACAGGAGGACATGGCCTGCGGGGACCCTGGGGGCTGCCAGCCCCTCCCTGTGTCCCCCTGGGCCTCCCCCCGGGCCAGAACACCCACAGCCCCTCCACCAATGCCCCACAGTGGCTCCCCATGAAGCTCTCACAGGTGCTGTTCCCTCCACCCCAAGCCCCTGAAGGAGCTCTGCCCCCCAAGCCCCCCCAAAAGCAGCTCCCCCATTGCAGATCCCTCCCAAGCCCCCCAAAAGCATCAGTTCCCCCCAAAAGCGACTGCCCCAAAGGAGTCCTTCCCTCCAAAGCAGCTCCCCAAAGCTCCCCCCCCAGCACCCCAAAGCAGTTTTCCCCCCCAAGCAGAAGCTCCTCACCCAAGCACACCCAGGGTGAGACATTAAAGATTTCTCAGCTCATCAGTAAAAATACATTTTTTTGGGGGGGGAGCAGTGACACCCCTCAGCAGAGTGAGGGGCCCTGGCCACACAGTGGCCGCCACCCCCCAGGCAGGTCCCCCCACCCATCCTCCGCCAAAATTATCAAATATTTACAAACAACGCAAAAAAAAAAAAAAAAAACAATTAATAAATAGCGGCGCTCATTAAAAAACCCCTCCCACCCTTTTTATCCCCATTTCCCCCCATTCAGCCCACATTTCCCCCCTCATCCGTCCGTGGCCAGGATGACCACGGCCCCAAAGATGCCGACGTTTTGGCCGATGAGCTTCATCTGGTTCCAGAACTCGACGCGGCGCAGGGCGTGCCAGTAGCCCAGGTTGCCGTCGATGAGCAGGATGGCCAGGGGCAGCAGCACCGCCAGCACCTGCGCCGCCGTCCGGACGTAGTACCCCGAGAGGAAGGCCAGCGCCAGCAGCCCGTAGAGCAGGAAGAGCAGCTGCAGGGCCAGCTCGCCCCCCAGCAGGTGGTCCAGGTAGGCCAGGCGGTCCTCAGTGCTGTGCTGCAGGGAGTAGGCCTGGGGGGACAACGGGAGGTCAAGGGGCGCTGGGGACACTCGCAGGAGGGTTGTGCTCTGGGGGTAACGGGGATGGAGAGTGGTGGCACTGGTGCTAATGGTGGCACTCATCCAAGGCTTCTCCCTCAGGGACTGGAGTGTGGTGGCTGTGGTGGCACTGGGAACACCCACACAAGAGTTCTACCCCGGAGATAATGGGGGATGGAGAGTGGTGGCACTGGTGACATCGGAGACACTGGAAACAATCACCCAAGGCTTCTCCCTCCGGGACTGGAGTGTGGTGGCTGTGGTGGCACTGGGAACACCTGCACAAGAGTTCTACCCTGGAGATAACGGGGGATGCAGTGTGGTGGCACTGGTGACATTGGAGGCAATGGAAACAATCACCCAAGGCTTCTCCCCAAAGGACAACTGTTGCCCGAGGCTTCTTCTCTGGGGACAATGTGGGGTTGGTGTGTGGTGGCACCGGTGACACCACCCTGAGGCTCCCATCAGGGACCATCTGGGGCACTGCGAGCACTGCCACAAGGCTTCTCCCCAGGGAATTGTCCCCAGCCCACAGTGCAGCAGCGCAGGGGTGGCCACAGCCCCTGGCTGTCCCCCAGCTGTCCCCCAGCCCCGCTACCTGGCAGATGAGGTAGATGCCCAGGAACACCTGTCCCGTGGACTGCAGGGAGCGGCTCCGCGGCTTCTGCCGGTACAGCTCCCCCGCGCCGCTGGCCAGGATCAGGAAGCCGCCGATGATGGCGATGGTGCGCGAGTACATCCGCACCTGCGGGGCCACCGTCACTGTCACCGCCGCCCCAGGGCTGCCCTGTGGGGTCTGGGGGGTGTGTGGGGGTCTCACCTTGAGCCAGTCGCCGTAGTGGACGTGGCCCCCGACGTGGGCGGCGTAGGTGGCCACCGCCAGCTGCAGCGCGGCCCCCAGGGCGAACCAGCGCCGCTTCACCCCGAAAGACATGAAGCTGGCACAGAGCACGGCCACGCCCATGTCCACGTACAGGTAGGGCACCGGGATGTCCGGCTTCCTGCGGGGACAGCAGCTCCAGCACCCCCAGACTCACCCCAAACCCTCCCTCGGGTTATCGATCGACCACAGCCCTCACCCAGTCCCACAGAGCCCCTCCGTGCCCCCCACTGCTCTCTGTCCCCTTCTGCAGACCCCCAAACCCTCCTTCAGACACCAACACTGCCCGTGTCTCTAACTGCCCCAGCCCCCCTGGGGGTCCCTTCCACCCCGAGCAGCCTCACACTAACCCAGGAACCTCCCCCCAGCTGCCCCACACTTGAGCAGCCTCCCCCAGCCCCACAGTCACCTCCAGGCCCTCCTAGCCCCAGCCCCCCCAACCACCCTCAGACCCTCAAACTCCACACAACCCTGGGCTTCCTCAAGGTCCCCATGGCCCCACAGCAGCCCCAGGACCCCCGACCCCCAGGGCTCTCCCCCAGACCCTCACGGACCCACAAGCTCACCCACCTCTGACCCTCCCGGCCCCACAACCATCTCCAGGCCCTACAATCACCCCCACACTCTCACAGACCCCTCAAACCCAGCCCCACACCACCCCCCGAGTCCCACACCAGTCCCTGATCCCACAACCACCTCCAGGCCCTGCCAGGCCCCGGCCCCCCACGACCACTTGCAGGCCCCCCGTGCCGTCCCCTCCGGCGGGCGCGCACCGGCGCAGGTCGGCGCGCTCGGCGCAGAGCAGGAGGCCGCTGAAGCAGTGCCAGAAGGGGAAGCGGGTGAGCAGGATGCCGCCGCCCGCCGTGAGCAGGCGCAGCGCCCGCCGCCGCCACCCGCGGCCCGCCGCCATTACCGGGCCGTCCGCCGGAAGTGCCGCGCCGGAAGGGCCGCCTCGCGCCCGGGGACCAATCAGCACCGCCCACCGCCCTGCCGCGGGAAGCCACGCCCCCAGCCACGCCACGCCCCTGTAATTGGAGCCACCTCATCTACCGTTAAGCCACGCCCACCATTTAAACAGCGCTTCCTCCCCAAGCCACGCCCCCAGCCAAGCCACGCCCCTGTAATTGGAGCCACCTCATCTACCGTTAAGCCACGCCCACTATTTAAACAGCGCTTCCGCCCCAAGCCACGCCCCCAGCCAAGCCACGCCCCTGTAATTGGAGCCCCTCATCTACCCTTGAGCCACGCCCACCATTCAAACAGCGCTTCCTCCCCAAGCCACGCCCCCAGCCAAGCCACGCCCCTGTAATTTGAGCCATCTACCCTTAAGTCACGCCCACCATTCAAACAGCGCTTCCTCCCCAAAGCCACGCCCCTGCACCGGAATAGCCACGCCCACTGAGCATTCATTCTGTCATAGGCCACGCCCACTCCCTGAAGCCACGCCCCTCCCAGCGAAGCCCCTCCCATATCCCAAATCACGCCAATTAAGCAACCCTTCATTCAATCAGCCGAGCCAAGCCCCGCCTCCTCCCCAAAGCCACACCCCCACAGCCGCACCTTCCCCCTAAGCCCCACCCCTCGCTTTAAACTACGCCCACTCCTCTAAACCACGCCCCATCGCTGAGGCCACGCCCCCATTGAGCCCCCACAGACTCCGGTGATGGTTAAAAAAATTTCGGGTTTTTATTGTTTTTTGCTAAACAAGACTAAAAAATTTTCCTTTTTTTTTCTTTTTTTTTTTAATATTTTTTTTTTTAATCTTTAACTCTCCTAAAGGCAGGGCTTGAATTGTTTCGAGTTTGATCCGGTTTTTTTTTTTCTTTAAAAGAAAAAAAAAAAAAAAAAACAACAACAAAAGGAAACAAAAAGGGGAGGGGGAGGATCGTGGCAAAAAAAAAATTTAAAATTTTTAAAAAATCAAAAATCAAATGACAAAGGGCAAAAAAATTAAGAACATAAAGGAAATGGAACCTGAAACTCAGGTTCTGGCTGCTCCTGGGGGGTGTTAGAGGGATTTTTTGCCACGACCCTGCTAGAGGCAGACAAATATTTAAAGAACATTTCAATATATATTCATATATATATTTAAAGATAAGAAAAATAAGACTAATTCAAGCCTTGCCCTGTGCAAACAAAATTAAAATGAGACCACGTTGGTCACGAGGGTCCCGGGTCGGCCACCACAGTCAGCTCGTTAGCTTTATTTTCTGGGGGGTTTTTTGGGGAAGAGGGAGGCAGGAACTGGGAGGAAAAAAAAAAAAAAGGCCAAAAAATAAAATTAACAGAGTCTGACCGGCTGGAGGGAGAAACCATGGCAGAAAAACAAAGTCTGTTAGTCAAGTAATGCGTGAGGAGCTTTAAATTATTCTCTTTTCTCGTTTGTTTTAAAGTCTAAAGTTTGGAATTGGTTGAGATTCCCAAAAAAAAAAAAAAAAAAAAAAAGGAAATAAAAGTTGAAGGTGCCCCCGGCGCCGCCTCCCAGGAGGGGACGCAGGGACGGGGTGATCCCAAGGTGGCCTCAGGATGACAGGGACGTGTCCTTCTGTGTCTGCTGTGCTTGTGAACGCTGCAGGACCTTCTGGCTTTCCACGTCCCGGAAGTGTTTCTCCACCTGCAGGGAAAGGGGGGGATGGAGGGGGGAAAAGAGGGGTTTAGGGAAGGCGAGAGGGGCTGGAGAACCCCAGGAGGGGCTGGAGGCCCAACCAGGACAGGCCCTGGGTGTCCCCAGGGATGTGACACCTCCCAGCCTTGCCAGCATCCCCAGCCCCCACTCAGTTTGGAATACACAACTCAAAAGAGGGTGGGAAGGAGATCTGGAGGGGGAAGGGGATGCCCAGGACGGGCTGGAGCCCACCCAAGGAGGTGTCCCCGGGGATGTCACCCTCCCAGCGCCCCCAGTGTCCCCAGTTCACACTCACTATTTTGCGTACGTGGCTCAGGGCGCTTCCCTCTTTGCCTTTACAGTTTTCCACCTGGTACGGAGGGGCAATGACAACTTCTTCCATCACAACTATGTTTTTCTCCTGCCATTTACAGTCTTTAATGCTGAGGGGAGGGAGAACAGGATCAGGGAATGGCACCCGGCCCGGGAAAGCCACCACTGCCTCCCTCTGAGGGGGCAAAGAGCCCCCCAGTCACCCCAGTGTCCAACTGGAGAGGTGGGAGTGGGATGGGATGTGCCAGGAAGGGGCAGGGAGCAGGCAGAGAGCCATCCTCCATTCCTGAGGATCCCATCCAGCACATCCCAGGACACATCAGAGCATTCCAAGGCAAACCCGAGGGACCCAAGGATGGGAATCCCCCAAAAAGGCTATGAGGGACCCCAAAATGGAGTGTGGTCATCCTGAGGTGGGGCCTGGGGATCCTGAGGTGGGGACTTACGTCTTATGGATAGTCTGGAAGAGCTGCTGCCCCTCCAGAGAGACACCAGCACTAATTGCATACGCCTGGCTCATCTTCTCCTCCTTCTCCGTCCGTGCTTTGTTGGCAAGCTGGGGAAACAGAGACAGGGAACTGGGCTGGCAGCAATGAGGGGACACAGGGACACCCCGGACAGGGCTCTGCCACTCGTGATTCCAGCCTGAATTCCCCTTCTGAGGCTCCCTCACCACTGCCGGGGTCTCTGAGACATTCAGGGGATGGTGGTGCCATCTTTTCACATCCCCCGTCCCTTCCTCTCGGCCTTCTCCAAATCAATTCCAGCATTTGAGGTGCAAACCACCCTCACCGCTCAGTTTACTCAGGGTGGAAGAGGAGCCTGGAATACCCATTACACTGGGAGTAAACGTTCCACGCAGGAGTATGAGCAACTTTAGCCTGCAGCAGTTGATTTGCTCCCAAAAAATAACCAGAATTGGTTATCTGGGAGTCGCATCCGTGTGTGGGGAGGTGTGATTACACACAGGGTGCTGGAATAGAGATGGAAAACCCCGACCCTGGCATCCCCCATGTTGAATCCCATGGATGTGGGAGGAGAAGGATGCAGTGCCTGGAGGCAGCAGCCCTGGACCAGCTGCCTTTTCCCGGCTGGAGCTGCCGCAGTGGAGGAGCCACATCAGCATCATCCCTCCTCTTCCTCCTCCTGGAGCCTCTTCCTGGCTCCCACGAGTGCTCCCCATGCCAGACTGGCTTCCTGAGGGGGTTCACCCTTCCCAGGGCCCCTCTGGATACCTGAGCCTGAGCTCCCACTGACTGGGGACACTCCAGTGCCCTAAAGGGACAGGTGTCCCTCTCCCAGCTGTCCCATGTCCCCTCTCCGTGCCCCAGGGTGCATTGGGATGCTCCCCAGGGAGCAGGGAATGCCCCAGCAGGGACAGAAGCCTTCTGCACCTTCACACCCATTCCATGTGGGAATTGCTCTCTCCAATACCACCGGTCAGGTTTCCAAAGTGGGCACAATGATCCACAGGAGCTTCCCTGCCTGCACCCCACACCATTCCAGCCTCCCTGGGGGTGCCACAGCCCCTCATCCATTCGTGGGGGCTGCCCCGAGGCTGGAGAGCAGCTGGGAATGCCAAAGCACCCCCCACCACACTGGGCTGGGCTGGAATTGTGGGGCAGAGCACTGGGAATGACCTCCCGGAGCAGATCCCCTTCCCAGCCTGAGCAGACCCCCCTTCCCCAGACTGAGGTTTAGATCTGCTCTGTCCAAAGCCTCCCACTGTCCCAAGCCTTGGGATGCTCCTCCAGCAGCTGCTGCACCCAGATTTGGGGACAGCCCTGCCAAGAGGCCACCAGGAACAGACAGGAAAGCCCAGAGAGGTGCCAGCAGCAGCAGCATCCCAGCACTTCCATCAGGATCCACCCCTGTGCTCATCGTTCCCTCGCAGCAGGATGTGCTCTCCCTCTCCATCCACATTTCCCGAGAGGAAATGGAGCAGACGTGTGACTCCAGCCCCTGGATTGGAGCATTCCGAGGGATGCCAGCGTCCCTGTCCCCGCTGCACACACACACCTTGTGCAGGCGGCATGGCATGAATGGATGAGTCACTTCCCTGTTCCCTCGGAGGAGATGAATGACGGAATTCGCAGCACCAGGCAAGGAGACCGGCAGGGCCACCAAGGTTCATGCCAGGGCCACCAAGCCCAATGCCAAGGCTACCAAGGGCCATGTCATGGTCCCCCGATGCCAGGGTGGCCCCTCATCCCATCAGGGTGCCTGCAGGCTGGGGAGATCGGGGGATCCCTCCAAAATCTCCCTGGAATGGCACTGGATGGCTGTGCCAAGCCCCTCTGGCGAGTGCCAGCCCCTTGGGACAGGTGGTGTTCCCAAAAGTCCACAACTTTTTGGGTTCCCCAGAGCACCATCAGCACTCCCAAGTGCTCACCCCTCCTCCTCCCAGTACAACCAGTATGAGCTATCTGCATCCCACTCCTGCAGCACCATCCCACTCCATGGGGAAGGGGACGTGGGGCAGAGCCCCACAGAACTCCCCTCTGGCCACCAGACTGGGCACACGGCCACTGTGTGACCCCTTCCAACACGACTCCATCCAGTATTTCCCCACACACCAAATCCACAATGACTAGGGTGCTGGGGAAGACTGGAGTGAGTACTGGAATTCCTGAGGGGTTTCCCCTTGGGCTGCACTCCCAGCAATGTCACTCGCTGCGGTGACAGCCAACAGTCACATCTTGGTGGCAGCTGTGTCATCCGAGACCTCCGGCAATGTGTTAATCCATCGGGAAGGGACCCGGGGAGGGAACGGACACCTGGCTGGTGCCACCTGTGTGACACCAACCCCTGGGAAAGGTGTCCCTGTGGGACAAAGAGGTGACAAGTGAGCACCTCACAGCCAGACCCCACAGCTGGATTCATCCCAGCACCGAGGGCTTGGGGTCCCTGTCCCTTCCTTTGTCCTCACTGGGATTCAGCAGCGATCCCGATCCAGGATGGATGAAAAGCAATTCCTCAAAATTCCATGAGTTCTGCATCTTTACCCCTCCTGTCCACTCCATATCCAAAATGCC
Organism: Acanthiza pusilla; assembly: GCA_036630365.1. NCBI lineage: Eukaryota > Metazoa > Chordata > Aves > Passeriformes > Acanthizidae > Acanthiza > Acanthiza pusilla. The sequence continues at coordinate 2,097,704 of JAXCHO010000107.1, read as the reverse complement.
AAAATCTAAACCCAAAATGGCATCATCCAGACCCCAAACACCATCACCTAGGCCTAAACTACCAAAACCCAGCCTCCAAACCCTTCAAAATCCAAGCCTCAAAACAAGAACACCTTAGACCCCAAAATACCAAAATCCAGGCCCCCACATGCCAAAAATCTAAACATAAACTACGTAAAATCCGGGCCCCAAAACCACCCAAAATCCAGGCCCTAAATGCCAGAAGTCCAGATCCTAAACCCAACAAAATCCAGGGCCCAAACTGCTAAAGCCCAGACTCAAAACAACAAACCCCAGACCCAGAATGGAACTCCAGGAAGCTGCAGTGTGAGCAGGCGAGTTCCAGCAGCAAGTCCCACAGGATTGCCAAGGATCCCTAGGGGAGGGGGCTCTCACCTTGCTGACGTTGAGGGAAGCTAAAGGGGGAGGCGTTTCCGTGCGGTCGTTGATTATTTCCACTTCTGACACGTACTGTAAGTTTACGAGCAGGATGTCTGCGTGGTTGGGCTTGCCACTGGAAGAGGGGCATTCTGGAGGTGGGGAGTTAAGGAAAACAAATCCAGAGGGAGGAATTCGTAGGTGGGACACGGCCCAGGAGCAAACCAGGAGAAGGTTGCGTTTGTGGGAAGTTCTGCCACTCCCTTGTCCCTGCTTGGGGTCATCAGGGATCCTAACACCAGGATCTCTCCTTGGACCTATTTAATGCTGATCCCTGTTTTCTTGACTCCAGCTTGAGTTTTCCAGCCCTGGTCCACCAGCACCAGCCCACCACCATCACTGGTCTGAACCAGCACCACCACTGCAGCCCAAATTGGCACTTTTCCCACCAGAACTCTTCCCTCTTGCAGGCAGCAGTCTCCCTGGGAGCATTCCCTGTTCTGGATGGAAGGGGATTCCCAGGAGAGGCCTCCTCACCCTCACACACAGGAGGTTTGTTGTTGGTATTGCTGTTGTGAATGAGACAACACCCCCACAAACACCAGCCCTTGCAGAGCTGATGGGGATCTCTGCACAATTCCTCTGTTCCCACGAGAATGGAGGGATGGATGGAGCAGGGAAAATGGCACGGAGAGCCTCTTCCATGCCAACACCATCTCCTCATGGGAGAGATCCTTGTGGAAGGCCCTGTTCCTCTCTCCCAGCCCCTCCAAGCCCAAGGTGGAGCCCTCTCTAAGAAACACCGATCAATGATGAGGAGAAAGCCAGGGATACCAGAGAATTCTGGGCTCTCCCTTTGGGGGGGTGAGCTGGAGCACCCCAGCTTTGGGAGGAAGAGCTGGACTTTGGGAAAAGCCAGAAGGGAAGCGCTCAGGCTGCTCTGGGGCAGACAAGCACCACCGAGCAACCTGTTGGACCTTGGATTTTCCTGCTGCCTGTAGTGGGAGATCCCCTGACTCCAACCACATCCCGGGTACCCAGAGGGGGCTTTTCCTACTGTGTTTCCCACAGTTCCAGCCACAAAACACTCTCCCAGCTCCTCATTCCCTGCAGAAGCCGCCCCTGGGCCCCTGAACTCCAGCGCCAGCCCTGGACTGAGCATTCACCTTCCCCCCTCTTTGGGGTCCCTCTGCTGTTTTCCAATAGCCCTTGGCTTTTCCATTCCTTGCAGATTCCAAACAAAACCATACCCACAGATATTCATACAGGAGAAGGGGGGGCAGGGAACACCACACTGCCCCACTGATCCCAACACAAGACTCCCTCCCCAACCTCTCTATAGGGCACTCCACACCCCCCTCACCCCACTACAGGGCTCCTCACTGCCCCCCAAGAACCTCCAGGACACCACACTCCCCCCATTAGCCCCAATACTGGATGTTCCCCCTCCCCCCATACACCCCAGTACAGGGCTCCCCACTCCCCCCAAAAACCTCTTTATATCACAGGGCCTCTCAATCCCCCCTTTCACCCCAATTCAAGGCTACCGAACCCCCCCCATTCACCCCAATACAGGGCTCCTCAATCCCCCCATTACAAGGTCCCCCAATTCCCCACTCACCCCCACACAGGGGTCCCCGATCCCCATCATTCCCCCCAATACAAGGCTCCTCAATCCCCCGTTCTCCCGATTACAAGGCCCCCCAATCCCTCCATACACAGCTCTCCAATCTCCCCATTCACCCCAACACAAGTCTCTCCAATTCCCCCAAAACCTCCCTGGCGGACTCCCCACTCCCCCCCTCCCTCGGGGGTCTCTCCGCTGCCCCTCAAACCCCTCCCTGTCACCGCCCACCTCGATCCCCTCACACCCCCTCCCCTCCTTCCCCCCCTTTCCCCTCCCTCCCTCACGCCCCCCCCCCTCCCCATCGGGCGGGCCGCAGAGGCCCGAGCGGGCCGCGCCGGGGCCGGGACCAGCGCGGCGAGGCGCGGGCGAGTGGATACTGAGCGCCAGCATCTTGCTGGGGTAGTCGAAGGCGACGACCTCGCCCTGAAGGCGCTGCTCCTGGCAGGTGCGGCAGGACACCTGGCTGCCCACGCTGAAGTACTCGCCCGGCGCCGCCATCTTGTCCGCCCGCAGCGCCCGCGGCTCCGCTCGCCTCGGCCAGGCGCGGCGGGGGCGGGGCCGCGCGGCAGCGAGGGCGGGGATTGGCGCTCCGCCCCGCCGATCTGCTCCGCCCCGCGCCCTGATTGGCTGAGCCCACAGCGGCCGCCGTTTGTCCCTCCCGCCCCGCCGTAGCGCGCCGGCCCGCGGGCGGTGATGGGAAGTGTAGGCGGAAGAGGGCGCTGAGAGCGGCGGGAGGGAGTTTTGAGGGGTCCCCGGGATGGAGCCCCCCCCTCAGGTACCTCCCGCCGGTACCGGGGGGGTGGGGAGCGCCACGGGGGCGGTTAGGGAGGGTCAGGGCGGCTCAGGCTGCTGGTGGGAATGGGGAGGCCTCGGGTCTGGTGTAGGGAGACCCCAGGGAGGCCTCAGGCCTGAGAGCTCAAGGAGGCCCTGAGGGACCCCGAGGGACCCCAGGGAGGCCCAGGATCCGCTTTAGGGAGACCCCAGGGACACCCAAAGAATGCCCAGGTTGGCTCTGGGGAAGACTGCAGGGAGACCCAGGCCTGCTGCAGAATTACCACAGAGAGACCAAGGGAAGTTTCCAAGGGAAAACCCCAGGGAGGTCTGGCTCTTTGGAGCATCACAGCTGCTCCAGCAAATCCCACACCAATCCCCTGGGATCCTGCCCTCGCCCCATCCCAGAGCCACAGGTCTGCTCCACTGGGAGCCCCTGGGCAGAAATTTGGGAGTCATTTGTGGGCAAACTTCCAGTGGTGAATAACTCCCTGAACCAGTGCCAAGGCATCCCTTGGGATCCATCCACCTCTCCACCCCTTCCCAATGAATTCCTAAGGATCCATCCACCTCTCCACCCCTTCCCAAGGCATCCCTTGGGATCCATCCACCTCTCCACCCCTTCCCAAGACATCCCTCTGGATCCAGCCACCTCTCCACCCCTTCCCAATGAATTCCTAAGGATCCAGCCACCTCCCACCGTGTTCCCAAGGGGTTCCCAAGGGGATCTGTGCCAGGAGGTCTGGCATCATCTGTGATCTCCCTCCTGTGTCGCAGCCCGGCATCATGGATACCCTGCACGAGGCCGGGATCCGCGTGGCTGTGGCCCTGCAGGCCGGGCCGCCCTGGCTGGAGCAGTTTTGGCTGTTCCTGACTTCCCGCATGGATCCCAATTCCATCTACACCGTCCTCTTCCCGCTGGCCCGCTGGCTGAATGACCACGTGTCCATGATGGTTCTCTGGATCGCCCTAGTGGCCGAGTGGCTCAACGTGGTCTTCAAATGGTGAGGGGAGGGCACGGGGAGGGCAATGGGACAGGCCCTGCTCCCTGCCTTTGGGCAGAGACTCCCTGCCTGTGGCATTCCGCAGGGTCACCCGAGCTGCCCCAAGCATCTGCCAGGAATTCCTGGCAGAGATAACCCCGGGAGGCATCAGGACTGGCAAGGGATCCTGTCCTGCCCTCCCGCTGTGGCTTCATCCCTGGAAATCCCAGGATGGGCTGCAGGGATCCTGCCCTCCTGGATCCTCTGGGATGAGCAGCAGGGATCCTGCCCTCCTGGATCCTCTGGGGTGAGCAGCAGGGATCCCGCCCTCCTGCTGCCCCTCCCGGCTCCCGGGCTGGCTGTCTCTCCCACGGCTCCGTGTTTTCCCTGCCCGCAGGTTCCTGTTCGGGGAGCGCCCGTTCTGGTGGATGCACGAGTCGGGGCTCTCCAGCCGGGAGCAGCTCCCGCTGCGCCAGTTCCCAGCCACCTGTGAGACAGGACCTGGTGAGTCTCAGCTGGAGCTTCCCCGTGTCCCAGGCAGCCCTGGGAGTCCTAGGGAAGGGCCCCAGGAGCCCCATCCGTGTGGGATGCTGGGCTGGAAGCAGGAGAAGCCATTCCTGAGCAGCAGGGAAGGGTTGGCCCTGACATTCCCAGCTCTTACCCTGCTCAGACACACTCTCCCCAAACCACTCCTGTGCTTTGTCCCCCAGGGAGCCCCTCGGGCCACTGCATGATCCTGGGGGCAGCCCTGTGGCCAATTGTCACCATCCTGACCAGCAAGGTGTCCAGGTGCACCCAGAGGTGAGTCGGGGATGGGCAGCGCTGGGGAGCTTCCAGAGCACCTGGGGGAGGAGGCGGTGGATATGGGACCCCTGCTCGGTGGGCAGCAGGATCCCTCCCCTGGCAGCTCGGGAAGAGGCTGTGAGATCCCCCAAAGCCCCCCAGGACTTCTTGCCTCCTTCACCTGTGCTTTCCTTATTCCTGCTGCCAGGTGGGATCAGTTCCCCCCTGCCTGGCACCCCCTGCTGACCCCCGTTCCCTGTTCCCTTCCAGCCGCGTGCTGAAGCTGATCCCATTCCTTGTCTACGTCCTCCTGCTGGTGGCCATGGGGCTCTCCCGGATCTTCGTGCTGGCCCACTTCCCCCACCAGGTGGTCACCGGCTCCCTGGCAGGTGAAGGGGGTACCCCAACTGCTTCCCCTTTCCTCAAGCCCCCTTCCCCATCGATCCCAGTGCCAACCTCACCTGTCCCCACTGCCAGGGATGGCTCTGGGCTGGGGGTTGCAGCGCTGGCCCCCCAACTTCTTCAAGTACCGGTTCTTCCTGGCGGTGGCACTGGGGCTGGTCCTGAGCGCGCTGGCCCTGCACGGGCTGGCCACGGCCGCAGGCCTCGACCTCGACTGGTGAGTGCCTGGGGACCCAGGGGGAGAGGAGGGACAGGGGGAGAGAGGTATCCCAGGGGGAGAGGGGGGACAGGGAGACCCAGGGGAACAGGGGGATCCCAGGGGGAGAGGGACGCCCAGGGGCACAGGGGTATCCCAGGGATCAGCCTTCCAGGGTGGTGGGGGGTATCCCCAGGAATCTGCCCCCAGAGTGTTTTTGGGGCGCAGGGACTAACCGCAGGGATGTGCCCCCCAGGCTGTCAGGGTCCAGCTCCAGGGATGTGCCCCCCAAACCCCGGAGCTCAGCCCCAGCCCGTTTCTGGGGGTGACGCCCCAAGCCCCGCGTTCCCCGCAGGTCCATCCGCCGAGCCAACGCCCGCTGCTCGGACCCGTCCTGGCTGCGGCCGGAGACGCGGCCCTGGGCCTCGCTGTGCCGCGTGGGCGGCAGTGCCCTGGGGCTGGCCCTGGCCGCCAGGCACCCCCTGAGCCGCCGCGACGCCCAGGAGCTGCGGGTGACAGAGCCACCCCTGGGCAGCGCCACGCTGGGGATGCTGGCCCTGGACATTCTGCACAAGCTGCCCAAGAGCGACGACACGGCCCTGTGGTACCTGAACGTGGGCGCCCGCTACACCCTGGGGCCCGTGCTGGTGGGCTCCCTCCTGCCCCAGCTCATCCTCCTCCTCCGGCGGCTCCGGGGCACCCCCTAGGTCCCCCCGTGTCAAGTGGGGGGCCCTGCTCTGTTCCCAGTTCATCCTCACCCATCCCAGGGACCCCCAAATTGAGTAGGGGGCCCTGCTCTGTTCCCAGTTCATCCTCACCCATCCCAGGGACCCCCAAATTGAGTAGGGGGGCCCTGCTCTGTTCCCAGTTCATCCTCACCCGTCCCAGGGACCCCCAAATTGAGTAGGGGGCCCTGCTCTGTTTCCAGTTCATCTTCACCTGTTCCAGGGACCCCCACATTGAGTAGGGGACCCTGCTGTGGTCCCAGTTCATCCTCACCTGTTCCAGGGACCCCCACATTGAGTAGGGGGCCCTGCTCTGTTCCCAGTTCATCCTCACCCATCCCAGGGACCCTCAAACTGAGTAGTTGTCCCAGTTCATCCTCACCAGGGACCCTCCCCAGCCCGGGCAGGGGTCCCTGCCCACCCTCTCCTGCTCCCAGGGGCTCTGCCTGAGCTGTGCCCACCCCGGGGGCTCCAGGCTGGGGGTGCCCCGTGCCCAGCAGGTCTGGGGACACGGCCCAGGGACAGCCCCGGCCCGGGGGGCACTGAGCTGCCATCCCCCTCCCCAGCTGCCCCCAGTTCTCCCCTCCCCTCTGCAGCAGGGGTGGGACACCCCCCAGGGACCCCAACTCTTACCTCGGTGGGTGTGGGGGTCACCAAATTTGTTTCGAACCAAATAAAGCACCAAAACCAAGCCTGGCCCCGAGTCCTGCGGGGGAGCCACGGGCAGAGCCGGGAGGGGGAGGGACAGAGGGGAGAGAGCCCTCCAAACCCGGGGGGTGACAAAGGGGACCCGCCCCGGTCCCTCCCTGCGCCTCTTGCGGTGCGTGGGGAAACTGAGGCACGTGGGGACAGCGCGGGGAAATGGGGACAGGAAAGGGGACAGGAAAAGGGACCCAGGGCCACCCCCACCGCCCCCCGGGCCCCCCAAAGGCAGCGGCCCGGCGGCTATTGCCAGAAACAGTTTATTTATACAAGGACGAACATCGGTGACATCTTACAAAATACTGAACCGAGACCCAGAGCGAGCGTGAGCGGGGGGGGCACGGACGGGACCCGGGGGACACGGGGACACACGGGGACAGGGGGACACCAGCCCAAAGCAAGCCGGGCACGCTGCCGGGGGGCCGGGGACCCTGCTCCCCCCCAAATCCAGAGGCGTTTGCCCCTGCTGGGATGGGGAGGGGATCCCCCGGGGTTGGGGACACCCGCAGTGGGGACCCCGCTGTGATCCCCCCCTTCCTCACCCTAAACCAGGGTCCTTCCGCCCCACGAGAGGTGACAAGGACACCCTGATCCCTGTCCTAATTTGGGACCACCCCAAACTCCCCCCCACCCCCGGAATAACTTAACCCACGACACGCTGTCCCTGTCCCGGTCCCCCCTCTGCCCCCCATTAAAAAAATACTATTAAATAATCCATCTGTAATAAAATTATATCCCTTTTTTGGGGGGGTTGGGTGGTTTTCTCTCTTTAAAAGCTAAAATCGCTCTGAGGCCCCTCCGGCTGGTGACAAAACAGGAAAATAGAGTGGTTTTTCCTTTTTTTTTTTTTTTTGTCTTTTTTCTTTTTTCTCTCCTCTAAGGACAAATTTGATCCCAACGAAGGTGCCGGGGTGACAAAGGGACGGGGAGGGTGGGGGACAGGGCTCGTCCCTTTGTCTCGTGTTCCCATCCCAAACGGGGAGGCCGAAGGGAAAAAAAAACCCAAGAAAAAAATTAAGAAAACCCAAAATGAAGGGAAATTAAGGCATTAAAAAAAAATACTTACTTAAAGGCACGAATATTTCCCATTGCCTCCCCCAGGGGGGGACAGATGCCAGAGCCAAGGAGGGAACGAGGTGGGGCGACACACAAAAATAGGGGGGAAATGAGGAAAAACCCCTAAAAAAAAATCTCGAGGAGCCCCAGGGGGGAGCGCCGGGGGGACCCGAGGGACACAGGGGACACGGGGGGACAGGGGGTGCTGGTGGAACCGCTGCTGCACAAGAGACACGACCGCAAACACCGCGGGGAGCCGGGGGCACAGGACGGGCGGGGGGATTTTTTTTGTGTTTTTCTCCTCTTTTTAATAGAAAAAGAAAATATTTTCCTCTTTTTTCTGGTTTTCCTCTCAGTTTCTGCCTTTTTTTTTTAATCTTTTTTTTTTTTTTTTTAGTGTTTTCTTTTTTTGTGTTTTTTTTTCTTTTTTTGTTTTTGTTTGTTTTTTGGTTTTTTTCCTTTTACTGTGATTTTTTTTTTGTGTGTGTGTGTGTTTTTCATCTCTTCCAGGTGTTCCTCGGTTTTCTGGACAATCCTGGTGGGTCAGAGCGTGGGCTCGGCCTCCATCGGCTCCTCCGCCGGCCTGGCCAGGGAGGGACACGCCAGTGTGGGGACACGTGTGTCACCCCCCGGGACACGGCTGGAGCCATGCACGGGACACGTGTCCCCCCCAGTGTCACATGTGTCCCCATGCACACCCCAGTGTCACACGTGTCCCCCTGCACGGGACACATGTCCCCCCAGTGTCACACGTGTCCCCATGCACACCCCAGTGTCACACATGTCCCCATGCACATCCCAGTGTCACACATGTCCCCATGCACATCCCATGTCCCCCCAGTGTCACACATGACCTCATGCACACCCCCATGTCCCCATGCACACCCCGTGTCCCCGCCAGTGTCACACATGTCCCCATGCACACTCCAGTGTCACACGTGTCCCCCTGCACGGGACACATGTCCCCCCAGTGTCACATGTCCCCATGCACATCCCATGTCCCCCCAGTGTCACACGTGTCCCCCCAGTGTCACATGTCCCCATGCACACCCCAGTGTCACACATGTCCCCATGCACATCCCATATCCCCCCAGTGTCACACGTGTCCCCCCAGTGTCACACGTGTCCCCATGCACACCCCGTGTCCCTCCCCGCCCCAGCCGGACCCCTGGCCGTACCTGGGCTGGGGGTCTGCCCCTCCCTGCTCGGCCCCCACGGACAGCAGGGCCATGGCTGTCACCGTCTCGGCCTCCTCGGTGTCCCCGCGCTGTGCCTCCAGCAGGGAGCGGCCCACGGCCGCCGCGAAGCGCCGCACAGAGCCCCAGTGCCGGCCTGGGGACAGGGACGGGACACGGCTGGGACCCCACGGCAGGGACAGCCCTGGGGACTCCTCGGGACCCCCACGGCAGGGACAGACCCCCCAGTTGACCCCTTGTGCCCCCCCATGACAGAATCAGCCCCAGGGACCCCTCGGGGACCCCCCAGGTTCTCACTCTGGATCTCGATGACCTTCTCCAGCGTGGCCACCGCATTCACGTTGGGCTTCTGCTGCAGCAGTGCCGGGTCCAGGGGCTCCAGCTGGGGGGGGACATGCCATCAGCCCCCAAAACTGCCACCAGCACCCCAAAACTGCCACCAGCACCCCCAAAACAGGAGCAGGGACGGGACCGGAGCCCCCACCAAACACCGAGGGGGAACTGAGGCAGGGCAGGGGCTGTGCACCCCAGGACAGCCCAGGGAAGGGCTGGGGGTCCCCGGGGGCGTCCCCCGTACCTCGAGGCCCAGCAGGGCGGTGACGCAGGCCTCGGAGGCGTCACAGATCGCCGTCAGGTCGTGTCCCCCCTCCAGCGCCAGCACCACCCGGCCCCCCGCCAGCATCATCAGCTGCTTCGTCAGGTGTCCGAAACCTGGGGGGGGACGGGGTGAGGGGTGGCCGGGCCAGGGTCCCCGCCCCGGGACAACCCCGGACCCCACTCACACTTGGCGGTGACGGAGTAGCCACCGAGCGGGGACAGGTGGCCCTCGACGGCGTCGAAGCCAGCGGAGACCAGCACCAGGTCCGGGGAGAACTCGTTGGCGATGGGCATCACCACCGTCCTGGGGGCAGCAGCGGCTCGGGACCCCCCCAGGGCTGGGGGAGCCCCCCGGGGGGGCAGGGACCCTTTCCAGGGGGTAGGGAATGCCCAGGGCACAGGGACCCCCCCAGGTCATGGAGATCCTCCCAGGGCACAGGGACAACCCCAAGAACATGGAGATCCTCCCAGGGTGCAGGGACCCCCCCAGGACTTGGGGAGCCCCCCGGGGGGGCAGGGACCCTTCCCAGGGGGTAGGGAACACCCAGGATGCAGGGACACCCCCCCAGGACTTGGGGAGCCCCCCAGGGAGCAGGGACCCTCCCAGGACCCAGAGGACCCCCCTATGGCACAAAGACCCTTCCCCCAGAACACCCCCAAGGGCTCAGGACCCCTCCCCAGGACACGCCGGGGGCCAAATCCCCCTCCATGCCATGGAGCCCCTCCCCCAGGGCACGGTGACCCCCCAAGGGCCAGGCCCCCCCACCTGAAGGCTGTCAGGTACTCCACGTCCCCGATCGGGGGGTCCACGCCGCCGGTCCAGGCGATGTTGATGTTGTAGCCCACGCCCAGCCCGCTGCCCACCTGGGCACAGCCACAGGTGACCTCCCGTGCCTCAGCCAGGGCTGGGGGGGCACGGGGGGACCCCCACCCCCCAGATCCCCCCGTACCTCCTCGGGGGCGCCGCTGCCCGGGAAGAAGTTGCCGTCGTCGTAGCGGTGCAGGGAGATGTAGAGCACGTGGGGGTCGCTGTAGAAGGCCTGCTGCGTCCCATTCCCGTGGTGGATGTCCTGGGGGGGCACCCGCAATGTCAGGGACCCCCACACACACCCACGGGGTCCCCAAGGCCTGCGGGGGTCCCTCCTGTGCCCCCTTACCCAGTCCACAATGAGGATCCTGTCCACGCTGAGTCGCTGCTGCAGCAGCTTGGCCGAGATGGCCACCGAGTTGAAGAAGCAGAAGCCCCTGGGGACAAGGGACAGGGGACATCAGCGGGGGGTGGCCCTGGGCAGGGGTCCCAGCCCTGTCCCTGTACTCACATGGCCGTGGACTCCTCGGCGTGGTGGCCTGGGGGGCGGATGACGGCAAAGCCATTCTGGGGGACAGAGAGAGGGACACAGTGGGACACAAAGGAAGGTGTGGGACACAGAGGGACACGTGGGACACAGAGAGACACATGTGGGACACAGAGGAACGCATGTGGGACACAGAGGAACGCATGTGGGACACAGAGGGACACATGTGGGACACAGAGGAACACATGTGGGACACAGAGAGACGCGTGTGGTACACAGAGAGACACATGTGGGACACAGAGGGACGCGTGTGGGACACAGAGGGACACATGTGGGACACAGAGGGACGCGTGTGGGACACAGAGGGACACATGTGGGACACAGAGGAACGCGTGTGGGACACAGAGGAACACATGTGGCACACAGAGGGACATGTGTGGGACACAGAGGGACATGTGTGACACCAGCACATGCACAGGACAGAGCAGCAGGTGCAGGGAGGCAGTGACAGTGACAGTGACACGCGCTCACCTTGACCTCCCCTGCGGCCACCTTGAAGGCCAGCTCGAGCAGGCAGCCCACGGCCGTGCGCACCGCGCTGGACGAGTGCAGCTCGTTCCACACCGTGTCACTGTCCACCTGAGGGGACACCGCGGGTCAGTGGGGCCCGGCCGGCCTGGGGACACCCCCCCGGACCCCCAGACTCACCCCAATGCCCCCACACGGCAGCACCGCGTACGTCTTCGGAGTGATGGGACCTGCAGAGTCAAGGGGATCCCGTGGGATAAGGGCACCTCCGAGCACCCCAAAGGATTGGGAACCCCAGGGGACAGAAAGATCTCATGGGAGAGGGATATCCCAGGGGATCCTGTGGGATAAAGGGACCTCCGAGCACCCCAAAGGATTGGGAACCCCAGGGGACAGAAATATCTCATGGGAGAGGGATATCCCAGGGGATCCTGTGGGATAAGGGCACCTCCGAGCACCCCAAAGGACTGGGAACCCCAGGGGACAAGGAACCCATGGGACAGGGGGAACCGCAGGCACCCCAAGGGATAGCAAACCCCAGGGGACAGAGGGATCCCAAGGAACAGGGGAGCAAGGTGACCCCAGCTCCAAAGGGGGGTCCCAGCACCCACCCAGCAGCTTCTTGCTGTCCAGTTTCTGGCGGTTCAGGGGGCTGGTGCCGTAGAGCAGCGTGTGGTGCTCCGAGTGCACCGTCTGGATCTCCTCCAGCGTCGCCTTCCTGCCCCGGATGCGCTGGGGAGGGGCACAGGCTGAGCCCCCACGCCCCCCAGGAGCCACCCCGACCCCCCCGGGGCGCGGGGAGACCCTCACCTCGCACTTGCCGAGCAGCCCTGTCTCCTGCAGCCGCGACCAGATGCTCTGGATGCGGCCGGCGTGCTCGGGGTGGATGGTGGTGTTGCCGCAGGTGCACTGGTGCTTCAGCATGAAGGTGTCGTACACCACCCCTGGGCACACACAGCTGGCACCCCAGGGACGGCCACCCCCGCGGGGAGGGCATCCCAGGGGACATGGAGACCCCCGGAGGTGTTGGGAACCCCAGGGGATTGGGAACCCAAAGGACAGGGGCACCCCTGGGCACCCCAAGGCACCGTGACACCCCCAAGCCCACCCAGGAATGGGACACTCGGGGGGCTGTGGGCATCCCTGGGGTCTCCCATGGGACAGGAGCCCCCCCGTGTCACCCCAAGGGACGCAGGACCCCAAGGGACAGGAGCCCCGGACCCCCCCAAGTGCCAGGGCACCCTTCGGGACAAGACCACCGCCCCCCCCCAGTGTCCCCAGGGTCCCCAGTGTCATACCTGTGGTGAAGAGGTGCTTGGGGGGCCCCTCGGGCTGGGGGGGCTTGACGCTGGCGGGGGACGATTGGGTGCGGGCGAGGGCAGGGTGGGGCAGAGCCAGGACCCCCAGGGGGGGCGCGGGGAAGAGCTGCAGCGGCGCCTCGGGGTACACCTGGGGGGACCCCACGCCGTCAGCCCCCACGGCTGGGGGGTGGGGATGAGTCACGGCAGGGGACGGGGGGGTCACGGCGCGGGGGCGGCGGGGACAGGGGACAGAGGGGGGGATGAGTCACCGACCCTCCGAGTCATCGCTGCGGCAGCAGGGGGGGCCGGGCCCCCAAAAATGGGAGGGGGGACACAACACGGCTGGGGGAGAGCAGGGGGTGCTCGTGCAAAGGGGGCACAGTGCTGGATTGGGGGGATTGGGGGCCGGGGGGGATTTGGGCCCCCCCAGAGTCTCACCTGCTTGTAGGTGACTCCCAGCTCAGTGACGTCGGGGTCCCCAGTGGCCTCGGCCTCGTCCCCGCTGTCACCCGGCTCTTGGCAGCCCTCAGGGTCCTGCAGCTGCTCCGGGGGGTCCCCGGCCTCTGGGGACACGAGGGGGGCGCCGAGGGGGGGCCCGGGGGGGCCTCTCTCACCCGGGGGGGGCGATTGCTGCTCCGTCAGCTCCTCCTCCGTCTCCTCGGGGTGGGTGGGGGGCTGCCGCGCCAGCTCCGCCCCCTTGGGGAGCAGCTGGGGGGCACAGGGGTTAAGTGACCCCCCCACACACACCCCGTGTCTGCCCCACGGTCACCCCACACCCACCCCACATCACCCAGCACCCACCCTGCCCCTATCCCATGCCCCACTCACCCCACACAGCTTTGCCCAGTCCCTCCCCAGTCTCCCCTCCTCTGCCTCAGTTTCCCCTGTTCCCACTCCCCCCCCCCCACTGCATTCTGGGGGTTAGGGGGTGTCGGGGTGCCCCACAGCTACCCAGCATCCCCCCCACCTCCCATTCCCCCCATTTCCACCCCAGACCCATCCCAAACCCCACCAGCACCCCATACCCCATTCCCACCCCACACCGGCCCCATGCCCACCCAGTGCCAGCCCCACGCCCCCCCGTGCCCCCCCGTGCCCCCCAGCCCACCTTGCCCAGCTGGACCTGCTGCTTGTCGAGGAAGTGGTGCTGGAGGGAGCCGTGGGGCAGGGCCTGGGGGCTCTGGGGCAGGGGGGACGACTGCGTGCGGCTCAGGGGTCGGTGCCGCGGCAGTTTGCTCCCGCGGGGACCCCCCCCGCGCTCGGCTGTCACCAGCGGGGACTGTCCGTGCAGGGGCACTGCGGGACACGCTGTCACTGGGGCGCCCCACGCCCCCCGAGCCCCCCAGCGAGGCCGGGGAGGGTGGGGGCTGTACCGGGGGCAACTGGGGAGGGACTGGGGAAAAGCAGGACAAGACTGGGGGAACTGGAGAAGGGTGGGAAGGAAAGTGGGGCAGGCCCGAGGGGTGAAGTGGGGCAGGCCCGGGGGTCCCGGGGGTCTCACCAGCAATGAGGGTGCTCTGCTGCCGCGCCTGCTCCAGCAGCAGCACGTGCTGCAGCAGGGACGGGGGTCCGGCCGGGGGGTCCCCGTCCAGGGCCACCCCCAGCAGGCACCCCGGGATCGAGGACGTGCTCAGGAACTTCCCGGTGAGGGCGGCCCCGGGGCGCAGCGGGGACACCCCCGGGGTCACCCCCGGCCGCTCGCCCTCCGCCTGCGGCGACAGCTTGGGGGACGCCTGTGGGGACAGGGGTGGCACTGGGGGTCCCCACATGGCCCCGTGGGGTGCCAGGTCCCCGTGCCACCCCCAGCAGGGTCCCCACAGCCCCACTGTAGGGTGCCAGGTCCCCGTGCCACCCCCCACTGTGTCCCCGTATCCCTCCCATGGGTCCCAGGTCTCCGTGGGGTCTCCCCATCCCCACCGCGGGGTCCCCATGTCCCCCTGTCCCCAGAGAGTTCTCACATTCCCTCTGTGGAGTTCCAGGTCCCCGTGCCACCCCCCATGGGGTTCCCGTATCCCCGCCATGGAGCGCCCAGTCCCAGTGCCACCCGCCACAGGGTCCCCGTGCCCCCCACTCACGGGGAGGTGGGCGCTGGTGACGGTGACAGTGGCCTGCAGCCCCAGGGACAGGTTGGGCAGCGACGGGGACGTGTAGAGGCTGAGCTGGGCCCCGTCCAGGGCCAGGGCGCGGGGCTGGGGCAGGAGCTGCTGTGGCACCACACGGCAAACACGGCATCAGCACGCGTGGGGACACGGCACGCGCTCAGCACGCCCCGCACACACGCGTGTCCCCGTCCCCGTCCCATCCCGGCCATACCTCGCTGTGGATGTTGGGGACAGAGGCGGCCAGGCCGTTGTGGGCACCGTGGGAGCTGTTGGGGGAGCTGGGCCCCGACCCGGGGGCGCTGCTGCAAACCGACGACACTGCGGCACACGCGTGTGTCACACGGGGCACGGGGACACCGCAGCACACACGTGCGTCACACACTGACACCGCGGCACACGCGTGTGTCACACGGGGCACAGGGACACCGTGGCACATACGTGTGTCAGACAACGACACCGTGGCAAACGTGCGTCATGCACTGACACCATGGCACACATGTGTGTCACACACTGACACTGCGGCACATGCGTGTGTCCCACATGGCACGGGGACACCATGGCACACGTGTGTGTCACGAACTGACACTGCGGCACACGCGTGTGTCACACGGGGCACGGGGACACGGTGGCACACGTGTGTCACACACTGACACTGCGGCACATGCATGTGTCACACGAGGCACGGGGACACGGCGGCACACGTGTGTCACACACTGACACTGAGGCACACGCGTGTGTCACACGGGGCACGGGGACACCGCAGGACACACGTGTGTCAGACACTGACACTGGAGCACACGCATGTGTCACACACAGCACAGCGACACCGCGGCACATGCGTGTGTCACACACGACACAGGCACAGCACGGCACACATATGCATCACACATGCTACAGGGACACCGTGGCACTTGTCTGTCACATACGGCACCGAGATACTGCAGCACGTGTGTCACACACAGCACAGGGACCAACACTCCACCTTGTACACATGTGTATCACACACTGACACCGCAGCACACGCGTGTCACACACTGACACAGGGACTGACACCCCCCCTCGTGCACACGCGTGCGTCACCCCAGCCTCGGCAGCCCCAAGAGGCCACAGGGCTCTGGGGACACACCCAGTGACTTGGGGACACCGAGGCAGGCCGCGCGTCCCACCCGTGACCCCAGCCCGTGTCCCCACGCGTGTCCCGGACGCACCGGTGATCTCCACGTGGCGCTTGCGGAAGGCGCTGAGCACGGAGCCGTCGCGGCGCCGCAGGAGGGGACTGCTCCTCCGCTCCGCCACCTTCTGCTTCAGCCGCGACCGCACCTTCAGGTTGGGCTCCGAGGCTGGGGACCCCGAAACGTGTCACCCGAAACGTGTCACCACCCCTGCGGGTGTGTCACGCCCCCGCCCGCCGGCACCCACCGGTTTTCCGGAGCGGGAAATCATCTCGGCCGTCGTAGGTGCCGAGGAGGGGGAGCTTGTAGGATGGGGGGGTCCCCGGGCTGCCGGTCTGGGGGGGGGAACTCTGGTCCAATGACGTGTGGTGAGCCCTGGGGGGGCGAAGGCGGCAGAGACCCCATCAGGACACCTGGGCCCACCCCGCGGTGCTTTGGGGGGGTCCTGGGGGTCACCTACCAACATTTGGGGTGCTGGGGGAGGGAATGGTTGGGGGCGCCGGGGCCTGGCTCCTTCGTCTTGCTGAGCAGGAACTCCTGGAGCTTCAGCTTCACCTCCGTGCTGGCGATGGCGCCTGGGGGGACAGAGGGGTCAGGGGAGCAGCACACCCCCCACAGAATCCCCCAGACCCACCGTCCCCCCCAGCACACCGTACCCCATTCCCTCCACCCCCCAGCCTCACCCCCCCGCCCCGCTCACTGTCACGGCCGCGCTCCTTGGGGCGCAGGCTCTGGAGCTGCTCCAGGCGCTGCTGCTCCAGCTCCTGCCGCTCCCGCTGCCGCTGCTGCTCCAGCTCCTGCTGCCGCCGGGCGGCCAGGGCCTCCTGCTGCTGCTGTGGGGCGGGGGGCACCGCGATGGGACCCCCGCGGCACAGCGCTGCCCCTCCTCCTCTCCGGCTCCCAGGGTGACCCCCCAGCCCCAGCAGCCCGAGGAACAGGGTGGCCTATGGCTCTGGGACCCCCAGCGCCCCCCAAGAGCTCCCTCACCCCAGAGCAGCGATGCCCCACAGCTCCATCGCCCTCCACCAGCGACATCCCACAGCTCCATCACCCTCCACCAGTGACACCCCACAGCTCCATCACCCCCCGTCAGTGACACCCCACAGCTCCATCGCCCCCCGTCAGTGACACCCCACAGCTCCATCCCCCCGGTGTCCCTCCACAGCTCCATCCCCCCGGTGTCCCCCGCCCAGCTCCATCCCCCCGGTGTCCCTCCACAGCTCCATCCCCCCGGTGTCCCCTGCCCAGCTCCATCACCCTCCATCAGTGACACCCCACAGCTCCATCCCCCCAGTGTCCCCCCACAGCTCCATCCCCCCAGTGTCCCCCCACAGCACCAGCTCCATCAGTGCTCCTCCCCACAGCTCCACCCCCAGATCAAGACACCCCACATCTCCATCCCCCAGCCCCTCCTGCCCCCAGCCGTGCCCCCCAGGCTCCGCTCTCACCTTGAGGTGCTTCTGGAGCTGGACCTGGTGCTGGCGGGTGAGGTGCTCGTGCTGCTTCTGGAACTCGGCGAAGAGCAGCTGCTTCTGGAGCTGCTGCTGCTGCTTCAGGGCCACCAGCTCCCGCTGCAGCTGCCGCTCCCGCGCCGCCGCCAGCCCCGCGTCCACCCCCGCCTCGGGCCCCGGCCCCTCCGGCCCCTCCGGCCCTGCCGGACACAGCGGGTCAGGGGGAAGGGATGGGGGCACTGCGGGAATGGCGGAGGGGCTGGGAGCTGCTTAAGGGGCAGTTTTGGGGGGTCAGGGGGTGCTGAGAGTACTTTGGGGGTGTCTTAGGGGTGATGGGGGGCGGGACTCGCTTAAGGGGCACTTTTGGGGTGTTCCGAGGGTGGGGGGAGTCAGTGGCAGTTTGGGAGGGGCTGAGGCTTGTTTGGTGCAGTTCGGGGGCTGCTGGGGGGGTGGCAAGGATCAGCCCCTCCCAGGAAGCCCTCGGGGGTCTCCCCCCAGCCCCAACCCCCTGGATCAACCCCCACCTCAGTTAACGCCCCCCCCCCCCAAAATAAAAACAGGGAGACCCCAATGCAAACCCCTCCACCTGCAGCACACCCCGACCAACCCAGAGCGCTGGGGGGGGACAAGCCCAACCCCCAAACATCCCCCCGCAGCCACCGGGGGGCACAGACCCCCAGCAGCAGAGGACAGGAGCGGAGGGGGGGCCGTCCCCACGCAAACAGGAAGGCGGGGGCGGGGGGCACGCGGTGCATGTTAATGAGCCCCCCCAGCCCCAGCCCCACCTGGCGCGGTCGCACGTCGGGCACTGACGTGTCCCCGCGCGGACCCACGGACGTCACCGTGCACGGGGGGGCACCCCCGCCCCCGGCTCTGACAGAGCCCCCCAAGGACAGCCAGCCCCCCCCACCCAGCCCACCAGGCCCCCTTGTCCAGCCCCCCCAGGACCACACAGCCCCCCAGAGAAGCAGCACCCCCAAGCACCCCCTGTCCCAACCCCCCCAGGATCACACAGCCCCCAAAGCACCCCCTGTCCCAACCCTCCCAGGACCACACAGCCCCCCCAGGACCACACAGCCCCCCCAGAATCACACAGCCCCCCCAGGATCACACAGCCCCCCTCCCCAATTCAGCCCCAGAGGGTTTGGCTCTCCCAGGGGGATTTGGGGAACACTGGGGTACTCCTGCAGCCCCCAAAGCTGCCAGTCCCAATCTGGGGCACCCGAAGGGCCCTGCTGGGTGTCGGGGTGCAGGGGGGCGTGTCAGCACCCAGCCCTTCGGGGGGCAGCACTCAGGAGGGGTAAAAGAGGGGCCCCCAGAGGTGCCAAGGCAGCACTCTGGGGTCGGGGTGGCTTTGGCTGGTGCCACCACCCCACCCTGCATCCTGTAGCACCCCCATGAGGGACAGGGGCTGCTTAACCCCTCGCTGCCCAGAACCCCCCCAGCCGGAAGGTCCCCCCAGCACGTCCCCATGGGCACAATGGGGATGCCTCACGGAATGGGGACATGGGAGGGGCTGGGGACCTCCTGATCCACCTCAGCTACGGAGGGCAGCACCCCAGGGCTGGGGCACCTGTCCCTGCACACCTGTCCTGCACACCTGTCCCTGCACACCTGTCCTGCACACCTGTCCTGCACACCTGTCCTTGCACACCTGTCCCTGCACACCTGTCCTGCACACCTGTCCTTGCACATGCACTCGTGTGAGGGGAGCCCTTGCTCTCACACACCTGACTGCACTCGTGCAAGGGGAGCAGCTCCCCCCCATGCACACCCCTGCAAACTTCTGGGGGATGGCACCAGGTTTTGGGGGTGTCTCTGGGTTTTGGGGGCACGGGGGGCCGCCCCCCACTCACCTGGGGTGGGCAGGGCAGCGTGCAGTGGGACGCGGGGCAGGAGCTCCAGCGGGGGCTCACGGCCGGACCCCCCATCTGCAGAGAGACACCCGGGACCCCCTGAACGGGCTGGGAATTGCGGGGGCCTGGGGGCCACCTGCACCCCCAAACCCAACCTCAGCTCCCCCCCCAGCGGGTGGGGGTGGGGAGATGCTGGTTGGGGGTCAGGGAGCATCCCTGGGGTTTGGGGTGATGGGAGCAGTGCAGCCCCCCCAGTGCAGGCAGGGCAGGGCTGAAGGGTCCCCCCTCACCCACGCTCCCCCCCCATGCCCCCCCCATCCAAGCTATTCTCTCTGGCGCCTGGAAATAGCCAGCGCACGGGAGGAGCCGGCTATAAATAGGGAATTGTGCCGGGGGGGGCCACGACAGATCCCGCGGGAGGGGGCGCGCTGTGTCCCCCCCCGACACCCAGCTGCACCCCCGAACTACCCCGGGGCTGAGGGACACGGGCTGCCCTGGCTGAGGGGGCCTGGGATCCCCACGACCCCCCCATCCCCATCCCACCCCCCCCATCCCCCTAATTGCCAGGGACGTTAATCCGCATCAGCTCTGCCGGGAATAAAATCTGGGATGTGCCGGGGGGGATTAGCCCCCACTTTGGGAAAATGAAGGCAGGCGACCCCCCCACCCCACTCAAGACCCCCTGACCACCCCAGCAAGACCACCCCAAGAGGGGCTGGGGGGGCACAGATGCCAGCTCAGCACATTTCCCGCCGGATCAGTGTCCCCAGGTGGCTCTGCAGGGCCACGCCGGGGAGGGTGACAATGTGCTGAGGTGCGGAACCCCCCGTTCTGGGGACGGGGACCTCCCCCCGCTTACGGGGACCCCCCCAGCATCCCGGCCCCGCTGCCCCGGCCGTGCGTAACCCCCCCGGCACCGCCACGTTTATTTACCACGCGTTAATCCCAAGCCAAGACTTTTAATAGCTTGGATATTTCTGGGACACCCCCCGCCCCCCCCCGCTGCCCCCCCCGGGGTGCTTTGGGGCTTGACGTCAGCCCGGCTATTTCTGGTGCTGCCAGCGGGCAGGAGGCCGCGGGAATGGGCCCTCCTGGCTCCCGGACCCCCTCCTGGCTCCCGGACCCCTTCCCGGCTCCGGGACCCCCTCCCCGGTGGTCGGACCCCCATTCCAACTCCCAGAGCCCTTTCCCAGCTCCCATGGCAGGGCAGAGGGGTGACCCAGCCCGTGGAGTCCCCTCCAGAGGTGGGGGCACATCTGGGGGATGGGAGACCCTCAGGGAGATGGGGAGAACAGTGGGGACCCCCAGGAACTCCGTGAGGGAAGGAGGGAGCAAGGGGGCTGCACCCCAGGACGGGAGCGGCACCCACGGGACCCCCCAATTTTGGGATAGGCCTGGGAAAAGGCTGCAGCTGAGGAGCCCTGGGGGCAACAGAGACCCCAAGGGTTGATTGGGGACTGCTGAGCTCGGGGGTGGCCTCTGCCACACCCCCGATGGCCCCAGCCCAGCTGAGACCTGCCCAACTCATCACAGCACCCCCGAGGGGTCCCCAAACCCCTCCAGCCAGACCCAAAGCCACAGCCGGGAGGGGTCTCCAAGGAAAGTGCCCCAGAGTTGGCAGAGGCAGCCAGGCCGTGTCCCTGTGCCGCCGTGTCCCCGTGCCACCGCGCCGCGTGCCAGCCCCGTGCCAGGCACGGCCGGGCGACGCTCCAGCCCTGCGGCCGCTCCAAAAATACCGGCGGGCGGCTCACAGCGGGGGGGTTGGGGACAGAGGGAACACACACCCCCGGCCCAACCGGCGGCGGGTCCCTCCAGCGGGACACGGGGCTCTGCCACCGCCCCGGGCCTCAGTTTCCCCTCCAGAGGCCGCGGTGTCGGCGCTGCCGCGTGTCCCCTTGGGGGGGACATGAGCGCATCCAGATGTCGCCAGAGTTCCCACCGGGATAATTACAGGGCGGCTCTGCCGGGGAGCCAGCGGGAGCTGGGACAGCACGGGCACGGCCCTCGCGGTCACCATGGCTGTCCCCATGCGCGGCACCGCGGGGACCCCGGGGGGCCGCGGGGACCCGCCCCCGGTGGCATAAAGAGCCACGTGTGAGCCATGCCACGACAGTGACAGGAGCCGTGCCTCAGTTTCCCCCCACAGCAGGAGGATGCTGAGGGTCTGGGAACACTGGGAAGAGGGAGGGGGTATGGGCTGGGATAACCGGGGAGGGGGCAGCTGGCACAGCCCCAGTGCCCCCCGGTACCCTCATCTGGCACAGATGTGCCATGCTGGATGGGACGCTGCTGTGGCCCCCCGTACCCCAATCCCTGGTGGGTGCCACAGTGAGGGGCTTCGGGGCCACAGCAGGGACAGGAGGGACGTGGCTGTGACCAGGCTGTGGCACCGGGCACAGCGCTGGGCAGAGGGGCAGGTGCCCAGCACACGGTGTGGTGCCCAGCGGGGTGCAGCCCCCCCGGCCCGGGGTCCGGGGTCTCACCTGTGTCGCTCTGGGGGTCCATGGTGGCCGGCGGGTGCCAGGGGGGCTCGGAGAGGCGCGTGTCCGTCAGCACCGGCCGGGGCACCGGGGCTGTGCCCGCGCCGCCCGGGAGCCCTGCGGGACCAAGCGCCTGTCAGCACCCCAGGACCCCCAAAATCCCCCCCAGGATCAAATGGGGGGGTTGGAGCCCTCACTGAGCACCCCGAGCATCCACCCGCGGCAGGATGTGGCCCCACTCCCCTCTGCTGACCCCCCACATGGGGGGGCCTGTGGGCACCCCCAGAAGGGACCTGGGGGCACAGGGGGGACCTGGGGGGATCGGCAGCGTTACACAAGGCTCTGCAGGAAAAGGGGGGGCTCCACAGAGAGGGAGCTCGGGGGGATGGCAGGGCAGGACTCCCCAGCCGTGCCACCGCACAGCGAACACGGGCGGGACCCTCCTGAGGACATGGGTGGAGGGGGGACACACGCCGAGCCCCCCGAGAGGTCCCCGGTGCTGCAGCCCCCCCAGACCTAGGCAGCGCCCCGAGATGAGGGTCTGGGGGTGTCACCCACGAGGGCCACGCGGCGGGACGGACCCCACGGGGGCACACGGCACTCGCGCTGCCGGCGGCGCTTGGCCGGCGCGGTGCAGCGGGGCCCCCCGGCCCCCCCGCCCGCGAACGGGCCGCGCTGCGGAGCCGCCGCCGAGCTGGCGCACGGGCCCCCCGACACTGCAGAGCCCCCCGGCACCGCAGGGCCCCCGAGGGCACAGGGACCCCCCCACCGCACGGTGCAAAGCCCATCGCACCGGGACCCCGGACCGCACCGGGACCCCGACCCGCGCCGACCACCCCGGACAGAAGCGGGACCCCCCGATCCGCAGCGGGACCGCTCACTGCAGGGCCCCGCGGAATCGCACCGGGACCCCTGAAACTCGAGGGCTCCCCCGAACTGCACGGGGCCCCCGCCAGACTGCAGGGCCCCCCCATCGCACGGACTCTCCCGCCTCGAGCCGCACCGGGACCCCGGAATGCGCAGGACCCCTCCCCCACCGGCACTGGGGTCCCCTCTTGCAGCCCCCGGACCGAACCGCACCGGGACCCCCATTGCAGCTCCCCTCGACCCGCACTGGGCCCCCCCACTGCAGCCCCCCCAAACCACACCAGGGTCCCTATTGCAACCCCTCCCGCGAGCCCACCAGGGTCCCTATTGCAACCCCTCCCGCGAGCCGCACGGGGCCCCCCCTGCAGCCCCCGATCCGCACAGGGGTCCCCCCTTTGCAGCCCCCCAAAACCGCACAGGGGTCCCTCCACTGCGGGGCCGCCCCGCTCCGCAGGGCGCAAAGTCCCTCACCCCAGGCCCCCCAACCGTGCAGTGACCCCGCAGCGGATCCCAGCCCCGCCGCACAGACCCCCCCGCCCCAAACCGCACCGGACCTCCGGTATCGCAGCCCCCCCGCTCCTGCACGGAGCCCCCCCGGACCCGCACGGGGGACTCCGAAACCGCAGCTTCCCCCCAGCCGCAGCCCCCCCGGCCCGATCTCGTGCCCCCGGTGCCCCCGCGGGTCCCCCCGTACCTGGGGTCCCCCCGGTGCCGCCCGGCGCGCGCCCCGCCGCCCCCCCGCCTCCTCCTCCATCTTCGCCGCGCGGCCCCGCCCGCCCCGACAACAACATTCGGTGACGTCACTCGATGTCACGTGACGGCGCCCGACGCTAAAAATAGCCCCGCGCGCGGCCCCCCGAGGGGGCGGGGCTAAAGAGGGGGCGGGGCCTAAAGGGGCCTTAAAGGGGCCGCGGGGCGAGTGAGTGTGAAATGGTGTCAGTGTGTGACGGTCCCTGCGTGTGCAAGGTCACACGTGTGTGCATGAGCGTGCGACACTCACATAAATGTGAGTGTATGTGACAGGGCGACGTGCCGTGGGACGCGCACGCGCCACAGGCTGTTCTGCCCCACGCACGCGTGTGCACACACAGGAGCTTGGTGTGCACTCTTGCACACGAGTGCATGAACATGCACGAGAGAACACGCGTTTGTAACAGGCCAGCCGGGAAATCACAGCAGGGCACACGCGTGCTCTGTGCCCACGTGCAGCTGCACATCGGCCTGTGACACACACAGGACACAGGACGCGCGACATGCACGCGTGCAGGACACACACAAACACACCCGTGTGCCAGGGACAAACACACACATGTCCAAGACACACACGGACCCACGTTTGTGCAGGACACACACGCAGACACACGCGTGTGCCCTGGCCGGCCGCAGCACCTGCTCGTGCCCTTGCACACGCGCGTGTGTGGGTGTAGCAGGCCCGGCGTGGGGGGGGTCACTCAGCGTGTGCCGCGGGGGCGTGCGGGGATGAATCACGCCGGGCCGGGGCCGCGCTGAGTCACCGGTGGCGCCGCGGGGCCCGGCAGGGTGACGCGGGGCACACGCGTGTGCACATGTGACACGCGCGGGCCAAGGGGTGCGTGGCCCTTTAAGGGGCGCGGCCGCGCTTCCTGCCCGCCGCCAGGCGGCGCGCGGCGCCGCAGGGGAAGTTCCGCCCCTTCCCCGGGGACCCGGGTTCGAGTCCCGGCCCCGCCGCTTCCGCCTCCGGGGCCGGGCCGGGGTCGCGCCGCTGCCATGGTAACGGGCCCGGGGGGACGGCGGCGGTTTTGGGGTCCCCTGGGAGAGATCTGGGGTCTCCACGGCGGGGCCACGGAGGGCCCCGTAAAGGGATCACTGAGGGTGAGGGGGGCGGGCCCGGGGTCCCCTCGGCGAGGTCTGGGGTCCTTCCGGGGGCCCTCGGTGACCCCGAAGATCCCACGGTGGAGAGCTCCGGGATCACCGCGGGACCCCCGGCTGGTTGTGTCCTTCCCAGCCCCATTCTTCCCCCTTTTCCCACAGTCCTGCCACTTCCAGAAGCTTTTTGGGACCGACGGAGAGCTGGAGGATGAGGTGAGGGACCCCGCGATGACCTGGGGACCCCCAGAACTGCGATCCCCCAGACTGACCGCGTCTGTCACCCCGTGGGTAATTCTGGGCAGCACACGGAGCTGTTTGGATTCACACAGCTGTTTATTTTCCCACAGGATTTCCTCTCTGCTGTGGAAGACGCAGAGAACCAATTTGCGATCCCCGGACATTCCTCACCCAGCGTCGTCCCAGTTCCTCCCAGTAAACCCCATCCCAGTAAAGCCCCCAGCCTCAGGCCCCTCGCCGGGCAGGAGGAGCATCCCGTGGGATTGCAGGGACCCCCATCCCGGGGAGCAGCGCCCCAGGATGAGCTGGACAATGACCTTTTCCTGGCTGCCTGCAGGGAGCTGGAGGGGGCCGGCACTGCCCCGGTGCCCCCCGGGCGCAGGGAGAAGCCCCCCTGGAAATGCCCGGGGAAGGAGAACACTCAGGAATGTGGGATCCCCAAAAAGCTCAGGGTGGGAGAGGAGCTGATCCCCGGCTCCGGGGGGGTGCAGGACAGGCAGGGCCCCCTCCCCAGTCCCAAGCTGGTGCTGCGGCCCAGCACGGCTGGAGCCTGTGCCCCCAGACCCCCTCCTGCCATGGGAAAGCCGGGGAGCTCCGGAGGGTCCAGCGCTGCTCCGGGGGCTCCGTCCCTGAGGCCTTTCCCAGCTTCCGTGGGAGGGAGCAGCTCCTCGGTGCCCTGGACCCCCCCAGCACAGAGCTGCCCCCAGCCCCGGCTGCCCCCCAGACCCCCGTCGGGCCCCCCCAGCTCCGTGGAGCCTGCGAGGCCTCCCCTCCGGCAGCCCCCTGGCTTCCCGAATCCCCCTGCAGCTCCCAGCACTCCCGGCCCCCCGAACCCCCCCGTGGTCACCAACCACCTGGTGCAGCTGGTGACAGCAGCCAGCAAAGCCCCCGGGGGACCCCCCCGAGCCCCCCAGCGCAGGGAGAGCCGGCGCTTCCCAGGGCCTGCCGGGATCCTGCCCCAGCAGGTGGGTGATGGGCATGGAGACTGGGCGGAGATGAGGGTGGGGTTGGATGGAAACGGGATTGGGACTGGATGAGAATGGCATAGGGATGGAGATGGGAACGAGATGGGGTCAGGAATGGGATGAGGGATGGGATGGGATGGGATGGGATGGGATGGGATGGGATGGGATGGGATGGGATGGGATGGGATCCATGGGATGGGATGGGATCCATGGGATGGGATGGGCAGGGCGCAGTTGATGAAGCAATGCAAACCCCTGGACGTCTCTCCCTCTCCCACAAGCACTCTGGGAAGCTGCTGGAGGAGATCCTGGTTTCTGCTCCCCAAACTCCGGCTCACGGGGCTGTGGCGAAGCCGCGGGCTCAGGTAATCCACCCCTGTCCTAGTCCGGCAGATCCTGGGGGGAATCCTGGGGGTCCCAGAGCGGGATGCTGAGTGAGCAGGGAGCCCTTGATTCTCCATGACCGTGGGTGTCCCTGACTCCAGGCACTGCCCAGCTCCCAGCTGCCCACGGAGGAGGATTTTGGGAAGGGGCCCTGGCTGGCCATGAAGACAGAGCTGGGGCTGGATGAGAGGGACCCCGGCTGCTTCCTGCACACCTACAGCGTGGTCATGGTGCTCCGCAAGGTGAGGGCAGCCCAGGATTCGGCTTCCTGCTCTTCCCTCACCCCCTGGAGTTGCTTTTAGGGCTGGGAATCTGTGGGGAGGGGCCAAGCTGGGCGGAGCACAGACATCCACGTCCCCATAGGTGACAAGGGTTGTGGAATCCCAGAATATCCCACACGGGAAGGGCCCCACGAGGATCATGGAGCCCAACTCCCGGCCCTGCCCCAGGTTATCCCAAAATCCCCATTGTGCTGTGCAGGCAGCCCTGAAGCAGCTCCCAAAAAACAAGGTTCCCAGCATGGCTGTGATGATCAAGACCCTGAGCAGGAGCAATGCTGGTGCTGGCGCTGTGTTCCGGGACCCCACAGGTGAGTGGGGCCGTACCTGTGCCCAGGTGGGGCTCCCACCCATGGCTCTGGGGCTCATGGATCCTGTCCTCATTCCCAGGGGAGATGCAGGGCACGGTGCACCGGCTGCTGCTGGAGCAGAGGCAGAGCGAGCTCCGGGCTGGCTCCGTGCTGCTCCTGAGGCAGGTGAGGAGAGCTGCAGCTTATCCCACAGGCAGTGGGATCTCACCCTGGATGTGGGGAACTGCTGCGGTGGTGATACAGCACATCCCCTGTCCTATTCCCCATCCCATTGCACTCTGGAATTGTGAATGTAAATATGAGGATAAGGGGATGAGAGGAACTAGCGTGTTCATATAGTACATCACCGTTCCCATTCCATAGCACCCTGGGACTGCAGATATAAAAAAAGGGTTTCCCACAGTTTTACACCTTGACTTTTTCTCAAATATTGCTAAAATTTCACCCTTCATCCTAAAATTTCCATAAATGGGGAACCGTAACTTTGGAGTGTTATCCAGGAGCTGTTCTGCAGGTGGGAGCCAGAGCTGGCTCTGCCTCCTCTCTCTGCCCTCCCTGCAGGTCGGGGTCTTCTCGCCCTCCCACCGCAACCACTACCTCAACGTGACCCCCAACAACCTGCTCCGGATCTTCCCTCCAGAGCCCGAGGGCTGCTCCCCCCAGCAGGTGAGGGGGGGACACTGCTGGTGGCCCTGGGGGGGTGCTGGGACCCCCCAAGGGGGTCTGGGCCATGGGGACCCTCAGGAGGAAGGGGGAGGGATGGAGAAGTCCCCCAATAATTCATCCCCACTGGGGTTTGCAGGTCCTTGCCCAGGCTGAGCTGATCCTGGACCCCCCCGCACAGTCCCCCCAGGGTGTCCCTGCTGCTGAGGACTGGGGACAGTCAAGGACAAGTGGCCCCAGCACAGAGCAGTGTCCTGGGGGCTTAGCCCTGAGCCCACCGAGCTCTGGTCCTGGCCAGGAAGATCCAGTGGGAGCTGATGGATGTGACATGGGTGAGTCAGAGCCACTCCGGGAGGGAAGGAAAAGCTCCGTATCCTGTGGAAAACAGGGCCTGGTTCCCAACCTGAGCAATTCCATGATCCTATATACCCCTAAAACTCACGGATCCTGTCCCGCTGTGCCATGCAGATGACCTGGATGGGCTCCTGGGAGAGCTGCCCGAGGATTTCTTCTCGGCTGCGGCACAGGCTGACTGCGGCTGAGCCTGGGAGCTGCTGTGAGGGTGACGGTGCTGAGGAGCAGGTGACACACCTGCCACCCACCTGCTCCTCTCTCTCTCTGACTGTGGTGTTTGCTGCGGAGCCAAGAGCTGTGGGGTCCCGGGTGGGGACACGGCACCCTCAGTGCTGTCCCCACTGCTCTGGGCACAGTGGCCCCTGTTGCTCCCAAACCTGCATTAAAGGGCTGTTTTGTTTTCTGCATCACCTGTGTCCTCCTGTGTCACCCTCTGTCCCTTCCCTAGGGTGTCCCTGCTTTCCCTGGGCAGGAGGGGCCATTCCCCCCCAGTCCCAGAGCCCCACAGGGTTGGTGGGTCCCCAGATCCCACCCCATGGGACGTCCCCAGCTCGGCTCCACCAACAAGTTAAACTCTCTGGCACCCCGTGACTCTGTTTACCACCCAGGAGTTATTTATAGGGCCCCTGGCTCTGGGATTTGATTCCACATCCGTGTGTGGGGCACAGCCCTATTTATAACCCCCAGGCGCAGGGCGCCGCTCGCTGCCCCCCAAGTCCCCCCTGCCCTCCTGCGGTGCCCATGGCCCACGAAACCTTCGCCTTCAGCTCCTCGGCGCTGCGCTCGCTGCGGCTGCAGCGGGAGCTGCTGGAGCGGGAGGATCGCCGGCGAGCCCTGGCCCGGGAGTCAGCCTCACGCCGCTTCCTGCCCGGGAGCCCCCGCGCCCCCCCGAGCCCCCCCAGACGGCGCCAGTTCTGCCGCGACCCTGCCGTGCACAACGCCCTCTATGCCGGGGACCTGCCCCGCGTCCAGAGCATCTTCAGGGACGAGGCCACCACGAATTTGGTGCTGGAGATGGTCAGCGAGGAGCTGGTGTGGTCACCGGAGCAGGGTACGGGGCTGGGAGTCCTTCCTTTCTTCTCCCTTCCCTCCCCTTCCCCCTGCAAAATAAGTGGGGAGCCGAGGAAAGGGGTGACAGGTGGGGGTGCAGCTCCAGGTGGGCTGGGGGGAGCAAGGCTGGCTGCTCCAGTCTGCGGGGAGTGGGGGGTCTGGTGCAGGGTGGGTGCGCAGGACCCCCACGATGCCCCACTGCTCCCCCCACCCCCGGCAGGGCTGTGGGTGCTGAGCCCCCGCCGGCAGCACACCTCTGCCCTGCGCATCGCCGCCGCCCGCGGCTACGAGGACTGTGCCCGGCACCTGCTGCTGCGGGGGGCGGCCGTGAACGCCGTGGTGGGGGGCCGGGCCCCCCTGCACGACAGCGCGGCCGCCCCCCACCCCAACTGCGCCCGCCTGCTCCTGGCCTTTGGCGCCGACCCCAACGTGCTGAGCGCCGACGGCTCGGCCCCGCTGCACCTCTGCACCGCGCCCCACAGCCTCAGGTACGGGGCTCACCTGCCGGGGGGCTGGCCAGGGCGGGGTGTCCCACGGGAACCACATCTGTGTCCTGGTCGTGTCCCGTGGGTGCCGTGCCTCCGCAGAGTGTCCCCTTACCTTTTCCCCGCTCCAGGTGCGCAGAGCTGCTGCTGGCGCACGGGGCGCAGGTGAACCTGGGCACACGCGACAGGCAGGTGACAGCCCTGCATGTGGCGGCGCGCCAGGGGCTGGTGGCCCACGTGGAGCTGTACCTGCACCACGGCGCCGACCCCTCCCGGCGCACCCACCAGGGTGAGACCCCCCTGAACGCGGCGGCCGCCGCGGCCGAGCGCCCCGAGGACGCGGAGCGCTTCCTGCGCGTGGCCGAGCGGCTGCTGGCGGCCGGCGCTGAGCCCGGGGCCGCGGGGCACAAGGGACACACGCCGCTGCACAACGCCTGTGCCAACGGGCACCCCGCGCTGGCCCGGCTGCTGCTGCGCCACGGTGCCGACGCCACTGTCCCCAACGGGGCCGGGGACACGCCCATGGACTGTGCCCTCCGCGCCGTGCACGAGTACCGGGAGCAGCGGCCTGAGGAGACCATCGCGCTCCTGCTGGACCACGGCGCGCTCCCCGTGCACCCCAAGGTGGGGGATGGAGGTGACGGGTCACAGGGTGGTGGCAGTGGCAGTGTCACCCCTCAGTGACACAGCTCTGCTGGCAGATGCTCAGGTTGTGCTGCCAGCACCCACCGGCGCTGGAGGTGATGCTCAACGCCTATGACCGTGTGCCCCCCACCGACGGCTGGGTGGAGGCCGTGCCCCCCGAGCTGTGGGAGGTAAGGGGGTGTCTTGGAGTGTCCTGAGGTGTCCCCGTGTCCCGACCCCAGCTTGCTGACCCCTGTGTCTCCCCCATGCAGGAGCACCAGGAGTTCTACGCCTCGGCCGTGCGCATGGCGGGACAACCACGGCAACTGCAGCACCTGGCGCGTGTGGCCATCCGGCGCCACCTGGGCACCCGCTGTCACACTGCTGTCCCCAAGCTGGCACTGCCACCCCCCCTGCGTCGCTACCTCCAGCTGCCCATCGAGGGGCTCATCTCCTGAGGGCACTCCGTGTGTCCCCACTGGTGTCCTCCGCCGTGCCCTGGTGTCAATAAACGACATGGCAGAGGTGGCTCTCGAGGCGTCTTTGTCCCTGTGGGCCCAGAGTGGGCAATGGCAACTGCTGTGGGCGACAAGGGACTGTGGGGACAGGGGACTAGGGTGGGACAGGGGATGAGAAGGGACAGAGCCAAGGGGTCACAGGTGGCAGGGAGGGGACAGATGGACCCTAGGGGATGTGGGGACAGTGGGGGGGTGACAGCCGAGGCCGTGGGGTGTCCGGTCCTGGCCAGGTCCCCGAGGGGGGGGCCCAGCCCGGGGGTTCCCCCGCGGCTCCAGCGGCCCCGCCCCGCGCTGCGGGCTCCTGACCACGCCCATGACCACGCCCCAACAGACTCCGCCCCACCAACAAACCCCGCCTACTGTGAGGGGCGTGTCCAATTAGCCCCGCCCTATTTGGCCACGCCCATTGGGCGTGGTCTGAGGGCGTGGCCGTGACGCGCCGCGCGCGCCCACCGCCGCCTCCCGCCCCCTGGCGGCGGCGCGCTGTGACGTGGCGCTTCCGGCGCGCGGGCGGCGGCGGCGGGAGGCGGTGAGTGGGGGGGGGGGCACCGGGACCCCCGGGGATGGCGGGGACACACCGGGACCCCCGGGACCGGCAGAGACACCCCGGGACACATCGGGATCCCCGGGACCGCGGGGTCTGACGGACACACCGGAACCCCCGGGATGGCCGGGGATGGCCGGGGACACACCGGGAGACCCCCGGGGCTGGTAGGGACCCCCGGGACACACGGGGACCGGCAGGGACTCGGCCGGTTCCTCCCGCCCCGCAGCGCCCGGGCCCCGCTGACCGCCCCGCTCCGCTCCGTGCAGGTCGGGGATGGCCTGAGCCTGCCCCGCTGGGCACCGAGGGGCTGCGGCACCTTCCGGGACGCTCCGCCGGGCCCGGTAGGGTGAGCGCAGCGCTGCCGTTTCGGTGTCTCGGGCGGAGGAGGAAAACCCGCAGCGAGGAGCTCCGGTCCCTGCGGATCTCCGGCCACCGGGAGCAGCCCCGGGGTCTGTTCTGAGCCCGAGGGTGGCACCGGGACAGCCCCGGCGGTCCCCGCCGCCGCCGCACAGCCCGGTCACACCGGGCACCGGCAGATCGAGGCGAGGATAGAGATCCCCGGCGGAGCGGGGGGGTCCCGGCGATGGAGCCCCCGGCCGCCCCCCTCATCCTGGGCGTGGGGGACGAGGTGACGCTGGTGGCCGGGGTGGCTGTGCTGGTGCTGGCGCTGGTGCTGGCCTGGCTGTCCACGTACGTGGCCGATGGCACCAGCCAGCTCCTGGGCACCGGGGACGCGGCTGTCATCCGCCTCGGGCCCCTCCCGCCCTACGCGGGGCCCGCGGGGGCGGCCGAGGCCCCGGAGCCCCCCAGGGCCCCCGAAAACGCCGAGGAGAAGACCGAGGAGCAGGGGGGAGCGGCGGCACAGGGGGACAGCGGGAGCGCCCCCGAGCCCGGCCTGGAGCAGCTGCTGGACGGCCGGAGCTTGTCCCAAGGCTCCGCGGAGCCCGGGCCACCCGGGGAGGGGGACGTGTGCCCCGGGCTCATCAAGATCCGCCTCAAGTTCCTCAATGACACCGAGGAGGTGGCGGTGGCCCGGCCCGAGGACACCGTGGGGATTCTCAAGAGGTGAGTCCCGAGGGACACGGGAGCTCTCCGGGCTGCCAGTCCCGCCCCCCGCCCCGCAGCTCCTGTGCCCCCTCACTGCAAACAGCCCCCTCCCTCAGGACGGGGGAGGCTTTTCTCCTTCTTGCTGTGCCAAAAATACCGGGGGGTGTGGGAATTGAAACGACGAGTTTGACAGAGACAGCGCTGGCATTGGTGGCATTGCCATCCCGGACCCCCCGAGCTGCCCCTCCCCGTTTCATAGTGGGGGGGTTCCACCAGCGCCAGGTGGGCCCCTGAGCTCAGTCTCTGCTCCTTCCAACCTCTTCCCTCCTCCTGCAGCAAATACTTCCCGGGCCAGGAGAGCCAAATGAAGCTCATCTACCGCGGGCAGCTGCTGCAGGACCAGGCACGGACGCTGCGCTCGCTGCGCATCACCGACAACTGTGTCATCCACTGCCACCGCTCCCGGGGAGCCACCGCGGCCACCCCCGCCCTGCCTGACCCTGGCCCTGCTGGCCCCACGACCCCCGGGCTGCCCATGGGTGGGGGGACCCTCATGGTCCCCACGGTCATGGTGGTGCTGGCACTGGGGTGGTACTTCCGCATCAACTACCGGCAGCTCTTCACGGCCCCGGCCACCGTGTCCCTGATCGGTGTCACCGTCCTGGTCACCTTCCTGGCCTTCGGGGTGTACGGACAGGCAGGATGAGGTGGGGAGGAGTGGGGAGGCACCACAGCGTCCCTGTCCCCACGCTGTTACCGGAGCCAGCGCAGTGGGAGCTCAGCGCCTCATGCCCACCTTGCTGCTGGACTTTACCCCTCCAAAAAGGGGCTGTGCCCCGCCTCAAACTCCATCCTCCTTCTCCCAGCCCCAATCCCAGCTCTGGGGGAGTGGGACAGCACTGGAAGAGGCCAGGGCTTCTTCCCAAGGACTTTTTGAAGCAAATAAAAAGTATTAACTCACCCCAGTGGTCACCTTCCTTCTCTGGGGGCTACTCACTCTCCCACCCACCCCCACTTTTGGGGGTTTATAAAAACAAGTCAGCCGCACCTGTGGTGAATGGAGTGGGGGGAGAAGGGCGTGGAGGGGGTAAAGGCCCTACTTAATTAACAAGCTGTAATTAATGCCAGGGATACCAAGTCAAGATGCAGTTTTATTTACAGGGGCAGCCACAACCCACTCACGGGACACACAGACCTCACAAGGGCTCAGCTCCCCCGCAGGGGGGGACACGCAGAAACATCGGGGGGGGTGAGGACACGGACCTGGGGGGCAGCACAGGGTCTGAGCCCCCCCAAGCCCCGTTACACCCCTTGGACCCCAAATTGCAGCGACTCTCCCACAGCTGGAGGGGCTCAGGCTGTCCCCCCTCCACTCCCCCCAGCTTGCCATGCCCCACCCCCAGGAGTTTGGGGTGGTCCCCCATGTTTTTGGGTGCCCACACCCCTGTCCTCAGGCCCCAGGGCACGCGAAGGCCAGCTTGGCATGCTCCGGTGGCCAGACCCCCTAGCCCCAAAGCCACACCAGGAGGGACCACATGGGGGTCCCCATGCAGTGGGGGGGCTCCCGCAGCGTTTTGAGGTGCCCAGGGCTCTGCAGGGCCCCCCCAGCCCAGCCTTTAGCAGCAGTTTGAAAACAATAGTGAATCCAGAGTCGAGAGCACCATAATTTGTGAGTCCCAGCGAGAGGACGAGCCACGGCACCGGGGTGGGGGGACAGACACAGCCCCCCCTGCGGACATACGGCTAGATGGGGGGGTCAGACAGCCATGGGGGGGACAACGGAGGGGACGGAGCCAACCCTGTCCCCGACAGCCCCTGCGGTGGAGAACAGCTGCGGGGAGGGGAGGCGTTCACAGGGCAGGGGTGACCTGGATCCAGCCAGAGGGACCTGTGTCCCCCGGCCCGCACAGCGGGGCGCTGGTCCCGGGCCCACCAAACAAAAGCAGAGCCTGTGGGGGTGCAAACACCAGCCAGAGCTGTGGGGGTCCCCCCGACCCCCGACTGCAGCAGCAGGTCCCCAGGCAGGCGGGGAGGGGGCGCAGAGCTGCCCTGGGGTACGAGGTGTGGGGTCTCTACTCCCCCCCGGGAGGTCCCTGGCAGGTTGGGGTCCCCCTTCCCCAAACAGTTTGGCGCAGGGATGGTCACAGCAGCTCCCCCCGCCCCCAGACCCCCCCCCAAACAGCCCCAAACATGAAGGATGCAGCATGCAGCCCCCCATGACCCCCCAGTGTGGGCACTGCCAGGCCCCCAAGACCCCCAACAGCTGAATGCAGGCACAGCTGAACAGATTTGGGGGGTGGGGGGGTCCCCACTTGTCCTCGAAGTAGGAAACACCCCCTCCAGCATGACCCCCCCTCCTGAGCCAGCCCGACCAGCGAGTGCCAGCCCGGGGCAGGGACAGGGGGCAGCCCCAGGGCGGGGGGCTCACCCCAGAACCCTGAGGCAGTAGGGATTCACAACCCCCTGACCCAGGCCCCGACCTGCCCAGGGAGTCCAGGCGCCCCCCAAGGCATTGGGGTAAGCGAGGAACAGGTGTGGGGGGCACAGCTGGCTTTGGGGGGCGCTGGGAGGGGAAGGGGGGCTGTACCCCATGTCCGAGGGAGACGCCCCGATGGGAGCCCCACGTACAAAAACTGTCACAGAATAAATAGAGGCACCGGGACGGGGGGGAATGAAGGGGGGCACTAATGAGGGCTCCCCCAATCCAGCCCCACTCCGGCAACAGCTGAGTCCTCTGTGCTCAGGTACCCGCGTTGTGTCCAGCCCAGGGGGCTGTCCTGGCCCTTGTCCGTCCCTCTGTCCGTCCTGCCCCTCCCCAGCTCTGCGGGGCTCAGTTGATGTCGTCGTAGATGCTGGGGGTGTGGGGGGCGGGGGGCTTGGGCTTCTTCTTCTTGCTGGAGCCGAGCCCTGGGGCACCACTCACCAGCCCCAGGTGGGGCTTTTTCTTCTTGGTCTTGCGGGACTCGGAGTTGTTTGTACCTGGGATGGGGAGAAAGCGAAGAAATGGGGGTCTCAGGGAGGAGATGGGCCCCGAAACAGAATGGATCCACCCCCATCTCCAAGCAACACCCAGGAAAACACCCCAAACCATTCCTCCCCCTCCCAGGTGGGTGCTCCAAGGTGCTCCAGGCTTTGGAGCCACAGTCTGTCCATCCCCTCTCGTACTGGGGAGAGGCCAGAAGAGCCAGTTTTGCCCCCTCAGAGGGGCTGCTCCCCAGAATTCATCCCCCAGCCCCCCAAACACTCACTGGCTTTGGAGGAGGCCGAGTCGGAGGGGGAGATGTCGGAGGAGCCGTCCCACTGCAGGCGGCTCATGAGGGCCTGGCTCTCGGCCACCTCGAAGCTGTCGTTCTCCACGCCACCCTCGGCCTCGGGCAGGGACCTGGGCACAGGTGTTACGGGGGGAAGGGGGGACAGAGCCCCCCCAAGTGCCAGGGGGATGCCCAGGGGCTCAGCCCAGCCCTCCACCGCCCCACTGGGCTGCACATCCCCACCCCAACCCCGGGTTCCCATCCCCTCCAGGCCCTCCCAGCGCTGTCCCTGTCTCCAGCCCCACCTGAGCACCCCATGCAGCCCCCCCAGACCCTGTTCCACAGTGACCCCGGGACCTCGGGGACCCCGAGCCTGCACCCACTTACGCGGAGGGCCCGAGGAGGTAAACCCGGACGGCCCTGCGCTGTTCATCTGTGTGCTGGGGACACCGCAGGGACCTGGGGATGAGACACGGCAGTGAGATGGGCCTTACCCCTCCCATGGGGATGTGGGACATGCTGGGGACCCCTGGGAAGCCTCCCACAGCGAGCAGGGCCAGACTGGGCCACCCTCACCTGGTGCACATCTTCTTGGTGTGTTCAGAGATGACCCCGCATTGCTGGGGAGGGAAAGAACAGGTGAGTTTGGGGGGGACAGGTGAGCGAGCCCTGGCTGTGCTGTGCCCCAGGGGCTCCCCAGGCTCCCCGTGCTGTGTCCCTGACAGAGCAGCCCCTGCCCCAAGATCAGGACCTGCTGCATGTCCCCATTGGCAGCCTGGAAACCAGCCCCAGTGGGATGGAGCCCAGCTGGGAGAGATCCCAGGGGTCCCAGCCCCTGAGGTGCCCCCATCCAGCTGGGAGAGATCCCAGGGGTCCCAGCCCCTGAGGTGCCCCCATCCAGCTGGGAGTGATCCCAGGGGTCCCAGCCCCTGTGGTGCCCCCATCCAGCTGGGAGAGATCCCAGGGGTCCCAGCCCCTGAGGTGCCCCCATCCAGCTGGGAGTGATCCCAGGGGTCCCAGCCCCTGTGGTGCCCCCATTCAGCTGGGAGTGATCCCAGGGGTCCCAGCCCCTGAGGTGCCCCCATCCAGCTGGGAGTGATCCCAGGGGTCCCGGCCCCTGAGGTGCCCCCATCCAGCTGGGAGTGATCCCAGGGGTCCCGGCCCCTGAGGTGCCCCCCATCCAGCTGGGAGGGGTCCCTCCTGCCCCCCTGTCCCCGCACCGTGGTGAGCAGCGTCCGCAGCTCCTCGGGGCCCAGCGTCTCGTAGTTGATTCCCGCCGAGTTGCTGTACTGGGGGGGCAGAGAACAGGGTCAGGGGTGGGGGGAAGCTGGGGGGACCCTCCTGCAGGTGTGGGGAGGGTCCTCGGGGGGCAGAGGAGGGACTGGCAGCCATCTCCCCCACTCCCAGGCTCACCTTGAAGGGATCGGGGTTCCCACCGATCTCACCTGGGAGAGAGGAAGGGTGAGGGGGGTCCTGCCCACGGCCTGGCCCTGCTTGGGACCCCTCCCGCTGCCCCCGGCCCCAGCCAGGGAGAGCCCCGCCTCCCCATAGCCCCACCCACTGCAGCTGCCCCACCCAACCGAGCACCCAACCCCCAATTCACACCCCACTCATCCCAAATACCCCCCCTGCACACATGCCCCGCCCCAATCACCTGCCCACCCAGGCCCCGCCCCCAATCACCTGCCCACCCAGGCCCCGCCCCAATCACCTGCCCACCCAGGCCCCGCCCCAATCACCTGCCCACCCAGGCCCCGCCCCAATCACCTGCCCACCCAGGCCCCACCCCATCGCTATGCCCCACCCCAGCCCCATGCCCCGCCCCAGGGATGTGCCCCACCCCCATTTATTAGCCCCACCCAGAGGTGCAAGCCCCGCCCCCTCACCATTTTTGTGTTTCAGGGACTTGGATCTGCGGGGTGAGTTGGGGTTCTGCAACGAGAGGGGAGTGTTGGGGGTGTCCTGTGTGCCCCCGCGCCCCCCACCCTTCCCCGCACCCCTCACACCCTCACCTTATCCGATTTCCTCTTCTTTGCTATGGGGAGAGACACAGAAGGGACAGATTTGACCTTTTCCAGCGGATTCAGCCCCAAGCCCCGAGCCACCGCCTCCCCCAGGCCAGGACCAGCACATGCGGCTGCTCCTCCCCCACAGCCACCCCGGACCGGGGTTCAGGGGCCATGGTGCAGGCAGGACGTGTCCCCCCGTCAGGAAACCAGGGACCCCTCCCCACCTTTCTTCTCGGAGCCATATGACCAGTCGTTGTCGTTGATGTCATCGTTGTCCTCCTGGTCACTCTCCGACTTGTTCAGGTTGTTGCTGCTCGCGATCCTGAGCGGGGAGGGGACAGAGGTCATGGCCAGGGTCTGCCCCATGTCCTCCACAGAGCCCCAGGAACCATCCTGTGTCCCCCAGGTATCCTCCCATCCTCCCCAGCACCCCGGGATCCATCCAGCACCTCCCATCCATGGCACCCCGGGATCCATCCTGCACCTCCCATCCATGGCACCCTGAGATCCATCCTGCACCTCCCATCCATGGCACCCCGGGATCCATCCTGCACCTCCCATCCTCCCCAGCACCCCGGGATCCATCCTGCACCTCCCATCCATGGCACCCCGGGATCCATCCTGCACCTCCCATCCTCCCCAGCACCCAGGGATCCACAGGAGAGCCTCCAGCAGCCACCGAGGGCAGGGGGGGACAGAGGACCCAAGGCTCCCAGCTTGTTGTCCTGGGAGGAATAAACTGGAGGGGAGGAACAAGAGGAACACTGGAAGGGGGAACCAAGCTGGACACCCCCACGGTGAAAAACGAGTACTGGGGAGACCTGGATGCTGAGTTCCCATCCCAGGCTCCTCAGTGCCTGAATCCACAGCACCTCACAGGGAAGAGACCCAGCCCCAGCCCCCCTGATGCCTCCATTTCCCCACAGGGAGCACCCCCGGCCCCTCCCCAGCGGGGCCCCTCAGCCCAGGGGTCTCACCTGCGGTTGGCGATGCGGCTGCTGTTGCGGCCCATGCCCAGGCACTTCTCCAGGTGAGGGGCGAAGCGGGAGGCGGCGATGCTGCGGCTGCAGTTGGGGCACACGCACTCCTTGTTTTTCCACTGGTTGTACACCTGCCCGAAGATGTCCACGCCTGGCTGGTCCACGATCTCTGCAAGGGAACACACTCAGCCCCTGCCCCGGGACCTCCAATCTGCTCTGTGAGGGCTCCTTGGGGCTGCCAGAGCTTCCCCACAGCCTCAGTGTGACTCGGCGGAGATGAAACCAGCGGCAGTGCTGCCAGGGGGTCTCTGCTACATCCCCCCACACCCCGGCTGTGCCCTCCAGGGCCCAGCACCATGTTTCGGGGTTCAGTACACCCCAGATCTACCCCTCTGGGACAGTCTGGTCACTGCTGGGAAGACATTTGGGTGTTTAATCCTCCTCAAACCCAAACCCCTGTGTGTGAGACCACCCATCCTGCCACAGCCTCTCTGGGAGCAGGGCCCTGGCTGTGCCCCTGACCCCAGGGTCACCCCAACTGCGGGGA
Organism: Acanthiza pusilla; assembly: GCA_036630365.1. Lineage (NCBI taxonomy): Eukaryota > Metazoa > Chordata > Aves > Passeriformes > Acanthizidae > Acanthiza > Acanthiza pusilla. Next base: position 2,059,138 of record JAXCHO010000107.1, on the reverse strand, counting down.
GCTTGGGGGGCTCACCAAAGTCCTTCATACTGTCGGGGTCCGTGTCATCCAGGAAGAAGTACCCGCACTTGACAGCCCGGTGCACCTCGAAGCAGAGCCCCAGGCAGGCATCCTCCACCAGCTCCGTGTAGATCTCGTGTGCGATGGCCTGGGGGCCCAAGGGGAGCTGTTAGGGATTGAGGGGGACACACGGACACCCCAGGGGACAGACAGACCCACGGAGGGAACAGCTCACCTCCAGCTTGCTGTTATCCAGGCCAGACAAAGACATATCCTCCATTTTCATTTGCAGCTGCTCGCAGAGAAGTCACGCCAAACTCTCATAGCACGGGACACGGGGGGCTGGGGGCACAGGGGGGTCTTGCTGGCACCTCAACCCCCACCAGCAGACCCCCCCCAACCCCTCTCCCAGCCAAAATCCCACTGCACATCCTGGGATGTCCCCAAGATGCGCTCTGGGGGGTCCCCAAGAGGAGTTAAACCCTGGGTTAAACCCTCCAGGAGTGAAGTGGGGGGGGGGTTCGGGGGTCTCCCAGCTGGGCATGACCCTCCCCAGCCTGGCATGGAGCCCCCCCAGTTAGTGGGTGACACTGGCTGCCAAGGGGGGGACATACCCTGTGCCCCACTGTGTCCATCCTGCTGTCCCCCTACCCCTGAGGCCAGCCTGGGACAGCCTGGCCTTCACCAAGGTGTCAGATCCCCCCAGGAGCACCCCCACATTGGCTCTGGACTGTAGGTGGACACAGGGGACTCGGGGTGCCCCTCAAATTGCCCCCCTCCCACAGGGGTGGGTTTTGCTGCATCACCGTCCCTTGCAGCAGATGGAGGGGGACTCTGACCAATCACTGGGACCGGGGGGACACAACAGGGGTCCCCACATCCCTCCCACACACCCCAATCCCACTGACACAAGGATTTCTTCTTTCCACAAGGGAAAGAGGAAATAGGGGCTGGAATTGGCTCAGCCCCCAGGACCCCCCAGGCTGAGGCAGAAAAGGCAGGAGGGGAAGAGAGGGCTCAGGGGGTCTCCCATAGGGCTGGGGGGGGCCCAGGGAGGGCCCCAGGGGCTCTCAGGATCGGGGCAGAGGGGGTAAGGAAGGAAAGTTCTCAGGGCTTGGGGGTCTAGGGGTAGTCGTGGGAGCCCTCAGGAGAGGAGGGGACAGACAGGAAAGGAGGGGTAAGGGGGGCACAGGTCTGGGGGAGACAAGGGAGGGCCTCGGGGCTCTCGGGAGTGGATGCAAGAACAGGAAAAGGGGGAAAGGGGTACCTCGGGGCCTGGGGGGTCTCACACAGGGCTGGGGGGCCCAGTGAGGGTTGTGGGGACTCTCAGGAGCCGGGGAGATAGAAGGCGAGCTCAGGAGTCCCCAACAGGTCTAGAGGGGCCCTGAGAGGGTCCCGGGGGCTCGCAGGATTGGGGGGGGGAAGGGTCAGGGAGAGAGCGAGGGAGGGAGAAGCAGAGGCTCAGGACCCGGGGATCCCGGGGAAGGTCCCGGGGCCTCTCCGGATGGGGGGTGGGAGCCAAAAGCAGGGCGGTCCCGGGGATGATCCCGGGAGGATCGCGGCGTCCCCGAGCGCCGGGGGGGAGGTCCCGGGGCGCCCCGGGGCGGGGTCTGCGGGCCCCGCTCCGGTACGGCAGGGCCCCGGAGGGCGGGAGCTCCGGGCCGGGAAGGGTGGGTCGGGTGGTCACTCACCGGCGCGGAGGGTCCGCCGGGGCCGGGGCGGGGCCGGGTCAGCGCCCCCCGCCGCTCCGGCGTGGGGCCCGGCGGCGGCTCGCCATGCTCGGAGCCGGTCCGTGGCCGTGCCGGGCGGACGGAGCGGCCGGGCCGGGCCTGGCGGTGCCTCCGCCCGGCGGCGGCAGCGGCGGCCGAGGGGGGTGAGGGGGGTGAGGGAGGGGCGGGGCGGCGCGCCCGGCGCGCGCACGGTCCGGCCCCGCCCCCGCGGCCCCGGCCAATGGGGAGGCGCCGTGCGGGGCCGCGGCCAATGGGAGGGGCCGGAGCCGCCGCCGCCGCGCGGGGCCGCGGCCTCGTCAGGGGGCGCGGGGGAGGGGAGGGGCGGGGCCATGGTGGGCGGAGCCTGGAGGGCGTGGTCTGGGCGGGGCCGGGAGGGGGCGGAGCCTGGAGCGAGCTCGGAGCTCCCCCCGCCCCGGACCCCCGGTAGCCCCGGTACCCCCGGTAGCCCCGATACCCCCCGGTACAGCCCCTACCCTCGGTACCCCCCGGTAACCCCCGGCACCCCCCTGTACCCCCGGTACCCCCCGGCACCCCCCGGGGACCCCCGGTACTCTCGGCACCCCCGGTACCCCCCGGTAGCCCCGGTACCCCCCGGTCCTCATCCCTACAGACCCCCCAAGAGATCCCGGTGCCGTTCCAGACCCACAGAGAGCTCCAGATCACAACCAACGCATTCCCTGCAAATCCCTGCGGATCCCCCGCGCCACACAGACCCCAAAAATGATCCCTCAGGGATTCCCCCCACAGTGGATCCCACAGCAGGGAGGAAAAACACTCCTCACACTTGTCCTTTTTTTTTTTTTCCTAAAGTTTTATTTTTTATAGTAATGACATGAGAACAGAAACATTATTTTTCACTTTATTATACAAAAAAAAAAAAAGAAAAAAGGGAAAAACAAAAAACCCCAAAAAACTCAAAACTAAACAAAAAAACCAACCAAAAAAAAAAAAAAGAACCGAAACCCCAAGCAAACCGGGAAACCGGGGACGCGACCCCCGTGTCCCGCTCAGCCGTACAAATTCCAAGTCGGGATTATTATTTTTTTTTCCTTTTTTTTTTTTGTCTTTTTTTTAAACCTACAAAAACACTCTTTAAATATTAGAAAAAAAAGATGATTTTTTTTTGTTTGGTTTTTTTTGCCTTTTTTTTTTTTTTTTTTTTTTTTTTACGTAATTCACAAGAACTTCCATCTAAAGGATCCCGGGATTTTGTGGCAGTGCCAAAATGCACTCAGGAATTCTCTTGCAGCGCAAACGTCTTTCCCCCCACCTCCCAAATTGTCGGCGCTGTAAGAATTTTTCTTTTTTATTATTTCATTTTTTTTTTACCTTTTTTTTTTTTTAACAGAAAAAAAGGGGGGGGGGAAGGTGGGGTTTAATTTTTTTTTGTCTTTTTTTTTGTACTAAAAACACATCCACTAAAACACGACAGTGCTGGGTACATTCAGCAGAAAAAAAGGGATGGGGGGGTTCCCCTTAGGGGATTCTGGGGGGGGCGGCGATTAAAAATTGGGAACAAAATGAATGGAAAATCCCAAATGGATTGGGGAACGTGGGAGGAGGAAACAGAGGGACGGACAGACGGACATCCAGGGGAGGGGGACACCATCTGGGTTCTCTTCGGGGCCCCGGTCCCGGGGGGGACACGGGGGGATTGTCCGTGTGGGAGCACCCGGGTTCACCCCTTTCCCCCCAGGTTTGGAGTCAGTTTGCCCAAAATGGTGTTTTTTCAGCCCAAACCCAGGCCAGGGAAAGGGGAGTTGCCCCCACCCTCCCCTCGGCATCGAGGGGGTCCCCAATGTCTTAGTGAGGGGCTGGATTTGGGGTACTGAGAGCAGCAAACCTGGAGGGTTTACAGAGCTGAGGGGGCAGGGCCTCCCCTCAAAACCCCAAATCTGCAGCATGGCCCCCCCTTCTGCCCCCAAGCCCCTGCTGAGATTTGGGTGAAAAGAGAGAAATGGCTAAATTACAGCCCTAGAGAGAAAAAGCTCCCCCAAGCCCCATCCCCTCCTTTTGGGCCCCCCCGCCCCAAGTCCTGTCCCCCAGCCCAGCCCCTCCCTGGGGACAGCACGGAGGGGGGCAGAAAGAACGAATCTTGAGCCCCCCCAGGCAGAGTGGGGGTCTGGGGGGGTCCCCAATGACTCTGGGTGGGTTTCCGGGGGATGGCACGGGGTGGGGGGACAGAACCCTGCAGGGAGGAGCCGTGGGATTGCTGGTGCTCGTGTCTGCTTAAAAAAAGGGGGGGGGCCCTGACAGGCCCCCCATGCATCCACCCCGGTCCCCACAGCCCCATCCCCCTCCCAGAAAGGGGGGCATTGGCCCCCCAAATTAAACCCAAAACCACACCAATATTTACAGCATGGCCCGGGGGGGTGAGACCCCCGGGGGGGACACGAACTGGTGGAAACTGGGGTGAACTGGGGCAAGGGGAGCTCTGGTCCCCCCCCAGGGTTTGGGGCGAAGGGAGAGGAGCAGCTTCACCAGAGATGGAGGGGAAAATGGGGGGGGGGGGTGGGGGGAAGGAAAAGGGGTAGAGGGAGAAATGGGGAGGGGGAAATGAAAAATAAAAAGATGGATCTTTCTTGTTTTATAAAAAGGAAAAAAACAAAAAACAAAAAAAAAAAGAAAATCAAATACAACGGCACAACAACCACCGACAACAGAGCGGGGGGACCCCGTGCCCCCCCTTGGTCACGCTGAGCCGCCGGCCCCGGGCGGGGGCGGCCCCGGTGCCCCCCCCGCACACACTCGCACGCTCGCACACACACCCCCTCCCCACGCCCCCGCCCACCCCCAGATCGGGGACACGCCGCGGGTCACCGTCCGTGGCCGGCGCTCCCAAGTGCCGTGGATGTGGAGTTCCCGGGCAGCTCCCGGGGCAGCTTCCAGACTGTACAAGGTTTTTTGGGGGGTGGGGAGGACCCCCAAGATGCTGGGGGGATGCGCAGAGGGCTGGGGGGGTTGCAAGGAGACATTGTCCCATCGGCTGAGTCCTGAGCCCCTCGGCTCATGCTCCGTGCCCGCAGGGGCTGGCGGGGAGGGGATTTTCGTCCCATTTCTGGGTTTTTTAATTAAAAAAAAGGTGTGGGGGGTGTTGATGGTTGTTTTTTTTTCCTGTGTGTTTTTCTTCTCTTTCTAGAAAGTCCGGAGCTGGTAGCGAGGGGGTAATGGGTGTAGGGATGGAGAGACACCCCCCTGGAAAGAATGAAATTCCAAAAAAAAATCGCTTCCCCTCAGGAGTGAAGCGGGGGACAGGGGTGGGGAGCTCTCTCCTCGCCCCCCAGACCGGGGGAAGCAGCCCCTGATCCCCCTCCGTAGTGTGAGCTCGGCAGAGGGGTCCCCCCGGCCCCCGCTCCCCGCGTTGGGGGTCCCACGGGGGGGCAGGAGGAAGAGGAGGAAGGATTTTGAGGGGCTGCAGGGGGGATTTGGGACCGAAACCGAGAAACCAAACGACGTTACGAAGAGCTTGGCCGATCAGTTGGAGTCGGAGTCGGAGGAGTCCCCAGAGGAGGAGGAGGAACTGCTGCTGCCCTCGGAGTCGTTGTCATCCTCATCCTCATCATCCTCATCCTCATCATCCTCGTCGTTCTGGGAGGGGGGGTGGCAGAGAGGAGGGGGGGTCAGGGCAGAGTTAGTCAATCGTCACCCCCTTGTCCCCTGCTCACCCTCCCCACCAGGGTCCCCCCGGTGCGCGGGGGTGTGACCCCCACCCTCCCATCGCTGCCCCCGGATCCGGGGCTGGAGGAGGGACGCGGGGCAGGAGTCAGCAGTGAGTTTGCAAGGGCTCAGCTCGGGGTGCCGGGGTCGTGCCGGAGCAGCGCGCGGGGGTCCTGCCCTCACCTCTGCCACTGCCTCGCTACACGATCCGAGGGAGGGTACCCGACCCGCCTCGGGCCTCAGTTTCCCCCCTCTAAAGCCAGGGAAGGAAGAGGCGTGAGCTGAGACCAGCGAGGGGGTGGAAACACCTCACCTGTCCGGTGGCGAGCACAAGGCACGGACACGGTTTCTGGCCCCAGCGCCATCCAGCATACTCTGATTTCAGTTGCACCGGTGTAAAGCTTTGACTCTGGTGACTTACTCGGCATTCACACTGGCGCAAACGGAGCCGAGACCAGACTCAGTATCTCCACCAGGAAAAAGACAGGAGATTTTTCTCTGCTCACTGGGGGCTCTGCACACCCCCCCACACCTCTACGTCCCGAGGCTGCTCCTGACTATGCCCCGCGGCTGCTCCTCGCGCCCTCCCTGGGAACACCGGGGGGATCCCGTTCCCCTTCTCCTCCCCGTGTCCCCCTGCCTCCCGGGGGCTGCTCCGCTGTGGATCTATCTGAGCCCGGCTGCGGGTGACCCCCAGCCCGGGGGGAGGGTGAGGGGGCCCCCGCGCCCTCCCCGTGCTGCGGCCTCACCTCGTCCCCGTCCTCACTCTCCTCCTCACTGCTGGACTCTGAGGAGTCGCCGCCCTCCTCTGACGAGTCACCGTTGTCATCATCATCATCCTCATCTTCATCATCGTCTTCCTCCTCCTCTTCCTCCTCGTCGTCATCCTCTGACTCCTGCAGGGCAGCAGGAGGTTGGTGAGTCCCTGGACATCCACACCCATGGGTGCAGCACCCACCCCACCCTTGACCGTCCACCTTTGGGTGCCTCCATCCATTGAGCAGATCAGGTGATTCCCCACCCCACACCTCGATGGGAGCCTCTCCTCATCTATACTGAGAATTGCCCCAAAAAGGCTCCCCTAATGGGTACCAGGGGTCAAAATCTGACGTGGATGGGTTCTGAGCAGGGACTTGGGGAAAGTTTACGGTCCCAAGGACAGGGCAGGCAGCTGGAAGCACCAGGGATGCCTCCAACAAGGTGTGTGGGTCCCTCCGGCTGTGCTCCCCAGGGAGGGGGCCTGGGTGTCCCCATGGGGCTGTCGGGACTCACCGACTTGGACTGCATCGTTGGCTTCATCTTGGGGTTGGGACCCCGGATCTTCCCTATGCTCTTGCGTTTCTGTGGGGACAGAACAAAACCATTTCAGGCTCAAGTCCAGCTCTTTCCCACGGTCCAGCCCAGAGAAAATCCCACTGCTGAGCTGCCAAGAGGACAAATCCCCCTTGGAGGGGCTCTCTGGAGTGTGGCACATCCAAACCTCATCCAGGGCTGACCCCAGCCCGGTCCCAAGCCCCCAGTAAGTCCATCCCACCTCCAAACTCCCAGGATCCCACCACAGTAGTGCCACATGGATACTCACGTTGGAAATGTGTTCCTTGTAGGCAGCCCGCTCCTGGGGCGAGAGGCTCTGTGGGGACAGAGTGACAGTCAGGGACAGGCAGGCACAGAATGGAATGGGGGATGGAGCAGGGAAGGGCTCTGGTACAGGACACACCCTCCTCATATATGTAACTTTTATCGTTTTAAGTTACAAGAAGTCAAAAAAAGGTCTGGAGATGGTGGTTCCCAAAGGAGGGGTGGGAGCAGAGACCACGCTGAGCATCATCCCCAAAACCAACAGATCCCAGAGCCTCCCACCAGCCATCGGGGTCCAGCACCCACCTTGAGCCAGATGTCGAGGTGCACCTTGTACTGTTTCTGCTGCTCCTCTGCCAGTTTTTTGTAGTGGTCCTTCTGGCCCTGGGAGATGCGCTGCCAGCGGCTGCCGATCTCCACCATCCGCTCCTTCAGCGGGAGGTGGTTCAGCTCCCCGTTGGACAGGAGCTCCTGGGAGAACTTCTGGTAACCGTTCCTGCACAGGGAGAGCGCAGGGACTGGGCTGGGACAGCGGGCACAGCCAGCCGAGGTGTCCACAACCCCTGCCCACCTCCACCGGGGCCCAGCCAACCCTCCCCTCTTGTTCCAGGCTCTTCCCAGCCCGCAGCACAGCCAGACCCAGTTACCAGACCCATATACTCACATGGGGGGTTTCTTCGGCTCTCCCTGGAATTTCATTTTCTTGGTGGAGTTGGTGGAGCACGGAGGAGCCCGCATCTCGCTCAGCTCCCTCTGAGGGACAGGAGAGAGACAGGGTCAGGGAGAGGGGCAGTGCCAGCTAAGGGACACAGCAAGGGACAGGATGGGGCAGGGACCCACCTCGTATCGCTTCTGATCCTCCGCCGCCTTCTTGATCCACATCAGCTTCTCCTTCTTCTCCATGTTGTTCCAAGTGGCCTCCATGGCCTTCAGCGCTTTGCCCCGGTCGTTCTGTCAGACAGAACCACCACAATGCATCAGATGCACCCAAAAACCCTGGGACATTGGGGTCCTGCCGCTGGGGCACTGCTCCCGCCATGACCCCATCCTCCCCACCCAAACCCAGCCCAAACCCAGCTGTGAGAGCCAGGGAAAGTACACATGAATTCCTGCTGGTGGGAGAGATGATCCCACCCACAGCCCCTTGCCCACTGCTCACCTTGAAACGAGCCAGGTAGTCCCCGATGACGCTCTGTTGCCAGATCTCCTCGGCAGTTTTGGGAGACTCGGGCAGCTTCGCACGCTCCTCTTTATCTGAGCCGTGCTTCTTCTCCGACTGCGCCTTCATCGCTGCCTCCCGCGCCTTGTACTTGGCCTGGGCAGGGGGCACAGGGGTGAGGGAGGGCATGGCAGGGCCACAGCCCCCAAACACCAGGAGGACACTGGAGGTCCCCCGGCACTGTCCCCACAGCAGCACCAACAGCCCCCCATCAGTCTCTGGGCTCCCCCCATCAGGAAAACAACCAAAGCCTTAAAACTGATGCTCAAGGACCCTCTGAGGTTTCTTTAGCTGGGGCGTTTTGGCCCCCCAGGTCACAGAGAGGGGGGACACAGCCAGCGGTGCCCCTCGGTGCTGACACTGGTGCCTGTGTGACAGCTCACTGGAGCTGCGACGCTCCAGGGGACATTTGTGCCATTGGAGCAGGACAAGGACAGGAGCATCCCCCGGACTGCCTGAGATGCTCACGGGAGTAGTGGAGATGGGGATGGAGGAGCACAGGGATGGTACCAACCTTCTTCTTCTCAGAGAGGTCATTCCACATGCGGGCCAGGAGCCGGGTCAGCTCGCTTTCCGACAGCTCCGGCCGCTCCTCCTGCAGCTGCTTCCGCTTCTCCTCCGAGAAGATGAACATGGCAGAGATGGGCCGCTTGGGCTTCTCCGAGCTGGCCTGAGGGGGACACAGGGTGTGAGGGGGGGCCAGCCCATGGAGGGACCGAAGCACCCAAGGCCCCTTGAGATGCACAACCTCATCCCAAGCCTGGCATGTGCTGCCCCCTCCCTCCCAGTGCTGCTCCCACCTTGCCGGTCTCTGGTGAGGATTTTTTGGATGCAGGACTCGTTGCTCCTTTCCGGTTGCTGCCCAGCATCTTCTCCTCGCCCAGCACCCGCTGCTGCTCCTCCTCGGGCAGGCTCTGGGTGGCACAGGAGGAGGGACATCGTTAGACAGCCCAGCACTAATGAGGCTTTGAGGCAGTCAGGGAACAGGGACACTAGGGAAGGGGAATTAATGCACTTGGGTGTCCTGATCCAAATCCCACCCCGGTCAGGACCAGCACCTGGCACTGCACGTGTACAGCCTGGGCATCCCCATGCTGTCACCCCTATCTGGGCAGTGTTCCTCCCCCCGAGCTCTGTCCGTTCCCCGGCTCAGTCATTTCTCAGGGGGTGGGCAGGTGTCTGGATCGGGGCACACCCCTGGGTTTTCCACCCTGTGCCCCTGCAGCCGCAGCCAGGGCTGCGTCACGTCCGCTCGGGGACGGGGACGATGCTGGGGTGGCCTTGGTGTGGCTCCCCCGCCCACGCCCCGGCGAGGGAAGGAAGTGAGAGGCTGCACAGCCACAGCACTGAGAACCTTCCCCTCCAGCTCACCCTCGTTCTCCTCCTGAACTGGGGGCCCACCCTCCCCTCCCAGCACCCAACTGGAACACACTGGGTCAGGCACTAGGACTGGAAGGTCAAGGCTTTATGCAACCATCTGCACAGCATCCATGGCTGGGTCCAGACACGTTTTGGGGGAGCAGAGAGGGCAGCCCCCATTTAAACCATTCCAGACCCTGATCAGAGTTCCCCACTCCCAGATTCGGGATCTCCAGCACCCCCTCATCACTCACCTCCAGGAAGCGGAGCAGCTCAATCTCGTAGTCTTTCTTTTTCTGGGGGGAGATGGAGACGAGGTTACACTGAGATCCCTCACTCCAGTCCCTGCCTCCTGCAGCCCCTGACCCAGCCTCAATCCCTTGGCAACAGCATCCTCCACCTGGACCATCTGCTTGTCCCACGCAGGGGACAGGATGAAGGGAGGTGACCGAGGACCTCAGGGACAATCAGTGATGCACACAAGCCCAGGGATGGAGGAAGGGTGAGGGGCTCATTTCCAGGGATATTTGTAGCCCAGACTCTCCCATCTTACTGCTCCTTTCCCACAGCACTGGTGCCCACCTGCCTCTCCCCCCAGGTGTCCATCCTCAGCCACTCACCTGGTCACACTTTTTGTGGTAGGCGTCCTTTTCCTTCTGGGAGAGCAGCTTCCACTGCTGGCTGCACAGCACCATCCGCTCCGTGCTGGGCACATCTTTCATGTTGGCCATCAGCTCTGCACAGTACAGGGAGTAGCTGTTCCTGGAAAACCCATGGAGGGAGCCAGTGTTAGGGAAAACCTGAGCCTGTGGAGCTGGCAGGGTGCTAAGAGCATGCCCAAGATCACCCAGATGGGTTGCACCAGGCAGGGAAGTGAGGTGCCTGTGCTTTAGGGCAGCTGAGGGCTGGATGGCTCCCTAACCCAGAGTATCACTATAAACTTCACTCAGAGTCTCCCCGAAATGTGCATTTAATGTGTATTTAAGGACTGGTTTAAAGAGATCATCACGGAATCATGTAATCATTAAGGCTGGAAAAGCCCTCTAAGATCACTGAGTACAACCATTAACTAACACTGCCAAGACCACCACTAATCCGTGTCCTCAAGCGCCACATCCACACTTTTTGAACACTTCCAGGGATGGTGACTCCACCACTGCCCCGGGCAGCCTGTTCCCAGGCCTGACCATGAAGAAATTTGTCCTATAAATCCCATCTAAACCCCCTGTGTCTGTGATTCCTGAAGTTATCTGGGCTTCCCAAGCCAGGCAGAACCCCACTTTCCTCACTGGCAAGAATCAGCATCCGCCCAGGCCAGGGCTCCGAGAGGGACAGGACTCACGGGGGTGGCTTTGTGGGTCGTCCGTCGAACTTGTCCTTGAGCTGCCGCTCAGCCTTGGTGAGGGTGGAGCGGGTGATTCCCTCCTCGCTGATATTCAGCTCCGGGTGCTTCTGGATGTAATCCCGCATGATCTCCTGCAGGGAGCAGAGAGCGGTCAGAGGGGCTGCCACCCCCGCCTGCCGGGGCCGGAGGAGGAGGAGAGAGAAGCCAACCATTGCCCTAATCCTCTCCCTGGGGATCCTGCTGCCTGCCCCGCACACGGCTGGAGAGGCAGGGCTCACACTCACTAGGGACCTGCCAGGACCTGCCTGAACCCCCACCTGGCTATCGGGAGAGGCCACGCAGGGCCAGGATGCAGAGCGGCTCGGAGTTGGGACGAGTGTGGAGGGGACCGGGTGAGGCTGCTCCCTACCTCGTACTCCTTCCGCTGTTCCAGGGCCTTATGAATCCATTTCAGCCTCTTTTTATCCGAGAGTTGAGACCACTGCTTGCCCAGCGACTCTTTCACCTCCTTCGTGGTGGCCTGAAAACCCAAAGCCAGAGGTGAGGGCAGAGGGGTAAAACCCAAAAAAAAAAGAGGAATTAAAAAATATTTTAAAATGGCAAAAAAATGGCATGGCCTGGTGGGGCCTGACAGCACCCAGCATGGGGTGGCTGTGAGCCGTGGGGATGCATGGCAGTGGAGGGCATGGCCAGAGGTGGATGTCTGTGCTGGAATTCTTTCCTGCTCTGACTCAGGTTGTGGTCACCCCTTCCTGGCAAAAAGTGGGGGCTGGATCCCCGAGCCTCTTCCAGGTGTGCAGAGCCCTTCCTTACCTCAGTCCAGGCTCCAGGAACTCCTAGCGGCGTCCTCTATCCCGACCCCCTAAAATGCTTCTCTCCCTTCCCCCTCCTGGCCCCCAGCAGCGGGGTCCGGGACCCCCAACACTCACACTCGCACTCACTCCCACCCACCGTACTCACATCTGGACGCACTTTCAAGTAGATCTTCTTCTCGTGGTTGTACCACAGCTGCTGGGGGGTCTTGGGTTTTTCAGGGACGTCGGATTTCTTGGCGTTCTGGATGAGATCCGGGTGGTCTTCCCTTTACCAGGCAGGGAGGTGGGGAAGGGAGAGCGTCAGGGAGGTGGCAGTGGGAAGGAGAGCGCCCCTAAACCTGCCTGCTAAGGGGTGACACTGCAGGGCTGAGCCTCCAGGGGCTCAGGTACTGGGGGGTCCCCAAAAAGAGCAGGAGGGTTTCAGGAGAGGTTTAAGTTTGTCCCTCCTTGGGAAGCGTCAGCTATGGGTATCCCTGGGCTTGGCTGCATCCCTGAAGCAGCAGCAGGTCATTGGGAATGCCAGGATCCACCTGGATCACAGCAATCACATCCAAGATGAAGGTCTGGAGTGACTGGGGGGTCACTTCAGCTTTTATCAGTGCTGGCGGCAGGGCTTCGGTGCCCACCTTGCAGACCCTGACCCCCAGAGCATGGCTGGTCCTCCACTCTCCCCCTCATCCAGTCTCCCAGCCAGAGGGATGCTCTGACACCTTTTCCTTGCTCTTTTTTTTCCTGACTTCCCTCTTCCCTTCAAGCCAAAGGCCCATGAGGGCTTCCTCCGTGAGCTAAGTGCAGGAGAAGAACCTGGATCTGCCTGAAAGCGCCCAGGGAAATATGGGGTGGGAGCTGCCTGCTCACCTGAACCTTGCCAAGTTCCTCTCAAACTCCTGCTTCTCTCGCTGGAAGTCTTGGATGTATTTCATCTGGGGACACAAAGCCACCGCGGAGGCAGAGAGATGTCAGCACCACAGAATGGGCAGAAGACACATCCCTGTCGACCTGGCTGGGCATCCCACCACCCCAAAAGGGACTCAAGGGCTCCCCAGCCCAGGGAATGGTCCTGCAGAGGGTGTCCAGGCTGCCCAGGGATTCGGCAGCCAGGTATCTCCCCTCTCTGTGTATCCTACCAGCCCTAGGACAGAGGGCACAGCAGGACTTTGTGCCGTGGACTCTTCCTGGACACCCCAGAGTGAGAGCTGGGGTCCCCCAAAGCCCTGCCACGCTCTGGCACCTCTGGGTGGGCACGTCTCTGCTCCCAGCATCTCCCAGAGCCTGTTCCTGTGTCCCTCACCCCGACAGGGTGGCACAGCGGGGCGTGTGCCTTAACCCCAGCATTAAACACTGATCCACCCAAGGGCAAAGCCACCATCCAGGTCCGGGAAAAGAGGGACCAACGGACAGACCCAACGAGCCTCCACCCCACGGATCCTGGGAACCAGGACAGGAAAAACCAAGGAAGCCTTACAGGTCTGACAGGACTAAACAGCTGGCTTCTCCTGTCAAGAGCCAGATTAAGGCCTCGCCAGGCAGAGCCTGGACTCTACTGGTTTTACTGGGAGAGCTGGGCAGAGCCCAGCACAGAGGCACATGGTGGGAAGGGGCTTGCTGACCTCCCCCCCATACCTTTTTCTTCTCTGGAAGCTCCTTGTATTTCTTGGACAGGATCTTGGTGAGATCCAGGTTGCTCATTTCGGGGTGAAGCTTGGCGTATTTGGCTCGCTTCTCCATGAAGAAGCGGAAATAGGGAGTCAGGGGCTTCTTGGGGAAGTCGGGGTGTTTCTGGGGAGACAGCAGAGCGGAGGACACTGAGCATGGAGCTGGCAGAACTACAGGGGCACAGCCAAACCCACAGCTCCCCAGTCCGGGGGGCACCTGCCTCCATCCAGCCCTGCTGGGTACAGCAGGCAAGGAGGGGGAACTGCTGGGAACAGCAGCTCCCCAAGGAACTGCAGCACCCCATGGCTGGGAACCTTGGAAGCAGCCTGCAGCCATCCCAAGCTGCCAGCACAGAGCAAGGGGGACACCGAGGCAGGAGGAGGGGATGGGACCCAGCTCCCAGGGATGGAGCATGGGCTGCCCCGGGGCCACCTGGCCCAAAGCACCCAGCGGGCCAGGAATAGGACAGCAGCTTCCTGGCCCCTCCGGAGCTAAACTTGGACGCAGGCTGCCAGCAGTGCGACCGGCCATATTACATGTATCCGGGACTTGGCCCGGGCCCAGCGCTGCAGCCTCCGGAGCCTTGGGCAGCCGGACACTGGGATTATGGGCAGTGAGGTGCCTGCAGGGGCTCCCGTGGCACAGCCACACCATCTGAGGTGCCACAGGGTAACAGTGCCCTGTCCTGGGTAAGTGTGGGTAACCCTTTAGGGACTGAGCCTAATTCCTGCCCAATACCTTGAGCTTTTTGCCTTTGTAAGGATTCTTCACGTGCTCTTCAGCATCCATAATGAGCTCCGTGAGGGTCCGGAATTTCCTCACCTGTGCGGGAATGAAGAAACGAAGATGAGAACAGGGCAGATGCCTGGTATGGCAGAAACCCCCTGGGTTTTGTAATGCCTCCCCAAAAATGACCAATCCGAGCCCCTCTGAGGGGGTCACAATGCTGACAGCAGCAGGATGATGCCAAGCACCAATGGCCGAGGGCTCTGGGCACTCAACTTGGGCAATTCCAACAGCCCCAGGAATGTCAGGGGGACACTCAGTCCCTGTCAAGAAAGCCCCATGAAGCCCCACACGGTGTCCATTACCTCATTTGAAATCTCCATCCACTTCATCTTGCACATCTCCCCCGAGAAGTCCTTGAAAGCCACTTTTTCCCAGTCCAGGTGGGACTCAGTGGTTTTGAACTTGCTCCCATCGTTGGAGGGCAGGTTATTCTTCATGCACTCCAGGAGGGTCAGCATGTCCTCCTGTGACCAGCGGTCTGAGCAGTGAGAAACAGGATCAGCCAGGGGCAGGCAGCCTGTTCCCTTCCCTTCCCTTCCCTTCCCTTCCCTTCCCTTCCCTTCCCTTCCCTTCCCTTCCCGGCAGGATATCGGGACTACAGCTCCCGGCCTGCCGCTCCGGACCGCACGCCAGGACACGTAATCTCCACATGCTGCCTCTCGAGATTAAAGATCAAAGGGACGTGGCTGTTTCCATCACCCTCGAGCAACTTTCTATGGGCCAAAACAATCCAGGCAAAGCTAGAAATTCCACTCAGTGCAAACCAGAGAGACTCGCTCATCCCAGAGCACCATCAGATAAGGGATGGCTCTGCTGCACAGGAGCAGAGGGCTATTTCCTACACCCTGCGGAACGACATGGGAGCAATGAGCTCTCCAGCCAAGCAGGAAACAGGGAAACCCACTTTCTAAGTGGAAAAGATGTGTCCGGAGCAATGGGAAAACCCCAGCGCTGCTTTTCCTGCACCTCGGAGAGCTTTGCCATCACCTGGGCCCAGCTCCACAGTGACCTCTGCCAAGGTCAAAGCTCCCACACCACGAAGTGAAGGAGGGTAGAGCCCAGCACAGTCCCCCCATCTCACAGAGGGGTCCCTGACAGGGCAGGGATGATTTTTATGTCACCCAACATCCCCCGAGCTGCTGGGAGGAACATCCCCAGCTCCCATAGGGACAAACTACTGAATGGTGGGATGGGCATGTGGCAAAGCCAGAAAACCTGGAGCAACCACGAGGCCAGGACAAGCAGCTGTGCCGTGCCGGGACAGGCAGCAGGCAGGATATCCCAGCCCCAAATGCCTCATCCAGCCCCAGCCTTGGATCTGCTTCCTTGCCAGGGGAATTCCTCCCTGCTCCAAGCTCCTATGCCAGCTGGGGAGCACAGCCTGGGGTGCTCTGCAAACATGGGTGGCCCTGGGGAATGCAGCCGGCCTGGGAGCGGAAGGAGAAGACCCTGGGGACTGGCTGGAGGAGGAGCAGAGCCCAGAGCCACCCGCCCACGCAGCCCCGGCTGCCTCATCCCGGGATGGGCACCTGGGATTCCCGCGGTGCAGGACTGGCTCACCACAGCATTCCCTGCCTCACATCTCTGCCAGGTGAAGGCTGAGGTGTTTGGAGCTGCCCAAGGGACATGGAGGGCCTGGAGATAGGGACAGTGTGGCTGGTTATGGATTTGAGTGGAGCATCTCTCCCTCCATCTCCAGGAATGGAACCAAGCTCCCAGAAAATCCAGCTGCAGAGATTTCTCCAGCTGCAGCTCTCCCTCCACTCAAGACTCAACATGAGGAAAACCACCTCCACCTCCTGCTCTTGCAGGGATCTGGGGAAGGGCAACTGCCCCAGGAGCCCAAATCCAAGCACGGGGCATTAAAGGACATACAGGACCTGGTGCAGGGAGCACAGTCAGGACCCGAGCCCCTCATCCCATTTCCCCTCCTGGACCTGCCTGGTTGGGGAGCCAAGGCAGCAACAGTTTAGGATCCAGCTGGTCCCTACAGTGACCTCATTAGGAATTAATACAGAGGGAGAAGATGGAAAGAGACCCCCGGAGAGCAGGGAGCCCAGTGGCTTAGGGTGTGTCTCCATGCGCCTGGCTTCAACCCAAAACATCATGAAGCGGGAAAAGAGATGGGAAACCCCCATCCCCTACAGGGCTTGGGGGAAATCAGAGCTGCAGGAGGGAGCACACAGCCCCAAATTCTGTCTTCCTGTTTTTCCCATCCACTTTCCAGGCCTCCCAGGCAAGGACCAGTGAGGCAGAACAAGGCTGGGAAGCTGGTGCCAACTTTACTTGCAGAGATCAGGAGGAATTCCCAAAAGCAGCATAGCCACAAAAATCCAGAAGGGACAGAGAGGGGGTTCCCAAACCTGCCCCCATCTATCCCAGTGCCTCGGTTTCCCCCTGGAATGCAGAAACACAGAGACCTCTGGCCCTGTGTGAACCCCCCGCTGGCAGACAGCCGGAATAACCACATCCCAAAGGAATACATTAAAAACCAGTGGAAACATCCCAAAATCCTCACCGGCAGCAGAGTGGGGACAATGGGGACCCCCACACTCAGCCCTCCATCCCTCTGTTCTGCCTCACTCAACCTGAGGCTTGCTGAAAAACGCTGGAAATGCGGCATTCACCCACCAGGATGAATGGGGTTGTCTGTGCCCTGGGATAGATTTATCCCGGCTCTCCTGGCACCGGCCGGGCTGGGTCTATATTAGGAAAGCTGCCCCGGTGTAATTAAATCCATCTAAAGTCCTGGAGAAGGACACGTGCTCCGGCTGGGTTCGCTCGAGGCAACAACCCCGACTGCAGCAAGGAAGGAGGAAAATCGGGGGGACTTGGCAGGCGTGAGAGACTGGACGGCACTCCAGGGGTTTGGGGGTCCTGTGGGATTTCTGAGGGGTGGAGTGGCAGAGCCCTGTGAGATGCCCTAAAAAAAACATCCTTCATTTTTCCCTTGTTTTCCTGCCCCTTTTCCAATAAAAGCTGGAGCTCTGATGTCATGCCGGGGTCTGGAAGCCAGAGGCCCAAGGTAACAGCTCGGCTTTTAATGCAGCCCAGATGTGAGCGGGGAAGGCAGCGCCTTTGTGCCAGGCCCCCTTCGCAATCCCCCCGAAACGCAGCCCCCCCAGAAGAGCATCCCAGTGCCAAGGGGCTGCTGGGGCACCGGAGCATGCATCCGTGTGCTCGCACACATGTGTGTGTGCTCCCCGCGGCAGATCAGGACTGGCAAAGGCAGACCCCCCGCCTCGATCCGCTGGCAGTCGGGATCACGGATCCTCCATCCCTCCTCCTCCATCCCTCCGAGACAAGGGGCACCCTGAGGATTTTTATTGTTATTTTTAACTGTGGCAGCAGAATTCCCGTGGGAGCGCCAGCATGTTGGGGGGACCTGCGGGGCAGGCTCACCTTGGTTTTTGGGAGCTGTCATTTCCAGGTCTGCAGGGCACTCGGCTTCGCCGTTCATCCTCCACCTGCCTGTGCCCAGGACGGTCCCACCGGCTCCCTCCTCACCCTCTTCCCAAAATCACTCCCGCACAGCTCTGCAAGGAAAGGGAGAACCCTGCTAGGCATCCCCACGATGATGGGAGGACCCCCACCTCCTAATGGGGAGTGGGGGGAACCTGATCCAGGGATCCATCCATCCTGTCCATTCCCAGGTGAATGAGGTGCTGGAATCCCTACCACCCATTGCTGTGAGGTTTGGGGAGAGCAGATCCCAGAGATCCGGGGGGGGGATCCTCAATGGTGCTGTGACCCCCACATTTCTGAGGGGAGGAGAAAAGGGGTGTGTGGGTAGGGAAAAAGGGTCCAGGGGGGTGTCCCCAAAGTGAGGGGGTAGGATCCAAGAGGGATCCCAACAAATCCTAGAAGGAGACAGGTTCAAGGTGGTTCCCCGGGGTGGGATCCAAAAACCTGGGATCAAGAGCATCTGAGTCAACAGGGCTCCAAGGGATCTCATAAGGGCGTTCACCTCCCCCAAAAATGGGGGTTTCAAAGGAAGGCACACCACAGATCCAATAAAAGAGAGAGGTGTTTCAACAGAGGGGGCTCCAGGGAAAGAATCCCCTCAGACCCCACTAGGAAGGCTCCCATGGCTCCATGGGAAAGGATAACCTAGGGAGGGGGACCCCAAAACTTGGGTAGGATGGTAGCCTGGGGGGATCCCCTTCAGGGGGATTCCACGGGGGGAGTCCCTGGAGGGCAGATCAGGGCCGGAGGCCTCAGGGGAATCCCCCCGAGGAACAGGCCGCAGGCCTGGGGGGAAGGAGGCCCCAGGCCTGGTGGGGGTGGCTGGGCCTGGCGGATCCCAGGGGGAATCCAGGCTTGGGGGGTCCCTTGAGGAAGGAGGGTCCAGGGGCTCCTGGGAGGAACCAGGCCCTGGGTGTGAGGGAGGATCACGCAGGGAGGGCAGCAGGGACGGCCCAGGGGCGCAGAGCCAGCAGGCCCAGGAGGGATTCGGGATGGCCCTCAGGCACCATCAGCTCCCGGGAGGGGAATGTGGCATCGCCCCAGGGGTGCAGGCCCCGCCGGGCCCGGGGGCTCCTTGCGGGGGCCAGATCAGCCCCTGGTGGGCACAGATCCGGGACCACCTGAGGGAGATCAGCTCTGGGGTGGCCGGGGGATCACCTGGGGACGGATGTGGGCAGGGGGTGCAGACCCCACCAGCCCCCGGGGGCAGCTGGCAGTGGATGTGGGATCACCTGGGGGTGGATGAAGGGCGTGCAGACCCCCACCAGCGTGAGACCGAGGATCACCCGGGGCTGGATGAACCCTGAGGAGATGGATGGGGGAAATCGCTCCAGGCTTGGATCAACCCCCGAGGGGGGCGGATCTAGGACCACCCCCGGGGCTGGCTGAGGGATCGCCGCGGCGTGGGATCAAGCCCAGCCCCCGGGCGGTGTGAAACCGGGAATCGCCCGGGGGTGGGAGTGGGGGATCACAACCGGGGGGGACGTGGGGGGGTGTCGCGAAAGGCGGGATCGCGACAGGGGGAGGGATCCGGGGGATCATGGCGGGGCGGGGCGGTGCGCGCGCACAGGGATCCCCGGGGGGGTGCGGGAGGGGGTGCGGGATCCCCCCGCGGGGGACTCGGGGGGGGACCGGATCCCGCGCCCGGAGGGGGGAAGGAGGAGGAGGAGGAGGAGGAGGCGGGGGAGGAAGGGGCCGGGCCGGCGGGCGGAGGCGGGGAGCCCGCACATGCCCTGCGCCGCCGGCCAGCTCCAGTCTCCTCCTCCAGCAGGCAGCAGGAACCGGGTGGGACCGAGCGCGGGCGGCCCCGGCGGCGCCTCCCCCGCCCCCGGTTCCCACCCGGGCGCCAGCGAGCTGAGCCCCCCCCCTTTTTTTTTTTCCCCCCAACAACACCCGGGCAGACAATGGAAGGCGAGTTCGGGGGGCCGGGGGTGCGGAGAGGGGCTGGGGGAACGCGGAGCGCTCCCCGTGCCCTTTTCCGCACCCCCGGCCCCCCGGAGCGATGCGATGCGCTGCTTCATCCCCCCCCTCCCCGCATCCCCCCCGCATCCCCCCATCGTTACCGGCCGCTCTCCGCCGCGGCACACAATGGCCGGGCTGCGCCCGCCTCCGCCCGCCGCTCCTTCCCCTCCACCCGCGGTTATAAAGCCGAGACAAACCCACCTCTCCGGGCTGCTAAGGGGGAGGAGGAGGAGGAGGAGGTGGTGGTGGCGGCGGCGGTGGTGGTGGAAGAAGAAGGAGGGAGGAGGTTGGAGGGGGGGGGGTGTGGGGGGGAGCTCTAACCGAGCCGCCGCAGCCCCAACCCCGCCGCCGGAGCCGCTGGGGGAAGAAGAAGGAGAAGGAGAAGAAGGAGGAGGAGGAGGAGGAGGGGGAAGGGGGGGCGGGGATGCCCGGCTGGGGGCGGCCGGGCAGCTGCAGCGAGCCGGGCGAGGGCAGCGCGACCTCCCCGCACCGACCCCCGGGGAGCGGCTCCTACCCGATCCTCCCCCCCTCTCTTTTTCCCCACCGCCGCCCCCTCCTCGCTTTTCCTTTCCTCGTTTTTCCTTTCCTTTCCTCCTCTTCTTACCCCCCTCTTTTCTCTCCGCGACCCCTCCTCGAGCCCGCAAACACCCACCCACCCAGCGGGGGGCTGGAGCCCCGCTCCCGGTCCGGAGGGAAGAAAGGAAGAGAAGGGAGGGAAAGGCGGAAAAAAAAAAAAAAAGGGGGGGGGTTAGAAAAAAATATAGATAAAAAGAAAATAAGGAGAAAAAAAGGATAAAGAGGGGATAAAGCGAGGATAAGGGGAGATGAAGCGCGGGGGGGGTCGGCCGAGCCCCGGCACGCACCGGCGGAGCGCGGCGCCCAGCTCCCGCCGCGGCGCGGGACTCACCCGGGCTCGGGAAAAACAAGCGGGCAGCGCTGGAAGCCTGCCCCCGAAATCCAGCTGCGGCACCGGGGAGGAGGGAGGGAAGGCGAGCGGGAAGGAGGGAGGGAGCGAGGAGGAGGAGAGGGAAGGGAAGGGAAAAAGGAGGGAGAGAAGGGGGGGGCACACCGGGGCCGCCGAGCCGGGCGCTGCCCCCCGCCCCGAGCCCCAGCGCGGTGCCCCCCGCGGGCGGGCGAGGCGGGCGAGCCCCGGCGGTGGCGGTGGCGGCTTCCTGCTCGCGGGGCCTGCGCGAAACCAGCCTTTCTAAAAAAAAAAAAAACCTCTCTTTTTTATATATCTATATATCTATCTAAAAAAAAAATTCGCTCTGGTGGGCGCGACCCCCTCCCCGTTCCCGTCGGAGCGGCGGCGGAGCGCCTTACCGAGCCCGGAGCGCGGCGGTGGCGGCGGCGGCGGCAGCGGGAGCCCGGGGAGGAACAAAGCGCCTCCTCCAGCCCCGCCGGCGGAGCGGCGCGGCGGCGAATGGCGAGCCCGGGCGGCGGGCACGGCGCGGCGCGGCGGGGCACGGCGGCGGCGGCTCCCCCGGCGCGGGCACGTACCGGCGGGGCCGCCGCTTTGGGGGGCGGCGGGGGCTCGGGGCTCGCTCGGCGGGGCCGGGGCGGGGGAGCGGCGGTTGAACGGCGGCCAGCTCTGCAGCGCTGGCCCCGGGCGTGGACGCGCTCCAGTCCCCGCAGAGACGATCGCGCTTTCCCCCGCCTCCATGGCGCTGCGTTCGCTCTTCCAATCAGCCGGGCTGAGCGCGCCGGGATCCGCCGGGATCTCCCCGCCAGCCCCGCCGCCCTGCCGCCGCTTTCCGCCGGGTTTTTTATTGCTCTTTGCTTTTGCAACACTGTGGTGAGAAGAAAAAGAGGAGGAGGAGGAGGAGGAAGGAGAAGAGGAGGGAAAGGAGGGGGGGTGGGGTGGGGGGGGGGAAGGGAGGAAGAAAAAAAATAAAAAGGAAAAAAATCTCCTTACATGTGCAACAATCCTCGGACGGCGTTTGCATAAAGAAAATTTTTTTAAAAAATAAAATGAGGAAAAAAATAAAGGGGGGGGAAGCGGAGGGGGGGGAGCCGAGCCGGGCCCCCACGGCACGGTGGGGCCGCGCTCCTGCCCGCCCCGCGGCCCCGGGACACGGCGGCGGGGGGGGCTCTGCCCGGCGGGGCGGGCGAGGGGCAGCTTCCTCCCCTCCTCCCTCCCTCCGCTCCCTTTCTCTCCTCTCTCTCCCTCTCTCTCTCTCTTAATTTTTTTTAATGGAATTTCTCCAACTCCACCTTTGTTGTGCTGGGCGTCATTCCCCGCAGCCAATCCCGGCCGGGCAGCGCCTGCACATTCCCGGCCATCCCGGCTGCCGGCACAGCACGGGCCATCCCGGGCTGCTTCCGTGCCACCGGCTGCCGCCGCGGTACCGAACAGCCCGACGGTCCCGGCTGCTTCCGCAGCGCCGCCGGCTGCCCGCACGGTGCCGGCCACCGCTCCAGCCGCAGCCCCGGCGGTACCGGCAGCTCCCCGGCACCGAGCCGCCCGGGCTGGCCGTGCTACGGCCGCAGGGCCGGGCTGCTCCCGGCTGGCAGCGCGCTCCGGCAGCCCCGGCTAGCTCCGGCCAGCCCCGGCCAGCTCCGGCTGTCCTCCCGCGGCCATCCGCACTCACGGCACGGCCGCTCCAGGCCGCCGGAGCGTTCGGCCGCCCGCGTGCTCCGGGAGCTCCGGCAGCCCCGGCCATTTCCCTGCTCCCGGCCCGGCCGGCACCGGCAGCTCCGGAGCCGCCGGCACGGGCAGCGAGAGCCGGTGCGGACCCCCCTAGGGATGCGGAGGAGGTCTGGGAACGTGGGGTCACCCAGCTCGGTGGGCTGTGGACATCTCCCGGGCTGAGCACATGGGAAGGGCCGAAATCCGGGGGATTTTCATGCCTGTTTGTATGGAAAAGGAAACGAGAAATACAATAATCCCTAAATCTCGGTACCCCCCCGGCTGGTTTGGGGGTGCGGGGGTGGTGCCTGGCTGTGCAAGTGGCTTATTTGGGCTTTATTCTGAAGGGAAGGATCAGCCAGACAGAGGGGCAGTCGGACAGCCGCTCCTCCGCCACATCCTGCCCCGAGCTGTGCCGAGCCCGGCCAGGCGGCTCCGGCACCGGCTGGTTAATCCCTCCCGTGAGAACTTAAAAGTATATTTTACCTGTGGGAAGGGCCTGGGCTGGATCCCTGAATTTCAGGAATTGTTGCTATTTTGCAAGAGAGAAAAATGACAAAAGTGAAAGAAACAACATCAACAAAATACTTAGAGTCGATCAGGCCAAACACGTGGAAATTGACATTTTTAATTTTTTTTTCTTTTTTTTTTTTTTTTTAAATCAAAAAGCCATTCTTTGAGTGTCGGTGTTCTCCCTGTCCTCCCAACGTTGTTTTGTTACCAGGAAGGGACACTGGAGATGTGGGAATCAGCCCCAGACCCTGCAGCAGGTGGGCTGGGAATTGGGACCCCAGAAATGCCCATCCCAACAACCTCCCTCACTCCTTCCTCTTCACAGGCCTCACTTCTGACCACAGGAATTTTTTATTTGCTGTTACTTGTGTCAATGAATATTTTTGGGGAATAAAGCTGCAGGTTTTGGGGATTTTGTTTGCTCTTCCAGTTTTTCAGTGCACAAACAGTGACAATGTCCCACTGGGCACTGCCAGGAGGTCCCCCAGGCTGTCCCATGTCGCCTGTCCATGGATGGCATGGAGCACCCTGTGATGCTGCAGGCACTGGGGTTCTTCCTTTCCAGGGGTGATGCTCCAACATGATCCCCCTCTGGAGCTCCATGCTCCCCCTTCCTCATTAGCAACCAATTAATTAGCAGTTGTTTCCCCCTCATTACTACTGACCTTCCCTAATTCCCCCCTCCATTTCCCAGGGCTGAGGCAAGTTCAAAGAAGAGCTTGACCTAAATTCCCAACCCCAAACCGGGCTGGATCCCGCGGCAGTGACCTCGCTGCCATCTCCCGGGGAGAAACAAATCCTTCCCAGGGTAGAAAACGTGAGGGATGGGTGCAGGCAGCTGCTGACCTCCATCACTGGGATTCGGGGACAGGGACGAGCCTGGCGTGGCTTCTCCACACAAGGGTGGGAAGCTGCTGGATCCGTGGGCCTTGGGCTGGGCAGCACCATCCCTGTGCTCTGGAAAACCAGGGCTGGCAGCTTGGCAAGGCCTGGTGGCCACACTGGGGTTAATCCCTCAGAGGGGCTTTGGGGTTCCAGCTGGGAGCAATCGTGGGTGCTGTTCCAGATCCCTGCCCCACGGAAAGGCTGGGGGCGAACGGGCACGGCCCTTCCCACGGCCCCGCTGCCGGAGCCGGTGTCGCCCGTTCGTTAATGGGATTATGGATAATCGGGGTCAATCCGGTGCCAGGGGCTGGGGGAGGGGCGGGGGCTGCTCGGCCTCCTGTGCCAGCAGCGCTGGATCAGGATGTTCCCAATCCCCCCGGAATGGGGACAGCCGGGCAGGGGGCAGCCCTGGGGGTGCAGGGGGATGAGCTCCCTGGGGTGGCTACTCAGAGCACCTGGGTGGCCACAGAACAGCCAGGGGTGACCATTGGGGTGCAGGGGGATGAGCTCCCTGGGGTGGCTACTCAGAGCACCTGGGTGGCCACAGAACAGCCAGGGGTGACCATTGGGGTGCAGGGGGATGAGCTCCCTGGGGTGGCTACTCAGAGCACCTGCGTGGCCACAGAACAGCCAGGGGTGACCATGAGGGTACAGGGGGGTGAGCTCCCTGGGGTGGCTACTCAGAGCACCTGGGTGGCCACAGAACTGCCAGGGGTGACCGTGGGGAGCGTTCCGCAATGCTGGGGTGCAGTGAGGATCCCAGGGCACCACGACAAGGATCTCGCTTGCACCACACGTTTTGGGGCCGTGGGCACCTCCAAAGGTGGGACCACCACAGAAAATTCCCAGCTGGAAAGAAAACCCCCACTTCCTTTCTGATTTTATTAATTTCTTTATTAAAGCCTGATACAGAAGGGTGGGCAAGGGAAGGAGAAACCCCCAAAGATCAAAACATTTTTATTTCAGACACATAATTAATAAAACTAAACCAACCCAAACATGAGGCAGCACAGCCCTGGTTGTGGCCACCCCTTCCCAACCCCCACGCTGATTTTGGGGTTCCTCTGCTCCGATTTAGGCAAAAAGGAGCAAATTTGGAGCCTGATCTGGTGCTCTTTACGCTGGTCACATCCAACCCTTGGGGCTGCCCAGGGCAGAATCGGCCCTGGGAGCTGTAGGGGATGCTCGGCTGGACTGGGAGCAATCCCAAGGGAAATAAATGGGGCAAGACATGGTGAGCAAGCAAGGGAAAAATCAACGAAAAACTACACAGATTTACCTGAAATGCTATAAAAATAAAGAGGACTAATTAACTAACTAACACTAACTTATCAGTTAAATGATGCTGTCAGACTGGTCCGTAGAGTTTAGGCCCTGACCAGGATCCTTTAAAATTATCGTTTCTAGAAAATTCTAGATTTTGCTATAATTCTCTAGTATATACACACACGCATATGGCCCCGCTGCAACGGGCGCACAAACAGCTTGAAAATAAATTACAAACCCCCCAGTAGCATCAAATATACAGATCACTCCTTGCAGCTATTTTTTTTTCTCATTTTCCTCTTTTTTTTTTTTCTTTCATTTTTAAGGCACTTTTTCAGCCTTTTTTAAACATTTTTGCTCGGCTCTAAGTGAATTCTACCTGCAGAAGCATCGGCGTAGTTATAAGGTTTTTTTTTTTGTGTGTTTTTTAGCGTGATTGTTTTCATTGTAAATATATAAACCCCCTCACTGGACTATTTACATCCTGAGCCCAGGACATGCTGGGAGTGCAGTGGAGCAGCTGGGATGATCCCATGGAGCAAGCGATGGAGAAAATGGGAAAAAGGCTCCACGGGGTGAAGGGTAGGTCCCAGCTTGTTGAAAGTTCATCTGGGGAGAGGGGCTGGGGGCTCCCCAGGGGCTGGGGGCACTGGGGAGGGCCCTGTCCTGCTGTGTCTCTGTCCCTGCCTTCCTCCTCCCTCCAGGCTCCGGCGTCTTCCTCCAGCTCCTTCTCACGCTCAGTGCCTGGTGGTGGCCTTGGGGACAGGACAGTGACACATCCCACCTTGCCATGGGGTGGAGGGTGGCTCAGGGGACGCCCCCAGCCCGGGCAGCCCCTTCCCCAGCGGGCAGCAAAGTGGGGGTGAGATCACATCATCCAAAATATGTTTTTAAATAGAGAAAAAAAGGGAAAAACATAAAAGGCTCCATTCCCAGGGTGGGCAGGTGGGGACTGTGTCCCCAAACCCTTCTCGGTTGCCCGGTGGCCCCGGGATGGCAGCAGTGGAGATGGAAGCAGGGCTGGGGGGCACCGGGGGGCACCGGGGGGCACCGGGGGGCCGGGGGCCGGCCCTTAACTGGGCATCTGCACCTCGTCGTACACGTCTGTCCCCTCCGCCTCATCAAATGTCACCACAGCGTCATCTGCGTCCAGCTGGAGAGAGGAGAGGCCATGAGGGGGACAGGGATGGGGACAGGGGATGGGGACAGGGGATGGGGACAGGGGATGGGGACAGGGATGGGGACAGGGGATGGGGACACAGGTGGGAATGGGGGATGCAGAGAGGGGGATGTAGACAGAGGGTGGATGGGGACAGGGGATGGGGAGGAGAATGGGGACAAGGACAGGGATGAGGCAGGGACAGAAATGGAGGTGAGGACAGGATCAGGAACAGGGAGGGGTGGCACTGGGGACAGGGATGGGTGTGCCAGGGCTACGTACACATTTGAGCTCGATGTCCCGGAAGATCCTGGGCAGCAGGAAGCGCCGCAGGGGCACAGTGAGGATGAGGACGAAGGGCAGTGCCAGCGAGGCCGGGGTGGACTTCACCACCCACAGCACCACGAGGACGATGATCTGGGTGAAGGTGAAGAGGTGCATCCTCCAAGTCTTCACCTGTGGGACAAAGAGCCGTGGCTTGAGGACAGGGACAGCATCCCACACCCTTCCCGGGGTGCTGGCAGGAGCGGGGCCCCAAGGAGCCCAGCGAAGCTCAGCGCTGAGGGAGGAGGCTCTCTGGGGAGCCCTGAGCAGCTGCAGGGGTGTCACAGCCTGGGAGGGACACCCCCAAACCCACGGCCACCCGTCGGGCTCACACGGGGCTCGCTCACCCGGGTGACGTAGGGCTCGTCGGGGTGGTACTTGGGGGGCTTCAGCAGGAGCAGGATGCGGTCGAAGAGCTGGATGCCGAAGAGGGAGGTGACCCCCATGTAGAGGAAGATGCCGAAGAGCACGGCCAGCGGGATGTACTTCAGGATGGGCTCCATGAGGATGGAGACACCTGCCGTGGAGAAGCAGAGGTTGGGGAGAGTCTCTGGGGACCCCCAAACTTCACTGCCCATTTGGGGACCCCTCCCCAGCTCACCAATGAGCACGGCCACCAAGAGGCCACTGATGCGCTGCTCCTTGACCTCCAGGATCTGGGATTTCTCTCCAGGCGCAGAGGTCTTGCTCATGATGGTGAGGGCGTTGGCATGGGTGATGGTGCGGACGGTGGTGGCACTGAGCCAGGGCATCCCAAAAAGGGCTGCCAGTCCTCCCATGGCCACGATCAGCAGCAGGTCCAGGTGGAAGCCAGTGCCCTTCACCAGTTTCCTCTCGGGCTTGCTGACGATGAGGCTGTGGGGACACAGGGACGAGTTGGTGACACAGTGCCCCGGGGAGGTCCTCTCTATCCCCACAGCCCCACAGCCCTCCCCTGTCCATATCTCCATCCTCACGTGGTGATCTGTGTCTCGAGGAAGATGAGGATGAAGACCAGGAGGGCAGGAATCACGGAGGCGAACATCATCCAGATGGGGAACGATCCTCCAGTCCCCATGGGGTGGATAAACCAGCCCCGGGCAGACGCGTTGGTGACCTGCAGCCCTTTGGGGACGCTCAGTTTCTGGATGGGAGCAGACAGGGCAGTGAGGGGTGGGACACAGGGACGAGCACCCACTGCCATGTCCCCATGTGGGGACACTTGTGCCCCCCAGCCCTGCCCTCCCAGACCTGCGTGTAGGTGTCGTTGATGAAGAAATCAGCCAGTGCCATGATGAAGATGGAAATGGGCACCCCGAAGTCCCCGATCAAGCGCCGGACCTGTGGGGACACCGTGAGAAAGCTGCATGGCCCCCTGGCCCAGAGGGTCCCCCCGCCCTGTCCTCTGCAGGGACACACAATGACTTTGCACAGCCTCAGCCACTGAACCCCTGTTTTGTCCCCGGGTGCCACCGCGTCCCCCCATCCTCACCTTGCCAGGCAGGAAGGAGCTGTTCTTGAACTTGCGCAGGAAGAAGGCCAGGAAGAAGGTGCCGGCCATGAGGACGAGGGA
The DNA here is from genome assembly GCA_036630365.1 of Acanthiza pusilla. Classification (NCBI taxonomy): domain Eukaryota; kingdom Metazoa; phylum Chordata; class Aves; order Passeriformes; family Acanthizidae; genus Acanthiza; species Acanthiza pusilla. The sequence goes on along the minus strand of JAXCHO010000107.1, from coordinate 2,031,235 downwards.
CAGCAGCGCAGTGTTGGGCTCGGGCACCCCGGGCTGGACGTCGGCCTGCACGTCGTACATCCTCTTCAGTGGGTGATCCTTGAAAATCTGGGGAGGGAAGAGGAGAGAGTGAGGGAGGGTGGGGTAGGGATCCCCTGCACCCCCCTGCCATGGTGGGAGCCCTGTGGCACCGTCCCAGCGGGTGCAGGATGTGACCAGGGCCTGGGTGAGGCCAAGAGCTCAGCACAGGCTGAGCAGGAGGCATTTTTGGGGTTGGTTTTCTGTGCTGTTTTGGAAGAGGGGATGGGGCAAGGGCTGGGTGGCACAGTGGGGATGGACAAGTGTGCCCCAAAATCCCTCTGCGGAGAGAAGCATGGATCACCGAATCACAGAATATTTAGCACTGGAAGGGGCCTCATGAGCTGGGAAACACCTGGAGAAGGGGAGACAACACCAGGAGACTCCATCCCTCACCTGCATCCCACTGTTTCTATGGAAACCTGGGTGATAACCACAATCCACAGCCCCCCTTCCCCCTGTGGGACCCCCGCACTCCTCACCGTGACCAGCTTGGAGAAGGTCTCGAAGATGAAGATGAGGGAGATGAGGAAGGAGAAGATCTCCTGGGTGTAGCGGGACAGGTAGCGCACCAGGAAGCTGCCCTCGCAGGCCACCACCACCAGCACCAGCAGGATCAGCCAGAAGCCGATCCACACCCGTCCCACGATGTATTCCAAGCCATTGCTGCTGCAGAACTGGGGAGCCAGAGGGCACAGCCCCGTCAGTGCCCCGGAGCCCCCGGCATGGGCACCATGGCTGGACCCACAGTGGCTCCGTGCCACCTTTCCAGGATATGGATGGTGGTACCTCGCTGTGGCAGGACCCCCGTGGGATCACCCACCCCGCAGCACCTGCCTGGCATCGCCCTGTGGTGTCACCCACGTGGTGTCATGCACCTCACATCACACCAGGGCCACCACCTCGGTGGCTCTACATGTCTAGGCCATCACACGGGTGGCATCACCCCGTACACCATCAGTGCCACCCCTCTGTGCCACCTCCCATGCAGCTGCACTCTGTCCCTGTCCCAGGGCTGGTGGAGACACCCTGACCCACTGTGGGGAAGGCTGGTGGCAGCTGGGGGACACCCAGGGGCACAGGGGGCACCCACCGAGTAAAAGGCTTCCTCAAAGACGAGGAGGGGGCCCGAGAAGCCGACGACGAGGAGGGGCTGGGCGCTGAGGAGGCTGAAGAGCACGCACTGCACACAGGTGGAGATGAGCAGCTCCGACACCCCCATCATCCCCTTGGTCTTCTCACCTGGTGGGGAGCGGAGCCGGTGGGTGCCGCGGTGGGGTACAGCGCTGTGCCCCCATCCCGCACCCCTCACACCGCGATTTGGGGGTGCAACAACCCCCCAGGAGCATCCCCATGGGATGGCGGTGAAGGTGGAGACACCCCCAGCCCCCCGCCCAGCTGGGGGGACATCCCCGTCCCCGGCCGTGTCCCCAGCCTGTCCCTCCCGTTACCCAGCAAGCCTCCGAAGGTGATGGCAGGTGACAGCGCCGCGAAGTAGATGAAGATGACGGCAGCGAGGCACTGCGGGTTGAGGGCGTCCTTGATGTCGCTGAGATATTTGGGGTACCGGCGGCGGATGTCCCGCACCAGGCCCCCGAAAGGCCGCCCCGTCCTGCGCAGGGGGTCGTCATCGTCTGCAGCCGCCGCCTCGTCCAGCCCTGGGGACACACCAGGTGGCCATGGGGGACCCCGCGTGCACGGGGGTGTCCCGCCAGCCAGGAACACAGGGGACGCGGAGGTCCGGGTGGTCCCGGCCGTACCCAGATCTTTGGGCAGGTCCCCGATGTGCAGTTTCTCCAGGGGTTGGTAGCGCCGCCGGAGCAGCTCCTGCTGCAGCGGGACCAGGGCGCGGAGCAGCTGCTCGCTGGGGGGCTCGGTGGGCGGCAGGACGATGCTGGCGTCCAGGAAATCCTGCACGCCCTGCACCAGGTCCTGCCGGGCCTCGGCCAGGTAGGCGTCCCGGCGGAACACCTGCGGGGTGTCCCGGGACTCAGCACCCCGGGGTGCTGTTGGGCACCCTCCGGCCCCCGAGTGTCCCCGTGGGGACATGGGGATGAGGGGGGACATGGGGACACGGGCTTGGGAGCAAGGGGGCATAGGGAGGTGAGGACACAGAGGCTTGGGGACATGGGATAAGGTGGGAGATGGGGGGACAGGGGGTTTGGGACAGGTAGCATTAGGGGGACATAGGACTACCGGGGCATGGGGACACAAGGGATTGGGGACACGGAGCGTGGAACTACAGGGACAGGGGGACATGGGTATGAAGTGGGAGATAGGGGTGCAGGAGCTCAGGGATAGGGGCATGGGATCACAGGCACCCTCAGGGACATGGTGGCATTGTTGGGGTGTCCTGTGCAGGGCCAGGAGTTGGACTTGGTGCTCCCCGTGGTTCCCTTCCCCTTCAGGACATTCCGGGAGTCCGTGGTTCAATGTTTGCTTGGACACGTGGGGACAAAAGGACACTTGACCTCAGGGACATGGGTGTGTGGGGACAGGGGGACATAGTGGCATGGGTGCCTAGGGATCAGAGAGGGACATGGCACAGGGGGACAAGCGGCAGCCCCAGGGATGGGGAGCCCAGGGTGCTCGGGGGGCTGGTGGCAGTGGCGGGTGACCCGTACCCTCTCAGACATCATGGTGGCGATGGCACGGCCGATCTCGTGGTAGCTGATTTGGGGGGTGTCGGGCCCCAGGACCACGATGAGGAAGCGGACGGGGAGGGACACGTCGAGGACACCATCCAGTGTCACCGCGTCCTTCAGGCGCACAAAGGCCAGCATTGGCTGCTCCAGGAAGGCTGCACAGCCTGGGGGGAGGATGGGACGGGACAGGGATCATGGGGACCATGCACAGGGACACAGGGACATGGGGACGTGGGAGCACAGAGACACAGGGACGTCAAAACATGGGGACATCAGGAATGGAGACAAGGTGACACAGAGGCATGGGGGCGTGGGGGGACAAAGAGAATGGGAGAGGGGCACAAAGATGGGGTCACTGAGGCACAGGGACACAGAGATAGGTGGGTATGTGAGTACAGGGACATGGGGCGCGGGCACAGGGACACGGGGACATTGAGACACGAGGACATGTGGGGATGGGACATGAGGACAAGGGACATGGGGAGGGGGGCCCAGAGAGCAGTGCTGAGCAGCAGCAGGCGGCGGCGAGAGCTGAGGACGGGGAGAGGCAAAAAAGGCTCAAGAAAAGCAGCGCGTGAGCGAGCGCAGCGAGGGGCACATGGCAAAGCTCCCCCTGCACCCCCCGACCCCGCACCCACCCCCCGACCCCAGCCATACCCCGACCTCGCACCCACCCCCTGACCACGAACCCACCCCCTGACCCCCCACCCAGCCGTCGACCCCGAACGTACCCCCCGACACCATACTCACCCCCGACCCTGCACCCACTCCCGACCCCGCACCCACCCCCGACCCCGCACCCACCTCCTGACCCTGCACCCCCCATCCCGCTGACTCTGCACCCCCCATCCCACTGGCCACTCACCCACGAGGACCAGGGTGGCCTCAGCACCCTCTGGGATTGTCTCCAGGAGTTGGGGTCTGGGGACCCCGCTCTGTTCAGGCAGATCGATGGCAGGAATCAGTCAGCTAACCTTGGTGGCTGTCGCCCGTGGTCCCCTGTGAACCCTGCATGTCCCCCTGCCCTGCCCCTGTGCGTCCCTCACCATCCCCTGTGTGTCCCTCTCTGTCCCCTGCATGTCACCCACCACGCCCTGCATGTTCTCCTGCATCTCCCCCTCCATTCGCATTCCCCCCTCTGTCCCGTGTCCCTCTTTCTGTTCTCTGCATGTCCCCCTCCATCTCCTGCATGTTCCCCACTACTCCTGAGTCTCCCATTTTGTCCCCAAAGTGTCCTGCACTGTCCCCAGTGTGCCCCCTCGGCACGTCCTGCAGGTGAGTGTGCATGCACAGCTGGTATGTACACCTGCGTGTGCCGAGGTGTGTGCGCACCCTGCGTGTGTGTCCCACTGCCAGCCCGACGCCCCAGTGCCCCCAGTGCCCCCAGTGCCCCCAGTGCCCCCAGTGCCCCCAGTGCCCCCCGTGCCCCCGTCCCCGCTCACCTGCTCCCTCCCTGCCATCCTGCTCATCTCCACGGGCCGCTGCTCCCGCAGCAGCGGCTGCTCCGCGTCCCTCCGGGCGGTGCCCGAGCGCTGCACCAGCGCCGGCGGCATCGTCCACACCGACTCATCCTCGGTGGGGTGGCTGAAAGCATCGGGGGGGGTGTCAGACACCCCAGTGCCACCAGCCCCCCCATCCCCCTGAGTGCCGGGTACCCCCAAAGTGGGCTGAGCGGCAAAGCTTTCCCACCCCGAGCCAGACTTGGGGACACGCTGGAGAGGGTCCGGCCCAGCCCCGGGGGTCCCCCCTGGGCACAGCAGCCCTGGCTGTACCTGTGGCGGAGCAGCAGTGTCCTCATGACATCATCGCGGTCCTGCGGCTTCATCTGCCCCTCGTAGATCAGCTGGTCCAGGACGGCATGGACGATGGCCGGCAGCGAGTTGGCCTCCAGGCTGAGGAGAATGGCACCTGTGGGGCAGCACGGTCACCATCTGGCTGCTGTGGGATCCCTGCCACCCTCCCGGTGGTCCCAGAGGTGTCCCCACCTTTCTTCAAAGCCCGTTGGATCTCCAGGAGGCTGTGGTAGGTCAGGAAGGAGAGATGGGGCTGGCTCCAGTCCCCCGATTCCTGGAAGTCCTCCTCCAGCTTGAGCCAGTGGCCAGCCTCCATCCAGCACAAGTCCTTTGCATTGTCCAGGACCAGCTCGTGCAGCTCCACGTATCCCTGCAGCCGGAGATGGGGGGTCAGGGTGCCCCCAGCCACACTAGGGACCCCCGGGACACCCAGCATCCCCCACAGTGCCCGGGGACCCCCAGGCCTGAGGTGTGAACTCACTGGGTGGCCACAGTTCACCGACCCCCGGGAATGGGGAGGGAATGGGGGTCCCTGGGGCAGCACCCACCTCATGGGTGTCCCGCTGGGGCAGGAGCCTCCTGCTCCCCGCCGCCTCCAGGTCCACATCGGTCACGGACACAGCTGCAAGTGGAGCCAGCAGTGCGTTAGCCAGTCCCTGCCTGAGCCCAGACACCCCTGGGGGCTGTTTAAGGTGCCTCCCACCATCACCCCCATCCCAGCCCTTTGGGGTCACCTGGACGTGTCCCCTTCTCCACCATCCCTAGCCCAGCCCTTTTGGGGACTCACTGGACCTGTCCCCCATGTTGCCCAACTCCAGACCCAGCTGGAGTTTGCTGGACGTGCCCCTCCGTCACCTCCTTCCCTGCCGGTGCCTGGCCCCTGGGCCAGGGTGACAGTCTGGGGACATCACCGGCGCCGGGGTGAGGACGGGCTCGTGGCCACCGTCCTGCCACCGGCACAACCCCAGCACCGAGCACCATCACTGGGATGGGGACAAGGGGACAGCTCATCCCCGGCCAGCCAGACCCCCGAGGTGTCCCTGTCCCCGTCGCCAGCCTACCTGCGGCCCCCCCTGCGCTCCCCATGTCCCCGCGGCTCCGTCCCTATAAAGTGGGGAGCGATCCCCGCGGCCGCCCTGTGTGCACCGTAAATCCCGCGGCACTTCCTTTGCTGACAGTAAACACCAGCACGGCTCCCGCCCGCCCGCTGTCACCCCACCGTGGGGACAGGCTCACCCCGTCCCCTTCCGCCCCGACGGGGACCACTGTGGTCCCCTCACCGTCCCCAGCCAGGTCGCCCGGCGGGGGAAAGCTGCGAGAGCCACATCCCGCTCTGCCGGGGAAAAGATGCTGCGCCCATGGGAGCAGGGATGGGGCGCGCCCCCTGCCACTGTGTCCCCGACAGTGTTGGCCGTGGCACGTGGGCACGAGCGTGTCCTCGTCCCTGCCCGCCGCCACCGCCACCGAGCCGCCCGGCGCCAGCCAGCGTTCGGCCCCAAGTGGTTCTTGTCCTCACCCCAAACAAAGGCTTTATTTATCCTCAATCAGTGGGCGATTACGGGCAAGTGGCAGCGGTCACCCCGCGGCGTGCCCTGACGCCCGGGCGACCGTCACCCCGCGGAGGGTGGGGACAGGGGGTGGCAGACCCGGGGCAGGCAGGGCGATGGAGAGCTGGGTGGGGGGGGACGCCGGGGCTGGGCTTTGTCACCCGGGGCCCCCGCAGTCACTCACGCTGCCCTTGGCCACGGCTGGGGTGTCCCGGGAGGGCCCCGGCCGAGCGCCTCTTCCCGTCCAGGTCATAAAATCCCCGGCGGCCGGGCAGATACTGGCTGCAAAACACACACCGCGGGCACGGGGGGTCAGCGCCGGGCACCGCGGGTGCCACCAGCCTCCCCCGGGTGATGCCAGCCGGGCAGTCCCCGCCCCGCTTTGGGGACTCACCGCAGGGGCTTCATCTCCTCGGCCCTGGCCCTCCACGCCTGCAGGGGGGACCCGATGCCAGCGCCGGCCCCTGCGCAGAACAGGCGGCAGCGTTACCCCGACCTGTGTCACCCCAGCGGGGGACCCGAGCCCAGACACCTGCTCAGGGTGGCAGCTCCAAAACAGCCCTGCTTGGGGCAAGGGAACCTCCGGGGCATGCAGACCCCCAGACTCCCCTCACCTCCCTTCCCGGGGCCTCAAGGACCTCGGGTGTCCCCCAAGCTCAGCTCCGCCTCAGGTACCACAGCCCTGGTGCTGGAGGTGGCACCTCACAGTTCTGGGGCTTCAGTAAAGGGAATGGCTGCTTTTGGGTGATGCCACCCTGAAGGAGAATGTCCCTGCCTGACCCTGCACTCCGAGCGAGCCCTGCTGCTGGTGCCATGCTGGCACCCAGGAAATGTGGGTGCAGCCCATGCAAGACCTCTGTGCAGTGCTGTGCCCATGCAACTCATCTGTGCAACCCATGCAACATGCCTGTGCCATGCACACGTGCCCGTGCCATGCAACATGCCTGTGCCACGCAACATGCCTGTGCCATGCTGGCACCCATGTGACGAGGTGCCTGTACGCCATGTGTGCCCATGAGAAGGTGGCACTTGTGTCCATGCACTGCTGGTGCCCATGCAACACCCCTGTGCCGTGCTGGTGTCCCTGCCCCCACACAACTCTGCTGCCCACACAGCATTGTGACCTTGAGCCACTGGTGGCCCCACAATGCCAGCACCCAGCTGGTGCCACTGCCCGTGTGGTGCCATCATCCATGCAAAGCTGTCACCTGTGCAATGCCATTGTCACACACGCAATGCTGTCACCTCTGCGACGCCGGTGTCCGAGTGATACACCAGTGCCCATGCAACGCCCCACCCGTGCGACACTGGTGGCCGTGCAATGCCACCCTCACGCGGTGCTGGTGCCCACCCTGCCAGTGCCCCCCAGCGCCCCAGGAGCCACTCACTGCTCATCTCGCCCAGGGACAGGTGAGAGCTCTTCAGGCCGGGGTCCTCGTAGCCTTCGGGGTCCAGGCTCCTCCTCATCCCCTCCTCGTAGGCCTCCTGTGGGACAGAGAGCAGGGGTCAGCAGGGTCCGGCACCCCCAACGCCTGTGCCGGGGCGCAGCGGCGGAGCCGGGGCGGGGGGCCGGGTGTCCCTACCTGGCCGTGCCCCTCCATGGCTCCGGGCTCGGCCCCCGCTGCCGCCTCGCCGCGTCCCGGCGCTCAGCCCGGTGCCACCATAACCCGGTGCTCTGCGGGGCGGGCGCGGGGGAAACGAGAGAGAACAAGTTAGCGGAGAGCAGGGCATCGCTCGGTGCCCCAGGGACAGCGGTTTGTCCCCTGGGATGGGGCCGGGGCTGGACGCCGTGGCCGTTCCCGCAGCCCCTGCCTGCCTAACCCGCTCCCCACGGGCTGGGAGGTCCTGGGGTTGGGGGTCCCCGGGGAAGTCATGCCCTGCCCTGTCGCCATCCGGGATGGGAACCGACGTCAGGACATGGCAGAACCCCGGCGGCTTCCCACCAGGGACGTGGCATCCTGCCCTGACCCACCCATGCCCATGCGCACCATGCCCTGTGCTCAGGGTCAGGTCCCACACGGACCTACCCTCAGAGACTGGGATCCCACACGACCCTCGTGTGTGTGGGTGGGGGTCCCACATAGCCCCACAGACATTGGCCGGGGTCCTACACAGCCCCTTGCAACCCCTCGCTCATGGATGAGGGTCCCGTACAGTGCCCCCCACACGGGCTGGGGTCTCACACAGTGCGCAGATCCCCCAGCACAGCCCCCATCCCCTGGCAGAGCGAGGGGGGGAGAAATGGCACAGCTGAGGCACAGCTGGACTCGCGGGACACCCCGAAACTGGACGGGGTGAGCCAAAACCCCCAGGGTGCACAGCTGGGGAGGGCCCTGCGGCTGCCCTTCCTTCAGCACCCAGATCCTCTGCAGCACGCAGTGCCTGCACCCCTGTGTCCCCCCGGGTCCCCTGTCCTCCCCGTGTGTCCCCTGCCCCCCCCCCCGCGCCCTCAGCTGCCCCGGGGCTGTGCCGCGGGACAACCGCCAGGGGGCGCCCTGCCCCCGCACCCCGACCCCCTCAAATCCCTCCCCGGGGCAGCCCCGGAGGGTCCCGGGGGTCCGGACCCCCTCCTCAAACCTCCTCACCCGTGACCCCCCGCTCGCCCCAGCCCGGAGTCTCTGGGGAGGGGTGTCATGACCCGGGACCCCCAGCCCGCAGTTCCACCCCCCCGTGGAGACCCCCACAGCTTGGGGGGACGAGGGACTCCGTCTGTCCCACTCCGCCCCGGCCCAGGGACCCCACACGGGGGCTCAGGGGCGAGGTCAGGGCACGGCGGGCTTTGGGGTGAACCAGCCCCCCCAGATCTCACCGGGGTGATGCAGGAGCTCGCTCCCGGCCGCGGGTGGCGGGAGCCGGGGTGGGGTCCCGGACACCCCGCGGGGGCCACGGGATCCCCGGTGGGGCGCGGGATCCCCGGCGGGGCGCGGGAGCCGCGGCGGGGCCACGGGATCGACGGCCAGCCTCTGACTCGGCCGTCTCCTTCCTGCCCCGCCTGGCCCCGGGGCCGGCGGCCCCCGGCCCCCCAGCCCGGCCTGTCCCGGGGCCCCCCGGCCCCCCCAGCCCCGCCGGCGGCTCTTGCATCAGCCCGGTGCGCCGGGCTGCGCCCCGCTGATAACGCCCGGCTCCGGGCGTCGGCCCCCGCCCCGCTCCACCCGCAGCGCCCCGGGCCGGGCTGCGGGGCCGGGGACCCGGGGGTGCGGTGGCACCCGGCAGCGATGTCACCCGGAGCCGCAGAACGCATCCCTGTGCCACCCCGCGCTGTACAGCGCCCGCAGAGCCCCGCACGGAGCGCCCAGCTCCAGCTCTGGGCATCGCGGGGCTGCGCAGGATGGAGCTCGTCCCGCCCCACGAACCCCTCTGGGCGGTGCGGGGCCCCTGTGCCCGCATCTTGTGCGTGGGATGGAGTCCATTCCTCCCACAGCACACACCCCACGCGTAGAGCCCGTGTCTCCCACGTCACACAGCCAACGCGCTCCCTATGGAGCCCATACATCCCACACCATCCACATGGAATGGCTGCGAACCATTCTGCCGTGGGTAAAACCACCATGGAGCTCCCTATGGAGCCCATACGTCCCACACCATCCGCATGGAATGGCTGCGAACCATTCTGCCGTGGGTAAAACCACCATGGAGCTCCCTATGGAGCCCATACATCCCACACCATCCACATGGAATGGCTGCGACCCATTCTGCCGTGGGTAAAACCACCATGGAGCTCCCTAGGGAGTTCATACATGCCACACCATCCGGGCAGCGTGGCTGGGACCCCTCCGGCTGTGGGTAAAACCACCATGGCCCCCTGTGGCATCCATACATCCCCTGCCATGCAGGTGACGTGGCTCAGGGCTGGGCTCGCACCTCCTACACTGAATATCCCAAAGGGCTCATCACGGAGCCCTCGCCCCCGCACCCCTCCGTGTGCTGCAGTTGGGATCGTTCTGGGGTCGTTCCCGCAGCCACCACGGCTCTGTGGAGCCCACGCACCCCACAGCATCCACGGGGCATGGCTGGGATCCCTCCTGCCTCCTCCCGTGGCTCCACACGGAGTCAGCACATTCTGAACCATCCGCCCAGCGTGGGACTGCTCCTTCCCACCATGGGTACAGCCCTGTGGCCCCATATGGAGTCCATACATCCCATGCCATCCCTGCAGCACGGCAGGGATCTTTAATGAAGCAACACCTCAGCATGGAGCCCATACATTCCACGCCATCGGCATGGAATGGCCAAGACCCTTCTGGTGGCTCCCTATGGAGCCCATACATCCCACACCATCCACATGGAATGTCCAGGACCCCTCTGGTGGCTCCCTATGGAGCCCATACATCCCACACCATCCACATGGAATGGCCAGGACCCCTCTGGTGGCTCCCTATGGAGCCCATACATCCCACACCATCCACATGGAATGGCCAGGACCCCTCTGGTGGCTCCCTATGGAGCCCATACATCCCACACCATCCACATGGAATGGCCGGGACCCCTCTGGTGGCTCCCTATGGAGCCCATACATCCCATGCCATCGGCATGGAATGGCCAGGACCCCTCCGGTGGCTCCCTATGGAGCCCATACATCCCACACCACCCACACGGCGTGGCTGCGACCCCTCCCACCGCACGTACCCCCAGGCTCCCTATGGAGCCCATACCCCAATTGCACAGCACCTCCCACCCCAACAGCCCCCGCTGACAGCCCCAGGCCGGGGGCACCCCAGAGTGCCCTCCCAGCCCCGCCATCCCCCCGCCCACCCCGTCTGCCCCCTCCCAGCCCCGGGGACACCCCGAGGTGACCCCGCACCTACCCCTGGGGTGCCTCCGGACGCCCCTGCCCGCGCTCTGCCTGCGGCTGCCCGGGGTGTGAGACGCCAATGCCTGAGTCACGCTCACCTCCCTAATCTCGCCCCCCTTGGGCTCACCCGGCCCCCCCGCGCCCCCGTAAAAACAAGGTTATCGGGGTGCAACATCTGTGGGGTGCAAAGCTGCGCCCTGGCTAAGCCCCGCCTGCACTCCGCTGTCCTCCTGTCCCTCGCCCAGTCCCGGCACCCCGAGACCTGCTCCCGCTGCCCCCCTCACCCCCCAATCTTGTTTACCTCTGGGTTTCCCTCTGGGGAATCCCCGGGATCCCCCCCGGTTATCCCCCCTTCCCGCGGGGTTGGGGTGTTCTCTTAAAAAAAAAAAAAATTTAAAAAAAGGGGGTTCCTAGGGAGGTTCCCCGAGGAGGAGGCGTGGGGGGACGCGGGGCTGGGGTGTCTGTCTGTGCCATGGGATTGGTGTCACTGGGGTGCCCTGGGGAGGGCTGGGGTGCTTTGGAGCAGGGCGAGGGCTGTGCGTGCCCACGCGTGTGAGCCTGTGTTAGTGCACACGCGTGTGAGGGGTGCACATCTGTGTGCGTGTGCACATCTGCGGAGCTGTGTTCACACCCGTGCACGCGTGTGTCTCTGCGTTTGCAGCCTCTCTGAAGGGATCTGAGCCCCAAAAATCCCAATCCCAAACCCCAGGGCCAGGGCGAGGTGGGCGAGCCTTGCACACACACACAGGGTCCCACACCAGCCCCCAGAACCTGGAGACTCCCACAGGGTCCCCCCAGCAGTGAGGTGACACCGGTGCTGTCCCCACCGTGCCAGACCAGGTTAGGGGCTCAGCCCCACATGTTGGGGACCTGGTGGCACCCTCGGCGGCACGGAGGGGTGGTGCTGGGTCTGGGTGTCCCGATAATGGCCCCCGGCCTTATCTGGGGCTGCCAAGGGCTCCCCTCCCTGCACAGCCACGGGGATTTTGGGGGTCCCTCCCCACAGCGCACCCACCTGTCCCCCCGCAGGGTCCTATTGGCTGAGGTCCCCTCGGCAGGGGCACAGGGGGTGTGTGGCTCCCCAGTGGGCACAGGGACGGGGGATATGTCCCCATGGGGGATGTCTGTCTGCTGAGGGTGACTCTGATTTATTGGGGGGCTGTGGAGCGTTATGGGGGTGCCTGTGGGATTCCCCCCTTTGACAATTTCCCTGTCACAACAGCGGGGAAACTGAGGCACAGTGAAAACCGGGGGGGGCGGGGGGGCGGGGTGTGCCCCCCAGCGCAGTCAGCCCCCGCCCACCCCGGTGAAGGGGGTCCCTCGCCCCCCTCAGACCCCGCGGGGAGAGGTGATCCCCCAAAATGGGGATCAAGGCAGGGCAAGGCAGGGGGTGGCGATCTGAGCCTGGGGTGGGCAAAAGACCCCCCAGAAACCACGGGGGCTGCCCCTTCCCCATGGCTTCACCCACGGGGTCCCTCACCAGGGGCACGTCATGTCGGGAGGGGCAGGTGGGGACCCCCGGGGGACTCCGTCCCTCCCCTCTTTATCCTCCCCCCCATCCCCCGGGGAGAGATTTGGGGGGCCGGGGGCGGGGAGAGCATCCCTTTGGGGGGGGGCGGCGCACGGCCCGTGGCGTGGGCATCGGCGGAGCAAAGCCTGCGCGGTGCGGGGGGCCGCGGCCGTGGGGTGGGGGGGTCCCCACGGGGGAAGGGGCATCGCCCGTGGCCGTGGCGTCTGGGCCGCTGGATGGAAGCGAGCTGGGTGCCGGCTGCCATGGCTCTGGGGCTCTCCTCCAAGAAAGCTTCCTCCAGGAATATCGCCGTGGAGAGGAAAAACCTCATCACCGTCTGCAGGTGGGGGGCCGGCGGGGGAGCACCCCAAAACTGGGGGGCAGAGGGAGCGGGGGGAGGGAGAAGCGACCACCGCTGGTGGGGATGGAGGAGATGGGGGGCGGGGAGGAGAGGCGGTGGGGAGGAGGGTTGGGGGGTTCATCCCTCCCCCCCGCCGCCCCTTCACCCTTTGGGGGGATTTGTTGTTGCTGCAGTCGCTTTTTGAGGGGGGGAAATCCGGATTTGCACGGGGGAGGAGAAGGATGGGGCTGCGGGAAAGGGGGGGCGCGGAGCTGCGGGGCCGCGGGGCTGCGGGCGCTGGGGCCGGGGCTGCGGGGCCGGGGGGCTCCAGGGGCTACTGAGGGGGGATGGGGGGATCTCCAGGGGCTGGGGGGGTCGGGAAGGGGGAAACGGGGGGGTTGGGGACACAGTGACAACATGGAGGCGGCCAGTGCGGGGATGCCGGGGGCCGCTGGGCATGGCGGGGGGCTGCAGGGGGGAGCGCAGGGTGAGGGGGGTGCTGGGGGCAACGGGGTGCGGGGGGGGGCTGGGGTTGGGGACCCCCGTGCGGGCGGGGGGCCCAGGAAGTGACGTCAGGGCCCCGGAGCGGCGGGGATGGGGGATGAAGGATGGAGGATGAGCGTTGTCATGGAGACGCCCGGCTGGACCGGGATGGGGGGGCAGGGATGGGGTGGGGGGCGCGCTGGTGGCTCCTGCGGGGGTGCGGGGCTGGGGTGACACCCCCCGGGCCCTGGGGAGGGGCTGCAGGTGCCGGGAGCGCTGCAGCCTGGGCCGGGGCTGGGGGGATGTGGGGGGCACTGGGGCCTGGGCAGCCTGGCAGGGACCCCCAGGGCCTCCTGTCGGGGTCTGGGGCATTCACCATGGCATCTCCAGACCCCTCTGTCATGACATGGAGACCCCCAGAGCTCCTCGGCATGGCTCGGGGCATCTCCAGACCCCACTGTCAAATCACGGGGACCCGATGGATCTCCTTGCCATGGCAAGGGGCACCTCCAGACCCCTCTGTCACGACATGGAGACCCTCTGGATCTCCCCCAGGATGCCCCCAGCCCTCACTGCTGTGCCGTGAGGCACCTCCAGACCCCACAGCCAGGATGAGACGCCCTCCACCCTCTGTCACAGCTGTGACCCACGGAGGGGACAATGCCCCCCGGGCGAGCACCTGCCCCGTCCCGCCCTGTCCGGCCGGGCTCGGGCTCGGGCTCGGCAGGATCGTGTCCTCGGCGTCGCTGTGCCCCGAGCACGAGCGGCCGGGCGGAAGGGGAAGCCATCACCGCCTGCGCACGGCCGGGGAGGAAGGGGGCCTTTGTTCGCCCTTCCTGGCCACTTGCACAGAGGGGAGCAGCGGCCGCCCCTCGGGTCCCCGGGGACGCGGGGACAGGGTCACTGAGCCACAGCCCAGCCCGACGCCCTCTTCCCACTGCCGGGAGCGGGAGCCAACAGCTGGAAAAGAGCTTTGCTCCGGAGCTAAACCCTCCTGTGTGCCAGGGGTGGGAGGAGGGCGCTGGGTGCGTGTCCCCTCCTGGCCGTGACGCCCGTCCCCGTGCCAGGTTCTCGGTGAAGACCCTTCTGGAGAAGTACACGGCAGATCCCATCGACGACTCCTCCGAGGAGTTTGTTAACTTCGCTGCCATCCTCGAGCAGATCCTCAGCCACCGCTTCAAAGGTAATGGTGGCCCTGGGGGTGTCCCTGTCCCCATCCCTGTGTCCCATGGCGATGGGGACGTGTGTGCCGGCAGCAGGAAGCGTGTCCAGCTCAGGTGGAGGGGCTTTGCTGGCACAGCAGCCCCTGAGCACAGCCCGTGGGTGCCCACAGGCCCTGTCAGCTGGTTCAGCTCCGATGGGCAGCGCGGGTTTTGGGATTACATCCGCCTGGCCTGCAGCAAGGTCCCCAACAACTGCGTCAGCAGCATCGAGAACATGGAGAACATCAGCACCTCCAGGGCCAAGGTCAGGAAGGCACCAGCCCTGTCCCTGTGTCTAGCCCTGTCCCCGTCCCTAGCCCTGTCCCCATTCCTAGCCCTGCCCCTGTCTCTAGACCTGTCCCTGTCCCTAACCCTGTCCCCGTCCCTAACCCTGTCCCCGTCCCTAGCCCTGTCCCCATCCCCGTTCCTATGCCTGCCCCTGTTTCTGTTCATTCCACCCTGACCCTGGTATATGGAGCCATCTACATTCCCATCGTATCTCCATCCCATCGTATCTCCATCCCATCCCATCCCATCCCATCCCATCCCATCCCATCCCATCCCATCCCATCCCATCCCATCCCATCCCATCCCATCCCATCCCATCCCATCCCATCCCATCCCATCCCATCCCATCCCCATCCCCATCCCCATCCCCATCCCCATCCCCACCCCTCTCTGCCCCCACCTTTCTCCCTTCTCCCTGCCCTCCTGCAGCTCCATCCCACCCCCTAGGGCCCCACGGGACACAGCAGGAGCTGTGGGTCCCCACGGTACCGAAGGATGGGCTGAAGCCACTCCTGTGCAGGGACCCCGATCTGCTGGTGCCTGGAGTGCCGGGGGTGGGTGGGAATTGGGGGTCAGCTGTGGGGGCACCCCGGGGCAGCGCCCATCCTCAGGAGTGCCCGGGGCACTGCCTCGCAGGGCCGGGCCTGGATCCGTGTGGCGCTGATGGAGAAACGAATGTCCGAGTACATCTCCACGGCTCTGCGGGACACTCGGACCACCAGGTGAGCAGCCCTGGCCCCGCCGGCCACGGCCACACCTGCGCCAAGGGTGTGTGGGTGTGCCGGGGTGGGTTTTGGGGTGCCGGGGTGGGTTTTGGGGTGCCGGGCTGTGTTTTGGGGTGCCAGGGTGGGTTTTGGGGTGCTGGGGTGGGTTTTGGGGTGCCGGGCTCTGTTTTGAGGTGCTGGGGTGGGTTTTGGGGTGCCGGGCTGTGTTTTGGGGTGCCAGGGTGGGTTTTGGGGTGCCGGGGTGGGTTTTGGGGTGCCGGGCTCTGTTTTGGGGTGCCGGGGTGGGTTTTGGGGTGCCGGGGTGAGTTTTGGGGTGCTGGGGGGGCACATCCAGCCGCACGTTTCCCCGCAGGCGGTTTTACGACGACGGGGCCATCATGCTGCGGGAGGAGTCCACAGTGCTCACGGGGATGCTCATCGGGCTCAGTGCCATCGACTTCAGGTAGAGACAGGTGACACAGGGGGACACAGGCCCTGACTGACCCCCTCGGGGTTCCCTGATCCTCTGCTCCTTCTCCCACTGCTGCTGCTCAGCTTCTGCCTGAAGGGAGAGGTGATGGATGGCAAAACGCCCGTGGTCATCGACTACACGCCCTACCTGAAGTTCACGCAGAGGTAAAATCCACGGTGCCCTCCCTGGGGTGGGGATCCCTCCGGCTCTCCCCCAGCACCACGATGGGGCTCCCTGAACGTGTGACAGCCCCTGCTGAGCCCCCACATCCCCCAGCTATGACTACCTGAGTGAGGAGGAGGAGCGGGGCAGTGTGGAGAGCAGCACGAGTGAGGACAGCTCACCTGAGCACCCCTACCTGCCCCTGGTCACCGATGAGGACAGCTGGTACAACAAGTGGCGCAAGATGGAGCAGAAATTCCGCATTGTTTATGCCCAAAAGGTACCGGGAGCCAGGCTGGGGCCATCAAGGTATCAACTCCCCCAGAATGCTCCAGCCTGGAGCATCCCCACCACTGCATCCCCACTCCCGCAGTGGTGCCCTCAGCCCTTCACCCTGCTGCTGCGGTGACCCAGCCCGCTCCTTGTGACTCTGAGTGGCCCTGGGGACATTGGGGGTGGTGGCAGCAGGGCACCACTGACGGTGGCCTCACACAGGGGTACCTGGAGGAGCTGGTGCGGCTGCGGGAGTCGCAGCTGAAGGACCTGGAGGCAGAGAACAAGCGGCTGAAGCTCCGGCTGGAGGAAGTGATGGTGCAGAACCAGCTGGAGAAGAGGGAGCTGGAGGGCGTCATCCTGGAGCTGCAGGAGCAGCTGTGAGTGGGAGCCCAGGGCCACTACCAGGGGACTCGGGGGGTCTCTGAGGCCAGGGTGCCCCACGGGCTCTGGGTGGTCCCCACTGACCCGAGGGGCAGGGTGAGGGGCACTCCCTGGCACCCCGTACGCCCTGTGGGGTGTGATGGGTACAAGTTTCCCAGTGCCTGGGAGCCCTGTGTTCCCCGTGGGACACGGTGGGTCCCCAGCGCCCCACACGTCCCCTGGGCCGTGTCACCCGGCAGGTCCCCGGCACTGGTGGCTGTGCCGGGTGCTGAGCGCCCGCCTTTGCTGCAGGACGGGGCTGATCCCCTGCGAGAACCCGCAGCTGGCCCAGCTCTCCAAGGAGATGGTGACACCCCTGGTCAACCAGTGGCCCTCTCTGGGGACCCTGAATGGCAACGAGAGCGGCTCGGACAGCAAACTCTACAGAAGGTAACCCCACGGTGGGGGCAGAGATCTGCACGCAGCACCCTGCCCTGCCCCGGGGGGACACAGGGCACAGGAGGGGAGGAGCGCTGTCCCAGCCCTGGGGGGCTCAGAGCCGTCCCTCTGCAGGCACAGCTTCGTGAGCACCGACCAGCTCTCGGCCGAGAACAGCCTCAGCTCCGACTCCCAGCGCCTGGGCGAGGGCAAGCGCGAAGGGGAGCCCTGGGGGCCCTTGGGTAAGACACCCCCACCCACCTTAGGGTGCCCCCGGGGTCGGCACTTG
The DNA here is from genome assembly GCA_036630365.1 of Acanthiza pusilla. NCBI lineage: Eukaryota > Metazoa > Chordata > Aves > Passeriformes > Acanthizidae > Acanthiza > Acanthiza pusilla. The sequence goes on along the minus strand of JAXCHO010000107.1, from coordinate 2,013,877 downwards.
CCCATCACCCTGGTGTCTCACGGGGGGGATGCTGCCCCAGCAGTGCAGGGACACCCAAGTCGCCCCCGGAGAGGTGGTCCCCGTCCCCCCGGGGTGACAGAGCTGGGACACGAGGCCGGACCCCTGCTCAGCCCCGCTCTGCCCGCAGGGAAGGACCCCACGCCCTCCATGCTGGGGCTCTGCGGCTCCTTGGCCTCCCTGCCCAGCTGCAAGTCCCTGGCCAGCCTCAAGTCCAACGAGTGCCTGGTGAGCGACAGCACGGAAGCCAGCCCGACCCGCAGCCCCAGCTGAGACCCCCGGCCCCCGCGCCGCCCCCCGGCCCGGCCGCCCGGCCCAGCGTTGTGGCACAGGACTGAGCTCGGCCCCCCTCGCTGCCCCGGGACCAACGAGGGACTCGCCGAACCCAGCGGGGAGGCTGGGGACCGCCATCCCCCTCCCCATCTCGACACCCCACCCCGGCTGCGCCCCGGACCCCCAGCCTGGAGCCGGCTGGAGACATGGACCTGTTGGGATTGGGATGCAGGACTGGGACCAGGCCAGCTGGGGATGGGGGAATGGACTGTGCCGTGGTGGGGGGGGACAGTGGGAGCTGCTGGGGAGCAGGGGGGGGTCAGGGCCATGCCCCTTCCAGGGTGAGGGTCTGGCCCACTGTCCGTCCTGCTCAGCCCGCGCTGCCCACCCGGGCTGTGCCTGCCTGGCCTCCCCCAGCTCCCCTGCACTGCGGGGGGGTCCTGTCCCCCCTGCAGCAGCATCCCCACAACAGGGGTAGGACTCTTCTTCCCCATTCTTTCCCATCTTGCCCCGGGTTTTGGGTTGTTTTGGGTGATTTTGGTTTTTATTTCAGCCCCATCTGCCTTGTTGGAGCAAAAGGAATCAATAAACGCAAGAAGCAGAGCTGGCCTGTCACCCACCACCCCAGCTGGGAAAGGGGGGGACAGACCACTTGTGCCCCCCTGCCACGAGGTCCTGGCACAGGCAGGGATGGCAGGGGGACCCAGAGAGCCTCCTCCAGCCCCTCTGGGACACAGCAGGTCACCAAGGATGGGGCGTCCCCTGGCCCATCAGCAGTGAGTGCTGCTGGGGGGAGGACAGTGGTCCTGGGGTCCCCTAACCCCCAGTAAATGCCCAGCAGGGACCCTATGGGGGACAGTACACACAACAGGGCCATGGCTGTCATCCCAGGGATGCCTCTACAGCCCCCCCCCACACAGACAGAAACCATTCCACTAAGAGACAATTCTTTTATTTAAGAAAATAGGAGAAATTCCCCCCATGAGTCCCGGGGTAAGGGGGCAGTGCCCGCAGAGCTGGGGCAGGCCCTGCAGTGAAAGGATGGGGCAGGGGTGCCACCATGGCCCCCCGGAGCAGCAGTGAGGTCTGTCCCCACACAGGGTCTGACGGGATGGGGACATCCCATGTGGGAGGAAAGGTCCAGAGGCAGGGAGAGGGTGCTACCGTGTCCCCATGCCATGCAGAGCCAGCAAGGCCAGGTTGTGCATGAGTGATGGTCAGGAGGGGCAGATCCCCAGGCAGAGCGGGGCTGGGGAGCCCAGGCAGGCAGAGAGAAGCCCCAGGGTCTGGGGCTGAGTCCTGGCCAGAGCCCCAGCTCCATCTCCTGCCAGGCCAAGTCTCCTGGGACTTGCCAGAGTGTCCATGAATCCAGCAGCAGCATCTGTCCAGCCCCAAGGGATGAGTGTGGGGGGCTCCATAGCCCCCCCAGTGTCACAGCAGCAGGCACAGATGTCCCCCAGAGTGGCTGGGCTGGGGAGTGGGGCCGGGCTGGCCCTGGCTCCGTTTGCAGGCAGCGGAGGCAGAGCAGGGACGAAGGCACTTGGGCTCTGCACAGCTGAGCGCAGATTGCCGCTTCCAGGACACCTGGCTGGAGCAGAGCTGGCACTGTCCCCTGGGCACGGCCACATCCAGCCCTGCCCCAGGCCCGCTCACAATCCCCGCAGCCGCCGCTCCTGGTTCAGCTTCTGGAAGAAGGTCTTGCCAAATTCATAGGTGCTGATCATGATGGCGCAGGCAGGTGCCACCTTGATGACGCGGGGCAGGAACCCTGCAAGGACAGCGCCGTGAGCACCCTGGTGACCCCGGGGCACCCAGAGCCCCAGCACGGGGCCGGGGCACAGCCCCAGCACGGGGCCAGGGCACCCAGAACCCCAGCACGGGGCCGGGGCACTCAGAACCCCAGCACAGCCCCAGGACGGGGTCAGGGCACATCCTCACCTGCAAAGAGCCCGCGGGTGCCAGACTCGGCGCGGATCCGCTGCATGAGCAGCCAGGTGGAGGAAGGCTTGGAGGCTGTGACTGCGGGAAGAGGGGAGTGGGTGAGGGTAGAGGGACACCCATGGGGAGTCCTGGTGGCCCCCAGGCACCTGCCAGGAGCCTGGCCTCTCACCTGGGTGCACCTCACTGTCTCCCAGCTCGATCTGCCGCTGGGTTTTGACCACGTCGAAGGGCAGCGTCAGCACCGCGGCCACCTGCAGGGTTGGCACTGGATGGTGAGCCAGACCAGCCCTTCCTGCCCATGGCAGCTCTGCTGTCACCTCCCAGCGCTGTCCCAGTCCCCCCCTTCCCTCCCACAGGGGCCATCCCCGCCAAGGGAGCCCCAGCACCCCGAACTCACCGTGCCAGAGATGGCCCCAGATGTGAAGCTGACCATGAACGTGGCCTCGTCCAGCCAGGCCTGCCTGCAGAGCCACGTCCTCACCAGCTCGTAGTTAAACCAGTACAGAGCTGGGGGAGAGGAGACACACGCTGGGCACCCTGGACTCACCGACTCCCCCACACCCTGGTCCCCCCATGTCCCAGTGCCCCCCGCCATACCTGAGAAAGGCACGTCCCGCAGCACAGTGGGTCCCCAGCCTCTCCAGAGGGACAGCCAGCCGTCCTGTGCCACTGCCGACTGGATGCAGACGCGCAGCTCGCGGTAGCTGAGCTGCCGGGACTGCATCTTGGTGCGGATCAGCTCCAGGGGGCTGATGACTGTCACAGCACCCACTGCAACACAAGGGACACGGGCAATGGGGGACACAGGTCTGCTCCAGCGGCCGTCCCAGAGCCATCAGCACCGTGCCAGGAGAGCCAGGCACTGAAGGTGGCACTGAGACCTGCCACGCTCTGCTGTGAGGACACAGGGTGGGCACGGGGACCCCGGAGAGGAGGGGTACTCACGCCTGGCGAGGGCCCCGGCCAGCAAGGGGATGTAGTGGCCCCGGCTCCCCGTCCGGGCGTGCAGGTAGTCCCGGAGCTGGTCATAGGTGGTGAAGTAAATGACGGTGGCTGGCACAGCCATGACCCTGCAAGGAGGAGAAGGAGTGTGAGGGGCACACGTCCTCCCTGGGGGCTGGGAGGGATTTTGGAACCGAACCGGCAGGTGGTAGCACCCAGAATCCCCAAACTCACAGGGTGGGGGGCAAGCCACTCCACAGAGACCTGATGCCCTCATAGCGTGTGATCTTCACAAAGGCATCCTGGGGAGAGAGCGGAGCACCAGGACAAGAGTTACGGGGGGAGAAGGACAAACAACGCCCCAGAAAACACCCCGACACCCCTCTGGGATGGGGAGACCCCTGCCCACGCCCAGAGCTCGTACCAGCGTGCCGGTGAAGTGCGTGGGGGCCTTGTACCAGGCGGTGCAGGCGTTGCCGTTCTGGCAGACGTACAGGTGGTCCATGAGGCCATTGCAGTAGAGGAAACACTTCCCTGGGGCAGCAAACAAAGGCATCGCCATTACACAGGAGAGCCTTCCCCTCTGCCCCACCAGCACATCTGATCCCAAAGCCATCGCCTCTCCCAGGAAGGAGCCAAACCCTCAGTGCATGAGCCCAGTGGGACCAGTCCCAGACCCAGGTGAGGACAGGAACCCTCCAGCAAGGGTCTGACCACACCAGAACCACGGGGCGGGGGACACAGAGCTCCATGTGTCACATCCCTCCTAGGGGTGGGGACACAGCAGGACCAGCACTGGGAGGGGGTTTATGCCTTGCTTGAACTTGGCTCTGCTGCCCTGGCACAGTGGGGACAGCAGCACTGGCCCCTCCACTGTGCCGCCAAGCCGGGCACAGGGACAGCAGGCAGTGGAAATCCAAGGGGACTTTGATGTAGCAACAGGACAGAGTGACAAGACAGGGTGACACAGCCAGGCAGGCCACAACAGATCCCCACAGATGGGGCACAGCCAGCTCTGAAGCAGGGCTGCAGAGGAAGCCTGGGCTGGGGACAGTGCCAGCCCCCACACCACAGGGATGTCCCCACAGCCAGAGGAGCCCAAGCCACCACCAGTGGAGAAGGAAACCAGGATGAAGGCTTGGGAAAGCGAAGCCCTGGCAGCAGGAGCCCCCGGGCGTACTCACATGTGGCCGACTGAGCGCCCCAGGGCACTGACTGCGCTGGCAACGCTGAAACACACAATGGGGACACACTGAGTAACTAACCACACAGGGGACATGGTGCCACGGCCGGGGCTGGGGCTGGGGCACACGTGTGTGCTGCAGCTCCAAGCCAGGCACTGGGAGAGCTCTGCAGGGGCTGGATGCCCCTACAGCCACTTCCCAAGCAGCTCCTATTGTCACCAAGGCAGTCCCTCGGGGCCAGCCCCAGCCCACTGACCCCACAGGAAGGGGCAGAGCCCATGGGGAGCAGCAAGGAGAATGGAACAAAGGCGGGGGGGAGCAGCCAGCAGCTGCAGCAGGGAGGGTTGGGGGCTGCTGGGCACAGCGCTGACCCCTCGGCACCACGCTGAGGAGGGGAAAGGACAGAGCCAAGCACGAGCCCAGCTCCCCCGGCAGGGCCCCCAGGCCCGCGAGGATGAGGGGCCCACGGTACCCTGCCACCTCGCAATGGCCCCGCGCTCCAGAGCCGAGACATCCCTGCCACCAGCTCTGCCAGCTGAGACATCCCCGGGGGCTGCTTGCCAGGGGGGCTGGCTGCAGCCCCCCGCCCTGCCCCGAACGGGGTTACCTTTGGAGAAGGGGGTCCTCTGGGCCTGCAGCCGGATCTTCACCACGTCCAGAGGTGTCACTGAAAAGACACCGTCCTTTAGCCACGACACCCTCAGGCCAGCCCCCCACCCCGGTGCCCACCCTGCCGTGCTCACCGAAGAGGGAGGTGAGGATGGCGCCTGTCCCTGAGGCCAGCATCTGCTGCAGCGGTGTGATGCCCCCGCCGGGGCTCGGTGACACCTTCTCAGCCATGGCACTGTCCCCCTGCAACGCACAGCAGGGGATGCTCGAGGCTGGGGGGTCCCTGTCCAGGGATGAGGTCCCCAGGGAGCCCCCCCAGCACCCCCAGTCCAGCAGTGAGAGGACAGATGTCCCACCCCCCCTGTGCTATCGCGTGGCACAGGGCAGGCGAGGGCCCCCCATAATCAGGGTGCCCTGGGGGGGGACAGGGACCTGCTCCCAGGGCCAGTCCAGCCCTGATAACACTCCCTGGCCCCACACTGGCAGCAGGCCCAGTCTGGCTGGAGAGGTGGAGACAGTCCAGCCTTCCGTGTCCTTGGGGAGGGAGGATTGTCCCCTCCCTGCACTTGGAAAATTAAGGACAGGAAGGAACGAAGTCCAAAGACCAACGATGCTGCAACAGCCCCCCCAGCCCCGGCTGGGATGGCAGCAGAGCCCAGTGCAGCCATGCAGGGACACCACGGAGAGGAGATCCCCCTCGTGAGCCTGCAACAAGCACCCCAAAAAGGGCTTAGGCATCCCAAACCTTCTGCCTGACCCGCTGGGACTTGGCAAGGCTGCAGCCTCCACGGCTGGTGTGCTGCCCTCGGGAAGCAGGGGATATCACACCCTTCCCAGCGACAAGGACGTGAGAAGTGACCCTCAGCACACTCAGCACCAGCGGCTCCCTCTCGCTGCAGCCTGGGGATGATTCTCATGCTGGGACAGGAAGGCTTCCAGGCTTTGGGAACCCACAGGGTTCTTTAAAGCCTGGGAATGCAGCAAAAAACCTTCACCATCTGACTCAGCAATTTGCAAGGTCAAAGAAGTCATAAATCTCTCCTTTATGGGCTCTGGAATCGTTGGGTGCCCAAGGCTGCAAGTTGGGACAGGTCTGTCCTGGAGCCACACGTGCCATCAGGAGCTGGGTCTGTCCTGGCACATGTGCCAGCCCCACCGGAGAGCTGGATCGACCCCAGCACTGCACGTGTGCCAGCCCCACAGCAGCTGGGCCTGTTCTGAGCCCACACCGTCCTGTCCCACCGGGATCTGGGCGCTCTTTGGGCACACGGTGCCCACAGCCATTGCAAAACCCTGCCACAGGCAGGCCGCTGGCTCCTTCCCTCCGACCCAGCCCTTCTGCTCGGCCTGACGCAAGCTGGGCAAAATCTCTTGCTCCCAGCACTGCAGCACCTGATAAACTCAGTATTTATATGTGACACGCCCCAGCACAGCCCCTCTGCTGGTGTTGGGGGAGTGGGGCACCTCCAGGGCTTCCTGCTGGGTATGGGACGGTGACAATCGGGACAAAAAGGGGGCAAAACAAACACAGGTTAAGAAGATCAAAAAATTCCCAGAGCCAGGGAGCTGCAGGGAAGCTCAGGGGGCTCTTCCCGGAGTGGAAGGGCCAGCTGGGCGCTCCAGCCCTGGGCCAGAAGCGAATCCTGCGGCAGACCCAGAGCAATCCCTCGATCCCGGGCTGCTCCAGCCGCGGGGATGTCAGGCGGGGTCCCCATTATCCATGCCGGGGGTGCCCAGACAGCACCGGGGTCTCTTCCTTCCTGCTGGGGCACAGATCGTTGTCCCCCGGAGCAGGGACAGTGCTGGTGTGTCCCCCGGGCCACACCGGACCCAGCCCGGCCCCCCGCCCTGGGGAACCCCCGGGGGCGGGCAGCCCCCCATCCTGGAGCCTGAACCCCCATCCAGGGTCTGCACCCCCACCTGGAGCCTGCGGCACCCCCGAGGGGTTTGTCCACCCCAGCCCAGGGCTGTGCCCCCTCCCCGGGGTCTGTAGCCCCCTCCCCGGGGTCTGTAGCCCCCTCCCCGGGGTTTGCAGCCCCCTCCCCGGGGTTTGCAGCCCCCTCCCCGGGGGCACCCTCCCCTGGTCCTACAGCCCCTCTCTCGGGATCTGCAGCCCCGGCAGTCTCGGGGTCCGCCCCCTGCCCGGGAGGGGAGCCCGGGGGTCCCCGCAGCCTCCTCCGCGACCACCGCAGCCGCGCGACCCCCGACACCGGGGGAAACTGAGGCAGCGGGCACGCGTGCCGGACCACGCGGGGGATGGCGTGCGGGAAGGGGTGTCGGGTGAGTGTCGAGGGTTCCGCCCCACCTGCTCATTCCAGCCAGGCTCGGCGCGTCCCTCCGGGACCGGGCGGCGGAACGGCAACGGCGGCGGCGCCTTTAAGGAGCCCCATGGGCGCCCCGCGCCCTCCGCCGCGCGCCGGCCCCGCGCCGCACTTCCGCCCGCCGCGCGCACGCGCCCTGCGCCCCGCGCGCCCCTGCGCCCCCTGCCGGCCCGGGGGGGCGCGGCACCCGCGCGCTGGGCGGGACGTGCGCGCGCCCCGAGCGGGGACACCCCGAACAGAAATCGGTACAGAGACACCTGGAACGGGGACACCTGGAACAGAGACACCCTGTACAGAGACATCTGGAACGGGGACACCTGGAACAGCGACACCCTGTACAGAGACACCTGCAACAGCGACACCTGCAACAGCGACACCCTGTACAGAGACACCTGCAACAGCGACATCCTGTACACCCACACATTGTACAGAGACACCTGGAACAGCGACACCTGGAACAGCGACATATTGTACACCGACACATTGAACAGAAACACCTGGAACAGCGACACCCTGTACAGAGACACATTGTACAGAGACACCTGGAACAGCGACCCAATATACACAGACACATTGTACAGAGACACCTGGACCACGCACACATTGTACACCGACACATTGTACACAGACGCATTGTACACAGGCACCTGGTACAGAAACACTTGGAATACAGACACAGTGTACACAAACACCCTGCCCATACCTGGTACACACCTTGCACACACCTTGCACACGCACCGTGCTGACAGAGGGGCCCACCTTGCACGGTCACTGCTGGCAAAAGGGTTCGCCTTGCACACTCACCCTCCATGCTGGCAGGAGGCTGTGCCTTGCACACTTACCTTGCTGAAGCCTTGGGGCTCTCACTCTGACCATTCTGGGCCCGCCAGGGCTAGCACACTCGTGGTGTGACTTGCACGCTCGCTGTGCCAGGGTGAGCAGCAGGCTGGGGCACGGGCACAGTGCCGTGACAGGCCCAGTGCCACCCTCCTGCCTGCGGAGGAACAAAGCTCCTCAGTTCCCGAAGTGCTGGCACTGTCAGCACCCAGCATGTCCCCATCCTCTGCTGCACCCTCGGCAGCTCCTCTGGGCCCTCTGGGCAGCGGGGTGAGAGCCTGCCCTGCCACTTCCACCCGGGCCTGTGAGAATTGGGATTAATGTCAGGACCTGATAGGTCTGGGGGGCTGGAATCCTATCTCTGCTCAGTGCAGACCCTCAAGTTGAATGTTTCCATGTATCGGAAGCACTGTGTTTCCTATGGAGACCCCTGAGTCCTTCTCAGTGAGGTGGTGAGCTCCCTGAGGGGCTCTTTTTTTGCTGGAACTTAAATCTGGAGATTTTCTCAGCAGGAATTTCTTCACTGAAAGGGTGATTAGACATTGGAGGGAGCTGCCCAGGGAGGTGGCGGAGCCCCCATCCCTGGAAGTGTCCAAGAAATGACTGGACATGGCACGCACTGCTCTGGTCTGGTTGACAAGATGGGGATTGGTCACAGGTTGGACTCGATGATCCTGGAGGTCTTTTCCAGCCTCAGTGATTCTGGGGAGATGGTTCAAGCTCGTCCATGTGCTGGTGGGATGAGCAGAGCCCTTCTGGTGCCCTTCAGCCCCTCGCTGTAATCTGGGCTGGGAACAGCAGATGGCTCCCGAAGCCCCTCCGAAAGCCGCGGACCCCCGGCACTGCAGGCTCTGACCTGGCCCCCACAGCCCCCGCAGGGAACAGGGGCTGCAGAACTGCCATGAGATGGCAGCTCCAGCTGCTGTGTCCACCAGGAAAACCGCAGGCCAGAGGCTCCTGGTGACCCCATTTGTGTGACAATATCACTGCAGGACCTGCCGTGGTGCTGCATGATGCAATCCCTGCCTCAGAGCAGGGCTGAACTCTCGCCCTGACAAACTCGAGGACAAATCCTGCGCTGCTGCCCAGAGCTCTTTGCTCCCCTGTGACTGCCATCCTGTGGGAAAACAGAATCCTCCAGGACAGGTGATGTACAGGGGCCAGAGCAGCCTCTGCCTGTCGAGCAGGAGCAGCTCGGGCTCAGTCTGCAGTCCCAGGGCTGTCTGGAACGGAGCTGTTTCACCCACAGAGATGCTCCCAGTCCCTCTGCAGAGCTGGCAGAGCTCTGGAGGCTGCTCTCCTCCAGGAATGAAGTCCTTCCTGGCTGCTGGCATCTCTGAGAAGTGTCAGTGAAGGGGGCAGCTACTGCCAGGAACTGCTCTTCCACGGCACCAGGTCCAAGGGAGTCTTGGTTTTAAGTGATGTGAGCCCAGGAGCTGACAATTCCCACAAGGTCCTGTAAGTGAATGCATCCTGTGCCTCCCTGATGAGTCAGCTCTGCTTCTTAGAGACACAGCCATTTAAAAATGATCTGAAAGCCTCTTGCAGCTGGTAATTTAGAAATGGAATAATGATTAATTAAAAAGATATCTGTCCTTAGGGGTATTGGGTCCTGTATGTTCTGGTTTAGGTGCTGGGCTCTGCGTGGCTTCCACACAGCTGAAAAGAAACAGAAATAATGCTTTTTCAGATGGGATGGGGGAAGAGGGACTTGTGAAAGATGGTGTTAGTGCCTTGGCCTCGATTTTTTGGGTCTCTCCACTTGCTAAAGAGGTCAGGGTGAAAGTGGTGAGTTTGTTTATCCCGAGCTCAGCACTGCTGAGGACCTGGCTGCTCTTTGTGCTGAGTCACGGCCTGCTGGCTGCCTGCGCTGTCCAAACACTGGGAATGGCTCTGTCCCCAATTCACATCCCACAGTCCCGCTGGCCTTGGCAGCACGATGAGGGTGCACCGATTGCTGTGAAAATGAACTGTTAAGTTCCTTCAGTCGGAGAGAAGCGTGTCCAAGCCGAAATGTGTCTGGTTTGTGGGGAAGGAGCCAGCCGAGCTCTAATCCCCCCCTGAGCCGCAGAGTCCGGCGGTGCGGACGGTTTGCGTGAGCCCTGCTCGGGTCTGTCCTGCCGTGACACCGCACGGCACGGCTGGGAAACGCTTGTGTAACTCCCTGCTCCAGCTCCACGGAGCTTACGAAACCCAGCTGGTGTCCTGGGCCAGGGCCACGGCCTGGGAACCGCTCTGGGGCTGTGTCTGCCTGGGGCTCCTCAGTGGGCAAGGGTCAGCCCACGGGCTGTCAGCACCTGCCGTCGCTCTGGAAAGAACAATCCTGTCTCATCTCCTTCAAAATCGCATTTTGAGAGCAATTAGCCCATTCCCTTTATTTAGGCGAACTTTTAACGGCCAGGTTGCAAAAGGATCTGGGTAGTGCTTTAATGGAATTAAGCCAGTGCAGAATTTGAGTATTTATTTCAGCTGGGATCATTATGGTTTTGCAAAAGCCAGGCTTAAGCTGAATTAAGTGACTCAAATGAAGCAGCTTGTGGCCAGAGGAGGCCCTGGGGACATCAGACTTGTATAACCCAGAATATAACCCAATATAACCCAGAATTTCTAATGCAGCTGCGGCTCTGCAGGTCAATTCCCACTGCAGGTGAGACCTGGGAAGTGTCCTACCTGCCAGGGAAAACTTTGGTAGTTATGAAACAGGTGACAAACCTCACCTGTGAGGAAAATAAGCCTGGTCTTAGGCATGAAGAAACAGGTATGGAAGATAAAGACCCCATGGTTTCCTCCCTAAAGGATTCTGCTACAATTTTGTGTTAAAAACAGTGTACACCTAGAGGACTGGGGAGGAAAGAGGAGCCTGGCCTGAGAATGGTAAGAAAAATTCCCCGATCCCTTTTTCAATAAACAAAAGCCCCTATGAACACAAAGAAGAGCCAGAAGAGCTCAGTGCAGTAATTAAACTCTACATCAGCTGTCAGCCTGCTGCACATACAGGTAAGAAATCTGCCCTTGGAAAGTTTCTCTGCAGTTCCTCTCAGCTGAGGCAGGATCTGCTGATCACCGTGAGCTCATCCCACCCGAGGCTGGACTTTGGGACTTGGGCTGCTCCAGCAGCTCCAGAAACATCTCCATGTTGCTGCAGCAATTGATGCATTTAATTCTTGACTAACCTTTGCCAACACATCTTCTAAATGGCCTGGATGTGGCTGTGCCTGAACATTAGCTGGTGCTGGCTAACAATGCTTCACTGCCCAGCCCAGGATTTCTTGGATCCAGACAGGACTTGTTGCTGAGAACTCAGGCAGGTAAAAGTGGGCTTTGAGGCGACTTTAGAAAGGCAGGTGTTGTCATGTTGAGCACTTCAAGAAATGAGGCCCAGGAGTCTCTTTTGGTTTTGCTGTGTTTAGATGAAGAAATGATGCTGTTAGAGGGTGCTCAGCTATTCCCAGGCAGCCTGGTGTTCCTGGTACATCCCACATCGCCTGTGGGAAGAGCTGCTGTCCCAGATTGGACTGAGCCGTTTGCACTGCAATTCATCTTGTTTTCTCTCGTTTCACAAGGACGGATCCCCTTGTAGCTCTGTAGTGTTTATTTTACAATTCCCAAAGCTGTGATAGATTTTTGAGAGGAGATTCTCCAAATCTAGGGAAATTCTCTCTAAATTATAGTGGGTGCTTTTTAGGCAGTTTAAAAATGGGCAGAAAAGAACTATCCCTCTGGTTTTAGATTGACTGTTACTATTGACCCGAAAACAAACAAACAAACAAACAAACAAACAAACAAACAAACAAACAAACAAAACTATCTCATAGTATTGCATGTTTGTAAATCCAATTCTTTTTCTTGTACAACTCTAATCTGCAATTCTGCAGTTATTAATACTGTAGTTAGAGAAGGGCTTTGACACTCCATAGACCTTTACTCCAAACCAAGATGGACCATTACCAACCTGGTCTGCTTTCAAAAGCAGACTGGTGCTGCATGTGGGTGCTCCTGGAAAGACCTGGTGAGGAAAATTGCTCCTTCCCATCTAAGTTAGACTTAAAATAAAGAGCTCCCCAGAAACTACAGGTAAAAAAAGGCTTTAAGAAGAACCTGGAGCTGCAGGCTCCTCATCTGTTTCTCTCACAAAAAGCCTGTCCTTGATTTGCACCTCAATGTTTCTCAGGAAAAACTGAAAATTGTATCCTGCCCTCCTGCAGTTTCTCCATCAAATCCAATTACTAGGGATAGTAACCCTGTTAGTAGCTGGTAGTAATTCCATCGAGGGATCTCCACTGTGCCCACAAGGCTTCTGTGCCGAGCGAGAACAGCTCACTGCTATTCCAGATGAAGCAGGCAAGGTGGAGAGGGATCTTTTGGGATCAGGACCTGCTTTTTCAGCCTCTCCCTTTGCTTTGCAGTGCTTCAGGGTGGTGAGGGAGCCCCGCCGGTCCCCAGCAGCTCAGGGCCACTCTCGTGTCACCTGTTGAGCGCTGCTGACAGGTGTCTGCTGCAGGAGCTGCCGGCGGAGCGGCCCAGCGCTGTCCCTGCGCCTTCCCCGCGCCTCTCTCGCCACTGCCGGTGTGCGGTGATGCTGCGGAGCTGCCGCCGTGTGGAGGAGGCGGCTGCTCTCCCTTTGTCAGCCCGGAGCTCCCCGGGATGAGATGAAACCTGCGCGGTGCCGCGGAGGGGCCGCCGTTCCCACGCCGCCGCCATGGCCGCGGGGCCGCGGGCCGTGCCCAGCAGCGCCCGCGGGCAGCGCCGGCTCTGGGACGCTTGGCACGGCAGCGAACGCGCCGGGAACGGGCGGCGGGGCTGGGCGAGGCGGTGCCCCGTGCCCCCCGGGGCTGGGCGAGGCCGTGCCCCGCGTCCCCCCGGGCCGTGGCGGTGCCCCGTGTCCGCCGGGGCACGGTCGGTGCGGGGCACGGTCGGTGCGGGCACGGTCGGTGCGGGCAGTGGAACCCTGAGGGGGCCCTGAGGGGCATCGGGGCAGCGCCCCCTGCCGGGTGGGGCCGCGCGCGCGCCCCCGCTCCCCGCAGACAATGGGGCGGCGGCGGCGGGGGCGCGCACGGGCGGGGCGAGCGCTCCCCGCGAGAGGAGGGGGGCGCGGGGGGGGCTCGGCCGCGCTCCGCGCACGCGCGCGCGCGCTCCCGCCCCGCCGGCGCGGCGAAGGTTCCGGAGCCCGCGCGCGCCCCCGCCCCGCCCGCGCCGCCGCCACCGCCGCTGTCACCGTCACCGCCACCGCTGTCACACCCGGCTCCGGTGCGGACACCCCCGCAGCGGCAGGTACGGGGAGGGGTGGCCGGGATGGTGTGGGGGGGAGTGAACCGCCGGCTGCGCTCTCCCTTCGCCGCGTCCCGCGCGGAGAACGGGGGAGAAAAAAAAATAAAAAATCAGCCCCCAAGAAGCAAAATCCGGCCATTTCATCCCAAAAGCGAGCGGAGGGGCGTGTCCCGGTGCCGGCGCCCCGGGGCTGCGGCAGCGCGAGGCGCGGCCCCTGCGGCAGCGCGGGCGCCCGGGGCAGGTGCGGCGGGCGGGGAGCGCGGCGAGCCGGGGAGGGATGGAGAAGGGCGGATTTCGGGGCTTTCTCCCCCATCTCCGCCGCTTTCGGCCCCGTTCCTCCCGGCAGGTGGGGCCGGGGCTGCGGCAGGAGGGGCGGCAGCGCGGGGCCATGTTCTGCAGCCGCCTCGAGGGGGAAGGCGGCGGTGATTAAAAACGGTGAATTAATCAATAACGGGAAACCGTACCGAAAAAGCGTCTCAAATGAAAAAGGGGGGAAATTAACTGTCCACGCCCAGCCCTAAATTTCGGCGGGGGAAGCGTTATTGAGGTCACGGCACCCCGGCGTTGCCCGGCTTTGTTGCACCCCCCGGTGCCCAGCCGAGGGGTTTGGTGTTCAACGGGAACGAGGTGGGTCCCGTCCTGTTGAATCCCGGGTGTTTCCCAGCCGGGATGGCGAGTCCTGTGCCCAGCCTCGTGCGTCTGGGGCTGGGGTGGTGCTGCTTGGTGTCACTGGTGGTCCCTGGATGTGCCGTGCACCTCCCGAGCATCCCAGTGCCGCGCTGGGATTGCCCTTGTCATCCTGGAATTGCCCCCTTGTCCTTCCCATCTGCCTCTTCCCATGCTGCTTTTTCTCTCTTGTCCCAAAATTCCGCCAGGTGGGGCCCGGGGCTGCCCCCCTTTCTGGGTTTCACCCTTTTTACCTGTAGTTGATGGATATTTCTTTATTTTAAGTCCGACTTAGCTGGGAAAAGGGAAGTTTCCTCTGCAGGTGCATCCAGGGGTGCACACCTGCCCTCCAGCCTGGGAGCAATGAAACCTGCAAGGAGCAGAAAGAGCTCATTTCAGCCGAGGGATGGAGGTTTCTGCCTGCATCCCTGTCTGCCACATGAGCACAGGGGAGGATTGGCTGGGGGGAGATGATTTTTCCTGGTGTTTTTGAGCACCTAGAAACGCAATCCTGCTGTTGCTCGCAGAGGGCAGCTGCCATCACTTTAAAGGGAGTTTCTCCTTCCATTTGCTGTGGTACCACCACGCGAGGTGCAGCTCCATTTGCAGCGAGAGGCTGCTCTTGCCTGGAAATGGGCTGGAAGGAGCAGCTGAGATGAGCTAAGCTGTCACCATTTGTATGCAGTGTATTCCCGAGCTTCCCCGGCGTGGATGTGGGCAGATGTTGGATGTGTGTCTGAATCAGTGGAACAAAATTTGCTACTGAGAGTCGTTAATTTGTTCTGTTGAGCGATGGCTGCTTGCTTGCATCCATTGAAAGCTTTTTGGCTCCGCTGCTGTTGCCTCAGATTTGGGGTGTTTAATGGCTTTCCTTGTGGGGTTCAATCTTTTTGGCATTATTTTTCTCAAGGTGGTCAATCAAAACAGGCCTCAGTTGGGCGTTTACAGGCTGCTCTTGAGGGGAGGAAAATGCAAACCTCATTCTCTCTAGGAGTGAGAAATTGTCTAACCCAGTTACGCTTTGTTCCCTCTGGGTACGCAAAATGCTTGGTTTTCACCCCAAGATGTGCAACTTAAGAGAAAAGCAAAGTGTTGGCTAATTTACCTGCAGCTTGTAGAGGTACAAACTCAGGTAGGAAGGGACTTTACAGATCATCTTGTTCCACCCCCTGCCTGGACAGGGACATCTTCCCTTAGACCTGATTGCTCCAACCTGGCCTTGAACACTTGGAGAGATGGACGTCCACTGGCAGATGGTTCACGCCTGGTTAAAATATTGCATTTTCTCATTCTTTGGAATGAGATGCAGCCTGGGTTTGTTTTTTGAGACCCGGGGAAATGTGATGCCCATCCCACAGATGGTGTCACAGATCAGAGAGGGATGTTTATCCTACATCAGCTGGGATTAACTGAGGATAGAAATGGTGGGATCTCTGTGTGCCCTGTGGAGAGTTCCCTGAGGAGGGGATGGGTTCAGTCCATTCAGGTGACAAGTGCAGGTTTTGTGTTTCTCCCTCCCTCGTTTCTCACCCTTTTCAAGTACTGTGTTAAGTATTTACAGGTCAGGCTTCTCATTTAGTCTTTCTCACCCTTTCTGCTCCTCCGCCTTCCCAAGGCATTCCATTCAAACTGTCCCATTCCCTCCCTGCTCAATAAACTGCAGCTTTGGAAAGACCCAGCTGGGCCAAACAAACATATTTATTTAATGTATTTTATATACGGAAGGGGAGTGCTGTAGCTTTCTCATTTCTTTCCTGAAAGCCATGGGGAATTCTGCCACCCTGGCCAGTCCTCCTAGGATAAAAATGAGGCAAATGTGACACTGTAGCTGCTCTTTCTCCATTGAGGAAGAGCTGGGTGTAGCCAGTCAGGGATGCTCGTAGCATGCCAGTGAGGTGGGTGTTTTATCTCCTGCCTTTCATGTTCCTCTGCTGCATTTCAGAGAGCTCTGTTCCTCATGGCATGCTCGTTGATCCGTGCAGCGCCAGTCTTTTTTCCGAGGTTTTGCCAGCCGTGGGGTTTGGAAGTGTTTGGGTCCCGCCTTGCTGGGGCTCTGCTGAGCAGTCCTTAGGGTGCAGCAGCAGGGATGGAGCAAATCACTCCCTGCGTACATTTATATCCCCATGTGGGAGTTGGGCTCTGCAGCATCGTGGGGCTGTTGGAAAAGCCACATTGGAAATGTTTTTGAGCTGGTGTCGGTGCCGGAGCTCCTGAAAGCCTGCCTTCATCAGCACGGGAGTGACAAATTGTCCTGACACGTCCTGCGGCACAACTGTGGCTGCTGATCCCGCTGGAGCATCCGTGTGGGCCCGTCCGGCTCGGCTGGCCGGTGGGTGCTGGGTGTGCCCACCCCAGGCCTCCAGACAAATCCCTCTGGGTTGGTGGAGCGTGGAAAATTGGATCATGAGGCAGTTCTGACGGGAAGTGCTCAGGGTGGCCGGTCCCTTTCTTCCCAAAAGGAAGATTATTCAAAAGCTGGAAGAAAGCTGTGGATTTGAGTTTGTCTTGAGCAGAATAATCTTATTTTGTCAGCCCAGCGTGCTGATGAGGCTTGGCTGTGGTGTTGGTGTCCTTTGAGGCAGTGCTGCTAATTTAGCTGTAGGAATGCTCTGACACTTGATGAATGAGGCAAGGAAGAGCTGGGCCTTGGCTTCCACGCAGCTCCCAGTATTTCCCAGTTTGCTCAGCCTGCTGACTGGTGAGGTTGGTCGGCTTGTGGGGTTGGCTGGTTGGCTCCTAGGCTGTGCTGAGCTGTGGGGCTTGCAGTGAAGCGCCTTGGGCTTGTGACAGTCCTTCTCCTGGGTGATGCTGGGAGGCTGTGGGGCGTGTTGGGGTTGCTGGAATGTGTCAGCAGGGTTTAAAAGGAATTTGGGAAGGTTGTGGCTCTGCACACAGGTAAAGCAGCCAACCCTGAGCAACATGGTCACGGCTGGTGCTTTCTGGCTTGTTCTGAGGTCTGCAAGCCCGTGAGTCTGTGGAAGAGCTCTGAGAGCCCTTTCTCAAAGCAGAATGGCCTCTCTGGCTGTATTCGAGCAGCCAAGGCTGCTAAACCCGGAGGTGAAGGTTTCCCCTTGTACCTGTCCTGCAGCCAGGCGGAGGGGAGCCCCAGCCCCAGCATCCTGCCTGCTCCCAGCCCCAGCATCCTGCCTGCTCCCAGCCCCAGCATCCTGCCTGCTCCCAGCCTCAGCATCCTGCCTGCTCCCAGCCCCAGCATCCTGCCTGCTCCCAGCCCCAGCATCCTGCTGCTCCCAGCCCCAGCATCCTGCCTGCTCCCAGCCTCAGCTCAGAGCTCAGCAGCTCTCCGAGGACCTCTCCCTCCTGCTGCAGTGGCAGCAGAGCTGGGCTGGCTTTCTAGGTTTTTCTGCCAATGCAGTGTAATCTCTTTCTACCTCAGGGCTTTGCTTTGCTTTGTGGTGTTCCGAGCCCGGGGCTGCCTGGGCGGTGCTGGGGCTCACCCCGAGGGTGAATCCTTGGGGCTGGGGGTGCTCATCTGAGGTGCTCATCGTTAATCCAGGCTGTGCTGGGTGCTGGGGGCTCTGCCTGCCTGTGCAGATGGAGAAGGAAGGAGGCAATTGCAGAAGTCACTTGGGCTGCTGATCCCTGCAGAGAGCGCAGAAATGTTCCCACTCAGCTCGCAGCAGTTCTGGGAGGAGGATTAGGGTGAGTGGTCCGGGCCAGGGGGCCGTGGGCTGCTTGGTGAAACCTCACGGAGCTCCAGGCTGGCTCAGAGGTGCAGCCCCCACATGGCATCGCTGCTCCTTCAGGGAGATGTGGAGCTTCTGCTCTGTGCAGTGCTGTTCCCACCTGGCTCTGTAGCACGAGCAGCCCTCAATCCCAAATTGTCCTTGCAGATTGCCCCAGGATATGCTGGATGCAGCAGAATTGTGGCCCTTTAGGTAAGCCCTTGTGAGGTTTCCAAGGTGGGCACAGCCCTGCTGTGAGGGCTGAGTGAATTGGAGTCTCTCTTGCAGAAGGATGGATCTCCCTCCTCCATCTGTGAGCCGGAGCTTTGTTTTACACTGAAATCTGCTGGTTGTAGGCTGGTTTTTTTTAAAGTGCCTGTGGAAAGCATGTGTGGTTTACACTGGAGTCTGGAGGAGAAGTATCTGTGCCTTTAGACTTGAGTGGGTTTTCTTTGCAAGTCTAATGAGCTTTTCGCTCCTCAGAAATCAATCCTCTGTTTTTTCCCTTTTCTTTCCAAGCAGACCAATTAGTAAAGGTGGTCATCACACATAGCGTGGCTCCTGTTTTCAGTGTCTCTTCTTTAAATATCCGAGGAAAGGGAGCACCAAGGGATACCTTCTGTTAAGCTAAAAGGATTATTGCTTCAGTTGGGCTAATTATTTCCATCTTTGCAGCCTCCCCACTCTACCTGCCCTGACCTCTCTTCCTGGAGCAGATCTGGTGTCACTGCCTGTGTGTCCTTGCCTCTCTGCCTTCCCTCAGTGCAGTCCTTGAGCCCAGGGGGAGGATTGTCCCAGCGGTGCCCTGGGGAGGTGTCACTGGTGTCACTCCCTGTGTGTCCTTGCCTCTCTGCCTTCCCTCAGTGCACTCCTTGAGCCCAAGGGGAGGGATTGTCCCAGCGGTGCCCTGGGGAGGCAGAGGCTTTGTCCCCAGCAGCTCAGGGGTGTTTGTGTCACCAAAACTGTGGGAAAACCAAAAACCCTCCAACAACATTTTTAATGTTAGAGAGTCAAGGCATTACTTTATTATCTGGCCAGCATGTTGTTCTGGCCAGGGTGTACCACAGAAATCATCTCATCCACACGTAGCCCGGGTGGTATATTTTCCAACATTTGGACAATGCTCTCAGGCACAGGGTGGGATCGTTGGGCTGTCCTGGGCAGGGGTGGGAGCTGATGATCCTCGTGGTCCCTTTCAGCTCAGGGTATTCCATGCTGCTGTGCTTCCAGGGGAGCTGGGGCTCAGCTCTGTGGTGATGCTCCAAGGCACACGGGAGGGTCAGAGGCTGCTGTGGAATATTGAGGGGTGAGGTGCAATCCGAAGGCACAGGAAGGGCTGTGTTAACCCTGATGGTCACGGAGGTGCTTCAGCACCTGAAGAGAGGTGATGAAACCACTTGTACTGAGGGGTTTGAGCAGCACGTGTGTGGCTTTGAAGGGCTTCTTGCCACTTGTCAGCGTTGCACTTTATGGCTCCCCCTCAGCCCCTGCCCCGGGCTGTCTGCCTGGAAGTGCCAGATGTAATTTCAGATGGGTCTCAGCAGTGCCTCGTCACTTGCTGCAGAATGAAATTCCTTGAGGTGTTTGTGAATGACTCCAGAAATCTAAAGAAGCCTCTCCTGTGATTCCTGAGGACATCAGCTCAGCAGTGCCTGTGTTTGTGGTGGGCTGGAGGTTCACTTTTGAGACAAACCAACTGTTTCTCTGCCTTGCGGAGAAGTGTTTGCAGGGCTGCCCCTTTGAAGTTGGAAGTTGCACAAGCAGGGGAGATGTTCAGAGTGGTAAAATTGTTCCCTGTCCTAGGAAACATTTTTCTTTATTTCAACATTACTCAAATTTTGGCTGCGTTTGCTTGGTCCCTGTGTGGAGCGCGTGTGTGCAGCTCAGGAGCAGCTCTGCTCCCTCTTATGTGAAGGGAAATGTCACTCCATCTGTGCCTCCTGGCGCAGGGAGCACATCTGTCCAGCTGTGCACGTTCTGTTAAACCGAGGGCAGGTCGGGGCTGTCCCACTCAGGATGGGAGGCTGAGTGATGGCAAACAAGGCGAGTCTTGGCTGGGTGCTGTGGATCTCCAGGCGTCAGGTATTCTTGGGCAGGGGAGAAGGGGCTGATCTTGCTCTGCAAGGTTCATTGTGTTGGTTTGAGGACAAGGCGATGACAGAAGGGGTGACCGAGGAGACTGTCCCAGGAGAAGGGATCCTCCAGAGGGATGTGCTGCCTGCAGCTGGTCTGTACCTCCAGCCTTTTGTGACTGCTCAGGGTTATGTGAAGAGCCTTTGTACGAAAATGACATTTATATCTGGAGCTGTGCTTGACTTTGATGTGGTCAGAAGCAAAGGAAATGTAAGGTTTGGAAATGTGACTCGTGTTCCTCCCCTAGTGCTGACCCACCTTGTACAAAGTGCTGACTCTCCCTGCAGGAGTGAGTGTTTCGTTACCCTCCACTGCAGATCCTGGGCTGGATTGAGTTACCTGTGTGGTTTAAGGTGAGACCTGTGATGAAGTTGGGTAATGGCACAGAACTGGAGCTCCTTGTGCTCTCTGCTGCTAGCTGTAGCTTGTGGTGTTAGTGAGCCCAAAGCTGGGATTTAATCCAAACTCAGAATTGCCTTTTGTCGTTGATTTTCAGCTCCCACTGACTCCGAATTCAAGGGCAGACTTTACCCTGAGCAAATTCTGCCCTCTGAAGTTATTGCTTATATATGGTTTTACCTCCTGCCTCATCAGCATGACAAAGGGTGCTGCCTGGAGCTGCCTGGAGGGATTTGTACGAGGAGCTTTTAACAATGGTCGTCTCCAAATTGGACAGAAAACTACACGCTTTTCCCTCAGCATTTCCCGGTGTAATAATGGAGAGCCTGGCAGGCGTGTACAGGCAGAAGTAATAAATATTGCTGCTGGGGACAAAAAGGAAAGCAGGTAAAATCTGCTCGAGCTGTGGCGTGGCTTGGAGTCACTGCCCGGGAGGACAGACTGAGAGAGGATTGGACCAGAATGAGGGTATTGGGACCAGAATGAGGATATTGGGACCAGAATGAGAGTATTGGGACCAGAATGAGGGTATCTGGACCAGAATGAGGGTATTGGGACCAGAATGAGAGTATTGAGACCAAAATGAGGGTATTTGGACCAAAATGAGGGTATTGGGACCAGAATGAGGGTATTGGGACCAGAATGAGGGTATTTGGACCAGAATGAGGGTATTGGGACCAGAATGAGGATGTTGGTTGGACCTATGCTGTGACAAAGGGAGTGACCCTGGGGTTTGTGGAGCCTTGAGGGCTGTGCTGGTGATCCAAAAAGAGCAGCTGTGAGCTGGAGGAGTCCACGGGTCCAGTTCTGATCCCGAGCAGCAGCTTGGGCACACCTGGGCACGCTGTCCTGCCTGCTCTCCTTCCTCATCCATCTCTCCTGCCCCTGCCCTCGCTCCCTTCCATTTTGGACCCTGCCTGGCAGCCCCAGGGCCGTGTTCTCCTGGGGCCTCCTGAGGCAGCTGCTGCCTGCCTGGCCCTTGCCAGGGGCAGGAGCTCAGCAGCCAGGCTGGCTGAGAGCGAGATGGGACCCAGATCTGCTTGGGATGTGAAATTCCAGCATTGGGAATCTCTCATTGCTGAGCCTGCTTTGCATGAGTTCTGCCTTTCCCCTATTCCAGGGTTAGCTGGATTACTTTGCCAGCTCCTCCCTTCCCCCAGGTTCCTCCAGGCAGGAGGTGAAGAATGAATACTTTTTCATGTGAAGGCACTTATTAATGCTTAATCTCTCAAATATGTCACTGCTTTTGTGCCTAATAATAGGGTTTATTGTCACGGCTGTCTGAGGTCCCTGCTCAGCTCCAGAGCAGGTTTCATTAGCTACGGTTGCTCACATTAACAGAGGAATTTTGGACTCCGTGGGGTTGTTTGTTCTATCAGCACCCAGGAACCTCCTGGTGCTTGATGCTAAATGGAGAAATCCTGCGTGGAGCTTGTAGTGTTTGTGTCACGGTGACAAACACCTTCCCAGGGCCTGGGGTGGCCTGGGTGGGACACCAGAATTTGGCAGAGGGAGCAGGGCACTCCTGGGGGATGCTGGAGGGAGCGGGGTGGCTGTGAAGTGAGTTTGTGAGCCCAGAAAGGATTGCTTGGCACTGAAGTCCTGCGGTCAGGAAAAAGCCCTGAATGCTTCAGGGGCAGTTCTGTGAGCTGGGCAGAGCTCGGTGAGGTTTCTCTGCCGCTGGGAGAGCAGAAGCCAGCGGCCCCTGGGTCCTGCCTCCCTCCAGAAGGGATGACAAAGCAGCCGTGGCTTTAGGTGTGGCCAGAGCCTCTCCGAGCAGGCTGGCTCCATTCATCCACGAGAAAAACAAGCAGAGCTGAAACACCGACAGCCCTGTGCCGTCCAGCCTTTGTACCCGTGACTGGGACAGAGCCCGTGACCCTGCGGAGCATGAACGGAGCCCTCGTCACCCGCGAGCAGAGAGATTATTTGGGGGCACAGGTGAGGCTCTGAGGCAGGCGGTCCTTTTGTACATGTCACACATGTGACAGCAGAGCTGCGTTTAGAGCTGAAAGAGGATAAAATCCCCGAGGAGACTGACTGCACCTCGTTTATTTTTAACAAATGTACTGGGGAGGATTGAGCTGGAATTCCGAGACTTTAAATTCGGACAATTTCCCTCATCCCCGTGAGAAGAAAGATGGGCAGCAACTGGGCTAATTCCTGGGGAAGATGAAATGTGTGTGGATTATGGATTTTTTTTAAACTTCCTCCTCCTTTAGCCTTTGGGTTAGGAGGAAAAATAATGGTTTTACAACTCTTTGGCTGAATTTATGGTCCGTGTTCCCACGTGGATTGTCACTAGTCACGCTGCACGCATCTGCTTGTGCTGGAAATCTGCTCATCGGCCCCATAAAACTAAAATCAAGGCAAGACAGATTGCTGCTTGATTGCCATCCCGAGTGGCCCAAACTGGGCAAAGGCCAGCTGGAGAGAGACATCCGAGTGCTCAGTAGGGATGTTTTGGTATAAAGGTTTTTATTTGCTGTTCATCCTTACTGGAAAATCCTCGTTTGTCTTGTGCCTCAGCACGAACTGTGCTCCCTTGTTAGGAGAAATAAAGGTACAAATGCAGCTACTGATGGGTTTTTGTGTTAGAAGGACGAGCTCTGGCTCTCAGATTCTGTGAACCTGTGCAGTTTTGGGGGGACACAGCACCTCCCAGCTCAGCTCCCTTCTGCTCATGTCGTGGTGTGTGGAGCATGAGCAGAAAAAGGCACTGCAGCCTCGCCAGCCCCTGGGCAGGGGCATCAACACCTCCTGCCAGCAGGCCTGGAGCCCCCAGGTGCTCCCAGGGGCTGTGAAGCTCTTGGGGTGCCCTCCTGCTCCCCCTGGGCTGGTGTGTCCCTGTCCCTTCCCTTCCTGTCGGGAGCTAAGGATTCTCTCATCCCTGCGCTCAGCTCTCCTGCTGCTGTTTGTTTGTTTTCTCTCTTGAGCTCTTCCAGATTAGGCTTTTTTTTCCCCTGGATTTATCTTCTTACTGACCTGATACAGATTTAATAAAAAAATGGAGCTTTTAGTTTTAGTAAATACAGTTGTGAACATTTTGAGGGTGTGTTTTTCTGCTGTTACGCAACGACATGAGGGGGGAGATAAAAGCAGAGCAGAAACACTTGATGAATGTCCTATTGTTTGTTGTCTTTTGGCATTAAAGAATGAGAGATGATGTTCAGGAAACACACTGTGACTTTTGACCTCATCTGAAGTGCCTCTGAGTCATGAAAAACAAAAATAATGCCGCAGAGCCAGACAGAAGCTAAAATGGGCATCGCAGAGCCCTGTCTGCTTGCATGGTGGCTGTTGGGGTGAGGACGAGTCCTGCTGAAAGCTGCTGAGACCTGACGGGTTTGTTTCTAGGCCAGGAAAGCAGTGTGTCGAGCGAGCCTGACGCTCCCCTCTGTATTTATAGACTGTCCTGGGGAGCCTCGTGCTGCATTCCAGTGCTGCCAGTCGCCTTCAGGGCGCTGCACTGGGCACTGTGGGGCTGTCCGGTGTCTGCTTTGGGTGTCAAGTGGCTGAAAGTAATGGCTTTGAAACCAGCACGGTGTACGAACTTGTGCATGGGGAGATTTGTCTTGAGCAGGGCTGAGAGTTGGTGACGCTGCTCCTGTGAGCATCGCTGCAGGACACCCTGGGCTTGTCCTTTCCCTCCTCTTCCCTGTGCCACAGCACACTGGAATCTGAATCTGCAGCCTTGGGTCTGCAGAAGGAGAGCCGTGATCCCTTGGATCTGCAGAAGGAGAGCCGTGATCCCTTGGATCTGCAGAAGGAGAGCTGTGATCCCTTGGGTCTGCAGAAGGAGAGCCATGATCCCTTGGATCTGCAGAAGGAGAGCTGTGATCCCCAGGAGCCTCACCTGCCTTGGCTCTCCCCGGGCCAGGATTTCTGTCGCCGCGAGAGTGATGCCAGCCGTGGTGGCGTGACAGTAGCTGGAGCAGATGGTGCCGTTGTCATCGTTTTATTTTCTATCTATGTGCTGAAACAGCTCAAAATAACTTTAGAAATGACGGCCCAATCCGTGAAGAATGTCTTCCTTGCCCTGAGAAAATCTGCAGCGTTAGTGGCCACAGGGCTCTCCTGGTTCTGTCGCATCCGCCCTGACTGGGATCGCTCACTAGACTGGAGCTGTGGCATGAAGAATCTTTCATATTTAATGTCTTCATTACTGTGGCAGCATTGAATATTCACAAAACTTCTGTCAGGGTGCAGCAAATGTTGTCAGCACTGTGAAATCAAAGAAAGAGGAGCAGCTGAGATCAAAGTAAGCAATAAACACATACCTTGTGTCTCGACAATGTCTTTTTCAAGCCTGAGGCAAAACCCAGAGGGGCTCAGGTGCAGCTGGGTGGTGGCTGGTGCTGCCACAGCATTGCCTCCCACATTTTCCCCCTCTGTCTTGTTGCTGCTCCAAAATCAGGGTGAAGTGACCCACAGTGTTACTGTCACATGCAATTTCTGCAGCGAGGGGCTCAGTTGCTGCTGGTTTAGTGCCTGGAACCAGCTCCTGGCTGGTGGTCTGAGGGAAGAAGGACCAAGCAGTGTGATCCGAGCCTGGCTCAGTGAATTGCATCCTTTCTCTGCCCAGTTTTTGAGGGCCTCGTTCTCTTGGTCTTTCCACAATCAAACATTGCTGTTCTGAAGCCAAAGTGTCTGCTTTGGGCCCTTCCTGTGGTGCTGCACCACACAGACATTCCTGACTTGGTTAAGGTGGAAGGCGATGCCAAATTTTCAAGTCCTTTTGCAGGTCAAGTGACGTTTTCTTCGGATAAAATTCTCCTTAATTCATGAGGCTTCTGGTTGCACGTTGATGTCATCTCAGTATCAGCATCATTTGAGCCTGGCACCAGCCACAGCAGCACCGTCTGCCTTTGCCCGCAGAGCCTGGCGAGGGAAGCTGATGGCAGTGGTGGCTGGAGCAGTTCCCATCACTGGGAAGCTCAGGATGTGGCCCTGCCCAGCGCAGGAAGGCTCAATCCTGGCTCTGTGTGCCACAGAAATGGTGGCTGTTGGCTGCTGCAGCAGAGGCAGGGAAGATCCTCGGGTTGGCAGAATGCTGCAGGGGGGTTCCTTGCAGTGGACTCTGCAGGTTTCGCAGTTAAATGCAGAGCATTTCACTTAACCTCCGCAGTGCAGGGTGTGTGCACCCTCAGATGGCCCAGGGCTTGCGTTTGATCCCACGCAGGATCTCCCCAGCCCCTGGCTCCATGCAAAAAATGGATGCTGCTCTCCTCGGAAAGCCTGCAGAGCCAGGGGCGAGCAGGGCTTTGGTTCTGTGCTGGGTCCTGCAGCTCGGGCTGTGCAGAGCAGAGCTTTGGTTCTGTGCAGAGCAGAGCTTTGGTTCTGTGCAGAGCAGAGCTTTGGTTCTGTGCAGAGCAGGGCTTTGGTTCTGTGCAGAGCAGGGCTTTGGTTCTGTGCAGAGCAGGGCTTTGGTTCTGTGCAGAGCAGAGCTTTGGTTCTGTGCAGAGCAGAGCTTTGGTTCTGTGCAGAGCAGGGCTTTGGTTCTGTGCAGAGCAGAGCTTTGGTTCTGTGCAGAGCAGAGCTTTGGTTCTGTGCAGAGCAGGGCTTTGGTTCTGTGCAGAGCAGAGCTTTGGTTCTGTGCAGAGCAGAGCTTTGGTTCTGTGCAGAGCAGAGCTTTGGTTCTGTGCAGAGCAGAGCTTTGGTTCTGTGCAGAGCAGGGCTTTGGTTCTGTGCAGAGCAGGGCTTTGGTTCTGTGCAGAGCAGGGCTTTGGTTCTGTGCAGAGCAGGGCTTTGGTTCTGTGCAGAGCAGGGCTTTGGTTCTGTGCAGAGCAGGGCTTGGGGAATGGGTGAGAGGAACAGCAGAGCTGCTGCTCCCGAGGAGTCGCTGTTCGCAGCCTGCCACGATCACCTTGATGGATCACCTTGATGGATCACATCATGATGGATCACATCGGGATGGATCACACTGGGATGGATCACACTGGGATGAATCACACTGGGATGGATCACCTTGATGGATCACACTGGGATGGATCACATCGGGATGGATCACCTTGATGGATCACATCGGGATGGATCACTTTGGGATGGATCACACTGGGATGGATCACACTGGGATGGATCACACTGGGATGGATCACTTTGGGATGGATCACACTGGGATGGATCACACTGGGATGGATCCCCTCGGGATGGATCACACTGGGATGGATCACACTGGGATGGATCACCTTGATGGATGACATTGGGATGGATCACACTGGGATGGATCACACTGGGATGGATCACACTGGGATGGATCACCTTGATGGATGACATTGGGATGGATCACACTGGGATGGATCACACTGGGATGGATCACACTGGGATGGATCCCCTCGGGATGGATCCCCTCGGGATGGATCACACTGGGATGGATCACACTGGGATGGATCCCCTCGGGATGGATCACACTGGGATGGATCACACTGGGATGGATCACCTTGATGGATGACATTGGGATGGATCACACTGGGATGGATCACACTGGGATGGATCACATTGGGATGGATCACACTGGGATGGATCCCATCGGGATGGATCACACTGGGATGGATCACATTGGGATGGATCACCTTGATGGATGACATTGGGATGGATCACACTGGGATGGATCACACTGGGATGGATCACACTGGGATGGATCCCATCGGGATGGATCACACTGGGATGGATCACACTGGGATGGATCCCCTCGGGATGGATCCCCTCGGGATGGATCCCATCGGGAGGTGCAGTGAGCTCCTGGCTGAGGGCTCAGCTCTGCGCTGTCTCAGCAGCCAGGGTGGCTATTTTCACCCTCCAGTTCCTGTGAGGGTGTCTCATGTGTGGCTGACTGCAGAGTGACTTTTGGGGTATTCTCAGCTCTCTGATTGGCTGAGCTGCGCTGCAGGGGCTCTGTCTGGGAGCTCAGGACAGGGGTCCCAGTGCTCAGTGCCCTCCCAGCTGGGCTGTGTTGAGGACATGGGGTGGTGCTGAATCCTCCAGCCTCCCTGCCTTGGGAGGTGGTGTGGTGCCCACCAGAGCATGAAATAAGTCCTGTCAGTTTGTTTCTGGCCTCATCTTAATGAAGGAAATTGTGATAACCCTGAGACACTGCTGGCCCCACGAACTGTCCTGCTTTTGTTTTGTTCGATTGCAAGTGTCCCCAGAGCAGGTGAGCCCTGCCAGGCTCCTGTCCCTGCACTGCTCTGCTCACAGGTCCATCCTCCGCTGCTTATCCTGGGAACATCCCTGATAATGCCACGTGAGCGACACAGGGGAGTGTGGCAGCCGTCGGTTAGTGGGGACGGATGCCTGTTTTCCTTTCTTCACGCCGTGCAATCTCTCAGAAAAGCAATTTCTGCCTCCTCATGGTGTCGTTTGCCAGCCGAGGTAAAGCAGTCCCTTGATGGGGCAGAGCAGCTGTTGTGCTGTCGGTTGTCCCAATTCATTAAGACTCCAGTGGCGTTTTTTGGGAATGTTTTTTCCCTCTTTTCCCTCTCCCCATCCCTTTTGGTGGCAGTGGGCAGGCTGGGGGAGCAGTCTGTGACACAGTCCCAGGGCTCGGCTGTGCCTGGTGGTGCAGCCACATCTGGGCACGAGCCCAGCCTTGGAAAGGCAGTGCCGGGGGAATATCAGCCTTCCAGCATTTTCTGTTAAGAAATAATGACTGGTACAAGCCTGAGAGCTGTCGAGCCCGCCTTAAAACCTGCAGCAGCAGGGAGGATGCTCTGATTTGCAGCGGGTTGGGCTGAGCCTGGGATGGGAAGAGTCAAAGAGAATTAGCTGGTAAATAAGATCTGCCTTCCCTTTGATCCGCTCTACGTGTTCAACTGCTTAAAGGCTTCCCAAGCAAGCAGGATTTTGGGGAGGAAGAATTTATCCCCCCATCACCCATCTCGGGGCTCAGTGAAACGCACGACCGCAAGATGCTGTGGCAGGGGGTTGGGAAGAAATCCGAAGGCAGCCTGGTAAATCCCTGCCAAAGAGGCTTCTCTTCCCTCTCTCACAAAGAGCCTGCTGAACACACAGGGCAGGCTTTAAAACTGCTGTGGCTTCCTTTTCTGCTGCCACGTAAGCCCTAATGATCAGCGCCCTAATCTAGCTAAAGTTAGTGGACTTAGGGACAGCCTGGTTTTTGCATCACGTTGTGGAATGAGCTGGGTGCTCTGCAGTGCCAGCAGCTCCCTGGGCCTGGCTGCCTTCAAACTCCCTCAGAGCTCGCAGGGAAGGCTGGGCTGGGAAGGTTGGGTTTGGCTTGGTCAGATGAACCAGGCTAATTTGAGAAGGAGAGGAAGAAGGGGAGGAAGATCAAGGGAGGAAGAGCCATTTAGAGACAGGGGATGCTGCAGGTGGACATGGAGGTGCTGAGGTTTTGGTGATGGTGGGGCAGGTCACAGTCGTGGTGCCCTTTTATTTGGGCGGAGGAGAGAGGTGGGGACAGAGCCTTCCCCATCTCCCGCCCTGCGCTGGGGCTTGCCTTGGATAATCTTGTCTCTAATTGCCACCCTGCTCTGAGGCAGCTGCTGAACTGGGCCTAAGCTGATTTGGGATGGCAAATTCTGTTAGTTTAATTCTCAGCAGCACTGAGGAACTTATCAGCATGGGAGTGTTCCTTGGCTTTTCTCTGGCCACGAGAGAGACCCTGGTGCCCCTTCCCCACGGTGGCCCTGGGCAGAAGCTCACAGAGCTCTTGGCTGTGGAGAGCTTTGGTTTGGAAGGGCTGCGTTGGTCTGAGAGGGATTTTGGACAGGGGCATGGAGTGACAGGGGAAGAAAATGGGTGCCCACACTGCTGTGCTGAGCCTCCTGTGCCCCCAAAGCTGCTCTGCTGTGAGTCCAAACCCCTCTCATGTCTCTTTGGAAAGTGCCCAGCCTCTGGAGAAAGGGAGAAAAGTTTCAGACCTCCAAGGATTTGCTTAAATGATAATAAATATGGAAAAATTGTGGAAAGAAAAAAGAAAAAATAAGCATTTTTGAGACGATTTCTTTTGCTACTCCATCCTATTGCTCCAAGAGGCATTTTTCTGTCTTTGAACCTAATGGAAGTTTTTCTGTCCTCTTGACTAGATATCATGAAATTCTGTGTAATTTCTCAGCTCACTGTGTATTAGTGCCTGCAATTAATGAGATCATCGTCCATATTCCTTCCTCTGTCAGCTTCTGGGAAAAACAGTACTTGGAGAAGTACACAAAGGAGATGAAAAGGAAGTTGCTTATGAATTATGAACAGCCTTTCAGGCTGATGTTGTTTCACGGTGCTGTCACTCTGTTTTAATTATGTAATTCAGACGGAATGATGCTTTTTTTAAAGCCCTGTTTGTGTTTGATCACCTTTCAGAGGTAACACTTAGCCTGTGTTTGTTGAATTCTCGTTTTTAATAACAAGAGCGAGTGCTTTGTGCCCTTACTGATTAAATAACAGAAAGGAAGATGCTGAGCATGAGACAATAGCCAGGAGGCTCTGCTTGGGAGTTACCTGGGCGATCGCTTGGCTGTTTGTGGAGGATGGAGCCGCTCGGCTGGGCCCACCGGTGAGTCCCAGGGTGTGCAAATCCAGCCAGAATGTCCCAGGGCGTTGCACTCTCCCTCTGCTGAAATGTGCCTCTCGCTGTATTTTCTCCGCCGCGTGCCCCCCGCAGCCGCCCGCGAACGGCGCTGCCAACGCCGCGTTTATTTTGGGATCGGGGTGTGTGTAAATCGAGCCACTGATTCCCAGCCTCGTGATCCCCGGGGCTGCGCTCTCGGAGCGGCTGCGCATCCAAACTCTGCCCTTGCTCTGCTCGGGGACAATCCCACGGCTGCAGGGACAGTCCCACGGCTGCGGGGACAATCCCACGGCTGCGGGGACAATCCCACGGCTGCAGGGACAATCCCACGGCTGCGGGGACAATCCCACGGCTGCAGGGACAATCCCACGGCTGCAGGGACAATCCCACGGCTGCAGGGACAATCCCACGGCTGCGGGGACAGTCCTGCGCCCCTCGGGCTGTGCCCACGGTGAGTGGGGGGCAGTGCTGACCTGAGCCCCTTCCCTGGGCGTGGGAACGCTCATCCCCTGGCACCAGAGGGGTGTGGGGAAGCTGTCCCTGCTCCTCTGTGGCAGGGCTGACGCTGCTGTGTGGCACAGATGACGCAAGGCTGGGTGCCCGCAGCACAGCTGGCTGCTCTGGCACCTGCCCCGTGCCGCTCTGCTCGGCTGCGAGAGCGTTGTTTGCACCCTGCGTTTATTTACCTTCCACCGCAGAGAAACCTTTTGCCGGAGGATGAGGAGTTTGGGCTGCCTGACTGAATTTGGGCTCTAAATCTGCCCGGGCAGAGGGTGCAGGATGCCTTGTGTAGGTTTTCCTGGGATTTTCTGAGTGGCAGCAGGATGGGGCTCTGCTGTGTGCTCAGTCCTGGTGCCTCTTTGGTGGCTGGGCAGGAGCTGCTGCAGTCTGGACGTGGGATTGGGCACAAAGAGGAGCTCTGGGGTGACCTAATTGTGGCCTTGCAGTGCCTGAAGGAGCCTGCAGGACACGGAGAGAGACTATTTATTTACAAGGGCCTGCAGTGGCAGGACAAGGAGAATGGATCCAGGCTGAGAAAGTAGGTTTGGATTAGGTATTAGAAGGAAGTTCTTCCCTGTGAGGTGCCAGGCCCTGGCACAGGTTCCCCGAGGAGCTGTGGCTGCCCCAGGCCAGGCTGGACAGGGCTTGGAGTACTCTGGGACAGTGGGAGCTGACCCTGCCCAAGGCAGGGGTGGCACTGGATGGGCTTTGATGTCCCTTCCAACCCAAACCATTCCACCACTCCGTGATCCTTGGGAGCATTCAGGGCTGGGCTGGATGGAGCTCTGAGCCACCTGTTCTGGTGGAAGGTGTCCCTGTGCACCGCAGGGCGTTGGAACAGGCTGATGGTGGCAGGAGCTGGCCGGGCTCTCACCAGTTAAATTCTCCTTCTGGGCACACTGGGCGATGCTGGGGGCCCAGGGCTGCGCTCAGAGCAAACACCGGTGGTGCTGCTGGGCTGAGATTGGGCTCTGCTCCTGCTCCTGCAGCAAAACCTTTGCCTCCGGAGTGCCTGCTTCCAGATGACTCCTCCAAGGCCTCTCCTCCCTCCAGGAGGGCTGCAGGTCTGGAAAATGGGAAGTTTGGAGGAGCTGTTAATTATAGGATAGGCTGTTGCTTTTTAGATAGTGTCCCTGGTTGAGGAGAATAGTTCTGCTGGGAATGGATAAGGTTCTTTGGAGGGTTTGTGCTTTATCTGCCATGCAGAGGGTGCTGTTCAAGTTTATCTCTGTGCAGCTTTCTTTGCTCTAATTATGCATCACTGAACCATTGCTTTAAGGCGGGGCTGCTTTTACACTTTTAAGAATATTTTAGAATATTTTTTCCCCCTTGATGTTATGTTTTTCCCTACGAGGGATTTCCCCTTCCCCCATTTAAAAGGAAAAACAAACAGGATTATTACTATGGACTTCTTTCAGGATTTTCAGACCAACTTTGAGAATTCAAATCTAAAATATGTAGTTTTGATAGGATTTAAATTCTCTTTGTCATACGAATTCATTACCTGAGTGAAAACCCAAGGCAGAGCTGAGACTTTCCCTCCCTCTGTCGCTGTCCCTTGGCTCCTGCCAGTCAGAGGTGGCTTTGTTCCCTGCCATGGATGGCCTCTGCAGGAGCAGGAGGAGGACATTGTCCTTCATCTGCTGGGAGCTGCTTCTGCCCTCCAGAGCAGCCCTGGCGTCTGAATGAACGCGCTCGGGGCGTTCCCTGAGCTCAGCCGGGTCTGAGGTGCCCCCAGGCTCCCACCGAGGGTTTTATTGATGGACCTTTGTGGCTCTGGGTTGTGCTTTTTCCCTCTAACAGAAAGGCAGCTCTTTCTTTCTCTCGTCTCTGAAAAATTAATGCCTGCATCCTCCCGAGCGCCCCTCCGCCGCATCCTGCCGTGCCACGGTGACAGTGGGGGCTGGCCCTGCGTGGCCCTGCGCAGCACAGCGTCCCCAGCTCCTCTGCACACCCCTGGTGGTTTAGATTTCCTGAGATTCGCAGAAGCTGGCAGAGGAAGCAGGCAGATGGACCCAAGATGGCGAAAAGAGAGACTTTATTTACAGAAAACTTCTTTATATATCCATTAATAATCTGGCAACTATTGGTCAGCAGGGAATCCACCTCCTAAAACCATTGGTCACAGCTACACAGCACCTAGAACCAAACACAGAGATTAGGAAAGTCCAAAAATCTTATCTCTCTTCTCCCTGAGAAAGAAGAGAAAGATGTGTGCAGCTACACACCCCTGCTGCTCCTTTGTGCTGGGGAGGCCTGGCACTGGTGGGCAGTGGGGGCAGGTGACCTCCAGCGCTGCCCAGCAGCTCCATGGCCTTTGCTGCATCACAGCAGCAGCCCAGGGCTGCACTCCTGCATGGCCTCAGAGCCAAAGCTCTTCCCTGTGTCCCATGCTGTCCCCTGAGCCAGCAGATAACCCTTCCACCCCTCTGGATGGCGTCCCAGGAAATCCAGAGGCAAAAAGGATTAAATGTGGGGAGACTGGGGAGACACCTAACTGCTGTTCCCCAAAAGAACTCGTGGGAGGAAGGGAGGAAAGGAGGCAGAGTAAGGGAACAGCCTCCTGGAAATGCAGCACAGCAGGTCTGTGAGTGCTTTGCTCTGGATGTGCATTTGAGAGGTGAAGGTGTCCCTGTTTGGAGGTGTGCAGGGTTTCAGAGGGGGCAGGAGCTGCTTCTGCCGTCCAAGAAAACTGGGAAAACTGCTGAGCCCAGTCCCACGTGTGTGTTTGGGGCTCAGAAGTCACTCCTGTGCACGTGCACACACACAGACACACCCGAGCAGCACATTTCTGTGTCATTTTGCATTCATGGTTGTGCCCGAGTTGCTTTTGTGGCCCCTGCACTAGGTTAATGCTGTATTTTAGTGTTTCACTGCTGTAAATAATATCAAGCATCAGCCAGATGAGGCCAGGATTTAATCAATCTGATCCTTTGAGTGTTGGGAGGAGGGCAGCCTTATGTCCAAATAATTAGGGCCCACCAATTAGGGCAAAAATTAGGCACTTAATTCTTTCCTATTCTATACCTCCACTTTTATGGGTGATTTCATTCCAGGGCGAGTTCTCCAGCTTCCTTGGTTCTCCAGTCCTGTCAAATGGCTTTGGAGCTGTCTAAGGCAGTAATTGAACTGCAGAGTCATCTTGCTAAGGCTTAGAAAAAGCTGGGTGAGAGATCTGGTTACCGGCCCTGGCGTTTCTCTCGTGTGGCTCCATACGTGCAGTTAATTCATTGCCAGCAGACAAAACCGCAGGTTTCCTCCTTGCTGCTGGAAACCTGAGCTCCATCGCTGCGTTCATTCGTCCCTGACGGTCACGGCAAACATGTGATCACACTAATAGTTGATTATTAATCACTGCCAATGGCTGTAATTATATCAGCTCTTAGGAGGGCAGCTAAAAGCGCTGTGTGTCCACCCAGCACGGAGAGCAGGGCCCTGCGTCGTGGGGCTGATAATGCTTGGTGGAGACTTCATTTCCTTTGCAGATCGATGCACTTTAGGAAAATGACTCTGAGATTTGGCACCTTTCTGCTCCCACCCCAGTGTCCAGCCCGGTTTGCTTTGTTCTGAGCTGTGGTGGAGCCCTGCAGGAAGGGTTTGGGGTTAAAGCAGGGGTTGTGCTGTCCCCTCAGAGCCACAGCCAAGTGACACTCTCTTCTCTAAGAGTCCCGAATCCATCTCTGGAGAGTCGTGGGTGGCTGCACCAGGAGTCTGCCAGCACTTAGCCTGCTGTCCCCAGGGATCTCTTGGGGCAAAACTGTGTCAGAGCAGTGTCCTGGGTGCACCAGGACGGTCATTTTGCTGGGGACACCTTAAATACCTGTGAAATTTGGATGCAGCTGGCAGGAGTGGCCTGTCTGTTTGCTGTGAGGGATGTGGTGAGTGGCACACGCTTTTGCTCGTGCAGGAGCAGTTGGACCTTCCCTTTGCTCCTGCTGTGTCAGGTTTTCCTAACGGGTGCGAGTTTTCACTCTCCTTTTCAGGTACCCTTGCTGAGAGGTGGCAGAGCAGCCTCAGGACATCACCATGATGGAGGATCACGCACCTGGCCAGGAAAAGCACTTCTCATCAGGTGAGCATGTCCAGGAGGCAGTGCCGGGCCCAGCCTGGCCCAGGGCTGAGCTCAGCAGGGACAGGGAGAGCAGCGTGGTGGTGCAAGGGACCCTTGGGGACAGCCTTGTGTGCGTGGGGAAGGACACTGTGGCTGCAGCCAGAGCGCCGTGGGGAGCCCACAGGAGGTTCCAGCATTCAGTCCTAGGAAAATGCTGCTCGTGGGTCTCACTGCCCAGCACGAGCAGGGTGACCAACACCTGGTGTGTCCAGACTAGGGCTGGTCCCACTGCTGCAGCTTTGCAAGTGTTTGTTCGTGTTCACTCCTCGGTTTGCTATGGAAACACAGCACTGCTTTTATTTGGGGTCACACTCTGGGTGCTGCTTGCTGCCTGCTTTCCTCACCTGCACAGGGCCCCGGGGACAGCTGCACAGAGGGCTCTGGGAGCGGGGGCCATGACAGAGTCTTCCTCCCCATATTTCAGACCTGCATTTCTCCAGGAGCTTCTCCTTTCTCATTCCACCGTGCTCCACTGTTAAGCTTGGAAACCCAGCACGCCTGGTGGGACTCACTCCTGGTTACGCTCCATGTAAACATCATCTTAATTTTCTTTTCTCGAGGTGCTTTGGACACCTCTTACGCCAGATAAATGGGTGGCCTCTGTCCTGGAGAGAATCCACAGCATCCATCCATCGCGGGCTCTGCAGCACACTGCAGTCCCACAGCTCCTCTCAGCTTGTTTCACACATCACAGGTTCCCAGGGATTCCACTTCTTCTTTTCCAAATCCGTTTTTCCAGCTCTCATTATTTGATTTGCCCGCACCTTTGCTGAGGGGAGCCTTGTGCCTCTTGCCCTGCTCTTCCAGAAGACTTTTGCCATCCCTTCTTGGCACAGAACGCTGTCCTGCACCGCCCTGTGACAAACACAGGGTGGTTTGCAGTCCTGGGAGTGCTCAGCCTGCTCTGGGAGGGAGAGGACAACAGTGGCTCAGAATCTGCACATCTTTCCTCCTTACGTTGCTAAGATCTCCTTGCCTGCTTGTGCCATGCTTTGCTGTTCCTGCCTGTCCAGTCCACGGGGCTTTTCTTTTGCTGATGGTTTCCACTCGTTCCTTTTGGTGGTGACACTGGCGCTTTTGGTTGGCATTTTCACGCTTTGCTTGCTTTTAGTTCGGGTGGTTTTGACTCTCCAGCTGCAGCTTCTTGCTGCTGTGGATCTGGGCAATCAGAGTTGGTAACCCCCAGGCCCCGGTGCATAGCCAAGGACTCGTTGTAAGTATTTGAATGTTTTCCAGGCTATCCCCTTCAGATACCAGTCGATGATGGATCGGATGAGCCTGTTTCTGAAACATCTGACGCTAAGAGCACCCCAACTACGGAAGGTGGGAGCTCTTTGACTTTCTGCTTTGAAACCATGATGGATGGGGTCGTGGTGAACCTCGCCGCAGACTCTCTGTGCCGTGTCCTCGTGGGGCTTCCCAGGAGGAGAAGACGCTCTTCGTTAGTCTCATCTCCGGTGGTGTTTCTCATGCTGCAGAGTGAGATAATGAGCTCTAGAGGTGGAGAGTGGGCTGGAAGGCAGGGGAGGTGAAGCGTTCGGTACAGCTCAGGAAGTTGCTTGTGGTTTGTTTCCGGCAGAGTTTGTACAGGGGCTCTGCAAGGTGCCGGTGGTGCAGCCAGGAGCAGTGCTGTGCTGTGTGACACAGGTTTGTGTCACTGTGCCCCCGAGTCCTGAGTGCCGTGTGGGTAGAAAGGCTCCAACTCCAGAGTGGTCCAGGGACTTGTTCACTGTTGTAATTACCTTCACGTTTTGCGTTCCTCTGGCTGCTTTAATCCCAATATCTGCCTTTGGAGACTTGAGGTGGAGGTTTTAGCTTGCAGAATTGTTCTGAAAGGAAGGAAAGGTGGGCAGAGATGCTGAGCAGTCCCAGCCGTGTCCTGCTGGAGGCATGGGCTGGCTGATTGTCTGGAAATGCCTCAAGAAATCAGGGCGTGGAAGCTGTCCGGTGCAGGAGGGGATGTGATTCTGCTCTGCAGTTGGATCAGGACTGTCAGGATGAGCAGACGTGGAGCTGGATGTCTGTCCCAGCCCTGCTGGGCTGTGCTGTGGAGGTGTCCCTTGGGAGCTGCTCTGTCCTGCTCCAGACCAGCCGTGTCCCGTGCAGGATTGCTGTGCGTCAGGCACCAGTGGCTGCTTTTAGCTGTGGATTTTTGGACCAAAAGGCAAAGCCCTCAGAAGCGTAGGGAGCACGTTGTGGCACATTGTGTGGCAGGGGGCAGCTCGTGGTGTCCCTGTGGCTCTGGCTTTGCTGTGCCGTGCTCTGCTGTTCCCTCCACAAGCTCCTCTGGCTCAAGGGATGGAGTCGAGAGCTTCTCTGAGCAAAAGGTTCTTCAGGCACACTGTGGCCTCAGAGGGCTGTGCCTCCCAGCAGCTGTGTGAAAGCTGTGTTGTTTTTCAGATGCCACAGCACCTTTAGTGGAGGAAGGAGACCACGAGGATCAGGGTGGTGCGGAGCAGCATGGGGAGATCCCAGAAGGAACCACAGGTGAGGGAGAACAAGGTGCAGCTTCATCTCTTGCTGCAGACAGAGCAGAGAGCTGCCCTGGACAGTGCTGTGAGACCACCACGAAGCCTCTCACAGGGACTCTGCTCCCCACGCTGCTTCCTTCTTCTCCTAACAGTTCCTCACTTGCAGTTGTCCTCTTGCCTTCCCATCCTGGGGGAGACTCGCAGCCTTTTCTTCTCTGTTCCTCTGCTCCTCATCTGACACTCTTCCTGTCGGTGTCTCTGGTGGCTTTGGCTGCACCCCAGCCTTGTCCCTGCAGATCTGTGGTTCCTGCCCTGTGCCAGCAGCCCCTGGCGCTGCTGTCCCCTCGGTGCCTGTCCTGCACCCTCGGGCTCTGCCCAGCCTCGTGGTGTCTTTGCAGTGGCAGGTGGAAACCAGGCCACTGCAGCAGTGCTGCTAAGGATAATGCAGAGCAAGTGAAGTGACTAATTCAGCCTGAGTGCCCTGTGGGCAATCCCTGCACCTGGGCCTGCTTTTCCAGGGAAGGATGGGCCCTTCCGGAGGCAGAGCAGGAGTGACTGTGGCAGTGCTGTGTGTGAGGAGGATCTGGGAGGGCAGCTCTGTGCAAAAAATGAGGATGTGTCCCCTGTGCCATCGCCAGTGGCTTTTCCTGGAAGCATCGGGAAGGACCTGAGGAAGATGGTGGGTGGAAAAGGGCTTCTGGCAGTGCCAAACACTGAAACGAGCTCACAGCAGTGAAATCTCTGTC
The DNA here is from genome assembly GCA_036630365.1 of Acanthiza pusilla. NCBI lineage: Eukaryota > Metazoa > Chordata > Aves > Passeriformes > Acanthizidae > Acanthiza > Acanthiza pusilla. The sequence continues at coordinate 1,976,248 of JAXCHO010000107.1, read as the reverse complement.
CTGCATCCAGTCCCTGAGCTGCTGGTGGAGCCCTGGGCTGAAACATGGAGGCTCTGGTGCCAAATCTGACTGTCCCAGGGAGCCAATGTGTGTCCTGAACTGCTGGAAATAAATGGGGAAAACAAAGAAAGTCCTAGTTTGCCTGGGGAGCAGTGACATACAAATAGAATTGTTTAAGCCAGCTTGAAAGTAGTCCTAGAATAAATTGAAAAAATGCTGATGGAGACAAACCATCATCACTATGAAGAGAATTGTGCTGAAGCTTAGGATTTCTCTAGATTTGTATCAGGCTTGGAATGACTGGTCTGACACAGCCTTGGCAGGGTTCACAGGTTGGTCACAGACACCAGGAAGGTGAGCTCAGGTAAGAGACATTCACGGGAGTGCTGCTGGCCACGTGAAGGCAGGTGGGGGTAGAAGAGGGATGTAACTCCGCAGGTTTCCGTGCTCCTTAACATCTGATTTCTGCCTGAAAGAGCGTGTGCTAAGCTGCCATTAGCAGGTGGAAGTTGGTGAAACACTGCTCTGGTCTGTGCTGTGCAGGCTGAGCAGATCCATCAGCGGCATGGGCTGATTTCCTTTCTGCCCGTGGTGCAGCAGACATCCTGCCCTCTGCGCTGTGCAGCCTCAGCAGGGAGGTGAATTCATTCTCCATGCTTAAATTTAACTCTTGTTTTGATCGTGTTTTTCCCCTTCTTCCTCCGGCCTGGAGCAGCTGAAGAGGCGGGCGTAGGAGCCACTCCCAACCTGGAGGACCACGCTGCAGGAGATGCCACTCAAGGTGGGTGAATTGTCTCTCACTGGGACCAGTTGGTGCTGCCACGTGTGTAACTGGTGGCTGGGGGCTTGGGGATTTTGTTCTGTGAGGAAATGCCCTGCACAGCACTCGCGGTGCTCTCTCTGTTCCTGACACAGGAGGGTCCTACACGCTTGGGATGTTCAACATACTCATTTCAGGGAATTGCAGCTTCTCATGCACCACATTTCTCTCTCAGATGGCCAAAATCATGGTGCTTGTTTGTCCAGTTGCAAAGCCACGGTGTTCTCCAGGCTGGACAAGCTGATGGACAGAGCTGGGGTGTGACCAGAGGAGCACTCAGATGGAGCAGAGGCAGCGTGGGCCCTGCGTGTCACACATGAAATAAGGGAATTGTTTCCTTACTGTGCCTTTCTAATGTAAAACATGACTCAAACCTCCTCACTGCTACCCTGACTTTGACACTGAGGGTTTCTTTTTCTCATCCCAGCGTTAGGGAGTGTGGGTGACAAAGCCACACACGGTGGGCTGCAAGTGTTCTCACAGCATTAATTATGTGTCTGCTTGGATGAGCCAAAAATTGTCCACTTGGCTACCTGGAAAGCTTCTCTTGACTCTGCTCAGTTCAGACTTGATGGAAAACTGGTTTTCCCAAAGCCCCCAGTGCCAGCTTAATTCCATGGGGCAGGCTTAGGGCTTGAGGCTCCCCATGAGGTTCCTGTGGTGCCTACACTGTACCCCACAGCCCCAATTTAGTGTGCTGCTGAAAATCTTGGTGAAAAGCCATTTTGTAAAGCAGTTTCCTGGGCAGTAAACACAACAAATCTCTCCAGCTGGGCAGTGTCTTTCCTCCTCGTGGCTCCATTAGTGCATTTAGACATCCTTGTCTCTTACAGAATAAATAGGTCTTTGCCTTCTCAGCTCAGGGCAGAATTCAGGTTGTTGTTGCTTTCCACACACAGATGAGCACAATTCTGTGCACTCTGCTCCCTGCAGTTAGAATAAAACCTTTTACTTGCCTGGCCAGTGGTTTTTGGACTGTCAGCTCTTCTTTGTATGAGATAGTGGCACCACTATAAAAAATCAGGAGTGTTAGTGGAAGAGGATGGAGTTCTCTCTTCTCTCTGCCCTGGTTTTAGTGCTGTTTCTCACCAGGTTTTTACTCAGTCCTTTCTGTGCTGTCCTAGGATCTCTCCAGCCGTCACATACGAGGTCTTTGTGTGATTGTTTCACTTAACTGTGATATTCTCTTAAAATAGAGAGGACACTGATGAAAGACCCAGTCAGTCTTGACTTCATCTCTTCTTGTTTTAGACTTGCTTGTTAATCTACCCGAGCCACAGTTGTGATCTCAGTGCTCTGATTTAGGCTCTTGACTTTCCCTGATCAGTTCTCAAAAAGGTCTGGCCCTTGCTCAGGCCCTTGAAGGCAGGAGGAGGTGGACACTGACCACAAACTGATGGTCTGGGGTTGGTGTTAGGGAAAATGGGAGTGCTCTTGGCTTCTGGAAACCTCTAAACCAGATTCCCATGGGGACCAGAGTTTCTTTAAAGGCAAAAGGCACTGCAGGAGCGAGTTACCTGTTCTGTGGGGTGGGGTGGGACTTCCTTTTCTCTCAGGATTGCCGCAGAATTCCCGACTCTCTCGGCGTTACGTGGTGTTTGACATGCCTGTGCTAATTTCTTGCCCATGCTTCATACCCCACATCTTCAACTCCAGGCGAGCTGAGCTCTCCCAGGCTCCAGCCTGGATCTCAGGGAGAGGGAGAGGCAGGAAAAGGCTCCAGCCGCCCCCCGGAGCAGGGAGCAGGGCCCCAGCCGCCGTCCCTGCCGCCCGAAACGAAGGCTTCAGCGGCAGCAGCTCCCACCAGAATCGAGGTCACCATCCCAATCCCCCTGGACATGTACCAAGGCTCCGGAGCGGCCGAGGGCAGCCGTGAGTTGCGGGCTCAGGGAGGCAGAGACGGCGTTGGCGCGGAGCCGGAGCCGGAGCCGGAGCCGGGCCGTGGCGCGCACCTGGAGGCTCTGGCACGAGCAGGTGGCACAGGTGACCACAAAGATGGACCATCTCCTTTGTGTGCCAGAGCCCCGTGCAAAGAAGGTTCCGGCGGACAGGAGAGAGATGAGGACCGCGATGTTGATGAAACTTCTGAGCAGGGTTTGCCTTCCCTCGCGGAGCAGCGCGTGGCGCTGGGAGCGGGGAACGGCTCGTGTCCAGCAGCGGCCGAGGAGACTCGGGAGGGAGAGAACGAGGCCAGAGATGTCCTCAGAGACTCCCCAGGGGAGGCACTTCTGGCTGAAGCTGAGTCACATAAAGCAGGAGAGGACCAAGAGGAGAAGCGACAGCCACGGGGGGGAGAAGGAGGTCCAGAGGTCACCCCATCAGAGCCTTCTGAGAGCGTCCCCCAAAAAGAGGCTGAGCCCAAGGAGGGAGAAGATTCCGGAGCCGTGCTGGAAACAGCCAAACTCCCTGCAGAGGCAGAAGGTGACGTGAAGGACAAAGATGCTCCTTCGGAAGAGGCTGTGCCCGATGCCGGGGGCCGCCGGACGCCCAGGAGGAAGCCTGGTGGCCTGGCCGCAGACAAGGCCAGCCGTGTCCCTCTCCTCAAAGGTGTGTCCCCCTCCTCAGAGCCCAGCTGGCTCCGACAAGGCTGCAGCTTGCTGCCACCTCGGCTGCTGCTGCTTGGAAATGGCCTGGACTGTGCTGTGACTGACCCACGGCGCTGCTGCTCCCCTGCCCCTCCCTCTTTATTTAATCCTGGATTGGATTGCCACACCCTTGCGCTGCGTCCCCTGCATGGTGCTGGCGTGTCCCTAATCATGCTTTTTTCACCCGTTTTTGTTTTGATTTCCTTGGATCTGCTGGGTGGGTGCCTCTGCTCCCACCTGGCACCTCCCGGAGAAGAGGAGCGGCTGGACGTGGCTCGGGCAGGCTGGAGTGGGGCTGACCTGGCGTGCGGCTGTTCCGGCAGGACCTGTGCCATCTGGTTTGCATGTCTGATCCAATAACTCTTGGAATTGGCTTTCCTAAAGAGGAGGGAGGAGGAAAAGGACAAGGATGGCAGGTCTAACCACGGAAGAGCCCCCAGATTGATCCTGTTTCTTGTACTTTCCCCTTAAATATCCACTCCCAACTGCTGCTGAGGCACGGTGTGCAGCCAGCAGGACCTTTTTCCACTGCCAGGCATGTCCATTGCTCTTCCAAAGCATCCTGCTGGGTGTCCCTGGGTGTGCAGCAGGTCTGGGGGCTCAGAGGGAGCTGCCTGTCTCTGTGGGGCTGGGCTGGGCTGGGAGGGCAGTCCTGAGTGAAGGTCTGAGCTCACCACTGACTGCACGAGCATCCCTTAGGCCTTTCCTTTCTCCAGGGCTATCTGCCACCTCTCCTGGGTTCAGCAATGTCCCGAGGCCCAGCTCAGTGGCCAGGGCCAGGCTGTGCTGTGAGCTGGGGCAAGGCAGGGCAGCAGGACACACGTTGGTGCCTCACCATTGCTGTAGCTCAGCTCTGGCTCTCCTGGGGGAAGCTCTGCCTTTTCCCCCAGGTCCCTTGGCTGCCCCCATTAGCCTGGGAATGCTGCTCTGGTTTTCGGCTCCTTGCTGCGCAGGGCTCACGAAGAAATTGTTGATGGAGCTTTTTCCACCCGAGCTGAAGCTCACAACACATTTCTGGCTGTTCCTGCGGGATCAGCAGCGCGGAGCTTCGCACGTGTGCTGCGGGGCCCTGGCATGGCTTGCACTGGAGCCTGGACCAACAGAGGGGTGGGGGTGCACTGCCCAGGGCCAGCCAGCTTCCCATTCACTGGGAGAAGTTTAATATTTAATGGTCTTTCCCTTCAAAGACAGAGATGCTTGGTGGCTGTTCGGCTCCTGCCTTGCTCCAGTGTGCAGTTTAATGGATTTTGGGAGGGTGCAGCTGCTCTGGGGTGGGTCAGTGCTGGATTAACACTGTCCATGGCACCAGGAAAGGGCTGATCCCCCAGGACGAGTGTCCAAACACTGGGGAGAATATCAGCAGCTTCTCCACCCAATTAGCTGAACACGGGGAAAAGGGCTTTGTTACGAGTGCCTTGCAGTGCAAACTTTGTCTTCTGCCCATTTCTGATCTCCTAATTAGACTGACCCAGGTGGAAGGGGCACTGTGCTGGGAGGCAAGAGCAGCATGTCAGGAGAGATGGGAATTAGCAGCAGCCAGGGATAAAAGTGCTCTGCAGAGCTGACTGAACAGCCCTGAGATGAGATCCCAGTGCTGCTGGCTGGGGCTTCCTTCAGCCCCAGTCCCTATTTATACGATGGTTAGAACAAGTGGGTGTTTTAGAGACTCGTGTTCAGGGCTGGAGGGAACTTTCTGTCCTAAGCTGGGTGGATCCTGCAGGAGCTGGGTGGGAATCTGGGCGAAATGCTCTCACACAAGCCTCGTTGGAGTGTCTGGTCTCCAGTGCTGACTAACACAGGATCATCTGCTAACACAGAAGGAATGTGTTTGTGCAGTGCTGGAAGCATTTCTGCAAGGAACGGTGGCTTTGTGTTGTTTCTAAGAACAGTGTTGATTTTAAGGGAGGGCAGGGACAGGAACACCCCCAGCAGTGTGCTGTCACCTCTGGAGTTTGTGGCCAGTCCCAAGGAGTGTGACTGTGTGTTTCCATCTGCCAGGTCGTGTTGACAAGGAAGGGACCGAAGCTGATGAGAAGAAGCCCAAGGTAAGCTAAAGAACAGAACCAGGGGTGACACCTGTCCGTGTTCCTGGCTCCCCTCCTGGCCTGCTCTTTTGCCTCTTAGGAAACCTTCCCATTATGTTCCATTTTTCCATTTGTTCTCAAGAGTGTTTTGGTTTTTTTCTTCCCTCCCCTGGGTTTGGATGGTGCAATCCATGGGGCTCTTTGAGGGTGAGGAAATGGTCCAAATCTAAATCAGACGTGTGGCTCATGGGGTTGGGTGGGTGGTTGGAGAAATCATTTTCTCAGCCCAGGCCTGGAAAGCAGCAGCTGACCTTGCGGCAGGCTCAAAACTGTGCAGGGCTGCACTGGGGACAGCGTAACTGTGAAAAGAACAAAATACGTAATTAAAACATTAAATTAAATAATCTAGGCCTTGCAGATCATAAAATATCCTGAGTTGGAAGGGATCCACAAGAATCATCAGATCCAGCTCCTGGCTTTGCACAGGACAATCCCCCAGAAAGATGCTGTGTTGTGTTCTGGGTGAAGAACAGAGTTTAATAATGAGTAAATTCAGAAGTTTAACAACATCTGTTGCAGTGGTAATTTGGAGGAGGTTTAGCTCAGCTGGCCACTAGCCTGGTTAGTGCCTGAGTGGGATAATGGACAAGCTGAGGGGAAATTCGGTGGGTGAAGAGTTAAAGATGAGGAATAGAATTCTTTTCAAACACTGAAATTGGGTGTTTCTCTGCCCCGGCAGTCCCAGCCGTCACCTAGCCCACACCCAGCTCTGTATTGCACCTTCTAAATCTGTTTAAAGTCGCCGATCCCGTTTTGTTTCCTTCCCATGCTGATTTTTTTGGTTTTGTTCCCATTTTATTTCGTTTCCATGTCCAAGAAATCCTCACCTTGCCCTGCCAAACCCCCAGGCTCCATCCCCCCCCTCCGACACACAGCCCCTCCGAAAGCACCCTGCAGCCCTGCCTCCGCCTCTAAGCGATGCTCGCCCCGGGCTGCCTGCACAGGAGCGCAGGAGAGCAAAGCCAAGGTAAGGATGGTGTGAGAGAGGCCAGGGGTGTAGCTGGAGGCAGTCCTGGCTGAGTCCTTCCCTGTCCCACGGGGAGGGAGGGCTGTGCTTCCCTTCCCCTCCCCGGGGCGAGGGTTTTGGTGCTGGGAGGAACCAGCGCAGGGCACACAGAGCTTCGCTGCCAGGGGGACCTGATCTCCCCGAGACATTCCCAGGTCCCCTCGTGCCCTTCCTTGTTCTGAGCTCTGTCTGTGTTCCGCGGAGCGTTGGTTTAGATTTCCTAGGATTCGCAGAAGCTGGCAGAGGAAGCAGGCAGGAGGACCCAAGATGGCGAAAAGAGAGACTTTATTTATAAAAAACCTCTTTATATAGCCATTAATAATCTAGCAACTGTTGGTCAGCAGGGAATCCACCTCCTAAAACCATTGGTCACAGCTGTACAACACCTAGCACCAAACACAGAGATTAGGAAAGTCCAAAAATGCAGCTTATCTCTATTCTCCCTGAGAAAGAAGAGAAAGATTTCTGAAACAGTGCAGCTACACACGGAGCGTTGGCTGCAAACAGCAGCTGAGTTTGAATTGAGATGAATTTCACTGCATTTCAGCCGTGCCAGAGCCGCAGGTGCTGCACAGAGCAGGGAATGCACCACACCCACGGCTGACCCTGCAGGGCGAGCCGAACCTCAAGTGCTTTCCGTTTGTGACATTTAGTCACAACCACAGCCGTGGTGAGGGAAGGCACAGCTCTCCTAGAGCTGTGGAATCCTGGAATGGTTGGGGTTGGAAGGGACCCTAAAGCCCACCCAGTGCCACCCCTGCCATGGGGACACCTCCCACTGTCCCAGGCTGCTGCCAGCCCCACCCAGCCTGGCCTTGGGCACTGCCAGGGATCCAGGGGCAGCCACAGCTTCTCTGGGCACCTGTGCCAGTCACAGATGCTGGGATTAATTTATCTTTTTATGAAATTTTAGCAGAACAGGGGAAACCAAATGATGACATTTAGAGAACAGAGGAGTTGAGCGTTCTAAACCAGGTGTGAGTGTGCAGTGAATGGTGTGGCTGAGCCAAGGCTCACCTGGGGAAGGTCACAGGACTGTCTGTGGGGGTGGGACACGGGGTGTGAACTGTCACATTCCGGTGTGGGGATCCCAGGGGAGGACGTGGGAGGGTCTCATGCTCTGATCCCGAGGGGTCACAGCCCTTGCTGACATCCCTGCTGTGTCCCCAGGGCCCCGAGGCGAGGGGTGGCTCCAAGACGGGCGCAGGGCGCACGGGGCAGGCGCAGAGGAACTCCACCAACGCCACCCGCATCCCGGCCAAGACCCCCACGGCCCCCAAGACCCCTCCCAGCTCCGGTAGGTGACGGTGGCAGCCATGTGCTGACTGGGTGGTGCTCTGGGCACTTCCAGGGCACTGATGACCAAAGCCAGCCCTCTGCGGGGCTGGGATGATCCCTCTGAATGGAGCCTTTCCAGGTGCTGCGCAATCCCCTCTGCTCATACAGTCACCAGTGTGTAGGAGAGGGCAGTTGCTTTGTCCTGTGAGATTTCCTCAAATTTGGAAGGTTTAGGCAGCTCCATTTTTTTAATCCATCTACTCGTTTTCTCTCTGACGATATTTCACAAAGACCAGGGGCAAGAGGATCAATTCTTCGATTACAGGAGTGGAGATTAGCCCATTATGCTCAGAGAAGAAAACCCAGAAAGCATCAGGCATTGTGAATTTCCATTAAAATGGTGCATTTCACTGGATATATCCATATATTTCATACTTAACCAGAGCTGCATAAAACCTTAAATCAATTAATTTTCCAGCTTTATTATGTTTAAGCATCTTTCTCATTCACTAAACAGGCAGAAAGGAGCAGAAAAAACCACCTCCTGCAGCAGCAAAGACTGAGAAAGGTGATGTTTAAGGGTCTTCTTTTCTTCTTTCCTTTTCAAACTGGGGACAGTGCTAAGCTGCTCAGCGATCAGTCTTAGTTAATTACAGAAAATAATTTTGTGAAAGCGCTTCCAAATTTCGAATAGCAAAGTGGTTCTGAGTGTCTTTTGTCTGTAATTCGTCACGCCACGCTCGGGTGGGGAGTCTCACTGATGATCCAGGCAATGGAGACCATCTTCCTTCTGGGATATTAGGAAATTGCCTTTAAATCGCAGTTTTTCCTTCAAAATGGAGTAGAAGAAAGTGCAGCCACCACCCTGCCCCTGCACTGGGAGTAGCGGGTGGGCTCTGGGACGCGGCAGAGCAGCCCCCACGGGCGCGGGGAGCGGGGCAGGGGCTCTGACCGGCGCTGTCCTGTTGCAAACTCCAGGTGAGCAGCCCAAGTCTGGAGACAGAAGCGGTTACAGCAGTCCCGGCTCCCCCGGGACTCCAGGCAGCCGTTCCCGCACCCCCTCTCTGCCCACCCCACCAGCCAGGGAGCCCAAGAAGGTGGCAGTGGTTCGCACCCCACCCAAATCGCCCGCCTCTGCCAAGACTCGCATCCAGCCGTCGGCCGCGCCCATGCCCGACCTGAAGAACGTCAAGTCCAAAATCGGCTCCACCGATAACCTGAAGCACCAGCCCGGAGGCGGCAAGGTAAGCACGGACTCTGCTTCCAGGGGCCTGCCTGTGCCAGCAGCGGGTGCTGGGTGCTCTGTCCGGGATGGAGAGCCTGCCTGGAGCAGCAGCAGCAGCAGCTGGGCAGTGGGCAGTGGGCAGTGGGCAGAGGGCAGTGGGCAGTGAGCAGTGGGCAGTGGGCAGTGAGCCGTGGGCAGAGGGCAGTGGGCAGTGAGCCGTGGGCAGTGAGCAGAGGGCAGTGGGCAGTGAGCCGTGGGCAGAGGGCAGTGGGCAGTGAGCCGTGGGCAGTGAGCAGAGGGCAGTGGGCAGTGGGCAGTGAGCAGTGAGCAGAGGGCAGTGGGCAGTGAGCCGTGGGCAGTGGGCAGTGGGCAGAGGGCAGTGGGCAGTGAGCAGAGGGCAGTGGGCAGTGGGCAGTGGGCAGTGGGCAGTGGGCAGTGAGCAGAGGGCAGTGGGCAGTGGGCAGTGGGCAGTGAGCAGAGGGCAGTGGGCAGTGGGCAGTGAGCAGAGGGCAGTGGGCAGTGGGCAGTGAGCAGAGGGCAGTGGGCAGTGGGCAGTGGGCAGTGAGCAGAGGGCAGTGGGCAGTGGGCAGTGAGCAGAGGGCAGTGGGCAGTGGGCAGTGGGCAGTGAGCAGAGGGCAGTGGGCAGTGGGCAGTGAGCAGAGGGCAGTGGGCAGTGGGCAGTGGGCCGAGGGCAGTGAGCAGAGGGCAGTGGGCAGTGGGCAGAGGGCAGTGGGCAGTGGGCAGTGTCAGCCTGGCTCCAGCCTGGCTCTGCTGTGCTTGGGAGGGTTCGGGGTGGGTGCTTGGCCTGGGGGTCCTTGCAGCTCAGCTGTGCCACAGAGAGCTCGTGGTGTGGGTCTTGTGGAGTGGCTGTGGGGGAATGGCATCCCCTCAGGGTGTCCAGGGGGACAGAGGCTGTGACCTGCAGCCCTGAGGAGTGACAGCAGGGGAATGGCATCCCCTCGGGGTGTCCAGATGGGGACAGAGGCTGTGGCCTGCAGCCCTGAGGAGTGGCTGTGGGAGAGTGGCATTCCCTCAGGGTGTCCAGGGGGGGACAGAGGCTGTGACCTGTGACCAGGCAGGATCAGGGCTGTGTTTCTGAACCCCACGCCGTGCCTGGAGCATTCCTGCAGCGCTGCAGGAGAGGACAGGATGGTTTATCTCCTCCTTCTGAGGGTCTCGGGCTCGGACCCCCCATTTTCCCAGACATTGGGATTTTGGATCCAGCTCTTGGCAAGGTTTTGGTTGTGTTCTGCTGTCAGGCACTGTCTGCCTGCACAGGGCAGGGTGGCATGGCCACAACTGGGGGCACTTCTGTCACTTCAACCACTTTGCATTCCCAGAAAAGCTTTTCACGAGCAGCAAAGTCACCTCTGTGCTCCAAGCGCTTGGGAATGGCGGTCTTGAGTAAAATCCTGCAAACCTGGCAGGGGACACTGCCTGTCCTGGGGTGACACTGGCTGTCCTGGGGTGACACTGCCTGTCCTGGGGTGACACTGCCTGTCCTGGGGTGTCACTGCCTGTCCTGGGGGTGCCACTGGCTGTCCTGGGGGTGCCAGTGCCTGTCCTGGGGGTGCCACTGCCTGTCCTGGGGGTGACACTGCCTGTCCTGGGGGTGACACTGCCTGTCCTGGGGTGACTCTGCCTGTCCTGGGGTGACACTGGCTGTCCTGGGGTGACACTGCCTGTCCTGGGGTGACACTGCCTGGCTCCAGACCTTACAGAGCCATAACAAACGTTCCCTGAGTGCTGTGCATGGCGTTTGGTGTGAGCAGGTACCTCTGTGGCTCTGACTGTTCCCCTTTGGCATGGGGGGAGGCTTTGAGCTGGCTCCTCTGCATCCTCTGAACTGGCAGCCTGCTTTTCCATGGCCTTTCCGGGCATTTTCCACCGTGGCTGGCAATTTTCTGGCCTTGTGCCACAAACCAGGGGTGCTCTGGAGCCTGGGCAGGGCTCTTGGTCATGAGACAGCAGCACATGAGCACAGTGTCCTTTTTGGGGGGGCTCAGCCCTGCTGCCCACTTAGCACAAGACATAGGTTTTTCTTCCCACCCCCACAATCCCTGTTCTCCAGGGATTTTAGAAGGAGCCCTTGTTCACTGGAAAATAGTTAAATTATTTGCTTGTTCTTTTTTAATCCGGCTTTTACAAGTCGTTTTTCTCTCTCTTCTCCTCTGTTTGTTCTTGTCACTGGAAGAGTAAGAACAGCTGAATTTGGGACAATTCCTTGCTCTTTGCAGGGGAGAGTGGCTGGATGCTCTGCTGGGGATTCTGTAGGACACGAGGCTGCTCAGCAGCATGGCTGCAGCTGCAGCAGAGGGGCTGATGGCACACGTTTGGTTTGGGGCTGGTCAGAAATGGGTTTGGAGCCTGCAGATTCCAGACCCCAGCCTGGGGAGGCCCAGGAGCACACGTGCCAGGAGCCAGCCAGGCCACGTCCCTGCAGTGTCCCTGCATGGTCTGAGCACTGCTGTTGGCGCTGGATCACCGAGTGCTGCTCTGGCAAAGCCTGGCCTGGCAGGGCTGCGTCCTGAATTGTGGGATTAGTTGATGTGAACCTGGACAATCCTGCTGGATGCTTCTCGTGCTGGAGAGCCAGGGGTGGCAGGGAGCTCTCCTGGCAGCAGCAGGCTGGGGTTGGAGTGCTGGGGTGGGGGCGAGGTGCCTGCTCAGCTCGGGGCTGGTGCCACCCAGGAGCGTCTGTGCCCAGGGATGTGCCACAGCTGGAGGCTCTCACGGTCCCTCCTGCAGGCTGTGCTTCTCCCAGGCTCAGAGCTGTGGGTTGTTACACATTTTACACCTGGGGAGGTTGTAAAGCCACTCCGGTGTGTGTGGGGAAGGAGCAGGGGTTGTCTTCCCCCTCGGGTTGTCTGCAGAGCTGCTCTGGTGCCTGAGGTGGCTCCAGCGCAGCTCCCACCACAGCCAGCGGGGAAAACAAGCCCTGAGTGGAACAGCTTCGTTAGCACAGAGATCTGTGTGTGGAGGGAAGGCTCTGGGGCTGGAGGGTGTGGTTAGGGTGGCATGTGGCTCCCATTGCCACCAGAGCCTTCCCAGCCTTGCTGCCACCAGAGCTGGCAGTGGGAACATGCCACAGAGCTGGGGTGGGACTGCATCCCTGGGGTGGAACTGCGTCCCTGGGGTGGAACTGCATCCCTGGGGTGGAACTGCATCCCTGGGGTGGAGTAGCATCCCTGGGGTGGAGTAGCATCCCTGGGGTGGAGTAGCATCCCTGGGGTGGAACTGCATCCCTGGGGTGGAACTGCATCCCTGGGGTGGAGTAGCATCCCTGGGGTGGAGTAGCATCCCTGGGGTGGAGTAGCATCCCTGGCCTGGGGCTGCATCCCTGGCCTGGGGCTGCGTCCCTGGCAGCATTGGCTTTCTCTCCCAGCTCTGGAGGGCTTTGAGGCCTGTGCAGAGCAGAGCAGAGCTCGGTGTGCTCTCCCCGGGCTGGACACGCAGCTCCTGCTGCCCAGCCCGGCCTGTGGCACACCTTTGCCCGAGGCCAGGTGTGCCTGGCCCAGAAGGGACTGTGGTGCCTGGCACGGGAGCTGGAGCTGGGCAGGCACTGTGCTCTCAGCTCCATCCCTCCTCGGGCTGGCCCTGCAGGAGCAGAGTCTCCTCTGGTGCCTCTCAGCGGTGCCTTCAGCAGCTGTGCTGCCCAGCGAGTTCCCCGTTCAGTTCAGGGGAGGAGCTGTGCTGAGCTGGATTTTGGCTGCTGTTTGTGGCCTGGGACCAGGGCTGCATCACTGCCCAGACACATCCAGTCTCTAGCACAGCCTGCCCACCTCCACCCTCACTCTCCAGCCCAGGAGCAGACAAATTCAGCAAGGCAGAGGTTCTCTTGTCACTCCTGGCGCTGGAAGCAGGTTCCTGTTCTAGGGATGTAACACATGGTCAAGCTGCAGATGGTCATGTTGTTTCTCACGCTCTTTTCTGGCTACCAAAGGTGCAGATAATTAATAAGAAGCTGGACTTTAGCAGCGTTCAATCCAAGTGTGGCTCAAAGGATAATATCAAACACATCCCGGGCGGAGGCAGTGTGAGTACCTTCACACTTTCAATGCTCTATAATAGTTCTATGATAAGTGGCATGTTGTGTACACTAAACTGCCAATGCTATCTGCAGCGACCCTGCCATCAGATAGCTATTGGTGACGTGCAATGACTCTTTTCTGGCTACCAAAGGTGCAGATAATTAATAAGAAGCTGGACTTTAGCAGCGTTCAATCCAGGTGTGGCTCAAAGGATAATATCAAACACATCCCGGGCGGAGGCAGTGTGAGTACCTTCACACTTTGAATGCACTGTAATAATCCTGATTTTAGTGGCATGTTGTAACACTAATGACCAATGCTATCTGCAGCCACTCTGCTGTCACATAGCCATTGGGGACGTGCTGTCGTTTAACCCCATTAACCCAAAAGATGAACCCTAACAAGTCCTGGACATGCCTGACATGTACAGAACTAACTGCCCCGTGTCCAAACCACGTCTGTAACAAAACATCCCAGGAATTCCAGGGCTCTGCACTCCCTGGAAGGCTGAAAGCCTCCTTGTCAGCGGGCAGGGCCCTCTGGCACACGGCGACGTAGGACATGGGTAGATTTATGAGCAGACCCAGTCCTCGTTGCTCAATGTGCTGCTAAATTGAAAATGATCCTCCCAACATATGAACACGCAGGTTCCTGCCCGTTCCCATCAGGCAAGTATGATCTGTGCAAATGTTTAGCTTCTCCTCGCTCACCAAAGTGTCCGGCAGCGCCCACGGAGGCTGAGCCTGAAGTGTTGTTAATTGATTTGAACGCTGGCATTTCCAGCTGTTCCCTCATAAATACCAGACTCAGCTTCCAGTTACTGTGCCAGAAACCTGGAGAAACTCCACAGAGCTTGGTGGATTTATAGCTGGAGGCAGTTTGGGTCCAGGACAGATGCTGGACCAAGGAAGGTGCATCCCTGAGACCCCAGACCGTGTGGCCGGGGTTTGTGGGGGCCTGGTGTTGAGATGGTCCCCATGGATTTTCCGTGGGCTGTTTTTGGTCTCTGTGGACGCCCTCCCTGAGAAACTGAGCCTTGCAGAAGGTTTGGCATGTGAGCACAGGGACACAGATGGGTTTGTGACCTCTGGCACAAATTTGGTGTCACTCTGCAGTTATTCCCCAGGCCAGAGGAGCTGCTCTGCAGAGCTCAGCCCCTGTGAAACAGTTCCATGGTTGTTCCTCTTCCTTACTCAGGGCCCTGCTCTGCCTGGGCTGCCCAGGGTGTGGTGGACTAGGAGTTGGTGTTGGCCACGAGTCCTCTGTGCCGTGGCTGCGATGAGCTCACGCCGAGGGCGTTGGCAGTGGGTGAAGAATCACCTGGATTTTGGGCTGGGCTTGTGATCCCTCTGCAGGCCCTGCCAGGGGTGAAGCCCTGTGATCTCTGCCTGGCTGCAGCAGCTCTGGGAGCTCTGGGAGCAGAGCCTGACGGGGCAGTGTGGCTGCACAGGCTGTCCTGGGGCTGGGCTGGGCCTTGGGGCTCCCTTGGGAGAGGCAACAAGAGACCCCAGGGTTTGATGGCCACTGTGACTTAACTCCCCACACCACCATGGACAGGGACCCCCTGCCCAGGGACCCTGTGCCCAGCCCAGAGGGAAATGGCACTCCCTGGGGTGGTATTTTTGGATTTTTAGGCCCGTTGGTGCTCTGACCAGGTGATGCCTTAGGCAGAAGTTGGCCTCGGCATTGCTGATGCTGAGGGTGGGATCCCCAGGTCTCTGGCACTGGTTTCCCAGGCAAACAGCTCTGTTCCCCTTGTCCTTTCTTGCTAAGATGGGGAGGATCCTTCTGTGCTCCCCAGCAGGATGGGAAGGGATGACAGAGTCCTGTCTGTCAAAAAAAGGACTGGAATGAGAGCAGAAAGTTCCAATGGCTGATTGCTTGCTCTAGAAATGGGAGGACTTTCAGTCCCAGGTCTCAGTGGTGCCTGAATTGCTCACAGATCCTTCAGCTGGGATTAGAAAGGCACCAGCTGCCCTTTTGGGTTGTGTTTCCTGCTTTCCAACCAAATCCAGCTCCTCTCCTGCCCAGTGCATTAAACGTGTGACCTTTCCCAACGCTGTCTCCACGTCTGTGTCCACGCTGTGCTCCCAGACCCCGAGGAGTTGCTTCTCTCCCTCTCTGTCTCCTGTCGAATGTGCCTTTTGGTCTGCGTGAGCATCGGAGACAAGGCAGCTCAGCAGGGCTCTGTGCCGTGGGGCTGAGCCTCTGCTCCTCCTGTTCCTGGCTCCATGGTGGGGCGAGGGCTGTGTCACAGTGACAATCAGGGGCTGTCCCTGAGGCTGATGGGAGCACTGAAGGATGCACCTTGCCCTGGGGTTTTGGGTCAGCCCCAGTGCTCGGATGGGGAGCAGAGGCTGTGGTGAATCCTTGGTGCTGCTGGGAGGATCAGCTCCTCTCCACAGGTCCCTTTGGGCGCTGGCACATCCTTCTGAGATTGCTGAGAGCATCACACCCTCCGTGGTGCTCGGGGGGACACGGAGAGCAGCATCTGCTGCCCTGCAAATCCAGGCTGTCCCCAGAGCCAGACACCCCCAGCGTGCAGGAGCCAACCTCGGGGTGTGGCTGATCCAATTCTGCACAGCCCCACCAGAGCAGCAGCTGACCCAGCGAGGGTCCAGGGTGCCCCGTGGGCTCTGGGGATGTTGGCCCCTTGTCTCCTGCTCCTGCCGTAGCTGCCGTGTGTGTGCCGTGGTTCGGGGGCCCTGCCCTCTCCTGCTGTGTGATTGCTAACGTGGCACTGCAGAGCCCCACGTCGGTGTCCCCCTGTGTGTGTGTCCTGTCCCCGCTGTCCGTGACAAGAGGCCACCGGCCCCACGCGGGCTGGGGACGGGGGGGATCCGTGGAATTGCTGGAGCCCGTGTTCAGAGGGCAGAGCGCATCAAAACAGAGCTTAAATATCACGAAATGCTGTTGTGGTTCAATATTTTATAATTGCCATTTTTATTTCTATGATGTGAACTCCAGATATTTAAACTTTGCTTTGGGTTTTTTTTTTTTTTTTTTAACCTTTATTTCCGTTACAGCATTTTTCAGAAATGCATATTTTGGTCACTCTTTTAAAAGTTCTGTGCACATTGATCATTTCTGTTCTTTCAGTTTTTGTGGACATAAGCTTTATGTTTTACACCAGAAAAGGTATTTATTTTTTACGTTTTCTCTCTGGTATATCTCCTCCTTTTGGATGATGTGTATGCAAATCTTAATTAATCACCACTCCACTTTCTCTCTCACTTGAGCACTTTAAAATTGCCTCTGCTCCCCCCTCTGTGGAGAGGTGATCTCGTGCATGCTGACATGTTAAGAGGCTACTGCACACGGGCATTAATGATCTCCCATTTCTGATGACAGTTTCCTTGGTGTCATTAATCCTCCTGGGCTCTGAGCTGTCCTTTCCCTGCAGCGCAGCTCAGGTGCCGCTGTGTGCTGTGCCCCCTCCCCAGCGCCCGTGCCGACCCCCAGCTCATCGCTCTCCTCTCTCCCACGGGCAGGTGCAAATCGTCTACAAGCCAGTGGACCTGAGCCATGTGACATCCAAATGTGGTTCCCTGGGCAACATCCATCACAAGCCAGGTACCCTTCGGGCTCTGCTGGGCGGGGGCTGCAGCATCCCCTGAGCCCTGGAGTGCTGTCCCCAGCTCCTGACACACCTCTCGCTCCTCTCCTCCAGGTGGTGGCCAGGTGGAGGTGAAATCTGAGAAACTGGACTTCAAAGATAAGGTGCAGTCGAAAATCGGGTCCCTAGATAACATCAGCCACGTCCCTGGAGGAGGCAATAAAAAGGTAAAGGGGCCCTGGGGACAGGCGTGTCCTGCTGAGGGTGAGGCTGGGGGAGGTCAGCTCTGGCCGTGGACAGGGTCCTGCTCAGGGGACATTGGCTGAGCAGAGCTGTGGCACTGCTGCCAGGCTGTCTCTGTGTCCTGTGGCTGCCCAAATGAGTGTGAGTGTCAGTGACAGCGTCTCCTGGGGTGTCCTGCTCTTTCTGCTGTCTCTGAAGTTTGTCTCAAAGGCTCCCCGTGCAGAAGTGTGACCATCAGCAGGTCCTGTGGCGCTGCTGTGACACAGTGCTGGCAGCTGGGGAGCTGCAGAGTGTTGGATCCCCTGAGAAAGTGGAGCATTAAAGGCTCAGCTTTATTTAGAACAGGTGACTCTGCAGCAAAGTGGTCCTTCAGAAGGTGATTTCTCCTCCTGACCAAGGGCTCTGTGAAGGAGGGGAGTGTTTGGGGACATTTAAATGGGAAGACAAAGGCACTTGGGTCAGGGAAACACTGAACTTGGGCTGAGTTGTTCCCACTGAGGCTTTGATGGTGATTCAGTGAGTCTTAGCAAGTGAAACAGCTCCACAGTTTGGCTTCAAGGCCACCGAGTCCCCTGCAGGCAGAGGGGTGAGGACATCAGGTAAGCACAGAGCTGAGACTCCAGCCTGGCGGCACACAGGGTTCAGCTTCCCCAGGGAAACGTGGTTTTTATCTGGCTTGTTTTTCCAGCACTTTTGTCTCAATGGGAGGGGAAGGTTCTGTTTCAGCTCCTGCATTTTGGCACTTTGTTCTTGGCCACGTGCTCTGTGTGCAGCTCCAGCTCTCACCTCCAGCTGGCCTCTGACTGCGGGACCGCTTGACTTCCTTACCCTTCTCTCTGCCACGCATCAGCCTCCCTGTGCTTCACTCAGCCCTCTGCCAGCGGTTTTGTGATTTCGGTGATGGCTCTGTCACCTCCTGCCACATTCACTGGGCCATAGTTTGAAGAACTTGCCCTTTGCAGGGCACTTTCTCTGCAAGGCTGTGACCCAGCGGTGGCATCGCCACCTCAGCCTTCCAGCCTGGTGGCTGCCCCTGCCCTGCCTAAACCCACAGCTGGAGGAGGCTGGGGGTAGCTGAGTGCAGGCACAGCTCTGCTGGCCTTTCCCATGTCCCCAAGAGCCTTCTTTGCTCTGTGACACACAGATCCACATTTGGACTCACAGTCCACAGCTCTCGGGGCTGAGCTCTGGCTCTCTGCTGGGTCTGCCGTGGGGAGACGAGCACTCCGTGCTCTGCCCAAGTCCCTGTGCTCTCCCTTGCTGTCCCTGGAGAGTTTTCCTCTCCAGCTCCAAAGGCAGCACCTCTTCTTTCTATGAGTCAGTGAATGGCCCTGTTTTTCAGATCTTTTTCTCCCCAATTTTCTATTTCTTTTCTATATTTTTTTGTCTTTTTCCTTCTGGCTGACATTTCTTGGATGGTGGTTTTTGTTGCTGATGCATTTTTTGCCCCCCCACTGCTCTGGGTGGGTTTCTTCACCTGTAGAGAGAGAAAGGCAAGGAAGACAAGAGCTGGACCCCGAGCCCAGACCCTGCTGGGCTCCAGGCCCTGGTGCTGGAGCCAGTCACCCCCACGGAGCGCCAGCCCCCAGCCTTGCACTCGGCTGGGGAGGGCACCAGTAAGTAGCAAACCAGATCAGTTCTCCGGGAGAGGGGTTTGGCTCCTGGGAGCAGCTCTGTGGGTTACGGGGAAGCTTCATGTGCCATGTCCCCCCGAAATCTCTGCCAGGGGAGTGGGAGCAGCCCAGCTTGTGCCTGCTGAGTTCTGGGAGCTCACCTGGGGAGGATTTGGCACATCCAGATGCTCAGGTGCTGCTGTCCCCTCTGGTGCCTGGGACGTGCCTGAGGACTGGAGGAACTGGAGGCGCTGGTTCGCTGCTCTGAGCTCTCCTCCCACCTCTCAGCGGCCGTGCCCGAGCGGACACCTGGCAGGTCCCCCCATCCCCTCGGCTGTGCCCCCCTGACCCTGCGCCCTCCTCTCCCTCACAGATTGAGACTCACAAGCTGACCTTCCGCGAGAACGCCAAAGCCAAGACCGACCACGGCGCCGAAATCGTCTACAAGTCCCCCACCATCTCTGGAGATGCCTCCCCGCGCCGCCTTAGCAACGTCTCCTCCACCGGCAGCATCAACCTGGTGGACTCCCCCCAGCTGGCCACGCTAGCCGACGAGGTGTCCGCCTCGCTGGCCAAGCAGGGCTTGTGATCGCAGCACGGCGGCCACCACGAGAGAAGACAAGGAAAGGAAACGAAAAAGAAAAGAAACAAAAATAATCTGGCCTTCTTCCTCTGTTCCTTTTACAGCTGCTTCCCCGTCCCTAACTGGTTAATGATTTAACCTGCTTTTACTGTTCATTCAGCTCTAGCTCCAGGACTTCAAAATCAGTGACACTATGAGGTACAAAACCTCCTCTCCCCCTGCTCCTCGGAGCGCACAGCCCGTCCCCATCCCCGCGTCCCCCGCTCCTGCTCCGTCCCTCGCTGTCCCAGCCCTGTCCGGGGCCACCCGGGAAGGCGGGGAGGGGGCCCGAGGGGCGGCCACAGCACGACGCTGACCTGAGCACCCCCACCAGCACAGGGCAGCGGGTGGCCCTCCCGGGAAGGGGCTGTGACCTTGCCCAGCTCGTGGCCCTGCCGCTGGCCAGGCTGGCCCGCGGGCCGGACGCGTCCGGGGTGCGCAGCCAGGGCTGCGGGGAGGTGCCCTCCCTCCCTGCCCGCGTTAAATTTGCCTGCTGATTTGGAAGAAACCTTTTGTTTTTATCTCCGAAAGCCGAGATGTGTATGAAGATAACGGCCAGGTACCCCCTAACCCGCTCTCAGCTCCGGCAGCTGGAGTTCAGGCAACGCCGGGTGCCCGCTCCGAGG
This sequence comes from Acanthiza pusilla, assembly GCA_036630365.1. NCBI lineage: Eukaryota > Metazoa > Chordata > Aves > Passeriformes > Acanthizidae > Acanthiza > Acanthiza pusilla. The sequence goes on along the minus strand of JAXCHO010000107.1, from coordinate 1,956,559 downwards.
GGCCCCGGACGGCCGTTCCCCTCTCCGTGGCTGTGCTGGAACCGCTGAGTGGATGAGTAGAGGCTTTCCCCCATTCCTTTGGCAGCCCCTCGTGTCGTAGAGTAGATTTGTCTGTATATGCTTGGACCGTGCCAGGGTGATTGTTTTCATAAACGAGCATGTGTTTAAAAAATAAATGCTGTAAGTAGTTTTGAGCTGCCCCGCGCCGGCTCCGCCGCAGCCCAGGCCGGGCCCGGGGAGCTCGGCCGGCCCCGTGCCCAGCCCTGGCACCGCATGTCTGCCGGGCCGGGCGGGGGGCTGCGCCGGGGCTCCCCAGGGAGCTTGGATGAGGGGCACTCACAGCTCCAGGGCTGGGATGGCTCCTGGATTTGGGTGCAGCTTGTGACATTTTTGGGTTGTTCTTTTTCTTTCCCTGCAAGGTCAGCTCAGCGATGGCGGAGGTGGCAGCTCCATGGCTCTGCTGCGCCGGTGGCAGCGGTGAGACCCCGGGAGGACGCGGGGGAGGCGCGAGGGAGGATGCAGCAGCTCCCCCAGCCCGGGGCCAGCGGCTGCTCCCTGGCACTGAACCCTTCCCGGGCCCTCCCCGGGTTTGAGTTGGCAGCGTCTCACCCCTCACAGCACTGACCACCCCCAGCAGCACCTGGGGACAGGAGCCAGCCGAGTCCTTTCTTTGGCTGCTTTTGTTCCTGTGGCTCCCTGGGGAGCACCGGGGGGTCCCGTGGCTGTCCCCACCTGCCCCTTCTGTCTACAACCAAAGAGGCCGAGACGCCACCAGTGCAGCTCTGCGTGTGTCCTCCTGCCCTGTGCCCCAGAGGAGCTCTGGGGTACCGCTGGGGGTGGGAGGGCAGGGGGCCTGGGGGGCTGCAGGCGCTGCACCCCCGGGCTGTGCCCACCAGGGAAAGCCGTGCTTTCCCAGCAAGGGCCGGAATCCTGCTCTGGCAGGGCTGGCGGGGGATCAGGGCCCCTGGTTGTCCTTGGGGTGGTGGCTGGATGCCACCAAGGCTGTCAGAGCAGCAGTTCCTCCCAGGACAGGACCTGTTCCCACCTGCGGGAGCTGTGACCCTGCTGTCACCCTGTCCCTCCGCGGGGCTGGGCTGCGGCAGGCCTGGCTGTGGACAGGGATGGTTTGAGGGGTCCAACCCTTCTCTCTGCAGCCCCAGGAGCTGCTTTATTGCTGGGGAGAGGCTGGTCCAGCACCACCACCATGTCCAGCTTGTCACTCGCTCCGTTCACTTGACTCCATGATTGTAAGACTCTTGTGCTCCGTCCCCGACTCTGTAGCGCTGTAGGAGCCACCGCGCTTTTTGTCCTCTGTAGAACGAGCAAGTGGGAGAACCCTCAAAGCGTTGCCTCTTTACCCTTTCGGGCTGCAGGATGGGCTGGCTGAGCTTGCCCCTCCTGTGCCACCCCTGTCCCCTCCAGCAGCCCCGAGGGACAGCAGCACCCCGGGCGGGATGTCCTTGGCGTGCGCCGAGCTCCAGCGAGCAGCCCCTTCCCGCTGTGTCCCCAGCCCCATCTGCCGTCCCCCCACCCTCCGGGGGCTCTAGGGTCCCAGGACAGCCCTTTCCATCCGCCGTGTCACCCGCTGTCCCCTCCAGCAGCCCGAGCCACGTCCCCAGCCCTGACCCTGCGTTCAGACCCAAGCCTGAGGGTCCCCGTGAGCAGCCGGACAACCTGACCCCGGCTTTTCCTTTACTCCACACACATCTTGGGTCTGAAAAGGGTTAAAACCGGCACTGATTTTAAAAAAAATTAATAATTCTGCACTCCAAAAGATTCTGCTTGTTAGCGAAGGTCGGTGCCAGCCTGTGTGGCGTTGGCAGCCCCGCGCCTCGCCGGGGAGGGGAGGGAAGGTTTGATCTCAGTGTATCATTCTAGCTTAGCTTCTGTCTGTGGGTGTCCATAGTGTATCGTGTGTTTAACAACTGGTTTACACTGTTGCCGTAAAAGTGAATTTGGAAATAAAGTCATTACTACAATAACGAGAAGTGGCAGCTCTTTTGCGTGGGGGATGTGGGGGATCCATCTCTCGGACAGCAGAGCCCTCGGGATCAACACAGGGCAGGGAGTGATTTTCAGTTTTTCCTTTTGAAGTATCAGTGCCCACCCTTTTTCCTGGGGCTCAGTGGGAGGGCAGGAAGGGGACCCTGCCTTATGGAGGTGCCCCAACAGCCCTGGATGTGAACCACAGCACCCATTTAATGCCAGAAATGTAAAATATTCCTCAGCCCGGGCAGCTGGATGGAGCAACAGAAGCAGGGAAGCACCAAGCCCCATCTGGCTCCATCACCTACCCCAGTGCCAAGCCCAAATTCCTCCTCTTGCTGACAGTAACTGCTGGAAAATATCATCACAGAGGAAAAAAGAGGCCACTGAAATGCAGGAGGGAAGCACTTGATCTGAGTGCACTGAAGGAGCCCTTCCCTGTCCCAGCCCAGCATTTCACACTCATCAAATGGAATATTACGTTTTAATTTTTTTTTTAATCTTTTCTTCTTTTTTTTTTTTTTTATAAGCACATTTGTGCTTTGCCAACAGAATCAAGACATTAACAAAGATCAGCTTCTCGGAAGAAAAGCATTTCTATATAACAAGGACATTACACAGCTCAAAGCAGGAAAAGAAAATATTTACAAAATACAAGGTGGGTTTTTTTGTGTGGTTTTTATAATGCTAAAAGGGTTATTCAGAATTTTCAACCTTATAAATAGAAAAGCACTTCTGCAGAGGGATATGGTAGCGCCGTTGTTTGTTGGGTTTTTGTTTTAAAGAAACGATGACGGATCCTTTAAACTAGAACAGAACCAAAACCACGCGATCATGTTGAAAATTGTGAAAACCCCGACCATGAAGCAGTTCAGCGACTATTTCTTTACGATTACAAAATGGAAAAAAAAAAAGTCCTTTGTATTTTTTTTCCTTTTTTTTTTTTTGGTGATGTGATTATACGTAAGACAGGCACAATGCTAGCAACAGGACAGGGACCAGGAGCCACACCGTCGGGATGGGAAAGCATTACAGATGGGAACGGTGTGCGGGATCCAAGAGTCACTGCGGGTGCGGAACCGGGCGGGAGGGGACGGGGCAGGAACGACGAACTGGGGCTCAAACTGAAATACCTGTCAGGAGGGGCACCCCGGGCGCCCCGGAAACGAAACGGAACCGACACCGGTGCTGGGACGGTGCGGAGTGGAGCGAAGCTGTGGTGATCCCACACGGGATGGAGATGACCCTGATCCCCCGGGAGCTGCCTCCTGCCTCCATCCTTCCCTCTCTGCTCTCCCCTGGTCTGACACAAACCCACCTGGGACCCCCACCCCATCCCAGAGCAGCTCCTCACACTCGGCCTCACCCAATGCCCAACCCCACGGCGAGGGCAGAGCTCAGCAGCGGCCACAGCCCAGCTCCAGCTGAACAGCCTCACCCCAAAGGGCACCCCAGCGCCCTGGGAACTCTGCTCCTGCTCACACCACCACAGACTCTTCCCCTGAAACGCAGCAGGTGCGCACAAGGTGCTCCCACTGCTCCCCGGAGCTGAGCCAGGAGCAGCCACGAGGTCCCTCCTTTCCCCAGACAGGGGAGGAGGAAGCGGGAGGTGTCCCCAGGGGCAGGGGGGATGGGGAGAGACAGAATCCCCCCTTGGGATACCTGGAACTACAACCTGGGGCAGGAAAATGCAGGAGGGTGGAAGTGCAGGTGGGCACTCTGCAGGTGAGGACAGCCAGACAGTGAAGGTTGCAATCCCAAGACATCACTTTTCACCACTAATTTCACTCCACTAAAACCTTTCAGGGACAGGGGGAGCGGGTTAAGAGAAAACGACACCCTTTTGTTGGGAAAAACTATCCCCGAAATCTGCTAGTCAGCTAAATCCTGTGCTCTAGTTTTATACACCTAAGGGGGGAGGAAAGGGGAGGGGGTCTGGTGGGCTGCTCCCCTCCCGAGGCTTCACTCCGCTGGGAGGAATCTGGGGGCTCATTCATGTGACGAGGAAACATGGAGAAGGAAAAAAAAAAAAAAAGAAAACAGAAAAAAAAAAAAGAAAACAAAGGGAAAAAAAAAGAAAACAGAAAACAGTTTCTAAACTCCTTAAATTCACTAAAAACTGTGAAAATTCCCGGCAGGATGTTTGAATATCAAACGCAGATTTTGGAAGCTTTAATGCCAAGAGTTAGTTCTGTGTGTTGGTTTGCTCATGTCTCCCCGTGTGTCTCTATCTGTGCGCTGGCCGCAGGACTGCGGAGCAGGAGGAGGAGGAGGAGGAGGAGGAGGAGGAGGAGGAGGAGGAGGAAGAGGAGGCAGAGGAGGAGGAGGGAGGGGCCAGCGGGGCTCGGCTCTTGAGGCTGGCCAGGCTGGGCGAAGCCGCAGTGCCATCGCATTCGCGGGAGGATTTGCTGCCCGACGTGCGGCGCGTGCAGCGCGACAATCGCTCCTGGGGGTCGCCTTGGTCCTCGCACTCCGTCCGGGGGTCGTAGGAGAGCGGGAAGGTGCGTCGCTCCCAGGGCTGCACGGCCTAGGGAAGAGAACTGAGTCACGGAAAATCCCTGGGAAAGCTCTCGTGTCCTCGCTCCTGGCGTGGTTCGGCGTCGGAGCAGCAGCTCCCGGTGCTGAGTGCCTCGGGAACAGCCTGGGAAGCTCCGGCAGATGTGGAGGGGACATGGAGGCTCCAAGCAGAGCCTGCTGGAAACACTTCCCACCGCCCGAGCATCCCACCTGGCCCAGCGCGCCATGGCACTGCCACACGCAGGGCTCGAGCTGCCTCCCCACAGCAGCGTCACCTGCGCTGCCGCACCTGCCTGGCCACAGGCAGAACTCACCTGCTCGTCCAGGCCGGCCTCGGGCGTGGAGCAACGTGTGTCCTCGCTGGACAGGAGCCGCAGGGAGTCCCGGGACAGGGGGGTCAGGGGGGCACAGAGCAGTTCAGGGCTGATGGGGCTGCGTGGTGAGTGGGTGTGGGACAGCTCCAAGTGGGAGTGGTAGCTGCCCACCTCGGGGGATGCCGGCTGGGGCGTTGAGGGGTTCCCCAGCTGGGGGGTCGTCCGTCCGTCTGTCGATCTGTAGGACCTGAGACAGGAGCAGGTTTGAGAAGCCAGCCGTGCTCCCCCACTGCTGCCTGATCCCACCCCAGGACCCTTTCCCTGATGGGAGCACGAGCAGGGAATGCCACAGGGCACAGACAAAGCCATCCAGGCCCAGCTCTGCCCCATTCCCACTGCCTGGATGTCTCACTGATGCTCTCCTGAGGCTCTGTGTCCCACGCATCTCCTGCACTCCCAGTGCTGCACAAACACCGTGATGAGAAGCTCCCTACGGAATCAGCACACCTCAGAATGTTTCCCCCTCCTCACACCAAGTGACCCCAGCAGCAGCTCAGGGACTGAGCACAGGGAATCAGCAATGCTGGAAATGCAGCAATTTCAGCAGTTGGGAGCAGGAGGAGCACAGCGAAACCCCAAAACTTCAGATTTCAACCCAGAATTAACAAAGTCTGAGCACCGACACAGAGTCCAGATAAAATCCCACAGGCTGCAGAGAAACATAACTGACTTCCCAATCCATGTGCAACTCTCCAAGATGAACTGCAACAGCAAGTGGCCATCAAGGACTTCGGATGTAAGAAATGGGCTAAAGAAACAGCAAAACATCTCACCCTGCAGAGCCCTGGGAATTGCAGCTGCAGAGGAAACAGGGCAGCAGCAGTGGCACGAGTGGGGTTTGACAAAGGCCACGTTCACCCCACAACCGTAGGCACTGACCACAGAACCAAAACCAAAAGAGGGTCCAGTGCAGTGACAGAGCTGTGGCTCAGCACCTTTCTGCCCCAGCACAAAGTGACTCCAGGCAACCAAACCCCAGCAATGGAACAGAGAAGAGCAAATCTCTTCTTGTGCATGTTTATGATGAGATCAACAGCTGGAGACAGTGAGAGGTTTTTGACACCCACTCGCAAAGAGATGGCAGAAAGGGAACTGAGAGTCTAGTGACAGTGTTCCTGATCTGCAGGAATGATGCCATCGCAGCCCTTGTGCCTTCCCCTGGACTCCCAGGCTGGCAGAGCAGATCCCACACTCCTGGAGCAGTAAAATGCTTGAGAAAGCAGATGGTGAAAGGGCTGTGTGCAGCCAAACTGGGCTGGAGCCTCACCCCCACCTAAGCAGGGCTGCACCCCATCCCACACAGGCTCCTCAAAGCTCAATGGGGCCAAACTCTCCAGCACCAGCACCAGCTTCCAACCATTTTTATGAACCCCCACGTGCTCCCAGGAGCAGCCCAGCGCTGGCAATGGCTGCCCCGAGGGCAGGGCTGTACCTGCTGCCCCGGCGCTGCGGGGGGACGCTCGTGCTCCAGAGCCACCGCGCTCGCTCCATCTCCTCACACTTGCCGTGCCGAGCAGCGAACGCTGAATCTGACAGGTCCTCAACCTGGAGAAGGAAGGGCAGAGGGCTTGGTCACAACTTTATTCTGTTTAACAACCATCTCTGTACGGTTTTGCCAGCAATGGTTACAGTGAGAATTTAAATTGTACAATGTCCTGAGTGGGAAGGGACCCACAGGGATCATCCAGTCTGACTCCTGGCCCTGCACAGACACCCCAGCAAGTCCCACCCTGTGTCTGAGAGCGCTGTCCAATGCTCCTGGAGCTCTGGCAGCTCTGTAAAGGACCTAACACCAGCTGAGGTCCTGCCTCTGCTCCCTCCACAGACACTGTGCAGTCACCACCAGCCCCATCCCACATTAACTGGGAAATAAAATCCTCCTTACCTCCTCGTTGTCCTCCTCAGGGTTGGTTTTCAGAGCACTGACGTCAACTTCACGCCAGCTGCAACACAAGCACCATGGCATCACTCAGGGCACAGCCAGGACCAGCCGCACACCCCCACCAACACGGGCTTTTGGGAAAGGGAAATTCCACCCTGACACGAGGAGCAACACTTGGGCTTGAAGCACCAGGCCTCCTCGGTGGTTGGGTAGCACAGCTGAGGCTTCCCAAGGGCAGAGGAAGCAGAGCAGAGGCTGCAGCACTTCCTCCTCTCCCTCCCCCAGGCTCCCGCCTGCCCTGCCCCACTCAAATGGGCCTGGGAGGCGCATGGAGGACCAGGAGGAAGACAGAGGGAAGTTGGGAAGAGGCAGAACTGCAAGGTTAACCCAGCCCAGGCACCTGCAGAGCTGGGAAAGCAATGGGACCTTTGGCTCAGTAGCAGGACAAGGAGACAACCAGGGTTGCCTTTAGACTGAGCAGACTGAGCTGGGTAGTTGGCTCTGATGGTCAAAGGACCCTCAGAGAAAATATTCCCTAATTTAGTCTCCATCAACGGCATGATCAGTTTTCCAAACTCTGCCTTAGTCCCAAGAAGAAGCAGAGCAGCTCCCCTTCCTGCCGGGGCAGTACCTGGGGGTGAGGATCTCCTTGTACTGCAGCTTCTCCACGCGGGTGGTGGCAGCCACGGACATGGGGATGACGATGTTGTTGATGTCGAAGGAGCTCTCGCCCCTCCTCCTCCTCGGCTGCTGCAACGAGAAGAACCACGTGAGAACAGGACGTGGGGTTTGGCAGGTTGGAAAGTCACCGGTGGAAGTCACTGATGGAAAAAGGACAAAATGGCCTTGGCTGACCTACAGACACCTCAGACCCAACATCAATTTGCATCAGCCTAGAGTTCCCCTACTGCTCGCTCTGAGTGCTCTTCCCAAGCTAAAATCTATCGCTCCAGCAGCAAGGAAGCCCAAACCCCAAGGTGTGCCTGGCCAGTGAGGATGGACCCTCGGGTTGGAGAGCACACACAGACCCGTGGCTGCCTGCGACGCTTGAACGCAGGAGCTCCACCCTTGAGCCCAGAGAGTGGAGCCCAGGGCCTGGAATCCTCTTGCTGGGGGAGGGAAATCTCTTCATCTTGCATTTCTGGAAGAGCTTGTGGAAACACAGCAGCGAAAGCAGCAAGAGAAAACCACGGTGGGTGTGTGGAGCCAAGGAAAGGCCTCCTTGAGGTGCCAGAGCTGCTGAGATGAGCTGTCCTCTCTTCCAAAACCCCAAGGGCACTCAGGCGGAACCACCACTGGGTTCTTCTGACACCCTGATGTCACAGCTGCTGATGGAACAACTGAATTCCACAGTGGGGACCTGGAACCCCAGAGCAACAAACCTGCAGCAGGGACTCAAGGAGTCCTGCTCTGCTGTCCCTGGGGCACATTCAGCTCAGGCTTGGGCCCAAACTACCAAATGGGGTGGCCAGACAGAAGCCAAATCCTTCCCTGGGACACGTGTGAGCTCGGCAGAACTCAGTCCTGCACTGAAGGGCTCCTGCTGAGGTGGGCTGGCAGGATGGTGCTGTGTGTGGAGGAGCTGTGCTACTGCTCTGTGCCAGAGCACAGCCGAGGGAGCTTGGGTTTGCTCACACAGAGCTCATAAAGGCCCCACATCCTGCTGTCCTCACGCATTTTGGGAGTCTGTTGTGGAAGCTGGGAGTTCAGTGACTGCTGGAGTCGTGCACAGGTGGAAGATCTCCACCACCACTGCTGTGCCCTGGCCCTGTGACCCCACGCCCTTTCACAGCCCAGTGCCACCGAGGCCATGAGGAGAGCTGTCCAGGGCAAGCAGCACTGCTGGGGCTCAGCTCTTCTCCTGGCAGCCCCACGCAGCTTCAGAATGTAAAATCCAGAGGTGGAGCAAAGCCAAGGGACTACTGGGAACAGGAACTTTCACCAGCAGCTGCTGAGCTGATGTGAGCCTGGAATTGCAGCTCCCTGGCTCTGCACAGCCACCACGTCCAACACTCACCCACCAACCCCAGCATCACCTGAACCAACGGGTCCAGCGTGGCAAGAGCATTGCCCAGCCCAAAACCTGCCCAAAACCTGAGCCCCCATCACGGAGCTGAGCCCAGAACCCCTCCCCAAGGCAGCAGATACTCACGGCGGCGCTGGAGGTGCCTTGGGACGCAGAGCTGGTGGGAGTGGAGCCCTCGGAGGAGGTGGAGAGCTGCCGAGCTATGGGGCTGTGAGGGGTGGGGGTCACAGCTGCTGACAGGTAGCTCGGGCCACCGACGTCCGTGTGATGCTTCAACACTGCACAGGGAGGGTGGGAGAGAACGAACAACGCCATCAGCAAAGAAACCCAACCCAGCCGACGGGGTGGCGGCGGTGGAGAGGAAAGGACCATGTGCACCAGAAACGGCCAGTGCTGAGGAGCACTTTGCAGGAAAGACAAGCACCTTCCGAGGGGGCTGCCCTGGGGAAGAAGCAGTTTAGAGCACACGAGGCATTGCTGCGGTGGCGACTCGGCCCAAAGCGGTGCGTGCCCTTCTCCGGGGCACAGGCTGGGGATGCAGCAAAGCCCAAGCTCCCCCCGAGACACCTGCCCCTGGGGGCCTACCTTCACTCCTCTCAGATGAGCAGTCTCGCAATCGCTTTTTGTCAAAGGCAGGAGGCTGGGCAGAGCGCTCTGGCGCTCTCTCGGCCTTGGACACGGCCAAAAAATCGTCTAAAGGCGGCCTGTGTGCCTTGTCTGCTTGGGCTTTTTGATGGGAGCGCTCTGAGGAGGGGAACAGAGAAAGAGCTATGAAACGCCTGTTTTCACCTCTCTTTCTGCTGGCACAGGAGGCTTGGGCAGAGTTTTCCAGCTCCACAAGTTCTCCACAGCATGGGGGTGCTGGGGAGGTGTGCTCAGACTCGTGGCACTGTCGTGGGCACGGCTGGCACTGAGCACGAGGAGCTCCCTACACACCTGAGCTGCACCTGCACACACCTCACCTGCAGCCCTGCCATAGCCCTGCCTCACCCCAGGAGTGGCACCTGAAGGACATCCTCCTCCTCCTCCTCCTCCTCCTCCTCTGTGACCGAGCGGGCAGGGGCAGCACTTACTGGCCGCGGTGAAGAAGGAGTTGACCAGCTTGTGGCGGTCCTTGCGCGCGGGGTCAGCCAGGCCGGGGGGCACGGGGGCTCTGTGCTTCAGCGACAGCTTTTTGGGAGGCTTAGTTTTCTCGTAGGGTTTGTTCTGCCACTGGGATTTCAACATGCTCTGGAAGTGCAGGCTCGTCGGCACATCTGCAGGGGGACACAGAAGGTGGAATCCAAATTAATTATGCAACAAAGAGCTGTGGTTCCATCCACTGGAGTGGTCAGACTTGGGGAAAATGGCCTCTGCTCTCTGCTCATCTTTTGCCTTCTCCTCCCAGCTCACACCGCACACCATCTGTGGAAGGAGGGACAGGTTGAAGGGAGGGGGAGAAGGCCAAGACAGAATGTTGTCAGCAGAAAATGAGCTCTTTGCTGTTTTGGCACTGCCCTGCTGGCAGCAGAGGCCGTGCAGCAAGTGACACCATCCCTCCTCCTCCTGCTCCTCGGGAGGCAGTGCAGGGCTCCCAGGGACCGGCAGATGGCAACCACAGTGAGCCCAGCGCTCATCCTCCCTCCAAGGTTATTACATCATCCAAAAATTCCCAGCGAGAAATCAAACCAACCAGAAGAGAAGCAACAGAAAAACCCACACCGCCCTGAAAGGAAGGGGACAAAAGGGGACAAAGTGCTGGCAGAGCACAAGTGCAGGGTTAAAGGCCTGGCTGGCTGTGTCCTGCTTGCCAGGGGAGTAAGTGAATAAATGATCTTTTCCTCCTGCAGCGCCTGGCAGTTTTGCCCTTGGCAAACAGCTCCAGAGATCCTGGCTGGCACCAGAGAGCCCCGAGAGATGGCTCAAAGTGAAAGTCAGCACATGCTCACAGCTCCAGCGCGGCTCCATCCCCCAGGAGTCCTCCCTGCGCACCCACCCAGCCCCAGCAGCCCCCTGGATTCGCGCTCACACGCGGGGAGACACCTCAGTGCACACTAATTTCCCCATCTGAACAGCTTATCTGGCTTTTCTGCAGGATAGAAATCACCCCCACCCCAAAAATCAACCCTTTGGAACTGCACTAAGCATTAGTGAATGAATGAAGTTCACCAGTAAGGGAAAATGGGTATTTCTGTACAGGTGTCTCAAACTTTACACCAATTAGTTTGTAATCTCATGCAGCCAGAATGGATCTTCTACCCTTGTGAGCTGTTTGCAGGGGGCCCTAAAAATGGGAAGAATTTGGGATAATTTGCCTGGTGCCTCTGCTGCAATAGCACCCAACAGGCTGTGTCCTCACTTCCCAGGATATCTGAGTTAGCGCCACAGACAGAGGATCACAAGTGCTGGGAAATCAGGAAATAAATTCCTGCTTCGGTAGTTCATTAAGTTCCTTGGGCACTACTGATCAGAGCTGTGTCTTTGGGAGGGATCTAGCTAAAAATAGCACCAATTTACTATTTCAGTCCGGTTTAAATATAGTGCTAATGAAAGAGGCCACATTAATTGCTCCCAGACACTCCCTGCATTTCCCACTGTCACATGAAGTTTGTGAAAAGCTGGAATTTAAACCCAAGCACACATATTAGTCCAGGGACTTATCCTGGACCAACCACTTGGCACCCCCGTGGCAAGCAAGGCCACACACCTTCCTCCAGCATTAGAATCCCACAATGGCTTGGTCAGGGACACCCTTCAGTTCAAGAAGACTCTGGGAACTACTTTTTCCTTGGGAGAAGTCCCTTCACACAGAATTTGTGAGTATCCCACAGTCAGGGTTGGTAAATTATTCCTCTTAATGATGATTAACCCTGAAGCTGTAGCACAGGAAATTGAGTGTCCTAACGGGAACATCCCTTCTTGCTGTGCCTACCGAACCATGGAAGATCATTTACAGTTCCTCACAGGGTCAGGAGGATTTCCTGTGACAAACCAATCCACAAATCATTTTACACAGATGGACAAACTCATGGAAGCAAGTAATTCTCAAGTGGTTTAGAGCCCCCAGGACCCCAGAGCAAGGTCCCAGGAAGGACTCCCAGGCACTCCTTGGCTTTCCCACCACAAGCGAGGCTCCAGGCTGAGATTCCCAAAACACAGCAGAGCCCACGTGAAACACTTCCCCAAGTGCTCCAGTCCACGCTCTGATCTCAAGCACACCTGCAGATGAACAGGTTTGGCTGTACCCAAGCCTGGAGCCCAGAGCAGCTCCAAGCTCCCCCTGTGACCCACCCAGACCCACCCAGACCCAGCCAGACCCGCGGGCCGCGCTCACCGTCTGGGAAGGACAGCACGGGGTGGATGCAGGAGTCCAGCTGCGCCAGGCGCTCCAGCAGAGGGGCATCGTACTGCATCTCCGGCGCCGCGGCGCCGCGGGTGCCGCACAGGGCACACGAGGGGTTCACGTCGCAGCTGCAGCGCGCCAGGCCGGGGCGGTGAGCCTGCAGAGGGACACACAGCACACGTCACAGCTCCGCCAGCACGAGGGCTCTCTGCACTCATTCCCTGGGACAGCTCATGAGAAACATCCTAAAGGTAGTTGTTTTAGTTTTTTAACATTCCTTGTACATAGATAAACACGTATCCTATATGAATATATATAAAACCACACCTGTATGTTATAGTTACATTTTATGAATAAATTTATAATGAATTTGTAGTTGCACTGTTTCAGAATCTTTCTGCTCTTTCTCAGAGAGAATAGAGATAAGTTGCATTCTTTTACTTTCTTAATCTCTGTGTTTGGTATTAGGTGTTATTTGGCTGTGACCAATGGTTTTAGGAGGTGGATTCTTTGCTGACCAATAGTTGCTAGAATATTAATGGACATATAAAGAGGCTTCTTGTAAATAAACTTCCCTTTTCACCATCTTGGTTCATCTGCCTGAATTCTCTCAGCCAGCCTCTGCAACCCTCGGGGACTCTAAAGCCACATGAATTTATTGTATGTCTATATTATTTGTTATATTGAATAGTTGTTACGTGACATTTATAAATATGGTTATAGAATCGCAAGTATAACGTGTAATATATACAGTATATTCAATAATTATTATTAGCTATTATATATAATTATAATGTGTGCACACATATGGGCACACATGCACACACCCCTGTTTTCCTGTGCCTTGTACAAAGCCTGTTCATTTGGTCTGGCCTCACGAGAGGATTGCTTTCACTTTGCATAAACACAACCGAAAACTACGACTTACCAGCACAGACAGTTTAACAGCTGCTAAATTTGACTAAAAGTGTTTAATTTTATCTAGGTTGAAACCTCATTTATAAAAGCCATGAGGCAGCACAATTCCACTGTCAGAGAAGGGGGGAAGAGCTGTTTTTAGTTCCGATGGGTCAGAGCCATCATTACATGCCAGGAGCTGACAGTTCCAGGGACATCCACAGTGACAAAGGCGTTGCCCAATCTTGCTCCTTAACCCAGGACAGAGTCTCAATTCACAGATTGATAGACTCGATACAGACTTCATTGGTGTGAAACCACTGACACACAACTGTGTGTGAATCCCACAGAGAAACAACCCCTGGGTCCCCACCAGAATGGAAGAATGGATCAAAGTGGATCCTGCTCTAAGTCAGAATTATTCAAATAATTTCCATGAATGACTTGAAGGATGGGAGAGAATATCCACAGCAAATAACACTACACTGGGAAGGGCTGCTTAAAGGAAAGAGCTGAAAACCCTGTCCTGGTTACAAGTGAAGAGAAATTATCTAAAATAAATCCAATATAATTCAGGGAGGGCAAATGCAAGAAGCCAATTCAGTGTCCAAAGAAGAGGACAAAGAGGTAACTGAGCAGCTCTTTGCTACCTCTGGAAGCTCTGCCCCAAGGATGGGGAGGTTGTGATGGATCCAAACATGAGCGTGGATCCAAAAATGAGCATGAATCAGCAGTGCTGTACCATTGCTGGGAATTTATTAATTTATAAAAAATAATAAAAATTAAGCCCACAGGGCTTTCTAGCCAGGACAGCTGTGCAAGGAGAGAGGCAAACCTGCCACTCTGCCAGTGTGTGAGCTGGAGGGATGTCCCCCAAATTTCCATAAATGTGTGCACCAAATGGTGAGGAAAACAATAAAAACAAGATCAAAACCCCCACGTCATACGTGCAATTTATGTGTGAAGTTCAATCCACAGCCACTCTGTGCTGGGCAGGAGAGTGTGAGCAACTGGACATGGTATTTCTGGAGGTATTTCTGGAGCACGACTTGGCCATGACTCAGCTGTCTCTGAATGACTGGAGAAGCACACAGAAATCCCCTGCTCTGGCACTTCTTCCATCCCTGAACTGCTCTTCTGAACCATCTCTGATTACCAAATGTATTTGATGACAACAACAGAGATCCAACACAGAATTAGGAGCCAATTCTTCAAGCGTTGAGTGCACAAGGCAACATCAACCACGAGAAAGTTCATCAACTTCCAAATCACTGAAGATCTTGCAAGTAACCACTGCAGAGCTCTCCCAGAAATACCCCAGATAAAACTGCAGATAAGTGACCAGTTAAAGCTGACTCAGCTCAGCAAGAATCTATTTTGCTCAGAAAAATGCTGCTTTTGGAGCTTCTCTTCACAACATCCGCAGAGTGAAAACTCCCCAGCCCTTGTGGGAAAGTTTGACTTGAAACACTCTGTCTCAAAGGTAAGCAGATTTTTGCCATTATGGTTCTGCATGCACAAATAAAGGTCCTTATTTCCTCCATTTCTCACTATTTTCCCTCCAACTGACAGTTTATGGCATTCCTAAGAGAAAATAAAAAGAATGAAACACAGCCCTTCCTCATACAGGCAATAAACTGTTATTTCCATTGAATGAATTCTGCATAAGGGAGAGGAGTATAAAAAATAATAATAAAGAAAACAAAGCAGGAAGAGACAGGGCATTCATCCCACGTAGGCCTGGCAGACAACTGTGGTTCTCCCTTGAGCAGCAGCAGAGAATTCCTGGGGCTTTGCTAATTCCTGTGTCAGAGTTAAGGTTTCCTGATACTTCTCAGGGCTTCTTTCTGCATCTCAGACTGTGCCACACTGACCTACCTGGCTCTGAGTTCACCTCAGGCTGGGTGGTTTAAGAAAACTCAGAGTTCAGCATCTTCCCTCCCCAGCAACAGCTAAGAAAAATCTTCCAACACATCACTACCTTCTCCTTCACTTCTCCTTTATTTTCCAACAGCCTTTGAAGCCCTGCCGTCCTGCTCTTCCTTCCTGTTGTTTTTTCCACCTTTACAAGAAAAATAAGAGCAAAAAAACCCCCAACTGACCTTTTTGGAAAGGGGCATGATGGTGCTGGGTCGGACGAGGCGCCGCTTCTTGCAGCTCAGGACGGGGCGGGTGCGAGCGGCCACGCACGTCCCGTCCGAGGGGGCCAGGGCCAGGCGCTGCTTCTTCTGCAGGAGCTCCTCAGCTTCCTGGCCATCTCCCTGAGCGTGTTCTGCCAGGCCAGGCTGAAGACTGCTCCAGAAGAGAGGAGAATAAGAAAAACCCTGTTATTCTACCAGCAGGTTCATGGTTCGCACCTCAGCGAACACTCCAAGATGACTTTGAAGCTCTGCAGTTCACAGACAGAAGGTTTTATTAAACCAGCTCTGGTTTTTGATTTTACTTTGGTCACTTTCCACTCTCCCACCAATAAGCTCTGAACAAAAAAACCAGCATTGAGAGCCCATCTCAGAGCAAAAGCCACTCCAGACCCAAACAGCTTTAACCCCAGAATTCAGCCTCGCCCAGGATCAGAGTCTGGGGGATCTTAAGGCAAGAGGTTTTCATGAGTCTAAATGCCAGAGAACATATAATTTTATAGAAAAATATTTAACCCTGATGAGGCTTGGCTCTCGTACCAGCTCTCAGCAGCGACCCCAGAAAGGTGCAGGGCTAACATCAACCTCTCAGTGTCAGGCACAAAGGATGCAGCAGCCCTGGCATCAATGCCCCGTGCCCCGAACAGCTCCCAGCGCAGCAGTGCCTCATCTACAGAACCTTTTCATGGCTCTTCTACGAGTGTTTCATTCCTAAAAATGCAAAGCACTGAAGCCCTGTGGTGTGAGGCTGTGCAGTTCAAAGGCTACAGGGATACAAAGAGCTCTGTTACAGCCTGCAGTGCTCCAGCTGCAGCCATGGGCTCCTTGATCTGATCTTCCCGTGCCTGCTCGCACCTCACCGGCGCAGGATCCATCCCTCCCTCCCTCCTTCCCTTTCCCTCTCTTTTTCCCTGCCCCCTCAAGGCACTGAGCAAGTGCAATGTCCTTCAAGGGTTTTCAAGTGGCTCAACCCTGCAGCACTGGGGAATGTCTTTCACTCGTTTTCGTTTACCCACTTCAAGACTTTCTCAACAAAAAAAGCAGCCTGGAAAAATAAGGAATTTAGGAAGGTTTACTCCCCAGATCAATGGGATTCCTCCATAACTCCAATAAAGTGGGTCAGTGGTTACAGATGGCTCTGTGAGCAGGGCATTAGTACCTTAGCATCACACAATTTGCAGATGTATTAAAATTACTCATAAAGAAGTAAGTTTTGCCCATGCTCAGTGCAGAGCTGCCTGCAGGGCTTGTTCATGTAAACACAGCTCTGTTTAATTCCATTTTCAGCAAAACAATGCAGCAGAAAACCTCAAGCAAGTAATCTCCTCCAAAATGTTTCCAGGCATGATCTACTACTGTACTTTTTGAAAAAAGAGACCACTGACACCACTACCAACCCCAGTTAGAGCCTGGTTTCCAAAGGGATGCTGCCAAGATCATAAAAGCAAACTATTCTGATAATATCCAAGAGCTTACGTGTTGATAACTCCATTGACAGGTCTCGGTGCTCCGCAGGGCTTGGCGGGATGGGATTCAGGAGTATTTGCAGCAGAAACACCCAAGTTTTCTAGTGGCTGGGATCCAGACACACTCTAAGGAAGGGAGAGAAAAATAGAACTGTAAAAAACCTTCTTAAATAGCCACAGTTTTCTTATTCCTGGGGTCCAGTTGAGGATTCTGCACTGTAGCCATGGATTCCCACACAGGACTCCAAACCAGGGTTCAGAAGGCACTGTTTGAACAGAAGAGCAGGGACACAGGAGATCTCAGGGAGCAGTGAGAGGATGGATACATGGCAGAGCTTTCATTCCAAGATCCAAAGGACTTTAATTCCCCTCAGGCAACCAGGAGCATGAAAGGCTGAGGGCTTTAAGGAGATTTCAGCATTTTGTCTCCACGGTGCAAACAAGTTCATCACCACCTGTAAACCTCTGCAGGCTCAGTTTGGTTTCTGTTCTGAGCCGTGTGGCTGAGAGCTCCTGCCTAAGCACTTTGGGGGAAAAGAGGGAGGGAAGGAGAGGGGATCAGACTTGCAAAACTGAATTTGCATTTTAACTCACTGCCTGTGCAAACACAGTCCCAACAGCACTTTAAGGAGTGTTTTAAATGAGTGTGAACTCAGGCTGTGGGGTTTGGATGGGAGCAGGGCAGGTCTCTAACGCTGAAAGTGCTGCATAAACACAAAGCTGGAAACAACTTTTTGGCAGAGGAAAGTGAGTAAAAATTGAGTTACAGACACTGTGCTCCCCAATCCCTTCTGCCTGAGGACTTAAACACAAACCCCTGGCTCTGCAGGGAGCAGCAGGATTGTCACCAAGCCTCCAAGGAGGACACACTGGCTTTGTGCCTCCCACCAGTGACACTCCTGCTCTGCACTCTGGACACACTCAGTGTGTCCATACCTCCTGCACTCACCACCTCCAGCCCCATCCCTGCAGCCCCTTGTTTTTGGGGTCAGACATGCTCCCCCCTGGGGTTAAACTTTATTTCTTCCTTCATGCAGCACCTCCTACCCTCCTTGCCCTGTCTCTCGCTGGGGTTCCCCCTCTGAGCACACACGGTGGGGATGTGGTTCAAGTACAAATAAAAAAGGCAAAAGCAGAGGTCTGACCACACAGATGGCCCACCAGCCCCTGCTCGGCCCTGACTCCATCCAAACCCCTGCAGATTGCAGTGATTCAATCTCCCCTGAAGCACCCCCAACTCAATAAACAACCAAACCAGGCCACGGCAGCGCTGGGTGAACGCTTCCCAGAGGAGCAGGGACCTGAGTCACCCAGGGAAGGGCAATTTCTAACAAATCAGACAACTTCTGCCTGGGCCTCTTTGAGGAACTTTGCTGGGGATTCTACAGCTCTGCTGAGACAGACGTTTCTCCCAATGGGGGAGCAAAGACAGGATGAGAGCAACTCTGCCACCCAGAGAGGCACAGGAGCACGGTGAGATCACACCTGAGACACCAGGTAAGGCCAGCACCCAGCCAGCTGCAGGCAGTGCAGGAGCTGAACACTTTCTCTCTGCTTTCCAGAGGCTTGGCAAGGCTGAGCCTTCACGTGACAGCGCCGGAGGCAGCCCTGGTGCAGCAGGGCGGGACTCATGACTCACAAGCTCTTCTGAAATTGTTTATTTTCCTCTCCAGAAAGGGTCTTAAACCAGGAACTTCTTCTCCAAGAGCCTGCTCTGGCTTGGTAGTTCAAGATAGGAAGAGAGGGACTGAGCTGCTTCCTGCAGAGGGGCTAGAAAGCATCGATCCAACGCCGTTTATCAGGGGCAGCCCAGGCTCACGTTATCACCCTGGGCTGGGTGTGTGCCGACACTCGAGCAGAGCCAACACCTCCTGCACTCTCACTCTGCACCTCCCAGGGCAGGCTGGGCAGCCAGGCTGGGATCCAGAGCAGCATCCATCACATGAGAGCCACACTCCTGCTCCTGACTGAGCTCTTCTGTGTGTTTTGGGGCTGGAAGTCCAGCTCCTTAGGATCCCTGGGACTCCTGGGGTGTCTAAGGTTCAGCTGTGCACATCTGCTGCTGTGCACTACCTGTGTGTGGACAGGCAGTCACGAGCCAACACCAGGAACGTCTCCTGTATGCCCAGAAAACCCCAACAGAAGCAGGGAGGTGCAGACCTTCACCTGGTAGGAGACATTGCCCCCTAATTAAGTATTTTGAGTGCAGCCCCCTCTCTAGACAAGCAATCCGAAGAACCAAAATCAACAGCCAAGTTATGACTTCAGGGCTTCGTGTCATTTCCATCTTCAGGCAAAACTATTGATTCACCTGCTGAGCTTCCATTTCCCAGCAGACATTCCCAGGCCTCATTAGCAAAGCCCTTCCCTCCACTGGTGATAGGATTAGCTCCTCCTCGGGATTATCAGCACACCCCACGTAGGAAGCCAATGCCCAGAACACGTACCCAGTGCTCAGGCTGGCCAAGGGAGGCACTCACGAGAGGAGGAGATCCACGGGAGCTGGGGATGGGACAGGATGGATTCCTCCATCCCATGTGTCCCTCACCCTGCCACTTTGGGGAAAGCAGGAGGGTGCCAAAAGGATAAGCCTCTCCAGTTCCCCTTCCAGTAAGAGTCCTCAGCACCACCTGGAGGCTCGGGGTAATCTCTGGGGCGAGCAGATCAAGGCTCTGACTCAACACCCCGCCCTAATGAGCAGCCCCAATTAAGCACAAAGGCAGGGGCTGGGTGCCGGAGGCGGTGGTTTCAGGGGTGACACTTGAGCAGTGTCACAGAGCAGCTGGCAGTGAGCAGTGCAGTGCAAAGGGAATAAACCTTTCAGCAGCAGGCTCCAAAAAGGCTGCAGGAGTGGCCACAGGAAAGTGCCAAGCAGAACCTGCAGCCTGTGTGACACTGGGAATGTTTGTCACTGCTCCCAGGATCTGTGATTTGGGTCACTGGTACCTCCAAGACCTGCCAGAGCCATCGTGTCTCCATCGAGAGAGCCCTGCAGGGATGGAAGTCTCTGTCTGAAGAGCTCAGACCCAAGTGAAAGGGATGAGAAAAGGGATAATGCAGGAAATGAGTAAACACAGCAACAAGGAGAGCGCTGGGAGCAGCCAAACCTGACAGAAGCAAGCAGCTTCCATTCCCCCATTCACCAAAATCTTCTGTTTTGAACATTCCGAGAGGATGTCTAAGACAGTCCTAAAAAGGACAATGTGATGGTTTTGTAAGTAATATGGGAAATGTCTTTAATATGTATTAATTTTACTTTACTATGGCCTTAAACTGAAGGAGGGCAGTAGACACCAGGAAAAATCCTGGGACAGAAAAGCAGGAATGCTGCAGTTTGGGACAGAAAAGCAGGAATGCTGCAGTTTGGGACAGAAACGCAGGAATGCTGCAGCCTGGGACAGAAAAGCAGGAATGCTGCAGCCTGGCAGCAGAAGTTTGAGCCACACAGGGACCACCTTTCTTTTCCTACTCCACCACAACTTCCAGAGCCTCCATTTTAATATGTTGATGTGTCCCCCAGGATCCAGAGCAATCACAGGCAGGCTGAACAGTATGATCAAGCCTTTAGTCTGTGCCCTACATTTCTGCATTAAATAATAAATACCTGGCACTCTGCATAGTTTCCAGTGCATCTCACTGCAATCATTAGTGCCCTTTCCAAGGGGGAATGCTCAGGCAGATATTAAATAGCCACATCTCTAGCAGCCTTTGCTAATCATGCTGCTCTCAGTTTGAGGTACTTTTTGGCTGGAGGGAAAGGATTAGTTAGGATTTTAAAGCTTCACAAAATGCTAATGCATATTACAAAGGCGCCCCCAGGAACTCTGCTCTAAAAGGTGTTTAAATCCTATTGTTTATTAACCCCAAAATAACGCATGAGGGGTGAGCTACAGACCAAGATCAGTGATTCCCACCCGGACTCTCAGGGAGGAGCAGCTCCAGGAGGTCAATCCCGTTTCTTGAGCATCTCTGTGCCCCGCAGCCCAAGGGATGACCCCTCCCTTCCCCAGGCAGTGCAGGTGAAGCCCCTGGAGCAGGCAGCCCCAGCGCTGGCACTCACCAGGCGCTCAGCCCCAGGCTCCAGCTTCGCCTCAGCTCGAACGGGACGGGACGAATCATCCACGGCAGGGTCCGGGGGCGAAGCTTCTCCGAGAACTATCAGCCCCTGCAAGAGAGGGAAGGGAACAGCAATTAGGTGCAGATCCCTCGGTCTCTACAGGGAGGCTGCACACCCGTGGTCTCCCCAAGCCCAGTGCTGCACAGAAGGTCTTTAATTCCCACTGCAGCTCCCAAAGCCAATCCCCTGCTGCTGCCTGGGCTTTCCTGACATCTCAGCTGAACTCGGGGAGGGAAGCACAGTGGCTGCAGCCAGATCACATGCCTCCAGCCCATTGACAGGAGACATTCAGCTCCTCTCGGCAAAGCTGCTGAAGCACTCCTTGTGCTGTTCCCACCCTCCCCTCCTCCCCACGAGCAGCTCAGGGACACACATGCCAGCCGAGCCAAAGGGAGCATTCTGCTGGAGCACAGAGCAGGAAGCGACTGCTCTCATCACACAAAGTGGAACTTGCCACCACAGCCAAGCAAACGATTTTGAGCAGGTGCCAAAAATCTACAGTCAAAGTTGCTACTCTGAGCAGACTTCTTCTCCCCCCCACCCCCGGCAAAGCAATATTTACAAAAATTCAATAAGGAAAGAAAGGCATTGCTGTAAACTTAGTGGGACAAAGCACAGCACTGTTTTATCAGGTTCAACATATGCTGTCCTGTTTCTGTTTTACTCTAAGTGAAGCTTAATCTAAAGGCAGAACTGCTCTGCTCTCAGAACAACACAAAGTGAAATAAAATCACTGTAATTATGCATATTCAGAGCTATATTGTAACAAGACAGGGCAAAATGTGCAAGGCATTAGGGAGTTGGTGGAACCTACAGGGCACGAACACAGTCCAGGACAGACAAGCCCCAGTGAATTATTTGGTCCAACAAGGAGCTGTGAAGAGGCTGCTCAGATCATGAACAGGCAGATCTGTAGCTGAAAACAATTCTGGAGGTGGCACAGTGTGTCACAGCAAAGTGAGCCTGGAGGGGAACCTGGACACATTATCTGCAGAGAGGACAGAGCTACAAGGCTTCCCTCAAAGTCCACCAAGCCAGCCCCACGTGGCCAGTGCCGTGGGGCACAGGGAAGTCACTGAATTCCATGGCAAGGGGCTGGAGCCAGGTCTTTCCCAACCCAAACCAGCCTGGGATTCTGGGATTTTCAGGTGCCTGAAAATGGTATTTTACAAGCAGCTCTGAAGACTCGCTCCCTGATTCGTGTTTTCCTCCACAGCTCACCAGGCTCCGACTGAGCTGATCCAAATGTGCCGAGAGCACAATTCCTGCTGAGACACTCAGGCAGCAGTTTACCCTCACAACACAAGGTTATTTTTGACTGCCTGGTCCTTCCCCTGCTTTGATCTGACACAGCAATGTGTCTTTCTTGAAGGGTACACTGGGATGTAAACTCTAACATATAAAGGTAATTAACCTAAAAAAGAGTGAAATAGAATTTCTTTGAACTTTACAACTTTTAGAACTCTGAATTCCTGCAGCAGCTACATTTTAACCTCCTTATGGCCAAATAAGCTGGAGTTGTGTTGATAGAAAAAACAAGACGTTTCCAAATTCTTTAACTGTTTTCCTTGTACAATTAGAAGCCAAATCCATTCCAACAAACTCGTGTGTTACTGAAACATGAGGTTGTTTCTCCAGTCTCCTATTCTTGTTCCAAGCCCTTTTCAGAATCTTACTCTAGTTTCTCATTGGTGCAAACAGACACTGTTTTACAACCATCCCAGAGCTCAATGACATCAAGATAAGGACAGCTGGGTGAAGAATAATCTCCAGCAAGTCCCATTAGAGATGGGGTATGTGATACTCGTGGTTCTGGTTTTTTCTTCTTCAGGCAGAACTGCCACTACCCAAAACATTCAAGACCTGAACTCCCCTACACCCTAAGCAGCATGTTTAATTTTAAATTCATGTATTGGGTTATCACAGTTGAGTTCTGGTTTGAACAAATCAAAGAGGATGATCCTGCTGGCCAGAACCTCCCTTCACACCTGGAGGCTGCAGCCTCAGACAAAAGCACATGGGATGTTTGTATCAGACCATGTGTACCAGGCCATTCATGAGCCTGTCAAGTTGCCATCATCACCTGCTGAAAGCCCTGAACCTTCCACATCATTACGTGAGTTTTCTCATTTCTTCCATTATTTGACTTCTAGCACATAAATGTTCAGCTATTTTGTGTTTTGTACTTAAAACCATATTGCACCATCAGCTTTAAGACAGAAGGAAGATGATTATTCCTGAAGAATCATTCCTTTGCCCACTTCCCAGAAGCCTTTTGCCCTAATCTCAGAAATGGATTCTGCTCTTCCACCTCCTCATTCAGAGCCCTCACTCACTCAATTAAGTCTGTTTTTCTGCACAGCTGCATCAAAGTCCAGTCTCCCTCCCCTGCCTTCTACCCCTGGAAGCCTCTCCCAGCACCCCCAGAGCAGCACACATCTCGGGAAAGGCGTTTGCCAGACCGAATTCCTGAGGATCTCTCAGTTGATGCAATACCCTGAGCCTTCTTGCCACAAACTCCAGACATTCCTCCCTCCAAGGCCTGACATTTAGATGTGCATGCCTGAACAAGCCTCTGTAACAATCCCTTCCTCATCCCTCTCTGCTCTCCCCCATTCTCCCACCATCTGAGAGCAACTCTAAAAAAAATAATTCCTTCCACAGAGAAAGGTCAGCACCACGCAATGATCTTTTTTATGAAACAGACTCAATTTTAAGCCTGTGACGGATGATAGCATCTGAACTAACTTCCTCCACAGGCCACTCCCTTCCCCACTAAGTCTCAGTGGTTCTTATCCCCATCTTCAGCTACTTCCAAAAAGAACAAATGAGAAGGTTTTTAAAAAATCCAATAAAAAGAGAAAGCTTAAGCAATGGGGCACAGCATCACACATGCAACAGCACCAAAGACTGATTTTAAAGGAAGGTATTGCTCCCTTCACGTTATCATACTGAACCAGGGGTAGGAATTACGCTCAGCCCATGCCAAATTGCATTCCAATTAGTCACAGCTTTGCAATCTGCTCCGGGAGAGAGCAGGGGAGAAAAGCATGAGCCTCCCATCCGCACCAGAGAGAGCCATGAGGAGGCAAAGCAGAACCACGGGCGCCCAGAGGCAGTGTGCTGCTCACCTTGGTGGCTCTGATCTGCTTGTAGATGTCCGTCTGCTGCCGGATTCGGTACTCCAGGTCCGAGACGTGCGCCTGCAGCCAGTTCCAGCGGCTGACGATGGCAGCGCGGTCTGCTGCCCATCTCCACTCTGCCCTCCGCCTCCTGCAACAACACACGGGGCAAGGGGGGTTATTTTGGGGGTGATTTTCATTGCACAGGCCACAAAAATCCAAGGAGAACTGGCAGACGGAGCAAAAGCTCCATCCTGGACAGCAGGACTGACACCATCTCAGCACTGCTAATAATTACCAAGGAATTACAGATGTGCTGCAAGGGCCACATCTCTGCAGAGCAATCTTCAACATCTTCTGGGGGCTGAAGCCTTTAGAAAAGGCCTCTGCCATCGGTCCCCAAATCCACCTGGACAGCAGCTCGCACCGTGTGGCCACAATGAAACCTCAGGGACAAGCTTCCCAGCCACCAGTGCTGGGGTTCAAGGGTAAAACCTTGGAGAGGACCTCTCCCTGCTTGGAGAGGACCAAGGGACACACTGCTCCCCTGCAATGAGGTGCTGCAAAGGACAGACCAGTGGGTCAACCTTGCACACGCTGAGGTGCTGCAAAGGACAGCAGGCAGCAGCAAAGCTCATTTCTGCATCTGACGGACGGACCAAGCAAACAAAGAAATAACATCAACTGTCATCAAAACACCCTCAGTCCCTACTGCTGCTCTCCAGGGCAGAAAGAACACAAAGATGGTAAGCAATGGATAAATCCACGGCTCCAACTCTCCACATTAAAAGCCACAGGATCATGAAAATACACCCTAAGCATCCTGATTGCTGTGGATAAATATTAAGGCTGCCCAGAAAGGAAGAAAAGGCTGACATGGTGTGGAAACAAAGCATCAGCAGAAAGTGCTGACAAATCCAGCGTCGCTGCACAAAGCCTTTGCCACATCTGGATGCTTAGCAATTAAGAAATTAATCACAAAATAATTCCCTTTGCCCACCTCCCCCTCCTTCTGTGCAGCAATTTTGAACCAGCCAGAGCACGTGGGGCAGGGGAGCCACAGCAATGTCCAGATGTTTCCTCCAAAATCAAAGCAGAAAGTCTTCTGCTGAGATTAACCCATTTCAGAGCTGAAAGCAGGCACTACAGCAGAAGCACCACGTGGAAAATGAGGTTTTGTACAGCTGCAGAGAGGCCAAGGAGCAGAAATCATCAAGTTCTTGGAAAAATCTGCACCTCCTGGGCCTCTGCCCTGATTTAGGCATGACCACTACCTAATGCACTTGCCTAAAAATGAAATAAATACAAAAAAGTCCCAGGGTTTTTGCAAGTTTCAAATCAACTAATAGAAATACCCTGAAAAGGAGGAGCTGGTTGCTTCAAAGTGCAAGTGAAAGCCATGCATTTAGAACAAGATTATTTATTATTAATTATCCATATTCCTGCTGACCTTTGGCTGCATGGGCGACATCCCTGCAGGGCCAAGGAGGGTGAGGCTATATTCCCACAGAACAGGCAATGGCATCCACTGCCTGCTGCCCTCCCAGCCTTTTCCAAGGCCTTTTCCAAAACACCTTTAGGAGTTCAAGTCCTTCTGTCTGGAATACCTCCCTGTGTAAAGGCTGATTTCAGCAGCTTGCTCTTTGGGGATCCAAAGGACCCTGGGAATTGTTTTTAGAATTAAGTTTTTAGAATCAAATCTGCTGAGAGCACGTCCAAAATGCCAATTCCCTGGTTTGCCTCTCCCAACACTACAAAGCACCTCTGCCTGCTGGAGCACTGGCCTGTGCTGTTAAATACAGCCCATTCTTTTGCTCAGATTACACAGAAATTGAGATTAAGTACAAAAAATTAGTTTTAAATCCATTTAGTCTCCTAAGTGACATGGCAGCACAAGCAGCAGCAGACCTGCTCCTCACCTTAAAATCAGGACACATCCTACCCCAGAAAAACCCACTGGATTTGAACCAAAAATAACCCAAGAAAGCGAAACACAGTAATGTACACTCCATCCTCTGACACCCTGCGGCAGCGGTGGAGGAGGGGAGGAACAGAATGATGGCTCAGCCACACTTTCCAAAACAGCACTGAGCGTAGTGTGCCTCTATATTTAGAACTGAGCCTTTCCCAGTCCGGTCCCACCCTTCCCTGTGAGGTGCTGGCAGCAGCATCCTGGGAGGGATGTGCTCCTCGTGGGGATCAGCTCTGGGATAAGACCTATGGACATTCCTCAGCTTTAATGGCTCTATAAGCATTTTGTGAAATGATTATTTTCTTGTCCTGCACTAGAAAGGAGCAACCATGCAGAACACAGAGAGTGAGATGTGCTGCCGTGACCACTGGGAGCTGAAACCTCCACCTGCTCTGGGCGAGGGAAACTCACTCCTTTCCTTCCAAACCTCAAGAGAGTCTGCAAGGAAGATGGAGAGGGACTTTCTACAAGGGCATGGAGTGACAGCTCAGTGGGGAATGGCTTCAAACTGATAGAGGGAAGGGTTAGATGGGATTTTGGGAAGAAATTCCTCCCTGTGAGGGTGTGAGATCCTGGCACAGGGATCACTTAGGTCCAACCCCCTGCCTTCCACTGTCCCAGGCTGCTCCAAGCCCTGTCCAGCCTGGCCTTGGGCACTGCCAGGGATCCAGGGGCACCCACAGCTGCTCTGGGCACCTGTGCCAGGGAAGGATTTCTTCCCAATATCCAATCTCAGTCTCAGCCTCAAGTCCCATCCGCCCACCAGGCCACGCTGCTTTCTGCTGAGTCCATGCAGCTGAACTCCAAGCAGGCAGACAGAGACAGCCCCAACAAACGGAGGGAATTAGAGATTAGCAGACTTATTTTTCACCAGGAGACTGCCCTACTAAAGGCCCAGCTGCAAAGTGAGCAGAGCGGATCCACCAGCTGCTGCTAAACCATCCTGGTAATGACACGGAGCAGCACAGGAAAATGGAGCTAGAACTGATTTCAGATTGGAAAGTTAGAGGCTGAAGGGGAACTACATGATCAGAACCACTTCTAGGAGTCAGCAGAACGAATGAGAAACAGCCACCGGGGTCTGGAGCGAGATTGTTTCTGCCACTCCAAGCACTTGAGCAAACCCAAAGCATCCTGATGTTAAATGAGGAATAACAGGTCAGGCTGGAAGAAACAATGCCAGAGAGAGAGAAACACAACATAGAGACACCGAGAAAGTCTGCAGCAGCCAAGCAGGCTGGGAGCTGCAATGGGAGGGATGCACTGGGAAGCAGAGAATGCCTCTGGCAGCGATGGCAGGAGCAGGCACAGCCCAGGGCACGCGGTGGCTCTCAAAGCCTCGGCCACTCACAGATTAATGCCACAACATGAGACAATGAGCTCCAGCTTTCCAGGCACTTTCCGTATGGTTCCCCTCCTCCACTCTGTCCTGGCATATTCCCAGGGGCTTTGCAGTCCCCTGGAATGCAGTCACCTTCCAACACGGAGGCCACGCTGCGTTTACTCTCCTACACAGCTTTGGATGGAAAAAATCAGCAGAGTGGTTCAAAGCCCTGCGTTTTGAGACCTTCCCTCCAAAGACACGTGTGGGTTTAGGTTTCCCGAGGTTTGCAGGAGCTGGCAGAGAAAGCAGGCAGATGAAACCAAGATGGCGAAAGGAGAACTTTATTTACAAAAACTTCTTTATATATCCATTAATATTCTAGCAACTGTTGGTCAGCAGGGAATCCACCTCCTAAAACCATTGCTCACAGCTATACAACACCTAGTACCAAACACAGAGATTAGGAAAGTAAAAGAATGCAACTCATCTCTACTCTCCCTGGGAAAGAAGAGAAAGATTTCTAAAACAGTGCAACTACAGACACATAGCTCAGCCTCCTCATCTTCCAGAGGCAAACTGGGAAGGTGCTAGCCCCTTCCACGGAGGAGCCTCACCGTGGCATTGGGACAGAGCCCAGGAGGGACAGGATGGGACTTTCTTCAAGGAGACAAGCAGGGTCTGCCCACCGAGTGAGGCTGCAGCAGCAGAAACCCAGAAATGCCTGCCAGGTGACCACGGCTGGGGGTGGGACAGGATGAGCCTTAAGGTCCTTTCCCACCCCAGTCACCCCGGGATTCTGTGACTCCATGACGTGCCCATGTGCTCTGCTCACAGAGACATTTCCAAGCATTATCCTCAAGCAATATGAAAATGCAATTCTTTAAATTGCTCTTGTAATCTTTAACTGTGCCTCACTAAAGAAAGAGATTTGAACTCAGTTTAGCTGCTATTTTCCATTTGCTCCTGTCCTCGTATATTCTTCACATTCATTCTTCAGCTCACCAAGCTTTTATCCTTTTCTTCTTATTATTATTTGGATCGATGCAAAACCAGATCAGTGTGCGCAGCAAGAGTTAAAGCTCTGCCAAGCCCACTCTCATGACGACTCTGAGGGAGGAAGAGAAAACCCCACAAGGCTGGAGAACAATCTCATTAGCTGATCGTAACATTTCTGCCTGCAAAGGAGCCAAAGTGAACAGTTTGTTCAGCTGAGCACCCGCCCCCACCCCTGGACAGAACCATCAGCTTTGAAGGGCTCTTCTATTCCCAGCATGTGCTCGGCACTCTGCTCAATCTCCTTCCAGCTCCCCTCGGCTCATTCATTCCCAAATTCACACAAACCCGGGAGCTCCAGAGGCTGGGAGTACAGACTTATTTCCACTGAAAAACTCCCACTGCGCAGGGAAAACTTGGGAGCACAAATTCGAAAGCATGAGCCTGAGACAGAGGCCAGTGCTGGCCAGTGGCCAGTGGCCCAGGGACCAGCATGAGCTGCATTCCAACACAGCTCACCCCAAGTGCCCTCCTTTCGGAGAGGGGGAGCCATCCCAACCACCCCCAGCACCCAGAGCAGGGAGTGAAAGGGTTGGTTTGGCATCTTCAGTTCATTTCTATGAAAGAAAAAAAAGAAAAAAAAATTGTCCCAGGGCAGCTGTTAAAAGATGCCAGAAGTCCTGCACAGAAATCATGGCACGACCAGAAATCACAGCCTGTGGGAACTCAGCAGAATCCAAATTTCCACTAACCAGCTGCAGAAAGTGTCCAGCCCAGGGCCAAAGCAGCACAGAGCTGCGTGTCCCCAGAGCCTCTCATCCCAGGGGAATGCTCCAAACTGGGGTTCATCCCATGTGCTCGCCCCACTGCCCTCTCGCTGCTGCAGCCAAAGCTTTGCCCAGGCCACTCTCTCTCTCCTGGCAGTTCCTCTCCCTGAAATATCCCCAAATCCCTTCCTGGTGGAAGGTAAATGCAGCCTAAGGATCCAAGGAAACCCCTGGATGAGGACAAAACTCAATTCTCAAACAGACCTACCGATGGGGAAACAAAAGAGGGAAATGAAAAATACCAAAGTGAAACAACTGCCAAGGTGGGGGGACAGGGGACACCCCAACCTACTTGTGGCACCGAAAAACCCAAAGCTACCAAGCCACCCTCAGCCCATCCTCCCATTCACACTCTGTACTGTGACTCACGAGTTTAACTACTTGCATAATGAAAATCCACACTGGAATCTACTCTTTGAGAAAGGTTCCCTCTGAATAAAAAGTCAGGGGATTATTTATGTTGTTGAACATCATCATCATCATCTCCACACCTCAGGGTCAGGCTTATCTTCACAAGACCTGAATGTCTGGCATGCAAGCGCTTTCGCAAAGTGTCCTCAGAAAAGAAAGCAAAAGCAAACCACCCTACTAAATCACCCTTCTTCCTTAAACTACCCTCCAGGCCATGCTGGATGGGGCTCTGAGCAACCTGGCAGAGTGGAAGGTATCCCGGCCCATGGCAGGGGTTGGAACTGGATGATCTTTGAGATCACTTCTGACCCAAACTGTTCCATGATTCTATGTTTCCCTTAAATGTAATGCTTTGAAAAATAGTATATGCCACTTAGAGGAATCCCAGTAAGTGGGCAGGGAATAAGCCAGCAAATTTGGAGACACAGGCACACGGAGCAAAAAAGCTGTACTCTGTTTCTCACCAGTAAACTAAAAATCACCATTTTATTTACCTCCTGTTTTTAGCTCAGAGCAACACTGCTGGCTGTGAATCACCACCCGCAGCACCTGCAGAAACTGTGACATCAGTCCTCACTCCCTGGGCCACACTCGGGGTCTGGCAGGAATGGAGTTAAGGTCCCATACCAGAGCAGCTCCAGAGCACTGTCCAAGATTGGACTAGATGGTCTTATAAGTGTTTTCCAGCTGAAATGATTCCATGATTCTGTGAAGGTGAAACCCCAGAGCCCCAGGTGCTACACGGGGCTGATGTGCCGTGACACAGCATCTCATCTCCATCTCATCTCCATCTCACCCCCATCTCACCCCCATCTCATCTCCATCTCATCCCCATCTCACCTCCATCTCATCCCCATCCCATCCCCATCCCATCCCCATCCCATCCCCATCTCATCCCCATCTCATCCCCATCTCACCCCCATCTCATCCCCATCTCACCCCCAACTCATCCCCATCTCATCCCCATCTCATCCCCATCTCACCCCCAACTCATCCCCATCTCACCCCCATCCCATCCCCATCCCATCCCCATCTCACCCCCATCTCACCCCCATCTCACCCCCATCTCATCCCCATTAACACCCAAGCCCGCAGGGTCCGGATCCTGCCACGGAGCACAGGTGACTCACTGCAGTGCTGAGTCACTGCCCATTGTGAGAGCTGCCCTTTCTCAGCCCCATCCACAATCCCATGGAAGCATATGAACCTGGAGAGGAGCATGGAGCAGTTCCCATCAAAGCCTTTCTCAGCCCCATCCACAATCCCAGTGGAAACACGTGAACC
Source organism: Acanthiza pusilla (assembly GCA_036630365.1). NCBI lineage: Eukaryota > Metazoa > Chordata > Aves > Passeriformes > Acanthizidae > Acanthiza > Acanthiza pusilla. Next base: position 1,925,901 of record JAXCHO010000107.1, on the reverse strand, counting down.
TGGAGAGGAACACAGAGCAGCTCCCACCAAAGCCTTTCTCAGCCCCATCCACAATCCCAGTGGAAACACGTGAACCTGGAGAGGAGCATGGAGCAGTTCCCATCAAAGCCTTTCTCAGCCCCATCCACAATCCCAGTGGAAACACGTGAATCTCGAGAGGAACACAGAGCAGCTCCCACCAAAGCCTGGAATTGGGAGAACGTGTCTCACAAGTACTTTTGCACTATTTCAAATCCAAGTGCCCCAGATCTTTACACCATGACATTTATGTACAGCCCCAAGCATTTACTCAGCTGTCTGAAAAACAGCCATTCCCAGCTCTTGACCCCTTAGCAGTGACACGTGTTCTATGACAACAGCCGAAAATTCAGATTTTAATCTTACAGCTCTGCCTGTGCAAGTCCCATGTCTGAACCCTGTTTCGCACCCACGGACAAGGTGTGGGGAGAGAAGGGGAAGCTGGGGGAGCAAGGTGGGGGACAGGAGGTGGGATCAGGAGAGTGTGGTCACCACCAGCTGCCTGTTACACCAGGAACACCAACTCTCCAGAGCTGCAGTAGAGCAGTCAGCTGAAAAATACCATGTTTTAAGAGAATTTATTGGACCCATTTTTCAGTATATTTCTCCCCACGCTCATGGGCACCAAGGCCGACAGAGTGGAATAGAAATTCTGCTGTTTGGTTTTTCCTCCTCTTCACATTAAAGGTGGGATCTCACCAAGAGATTTATAACTTTCTTCTGGCAAACTCAACAGCTGAGGACCAGCGACTCCTGCTCACTAGGAGGATAGAGTAAGTGACAACAGAGGATTGACATCTTCACTAACACATCACGAGCACAACCAGCAACAGCCACAAGCCATTTTCTTGAATATCGCAACTCCATCCTGAAGCTCTGCTTGCTGCCAAAGCAAAGCACCAGAAGAGCAAAGCAGCCATTCCCAGCTCCTGATCTCCCTGCAGCACCATGAGATCACCTAACACTTGGCAGCACAGGACGATGTGACTTTCTGGATTGCTGGAAAACAAGCTGCCCTGAAAATAATGCAGTTAAAACATCAAAGAAGAGAAGGAAGGGGATGTTGAGCGTTCTAAGTTCTTCAAACAAAACCGAGTGCACAACAGAGAGGAGACAATTACGGCACAGAGTAAAGCGTTTGAAAAGTTATTACACTTGTTCCACAGCAAAGGCCTTTGTATGTGTGCAAATAGAGGAGTTTGGTGTCCAAGTGGGGGAGCGCTCGCTGCAGCCCATTAGTGCCACAGTCCCTGGGGAAACAAGAATAGAGACTATGCAAATCAGGATCCATTGTTAAAAGGGAAAATTTATTTCACATTCCTGAGCAGCAGTGTTCCTGGAGCATAACAATTGGAGAGGCCCTTCTGCTGAGTACGGCACATTTTTATGCTCCACAGTAAATCAATATTCCATAATACAGAAACTACGTGAAATTATTGCCAGGGTGAGGATGGCAGATCCGAGCACTGGTGAGCAGTACTAACACAACCTCATGTCAGAACAGGACTTATCTGGGACATGTTTCCATTGTTCAGGAGTTACTGAAGGCAGAATTTATGGAATGATCCTCCAGGATGTTCAAACCGTCCAGCTCATACCATAAGGAGAACACCAACAAAGGTATTTCCTGATCGTGCTGCCCTCAGCTTGATCTAAACAAGTGCCTACATTTGTCTCAGTGTCCCAAATCTCCCCCACTTGGGCAGCACCAGCAAAACAATCTCACAATGAGATATCAGAGCAAAGTGGAGTTAATCTCAAAGCAAAGAACTCTTCCTGGGAAGAGGAGAATTGACTATTCCTTCAGGATTTACCAAACTTCCCAACAACGGAGCTCACTACACACTGACACGGGATGCAGAAACTTGTTTCCCACTCAGCTACATCTGATCACCGTCACTCCAGGATGGAAGTGAGCAGGACAACAAATAAAACCTGCTTTCATTTTCCTCTTGGTTTATCTCCCAGGAGTTAGCCTTCCTCTTCGCCTCCCACCCACTGCACCCAGCAAGCAGCGAGAGAGAGGAGCGAGCAGCACTGGATACTCCCATCTCTCCAGGGATGAAAAGGCAGCTTCAGTCTCTTCTCTTCTCATTATGCAGCCGTTAAGACCTGAGGTCAAAGGGTGTTTTGTCATGGCTCATGGGGAGCGGGGGGGCTTTTGTTTAACTCCACAGGTTCTGCAGCCCGAGATCAAAATGAAACTTCAGGATAAGTGATTACACTGGAACAGGCTCAGCTCCAGGCCTGGGAAATTTCTGCACTGCTGGGATGACCTCACCCTCCTTATCTGCTCTTTCATGTCCTGGGAGGAAGAGCAGAGAGCTTTGCAAACACGTCTCCAAATACAGAATTCTGACACGAAGTTTGTGTTCCTGAGCACAGCTCTGAGATCACAAAATTACGCTCTGCCCTGTACCTCAACACAAAAGCTCTAAACCCTCCTCATGCATGTCTCCTAAAAAGATTTTTTTCACTTTTCCTCACAGCTCATTAGAGCAAGGAGGATTTTAAGCTCACACAAAGGTGGCAGTGGAGAAGTCAAAGAGTTTTTGACTCCCCATCCCTGGAAATATCCAAGGCCGGAGGCTTGGAGAACGTGGTCTAGTGGAAGGTGTCTCTGCCCATGGCAGGGGGTGGCACTGGATGAGCTTTAAGGGTCCTTTCAACCCAAACCATTCTATGATTCTAAAAAATACATTTGTTTGGACCACACGGCAACATCAGGACAAAACAGGCAGAAGCCAGGGAAGATTGAGAGTGGAAGCAGAAGTTCTCAGCACGGCTGAAATGGGCTGGGCTTGGAGTAAGGGAGAACTAACACTGGATTTTAGGTGACACTGAAGCAGCAGAGGCAGCACTGATGCAGAACTGCACGGGGGTATGAATTCACCCAGAGGTGCAGTCCCAAGGCTCCCTGCCTTCCAGGGAACAGCACTCTCCTTCCCAGCCCTCGGGAGAGCACTCGGAGCAACCCCAGCTCATGCCTGGAGCTCAGGGGCTTGCCCTGATTTCCAAGCCTTCAATCCCAGTTGCTTCTGAGTTGTAGGAAAAATGAAAATTTCCTTTTCTTTTTTGGCTTGAAGCACGGGGAGGTGATCCCTGTTCAAAGGAACAGGAACACCAGGTCTTTCAGGGGAAGAACACCCGGTGGATGCAGATATTCTCTCTGTAGTGCTGTGCTTGGCTCCTCTGCAGCTCCTCCTTCACATCCCTGCTCAGGCCTCTCCCAGTGCAGCTCCCAGCAAAGATCACCTCTCTAGTCTACAGCAGAGCGAGGATAAAGCTACACATCAATATTAAATCTGAAGGTCATTCAGTCAAGGGAAGGGGCAGCCGTGCTATTTCTGGCATCGATCCAAGGAAAGTTTCCTCTCTCAACCCAAAGAGCTCTTCAGTTAACACAGAAATAACACATTTCTGGCCTCCGAGCCCTTTATCTAAGAAATGGGATAAAACAATCCTGGCTGAAGGAGTGCTGTATCGTACAGGAGCGTGGAAACAGTCCAGAGAGAAAGGGAAAGGGAGAGGGACAACAAGAGGAGAGTGATGTGAGTCACGCTATGCTTGGTTTTGCCTGGAGCCAGAGAAACACGGTCATGGAGCATGGGGATGGGCAGGGAGGAGGGCAGCAGCTCCCAGCCACTGCACCGTGCACAGGCAGCACCAGGGCAGCAGAGCTGAGGGTATACATTATGGAATTGGCAATTGTGTGCCACAGCAAAGAGGCAGGAAGGTTTGATGGCACTGGATGAGATCTGAGACTGAGATCGCTGTGGGTGCAGCGGAGGCTGATGGTTTGGGGTAGGTGAACTGGGGGCACATGAGGAAGGAGCTCTGGGCAGAGCTGTCCTGGTCAAAATGGTCAAATGGATGGTCAAAATAAGGCTGTGAAAATCCAGTTGTATTTCCATGAGGAGAAAGGCACAATCTGCATTGTTCAGCCACGTGAAACCTCTTTTATCAGTGACACTCTGGCACACAAAGGACTGAAGAAACACTGGATTCGAACATCAAATGGGAGACACAAAAGAGCATCTCTGCTTTCCAAGAAAGGGCTGAGCTCTGACCAGGTCAAAGAATCTTCCAGAAGAGCAACTCTGGCCACTAATGAATGCCACTAATGAAGGGTTTTCAGGGAGCTTCCCATCTCATCTGCATTCAACCACCACACATCATGTCACTTCCCTCCACTCCTCATCACAGCTTTGGCACCAACGGATGTCTGTCAACACCCATGAATTTCTCGGGCATTCCTGGCTCCTTTATCAAGTTTTCCATCATTTAATGAATCTCGTTTAATGAATCTGCAGCTCGCTCTGCATTGTCCCACAGAGCACCGTTTAAGAGCCACTATTTCAGCCTGTACTGTTTTCTGAACGTGTTTGCCACAAACAATTTTAAAACCCAGCAATTTCTGGACAGTAGAAAGGAGGAGTATTTTACCCAACACACGGCAGAGATGGCACATGCTGGAGCTGAACAACAAACTCTGGATGGTCTAGGACATGATGGAGACAAAAAGGACAAAAATTCCACTTGGCAACTCATCTGAGGGCTGAGTCCTGTGGGTCACATCTTCCCCTCCACCCTGGCAGGGGCCCTGCCCTTTGGGACAAGGACCAAATGCTGTCAGCAGAAGTGGAGATCGGCTCCTGCCGGAGCTCCACCTGTGCCCTGCCCCAGCCCCACGCTGCCAAAGCATCCTTCAGCACAACCCACGGCACTGCAACACAAGGACCACCCCCAAACACAGCTCTGGCCACAGGAGGCCTCTGCGACTCACTGCAGGCTGACAAAAGCCTTAATGTTTAAACTTACAGATCCCCTATTTACTTTGCTGAAAAGGAGCACGGGGTAATTCAAACCCTGAGAGAGCTGGAGGGGGAAGGAAACAGGATCTGGGTGAGTCTGCTGAGCTGAGGTGGCCGACGCTCACAAATGATGTTGGGATTTGGACATGAACCATCCAAACTGCAAATCATGTTTGCTGCAGGAGAGCTGTGAGAGCCTGAGGACAAACCCCACCAGTGCCACGTCCTCAAGGACTCCTTGAACAAAAAGTTCACACGAGGACTTCGGATGATGAACCTCTGGGCATAAAGTCACACGTGTGCAGCTGCACTTCTCCAGAGCCAAAAGGCCACACGAGAGGCAGAGCACAGGAACTGAGAGCAGAGCTATGGGATTAGCCCCCGGTGAAGAGCAAACCAAAAGGAAGGAGAGCAAGAAGCTGCCAGCAGAGTCCATGGCTGTGTATCTGTGGTGGGAATCTAACACTTGTTCACTCCATCACACAGAAGACCTTTCCTTAGGGAACAGGGCAGTGCCACTGTGGAATGCCAACAGAGAGCTTCCATCAGCCTTCTGTAACATGGCAGAGCGGTGGCAGGGAAGAACGAAGTCTAAGGGGTTAACAGGCTCCAAGCTGGGCCCCCAGTCCCAAATCTGCTAATTCCGTGCTCCATCACAGATTTGCCCTTTGATCCTGGCCGTGGTACTTGACATCTTTTTCTCATCTACTGCATGGCCAGAGGAGCTCTGGCTCACGGTCAAGAGGAGCTGTTATCTGTGGGGTATTTATTGTCCCAGGCACAAGATCACCTTGGAGTGGAATGGTTTTAGCATCACAGAAGACATTCCACTGTGACCATCAATTTACTACCTTCTCTCTTTAATTAATTAAACACTTGCCAAAAAGGCTCCCCTTCATCAGGCCACAGTCCCTCCCCAGCACAGGGGAGGTGGCTGAAGAAAAGCAGAACAAACAGAGGGTTTTTCACCTTGTGGCATCTCTGATCCTACAGCTGCCCTCCCCCCATTGCCAGCTCTTCTGGAGCAAAATATGTGTCACAGATACACACACAAATTTAGGAGCGATTGTATGAGCTTCATTTCATTTATTGAGATTAAAAGCCAGGGGTCAGCTGCAGGTTAACAATCCACTCATGTAGTAACTCTGTTGTTTGGGGTTTTTATTAGTTCAGCTACATGAGGCATCTTCAATGAGAATTTGGGGAGCAGGACTGCGCAGCTATTCGTATGTCACAACTGTTACACACTCTTGGATGCTTCCTCCTCCTCTCCCTGCAGCTCAGGTTCTTCCCAGAGACACTTTGGCTATTCCCTAAAGCTGGGGAAAGGACATGCTGTGTTCAGCAATTCTTTTTGTCCCCCTGTGCTCCATTTTCTTTCCTCAATGTCTCAAAATAAAGAAGAAAAAAACCCCTACAAACAAAACTCAGAAAGCTACAGCTATTGCTCCCCTTTAGTAATCCAGAATATATTTATTATCATCATGTCTGACCTACAAAAGAAAACATGACCTGATCTACAGCAGCCTCCATCAAGGGTTATTTTGCCTTTTTGTTGCTTTGTTTTTTTCAATCCACCCTTCCCCCAAAGCTCTGGTTTAGCAGCATCCAAGACAGGACAAACACTTTCAAAGGAAGTGGCAAAATTTCCTAGATGTATTTGCTGAGAAAGCCTTCACCCAAGGGGGGCAGAGAAATCCAGGAAGTTTTCAAAATCTGCCATCCCTTCACAGCCACCTCTGCCTACAGAACACTCAATTTTGGGAAAAATAAATGAGGCTGGGCAGGAGCAAGCTGGTCTAGGGGAAGGTGTCCCTGCCACGGTAGGGGTGGAATGGGATGATCTTCAGCCCAAAGCGTTCTGTGATTCTGTGATTTTACGATTATTTGGAACTGAATGAATGTAAATGTGCGAACAGAGATCCTCAGCTCCATCACCAGCAGGACAGATCCACTCCCACTGCTCGGCAGGAAACCGAAAGGGAGCCGCCTCATCACCACCGCTGGGCCTCCTCCCTCTCCCTGCTTTCTTTCTTTGCTATCTCAAGCAGAAAAGTGTGGACAATAAAATACTCTTTCCAGAACAAATCCAACCCTAATGCTTTGTTCCCTATGTGTATGGCACTGTCCAGCTCCAATTATATTAAGGTGTTTTCAACCATTTTTAAAAAAAAAAAATATCTCCAACTCAGAGCACTCCCTCCCTGCCAGGTGGGACACGAGGTCCTGCACTGGAACATGCCAAGCTATTAAGCTCCTACCTTACCCTGCACAGGTACTACAGGGAGGTTTGGAGGATTGTTGGCAATTTACCATTTCTTTCTGGAATATGTAATGAAGATAAGAAATTGCCTCAAGGAGAGCAGGTTTAGATTGGATATTAGGAAGAAATTCTTTCCTCTCAGGGTGGTGAGGCCCTGGCACACAGAGAAGCTGTGGCTGACCCATCCCTGGAAGTGTCCCAGGCCAGGCTGGGGCTTGGAGCAACCTGGGATAGTAGAAAGTGTCCTTGCCCATGGCAGGGGATGGAATTGGATGAGCTTTAAGGTCTCTTCCTGTTGCTCTGATTTTCTGATATTCGTGGAGATTCGCGGAAGCTCGCAGGAAAGTCAGGCAGGCAGTACAAAAGATGGCAAAAAGAGAAACTTTATTTACAAGAACTTCTTTATATATCCATTAATAGTCTGATAATTATTGGTCAACAGTTTTTCCACTCCCTATAACAATTGGTTCCAACGCTGAAGTGTCCAGCTCCAAAAGAATGAGATTAGAAAGCACAAGAATGCAACTTATCTCTATTCTCCATGAGAAAGAAGAGAAAGACTTTAAAACAGTGCAACTACACCTTCCAACCCAACCATGCCACGATTCCACAAAGGAACCCCACCCACGCTGGGTGTCTCACCCGTGGGTGCCAACAGCGATCCTCCTGCCCCCAGAGTTTGCTGCTGGGAGAGTTTGAGACCAGCTGCAGCAAATGCAAGCTTTAATCCTCTGGCATGAGAAAGGGCAGGAGCCATTGTGAGAGGCTGCTGCTGTTGGCCCTGGACAGGTGTGGGCTCAGACCTGGCCTGGTGACAGAGCTCAATGTGCCCCTTCATGCCCAGCAGCTCTGGCACAATGAAATCACTGTCCAGAGCCTCGGAAAGAAAGTTCCTCTTTGTGAGAGGTAACTCTGACAAGTAAGAGCTGCAACCCAAAGCCGACTCCACCTCCTGCCAGGACTCAGGCAAATCCCACCCTCCGAGGTTTGTGCTGCTGCCGTGTCCTGCCTCGTCACGAACAGAAAATCCTCTGCACCCCCGGCTTGAAACCACCAGGGAAATTCAGGACAAGACCAGAGCCACACCGAATCCAATGGGCTGGAGCTGATAAAGTGAACAAGGGGAAGAGGAAATACGTGTGGTCACAGTTCCAACGCTCCTCTGCAGCCATTGCAAAAGGGGCTGTGCAAACATATTTCATAAATAGGTCAGAGAAATGAGAAAGCAGATGACAGACAGATGGCAGAGCGAAAGGAGACAAGGAGGAAGGAGCGGGCAAGAACATCTGAGCCAAGAGAGAGGCATCCAAGGAATTCTTCAATGAAATCCCAGTTCGATTAAACAGCTCCAAGCTCCAAACTTTACAAGAGGCAAAACACAAACGGAAAGCCCATTTTATTTTGGACAAGGACCCCTGTATGTGGAAATCACATCTCCAAGCACCAGATGCTGTTGCTGACCTCAAATTCAGGTCAATCCTGGGAATGGAACCGAAGTGCATTGGCAGTTAGGGTGTAAAGGACAGCATGAATTTGGGGCACACTCCCTTCAATCTCAGCAAAACTCCCACTGGCGCCAACATAACCTCTGTGCAGACTTTACAAGACAACCATCACCTGTGTGAGTTAAAGGAAATTACTGTACCAGAACAGTCAGGGATCTGTCAGAAAGAGAGAGGCCTCAGACTTCATCTCATCAGCTGATCACAGAATCCCAGAACAGTTTGGGTTGGAAGCACCTTAAGGCTCACCCAGTGCCACCCCTGCCATGGGCAGGACACCTTCCACAAGACCACACTGCCCCAAGCCCTGTCCAGCCTGGCCTGGGACACTGCCAGGGATGGAGCAGCCACAGCTGCTCTGGGCAAGACACAATAAATCCCTCTCAAGGCAGACCTGGACACGTCAGAACTGCAACACACTTCAATATTTCCTGTGCACGTTAAGTTTCTCCATGTCTAACGCTCAACGTATGTAAAAAATTTGCTTAAATGCTTGAAGATAACTCTTTTTGCAAAAATCTTTGGTACTTGACAGGTTCTTGACCAAGCATGGTTCTCACCCACAGAGCACACAATCCACATCACAGATGATGAGCAACTGAAAGGACAGATCAGGAACAGGAGGCATTTTGAGTAGTTTCTGCAAAACAAAAATCTAAATAAACCTTGATTGAAGGAACAAAAAGTAGTGAGACACATCTCTGACAGCAAGATGCCTCACTGGTACTGACAGCAAAGGAAAGCATGAAAACACACTTAACACTTCTGACCATATTTAGCAGACAAGAAACAATATAGGGCAGAATTAGAGTATTGGGATTTATGGGGTTTTTAAAAGATGGAGAGAAAAAAGTGTTTGGATCATTGAGGAAAAGCACTGTTGGAATTAGACCACTATGAAGACTTCTTTAAAAAAGAAGGGAGGGGTGGGAAATGAGCCATCAACAAGCCAGAAAATTTTAAGTAAATTCAAGTAAATTTTAAGTAAATGACAACAGATTTAAAAAGCCATCACATCTCCTGTTCAAATCTGAGCTCTCTTCAGATGGCAAGAGGCAACAAGATCACATCCACAAGTACTTGTATTTGCTCCACACATTCCCAACCCAACAGGCAAGGGAGAAAACAAGAACTGATGGCTGCAAGATCAACCTAAGCAAGAAAAGAATGGTTTTGAAAATCCATTCCAGCTCGAGCAAACAAGACTTCACTCAGCTAAATCAGCCCCCACGGTGTCTTCTCACAGAAGGGATCTCATCTGGCCTTATGATCCAAGGCAAAACCAAATATTCTTAACACCATTTCTGTGAACTAACTTTCTTTTCCTGCCAGTTCTCTCAGGATCATTTTGTCTTCTTCCAGCAGTGTTTCTGCGCCATTGTCCAAGGCTCTGCACCTCTCCCTCCATCCCAGCCTTGTCCTGCTCCTTCCAGGCCAGCAGCTGAACACCAAGACATGCACACACCGTGTGCTCGTCCAGCAGAATTTAAGCACAAAACATCTTCAGTCCCAGCAAAGTGTCCCAAGCACCCAGCAAGTCCTTAAAGCATTCAAACACTCAGCCCTGCTAATTTTGATTGAAATTTTGATTTTTTGATTTTGATTTTTTTGATCCAAATTTGCTAATTTTGATTTTGGCTGAAAGAGCCAAGTGTTTGAATCACTTCATGGGATCAGCTCCATTGGGAGCCCAGCTCAGCCCTGCACACACATCTGGCAGGAAGGAGGGTTTGTACCAAAACTCCTTTTAAGCAAGAGGTGCTCATCACAGCCAGAAGGTGAATGTGCCCCTCTAAACTGGAAATCGTGCTGGCAGGGGATGTGGAGCTCACTCCTGCTTCACACGTTATTCAGAGGACAATAAAGAAGCTAATTATGTTTGGAAAGTCACTACTTATTTATAGCACGACATCAAGTGTGTTACCAGGAAAGCTTCAAGCAGGTCAATCCTACAGCCACCCGCACAGGGCATCCTAAAATACCTGGGCTGGGTTAGACTTGAAATACAACTGAGTTCAAACACAGCTAGGTCCTTAAAAGCAACCCTGCAGCAGATGTTTGCTAAAAACCTTAATGGAAACATCATTTAAAGACCTTTATCAGAAGGCACAGAGCATGGGTCATGCAACCTGTAGGTGTGTGATTTATTGCAGGTGAGCTGAGAGGGAGAAATTCAAACACATCGTTAGGAAAGGGAGGTGGAACAGACTGGGAACAAGCACCACTCCTCAGAGCTGCTCCTAACAAGCAATCCCAGCTCCTCAGCACAGCCCCAGGCAAGTCACCCTCCCCAGGTCGCAGCCAAAACTCCGTGAATCACACACCGAGACAAGAACCAACAATGAAAGTGTCCCAGCTCCGATTCACTGGGGAGTCTGATTACTCAGATTGTCCTGCAGCTCATGGAAAAAGAGACATGGTGTGACAGAGGTGACACAGCCACAGCTACAAATCAGTGCTCAGCTCTCCCTCAAGCACACGCACAACAAACCATCACGAGCACCTGTCTCCCTTTCTGTGCTCACACTGTTGACAAAACCCAAAGCCTTTTAAGGCATATTTAGTAATAACAGATTTTTTTTTTTTTTTTAAGAAAAATTAGGTCTCTTGATTTCATAGGGCAGGAAAAGAACAGGCTGTGCCCATCCTCAGCTGTTACTAGAGCAAATGTATGCAAAAACATTACCCAATTGTAGCAGTGGAGCATCTCTACATCTGCTCACCAGGCACTTCAGGTCAGGCTTCACTCAGAGGTACAGAACAAGGGACAAAGGTGAGGGAATGAGGGGTTAATAAATGCCAAAATTCAGCATGCAGAAATTCTGTTCAACCACCTACTATTCCATGATGAAGAGAGCTGACCATGTTTGTTTTCATCTTTCCATGCCCTCAAAAGCTCCTGTAAAACCTGTTCATGTCTCAAGACAAAGTGGGTAAATCCTGGGGCAGTGAATAAAACCTGTGATCCTTCTTTCTGTATTTCAGTGCTTGTCCTGGATACATTCTCCTTTTATAGGACAACACCTTCCACTTCAAGATTGAGAAACCAAGAAACTGTAATTGCCTCAAAACAGCAAAGAATCCCAGAGTAACTATTCCAGACTTCACAACGCTGGTGGGAATAAATCCCCAGTGAATGTGGCTTCAAAAAGCACCCTGTGCCCTCTTCCTCTTTCAACTTGCTAAAGTAAGACTTAAGAGGAAATCTGCCAAGGCACCAAAGAATAAGGCCACCTGTTCTGCTAAGGGAACTAAGGGAAGCAACAATAACCCTCAGCAAAAGCACAAAGATAAAGGTTTTTAAAGCTGCACCACAATCCCAGGGAGCCAGCAGTGCTTCTCAAGGACTTAACACCCTGTGACGTGTCCTCTTGTCCCTGGGAATGACAGAAGCTCTAAGCTGTCCAATCCCCCCACACAAAACAGCACTGGGGCCTCTGGAGCTCCTGGCAGAAGTATTTGCAGAATAATTTAAATAAAAAGTACTTTAAAATAATAGTAATTGAAAAAAAAAAGAATTAAGATAAAAAGGTGTGACTGTGCCATCCCTGCAAGTGCCCAAGGCCAGGCTGGACAGGACCTGGAGCAGCCTGGTCAGTGCAAGGTGTCCCTGCCCCTGGCAGAGGGTGGCACTGGATGAGCTTTAAGGTCCCTGCCAATCCAAACCAGTGTGGGATTCTTTGATTCTACCATTGTGTTTCCTTCAACTATTTTGCTCACCAAATTCTGCCCTTTGCCTGACTGAGATTAAGGAATTACCACCAGTGGTATGGCAGCAGTGGCAGGACAGCTCTGTGGCTCCTGGCACGTGGGATTATGCCAGAAAAGCACCAAGATCCAGACCCCGAGCGGAGCAAGGGGAAGCAGGAGCTCACTGCTGCCTCATTTCCCAGCCATGCCATCAGCTCTGACCTGCAGGGAAATGTAAAGCCTCTCCAGGAGGATCGATCCTCTGCAGAGCTCGAGCTGCCACGAGGGCACCCAGCTTCTGATCACATCCAGTGATTCACAGCCAAAAGTGATCTGAGTTTTCCTCCACACCCAGAGGAACCACTGGGAGCTATTCATAAATATATCAGACAAGAGGGATTTACATCATATATGTATTGTGTGTATATATATATATATATATATGTAATATGTATTTTTATGTATCAGACAAGAGGGAATGGCTTTAAGTTGAAGGAGGGCAGATTTGGATTGGATATGGGGAAGAAAACCTTCACTCCAAGGGTAGTGAGGATCCCTGCAAGTGTCCAAGGCCAGGCTGGACAGGATTGGAGCAACCTGGGACAGTGGAACCACGGCAGGAGGTGAGACTGATGGGTTTTTGAGGCCCATTCCAATCCAAACCATCCTGGGACTCTATTTTTAGCACTCTTTTGCCACAGCCTGAGAGCCCAGGACTGGGAGGCTGTGCAGAGTTCCTTGTCTGTATTTGACACCACAGACAATGCAGACACAGCCAGTGGCTCTCAGACCTGAGTATATATCACCCAAAATAAAGTTTAAGGTTTAACTGCTAGGTTAGCTCGTGTTTGTGCAGTGCTTTCAAGATGAAAACATTCCGTGTGCTAAGCATTATCATTAAGTCTAAGGAGAGCAGACTTGGCTCTAGCAGAGATACTAGAATTACATACACACCAATTAAAACACTTGGATTCTTTCCAGAGCGGATCATTCCAAATTTGTCTTTCTGCTTGTCAGTACACAGCTCCACAAATGTCTGCTTTTTGGAGACATGGGACAGAAATCCACACAGTCAATTTCCTAAAAGCAAATAATATCGAAATCCATTCCTTAATGGCAGAAGATTATCCTCAAAGCAAGGGAAAAAAGCAGCTTCACTTTTGTCACGAGATCCCCACAGAGCTTGAGAAGTCTCAACTTTATGGCCCATAAAATTCTTCTGACCTTCGCAGTGTGACAGCAAACCCCCTCAACAAGAAACTTCAGAGAAAGAGGAGCTCTAAAAGGTTCAACCTAAGTATTATATATATACATTAAATATTTGTATAAACATCTATGTGCAGTAAGTTCCAAAATGAGGCTCAGGCAAGGAGCAATCAAAGAAGCTTCCAAGCTTCCACAAGAAGCATGGCAGTCTCAGGGAAAGCCACAGCAAGTTGCTTCAACCAAATACTGAGCTGAGCTCTCACTCCCTGTACCTGAACAAGCCTCTCCGTATTGTGCTGGGAGTTTCTGGAACAGAGTTTAGTCTTTAATCAAAGTTTATTTTCCTCTTGCAGAACACCGAGTACTCACATATCAAAAGCCTTGACAAAATTCCTAGGGCTTCACATTCTTCTTACTCCTAATGAAAAACAGCCTGGCTGGAGCTGTGAATATTGTCCTTGTTGCTGTGATTCCCAAATCTCAGGACATGGGAGTGCTGCTGCGGTGCCTGCAGCCCCCGGGAGCATCCTGCCAGCAAGCAGAGCCCGGGCTGGAGCTGCTGGGGCAGCAGGGAACGTTCCTGGGGCAGAGCAGAGCTCAGCAGCATGCCCTGCACACGGCAGCACGGACAGAACACACGGAACGCGGATAGAACACACGGAACACGGACAGAACACATGGCAACACGGATAGAACACACGGCAACACGGACAGAACACACGGCAACATGGACAGAACACACGGAACACGGACAGAACACACGGAACACGGACAGAACACACGGCAACACGGATAGAACACACGGCAACACGGATAGAACACACGGCAACACGGATAGAACACACGGCAACATGGACAGAACACAGAGCAGCATGGACAGAACACACGGAACGCGGATAGAACACACGGAACACGGACAGAACACATGGCAACACGGATAGAACACACGGCAACACGGACAGAACACACGGCAACACGGACAGAACACAGAGCAGCATGGATAGAACACAGAGCAACACAGATAGAACACATGGCAGCACGGATAGAACACAGAGCAGCACAGACAGGACACACGGAACAGGGATAGAACACACAGCAGCACGGATAGAACACACAGCAGCACGGACAGAACACAGAGCAGCACGGACAGAACACACGGAACAGGGATAGAACACACAGCAGCATGGACAGAACACAGAGCAGCATGGACAGAACACAGAGCAGCACGGACAGAACACAGAGCAACACAGAGCAGCACAGACAGGACACAGAGCAGCACGGACAGAACACAGAGCAGCATGGATAGAACACAGAGCAGCACGGACAGAACACAGAGCAGCATGGACAGAAGTTTGCAGACTAACGCTGAGCAGCAGAGAGGCGAGGGGAGCCCAGGCTGAGCTGAGCTGTGCTGTGCTGGGCTGGGCTAAGCTGGGCTGAGCTGTGCTGGGCTGAGCTGAGCTGTGCTGTGCTGAGCTGAGCAGGGCACGGAGGGCGCGGCCGTGCCCAGCCACGTCCCCAGCCACGTCCGGCGGCAGCGCAGGAACCCCTGGCACACCGAGCAGCCAAACACGCCCTGCTGGCACCTGCAGCTCTCCAAACAGCACCAGCACCCCAAACCCAGCCCTGGGCTGGGTACAGTGGTCAGAGCACGAGCACAGGGAAGGACGAGACAAGCAGATCCTGGAATGGGCTCCGGAGGAGAGAAGACTCAGGACAGAAAAACCAGACCTTAAAGAGAAAGCTTCTTACTGCACACCAACAACTAGAACATGCCTTAACTTCATTCCTGTTCAACAGGGAGGGTGTTAATCAATTACCTCCCCCATGCTCTGCTTTTCCTCTATTCTTCTCACATATTTTCAGTAAGTATGGAATACTATATAAAGAGACGTGAGCTCTGCTGGAGCTTATAATTACATCTAAAATAACAACACCGCCATAAATTTTGACTTAAAACATCATAACGCAGAAAATACAAGTCCAATTTTTAAGTGACAAGTATGTTGCATTACAGAACCTTTTTAGAACACTCCCAGCTCTCAAATAAACTAATCACCACACAAAGCCCAGCAGGGCAGCTGGGAGCAGTTTCAGTCTTTACCAGGGCCATGCAGGGGCTGCAGGCACCCACACAGCAGCAGCCTCTCCTGAGCAGCAGCTAAGCACTTTTCTGGGAATAAGAGATCAAAATTCATCACTGGGATTTATTTATCTGTGCCAGGGGGACAAGAGGCTGCCGTGTGCAACTGCCCAGTGGTTTTATGCATTAATCTGCTCATGAGAAAGATGATATTTAACAGCAGAAAACAGCAATATCTGCACATCCCACTGCCAACTTTCAGTCTTGAAATTCCGCTGCTCAGGCCAGAGTCTCTGAACTGCTCAGAGGAAGGAGGGAGCTCATACCCTGGAGCAGCTTAGCATAGATCATCGTTTGAACAGGAATCACAGAATCATTTGGGCTGGAAAAACTCTCCCAGATCATCAAGTCCAACCTGTGCCCAAAGCCCACCTTGTCACCAGCCCAGAGCACTGAGTGCCACATCCAGCCATTCCCTGGACACCTCCAGGGATGGGAACTCCAAACCTCTCTGGGCAGCTCATTCCAGTGCCTGACCACCCCTTCCATGAGGAAATTCCTCCTTGTGTCCAACCGGACCCTCCCCAGCACAGCTTGAGGCTGTTCCCTCTTGTCCTACCCGGGAGAAATTCCAGCCCCACCTGGAGGCACCTTGCTGTCAGGGAGCTGTGGAGAGGTCCTCTCTGAGCATCCAAGTCCTCACAGCACCATTTAAGCATCATTCTCTATAAAACAGCTCCACAACACTCTTCGGTGTTGAAGAGGGGAAGAGCTGTGAAGCACAATCTTCCCGGGCAGTAAGAATGCAGATATCACAGAGTCTCTCTCCCAGATGGATTCTGAACTGTCTAATAAGGAAATTTAAAACTACCCATTAAAGCTTTCCTCCTTTGCTTTCAGAGAAGAGAAGCAGGGCACTGGCTCTACCCAACAGCTCCCAGCACTGCTGCGGAAAGGTGAACATATAGCTTTAGGATATTTGGCAAGACAAGAGCAGGAAATAAAAGCAATTTATTTCAAGAATAATCACAAGCACTCTCAGCCTTGAGAAATCATCCTCCCAACGGCAGCATCCCAATCACGTGCTTGGTGCTTCCTGCAGGAGACAAATTCCCGCTGCATGGAGGAGAGGAGAGTCGGAATATCGAGTGAACGGAATTTAATCTGTGCTGGGAATCCTCAGCAGGTTTGGCTTTCAGGGAGGAGATTCTTCACTCAATTCACTGCTGGACTGCAGCAGCACAGCACACCCTGTGCCCACTCCAACTCACAGCAAAGCTCCTTGTGAAAGAGATTTATTTAAACAGGACACACTGCACAAACCACGCCTGTGGAAACTCAGCTGCTACAAAGGGAGACCACGTTTTGTTATATCTCCTGGGAATTCTGTCTCCTGGAACAAAAAACGTCACAAAACCACTCACCTGCCACTGGCACCCTTCTCCCAAACCCCCCCACGCAGGGCACCCTGATCTTTCTCAACTATGAACTGTGCCTGGATCCAGAGATTCCCAGGAAAGGAATGGGGAAACCATCGAGTTCAGCTGAACACCCTCCAGGAAAATATCTCCTCTGCCAGGGCCTCATTAACTCCGATTTTGACAGGCAACATTTCCTGCATCAAGATCTTTGCTTCTGTATCTTAGGAATTAAAAGGATGTCGAGTCTTTAAATGCCTTTATACCTAAAGTTAGAGCCCAAGTATTTGGAAGAGGAGGCATCTGAGACCAAGAAGATGAGCAGCTAGAAGAATTTTTGGGTTTACTGCATGTCTCCCAAAAGGATAGAGAAGAACTAGTTGGTCTCGCCCAAACATCAGAGCAGCAACAGAAAGACGATTAAAAAATGGACAGAATTTTAACAGAAGAAATTTTAGTAGAAGAACGTGTTACTGAGTGGAGCATATTTCAGTGAATGCTAGGAAGAATTCCAGAGCTGCAGTATAGATGGTCTCATTTTAAAAAGCACACAACTTCAAAGCCCTGAGATATGTTCTGCCATGAAGCAGCACTGAACTTGGCTGCCTTCCCTCCTCTCTCCACAGAGCAACAAAGGAACACTGTTCTCCCCCAGCAGACAGCAAACACTGGCACATATTTTCAGGGAGACACCTGTTAGGGCTGAGGAGCTCAGGGAGCACAGCAGAGGTGGCCACAGTGACCCAGTGAACCTCGGAGAGCCACCAGGGCTCTTTTTGATCCCAACTCCTTCCTGCTCTTCCCCAGCTCAATGCAAACAGTGACACAGAGAGCACAGATGCTCCGTGTTCACCAGGGAAGAGGCACCAGAGGATGTCTGGGCACATTCCACAGATAAAGTCTTACCTCCCAGAGCAGCACTTTCCCCTTATTTCTCTACGGAAAAAAACAAAATGCTGCAAAACTCCCTTGGGCTTTGGTCAAGGATTATTTATACTTATTTTACTTTAAAAAAACAACCATCTCTGCATGCACACTATGCCAAACTATTCCTGCTAAGAGCCTCATCCTTGAAGATCTGGGGCAATAGCAATGCTGCTACAGGTGCAGCTGGAGACACAGGACGTGCACAGGCAATATTTCCTCTCCAGAATATCCTCTGCCCTCTCCAAGTGTGACAGCAGATCCTTCATAGTCTCCAGTTTGGAGGGAAAACAGGGAGAGTAAGGCCCATGGGAGACAAAAAACAGCAGCTGCTGCTTTTGGGCAAAGCTTTCCTCCCCAGAGTCACCAGCCCAGACTGATCCAGGAGGATCCTGATGCTGATCTTTATAAAGCAGCAAAGAAATCATGATTTGTGCCCTTTGGTATACAAACAGAACTTACAACAACAAAAAAGCTACAAGAAGTCTACTGGACCTTACAAACAAAGTCCTGGACAAACTGGTAACTGTATTCAATTTAGTTTATTAAGAACAAATTAATTTGCAACCACTTAATTCCATCTGAAGGCTAAGCAAGGCTTACAGGTTGTTCTCTTATTGACAAGTCTCATCTTTAAAAGCTCCTTATCTAACAGCTCTCTGCTTTTGCCACAGCAAGTTAGAAAATTAAGATAAAACACTGCCACCAAAGCCAGAAACAAGGCCCCAAGCTCCAGGAATTTAACCATGTTGAGGTATTTTGTGTCCTGCCACCCACACAAAGATACAAAAAGTTTGAGATGTTAAACCTCATGTTTCAAAATTTAGAGCAACCTCTAACCAACATGAGTGAACTCTACCACAGAGAGCAGATCTTCCTCCTCAGTTTCAGATTTTCTTTTAAAGCACACAGAAGTGGTTTCAGAGTCATGTAGCTCAGCCTAAATCCTCAGTGCAATAAAATTATTGATATGCAGAGGAAGAGCAAGATTGAGTTGGGGCAGGTGATTAGATATGAGGAAGGAATTGCTGCCATGAGGATGCTGAGGCCCTGGCACAGGTGAAGAAGAGAAGCTGTGGATCCCTGGAGTGTCCAAGGCCAGGCTGGACAGGGCTTGGAGCACCCTGGGACAGTGATTCCACAAAATAAATTCTGTGATTCCACGAAATAAAGCAGACAGTATTTCTGGTGACTGATACCTGTGTGATATTCTGATAGCAGCAAGATTTCTTATTCAAGCTCACAAACACGCCTGCTTTAACCTAGTGACCTACACCTCACCTCCTGCTTGTCCTAAAACCTCCTTTAATGAAATTATACTGAGATTGCATTGAAAAAGAGATGCCAAATTTCCTCCTTGCAGCCAACAAACTTAACCTCATCTGCAACTGCAGAGATGAGAGCAAGGGCCCCAAACTGCTGGGATCTAAATACACACAGCAGCTTCTTTAAAGAGTTGGTTGTATACCACGCACACAGTGTGTACATACATCCACACTCCAAAATGCTTTCAAGCTTTCAAAACTCACTATAAATTCACACAAGTCATTCACAATTCCCTATAGTTTAAAAAACACGAGCAGCTAAAAAAAGGTTTGTACGTCACACGTGAAAGAGAAAACAAAACCATTTTTACTTTAGAACAGTTGGATTCAGCTGCTGTTTGGGAAACATACAGCCAATTACACTTATTTCTGTGACTCAGGGTTCCTGCAGCCTGCTTCCATTCCCAGAGATACCTGAGTTATCCTTCAGCACTTTCCAGCTTTCTGCCAGGCTGATACACAGCTTTGTGTGGCCACAGTCCTTCACCTCGAATCTGATGATTAACACAATCCTGCAGAAGAGCAGAATGCTGCTGATTCTTTATAGGAGAGCTCCCCAGAATGCAGGATTAGTTTAACCTCATTTAGATACAGAAAGGTTCAGCATTTCATTCTGCAACGGAGAGATGTTTCTACTATGTCGAGGCAGCGAGCAAGAAATCAAAATAATGAGCTCAGAACGACATTGCTGGGTTCACTCAGACTGAAATTCCACAATGTGAAAGAACAAACTGCCGTCTTGAGCAATTAAGTAGCATTTTCTATTCACAAAAGTACATCCTCCTTGGGTGTCACTAAACACCGCACTAATTCCAAGCAACTCAGCTGCTCTTAATAAAAAAAAAATTAAAAATAAATGCTCTTTCTTGCTGGCAAGGTGAGTTACTAGAAGGCTCTTTCCCCGTCAAGGACAATGCGGGTGTGGATCAAGCAGACGTGGCAGCTTTGCCACTGCTCCTCCCTGCTCCAAGTGCAAAGGGAGCTCCTGACACAGCCCCAAAGGGAGCTGAGGGACAGAAAACAACCCCACGAGAGCTGGGAAAGCCAACCCTGACCCTGCACGGGCTGGGGAGAGCACAGACAGCACCCAGGGCTGCGTTTCCAGCTCTCCTCCCTCCCAGATGAGCTGCCCTGAGAGGAACCTCTGCTGACTGAGAACCCCAGAGCAGCAAGCAAGGTGGAGAGAGACGGCACAGGAACAAGGAGCAGTGAGGAAACACCAAGAGCCGAATTATTTTAGGGATTTTAGAGATGGTAGTATCTTAACTGTGTCTGTAAGGACACGGAAAAAGGGTCTTTATCCCCCCATTTCATCCATATTTCCCAGAGCCAAATCAAAACCACCTCTCTGTACCACCCCCATCCATCCAAAAGTGGTTCATGTCCCACATGCTGTTGGCTGCTCCACCAGAAATTTGTTTTTCTTGGATAGATTTTTCCTCAGCCCTTTCAATCAGGTTCAGCCAAGACACACTCTCTACTCCAGAACTTTTCAGAAGGACTAGATAATGTTTGTTTCATGCCAAGACAGCAGGCAGGAGACAGAATAAAAGCATCTGTAGAGAAAATCAGGCCACTTTCCACCTCCAGAGCAAACTCCGCTGCAGTTCAAGTGCCACAGTTGAGAGGATCTCAGACTAATTTCATTTTCATCCGCTGTAAAGCCTGCAAGAAATATCCAGCAATTTTGTAAGGAGGTGGAGAGGGAGAAAAGAGAGAGGAATATTGGTCTGTTCCTTTAATTTGGACCCTTTGCAATCAACAGTGTGTTCTTCAACACTGGGCTCCAATTGGCAAGAAGAGATTCTTCTTGAGGATGGGATATTTTTAGAAGATGTTTTGATTGGTGGCATTGAAACATCTCATCCAAGAAGCAGAGCTTCCATCATTATCCCAAATCTCCTCAGTCTCTCAAAAAATCACGAGATCAATCTCATCAGGAGAATTCTTAATCAAAGGTGTGTTCAGGAGGGTTTTCCTATTGTTTTGGGTAAGAGGGAGTAGGAGTGAATGAAGCATTACTCACCTCCTTTCCAAGAGTTGGGCTTTTCTAGAGAAGTGAATACTAGACCTTCTTTTTTAATTTAATTTTTTTGTTTACAAGCAGAAGCGAAGCATGTTGCACTCACGGGTCTAAAACCCAGAACAACAGCCAAAAAACCTGAGCTGGGGCAACTCTGAGTCAAGCAATCCACGAGGAAAGGCAGCAAATGAGAATAGTTTGGAGTATGACAACATCTTCCAGACCTTAATGCTTGGTAAAACTTGAAAAGGTTCACACAAAGAATGGAATAGAGGTTCTCAAGCGATGGGGAATTGTGAAAAGTGCTGCAAACAGCTCTGCCAGGCTGAGCCCTCACCAACCAGGGCTGGGGCACCAACAGGACCATTCCCCACCGAGGGTCACCCTGGGCTGAGCTGGACACTTCCATTCTTTGGGACAATTCTTCTCCCGACTCATCCAAGGTTATTGCACATGTCAGAAGAAAGCACAGAGCACATGGGACGTTTTCAAACACATTCACCAACTTTGAAGCCAAGAGTTTCACAACAAAAGCCAAGACAAAAGTCATTGTAGCAGAAACAAAGAGCTGTGGCTGAGTCCATGACTGCACAGCCTCCAAGAGCCCAGAGGGATCTGCAGCCAAACCATTACACATCTGCACCTTCCCAGACCTAGAGGATTCCCAGCTCTGCAAGAGATATGACAAATCTTTTTCATTAGAGGAGCTGGAACGAGCTGTGGTCAGGACTAGAGCTGTAATGCAGACAGCACAGCTCTGCACTGTCAGCTTGCCTGAAGGGCCAGGGAGTTCATGACTACCAGAGAGGGTGGGATGTTTTCATCTAAATAAAAAATAAACCTTGGTGAATGTCCTTCTGAAATTATCGTACAATCTTGTGCAATAAATCCGACCTAGAGGCGACATCACCCAGCCCTGAGCTAAGAGGCAATTAGAGTGACTGAAAAAGGAAGAGTTTTGCATGGATTTCTACACTGCCCAAGACATCTCTGAGACGGAAAGTAGCACTTTTCCATTCAGCTCTCTGCCCCAATGTGTGTCAAAAACCGATCAGAGGTTCGATGGAGATGACAAATCCTGGAGGGAGTGAGGCTGCTGCTCCCCAAGGCAGGAGGAGGAGGAGGAGGAAGGCTCCTGTGTGCTCCCAGCATTGTGAGGCAGCAGCGTAAGCCACAGCTAAGGAGATCATCACAAATTCTCAGAACCTCCTTTATCTCACCAAGCATCAGCTAAATAAATAAACCAAGATGCTTTTGAACACGCTACTCTCAGAAATTAAGTGAAACACGGGAGAGCTCCATTACTTCAATTAATACTCCCATTTGTACCAGGTCAGCAGTTCCCAAGGGCAGTGAGGACAGGCACAGCCCTCTATTCCTCATCCAACAAAATCCCCAACCGCTAGGCAACGAGCATCCAACTCACTTTAAAAACCCAGAAAATCTCTGTAGGACCCCAGAGTAAAAAAAGAAAAAGAAGGGGGGAAGAAAGGAGAAAATGCTTCCCTGGATATGTTTCTTTTAAATTTTGTTTGTAGTATCTCAAACTGGAAGGAAAATTACAGAGTTATCAAGAATCACAGAATTTCATACATTTGGGTTGAGATAGACCTTAAAGACCGTCCAGTCCCACCCCTGCCACGGGCAGGGACACCTTCCACAAGACCAGGCTGCTCCAAGCCCAATCCAAGCTGGCTTTGGACACTTCTAGGGACAGGGCAGCCACAGCTGCTCTGGGCAACAAAGTTTTCTCCCTGGCCCAATAAATTTAAGTAAAACCAATTTTTTTTTTCCCAGTAAGACAACTGCAGAAAGCCCAGAACAGGAAGATCACTTTATGTACTAGTCTGACTAGCTGAAAAATTCAAACACAAAAATTCAAATCAGACAGGAAAAAAGATCCTACCAGAAAGCTCCAAAAGGAGCAGGGGGAAAAGTTTCAATTCTACGAGGCAAAGACTGAAAGCAGCCAAGTGCTCTGCATGCAGATGGTTGTTAACAAGCAGACAAGAAGTAGATGAAAGGGGTTTTGAGGAATGCCGCAACATCAGAGGAAAACAATAAAGAGAGGATTCCTCCAAGAGATTCGAGCAGTCACGGTCAGCCCCAGCAGCAGCCCTCATTAGTGGGGAGCACCTCGTTAGCGCTGCAGAGGTTCCCTCACCGCTGGAGTCCTGCAGCCATTGCTCCTCCAAGCATCACAGCTGAAAGCATTCTGGGAATTTATGACCAAAATCTTCACACACACGATGACAATGAAGAAAACACCCACAGCATTTTCTCTTCGTCCTCCCCTTTCAAGGAGCTGCACCACTGAGCACCACAAAGTGCTCCCAGAGCATCTTTTTAACTTGTGGGAGGGAGACAGGCACGGGGTGGAGTTGTTGGGGTGGCTGTGCAGGGCCAGGAGTTGGACTGGATGACCCTTGTGGGTCTCCTCCAACTTTGGGTATTCTGTGGTAACTTTCACTAGTTCTTCATAAAGCCACCAAAATGCTTCACCCCAAGTCATTTTTTCTTGGATTTTTCAGAGAGCAGAGGAGCATCTTGTCCTGGCACACAAATCCGTTGCTCAAGCACAAGAAAACATTGGTACAACAAGCACCTGAACCTGCAGAGCAGCTAATCTGCTCAGGGCTTACCTGTACCCAGCCTGCAGGGCTGTGGCTCCAGGAGTTTAGCATAACCAAAGCACGCCTGGTACAGAGAGCACAGGGGGAAAACAAAGGCACAGCTGTGCCATGACAACCAGGATGGCTTATGAAAGTTTTCTGTCCTCAGAGGATACTATTTTGAAAATAATACTATCTGGAGAGCCAGCACACAGGAGAACTAGAACTAGAACTCTTTCCATGAAGAGCTGGCCATGAACACCAGAGGTGATGCAGAGAGAGAGGAAGGGCACTGAGGCAGCTCTGACAAGCCAAAGGTTCACACTGACTGAACCAGCACAGAACCATCCTAACTGGAGACAGATGTAATTCCAGCCTGTTAGAAAGAATTCAAAGAACAGCTCATATTCAGGAAAAAATCAGCTAAAAAAAGAAAAAGCAGCAGTTACTTCATAAACCAGGTTAGCATCTAATACACAACACGGTGTCTATCAGAGCCTTCAGGTAAGATTTTTTACAAGTATCACTTATTAAAAGTAGGTTTAAATAACGAAGAGTTAAGCTGGTTCAGGCTTCCTGCCCATTTCCAGAGGCAGGGAGAGGGGGATGGAAGGGGGAGCGAGCGAGGGCTGAATATGGAAAGCTGTCTTTAGGCACAATATGAATCATCACACAGAGGAATCTTCTTTAAGTGGCTGGCTACTACTCAAACAGATTTATTTTATTTAAAATGGGAAGGTTTTGACCAATATATGCACAACAAACCTTGAAGAAGTCATTACACGACACTCAGCTGTGTCTATTACAATGAAAAATACTTGAAAATTAATCTGTATCAATTTAATCCACCCTGACGTAGGAAAAGTGGTTAATGCCTTGGGAGATTTCCTAATGTGCTTGGTTTCTTCACATTATTTTCTGCTGTCTCAGTATAAACAGCACCTTGCCTTTGACTTTCAGAAATCTCTGCTAATGGCAGGAGAGCTACCTACGACATGAAAGGAGCAGAGAGACAATCATCTTCTTGTTTTAGCCCGAGACAGTAAAAAGCCAACACCACAAAATGTTGCATACATGGAGCAAGAGCCCCGCAAGTGTTCTGCATTCAAAATGCAGACCCACAGAAGGCTGATTGTCTCATTTTTTTGAAATAGCCAGCACTGGAATAGCAGAAGTCACATGGAGAAGGGCTCCAATTCACACAAAAATAGGCAGATTTAGCTGCTGCGATTTTTATTCATGCAACTGTCCCAGCCTAGAAATAGCAACGGCTGCGAAACAGAAATATTCTCCCCCCAGCCGCTGGGACGTGGGACTCCAGGGGAGAAAAAAGCCATGAGGAACAGGAAGAGCCATCACCTCCTCCCATCAAACCACACGGAGCAGGAGTCCGAGCAGAGCTGGGACCTGAGCACTGAACACCTCCAAGCCCACCTGTCCTTGTCCCCTCTGGGTCACACACTCCTGCCCTGATCTGAACACCTCCAAACCCACCTGTCCTTGTCCCCTCTGGGTCACGCACTCCTGCCCTGATCTGAGCACTAAACACCTTCAGACACACCTGTCCTTGTCCCCTCTGGATCAGATATTCCTGCCCTGATCACCTCCAAACCCACCTGTCCTTGTCCCCTCTGGGTGAGACACTCCTGCCCTGATCTGAACACCTCCAAACTCACCTGTCCTTGTCCCCTCTGGGTCACACACTCCTGCCCTGCTCCAGGTGCACCCAGAAGGTGTGCTCTGTGTTTTCCACCTCCCTCCCAGGGTGCAGAACACACACGAGGCACACTCAGGCCAGCTCCGAGCACAGAACTCCTGCTCAGCCCTGCTCAGGTGTCACAGCGCTGGGGACAGAGCACACGGTGCTTCTGCCACTGAACACCAAACTCCAAAAACATCCACGGAACCTCCCACACCCTCCAGCCTTCCAGGGGTTCCACCCAGAGGGCAGGACACTGTCACTGCCCTCCACGGCCACAGGTCACGCAGCTGGAGGGACATACAGGCCTGGGAGCACAGCCGCTGGCCCACAGCTCCTACTCATATTTCAAATATTCCCAGATATTTTATATGTGAGAATAAATATCCCTCACTAAATCTTTCTTCTTCAAGAATCCTTTTTTTTTGCCCCATGATTTCTGTCCATGGCACCTACATAAAACCTCTCTGGTTCCCTCTCAAGAGTGGAATGGCTTTGCAGCAGCCCTGAAAGCTCAGCGCTGGGCGTTCAGGGGGAGCCACCAGGGAATTCAGGAAATGCAGGCTGAGCCCATGAGCTGCCTCAAAGTCTTCTAAATGAAGACATCCAGTTTTATCTCAACGAAGCCCAGAGCCCCCCACGAACACCAGTGGGGTAACAACTCCAAATCTTTAGTATCACGGACAGAGATGAGCTCCAGCTGCACACAGGCTGGGATGAGAAGCACTCGGAAACAAAATATTTTTTACCTAGACCAGGAGAATGAGCAACAGCAGAATATTCCCAAGCTTCACCTACAGTACCAGAGAGGAAAGATTTCGCGGCAAACATTCCCGAGATGACTGAAGCTCTTATTTTCCTGTTTGCTGGCCAAGACCAGCTCAATCTACAGACGGCTGCTCGCTCTGGGCACTACATCAAACCCTTCCCTCTGCCTCCCATCACACACATTTCCCTCCAATTCACACTGCTTTCCATTAATATTTGAAAGTCCTCCCTTACACAAATAAAATTCTTGCAACATTTCTTACAACATCGTTATATGTTACTATGGAAACTGCTAAAATGTCACAAAATACAAAAGCCTAAATCTCTGCTGCATGAGGAGAACCCTGATCGTCCTTAGTTCCCTCTTGGGGTAATCTGATGATCAAATGTTTCAAACCTAATATAAAAGAAGTCACTACTATAGTGGGGGGTGTATTTTTTTTCCTGCATTAATTTAAATTACTGAATATTTCATTAAGCCAGCAGACAAATTAAGTCCATTTTCACAAATCCAGCCTGTCAGGAGGCACTTTTTAGGCAGCAAAATGATATTCAAAACTCTCTGGAGCTCCATACAGAGCAGAGCAGCTGTGGCTGGACCCCTGGAAGTGTCCAAGGCCAGAGTGGAAGGGGCTCTGGTGGGACGTGTCCCTGATGAGCTGAAAGGTCCTTTCCACCACAAACCATTCTGTGAGTGTATTTCACACAGGCAGGATGCACAGATTTGATATGGGAGCTCTAACTCTTTAAAACTGAAGCTCTTTGAGAATCAGAGTCGTGGAGAGAGCGCCCTGTGCTCATTCATAAGCAGCAGGAATTAATGTGCCTCCGAAGCACGAGTGTCACGAGATGTGCCAGCCGAGCTGTGCCACCACCATCGCAGGGAACATCTCGTTTTGCACATGAGCATCGGGGAGAGAGCAGCCATCTGCCGAGGAGCTCACCTCACCAACCTGACAGCTCTCAGCTCCGAGCACAGCCCGGGCTGAGCTCCGCGCTCGGCACAGCCTCGGACACCTGGCACAGCCTCGGACACGGATGGCACAGCCTCGGACACGGATGGCCCAGCCTCGGACACCTGGCACAGCCTCGGACACGGATGGCACAGCCTCGGACACGGATGGCACAGCCTCGGACACGGATGGCACAGCCTCGGACACCGATGGCACCGCCTCGGACACCGATGGCACCGCCTCGGACACCGATGGCACCGCCTCGGACACCGATGGCACAGCCTCGGACACGGATGGCACCGCCTCGGACACGGATGGCACCGCCTCGGACACGGATGGCACCGCCTCGGACACGGATGGCACCGCCTCGGACACCGATGGCACAGCCTCGGACACCGATGGCACAGCCTCGGACACCGATGGCACAGCCTCGGACACGGATGGCACCGCCTCGGACACCGATGGCACAGCCTCGGACACGGCCGGCACCGCCTCGGACACGGCCGGCACAGCCTCGGACACGGATGGCACTGCCTCGGACACGGATGGCACAGCCTCGGACACGGCTGGCACCGAGCTGGGCTGGCCTTGGGGAGGGGCTGGCTAAAGGGAAAACACCCTGGGCATGATTTGTCGCAAAATTTTTGAGCCACTGCATCATCAGAACAAACCCAGCGAACCGGAGGTCTCAAGAGCACGAGACTCTGAGTGTCTCTTTTTAACCATTCTCTCTCACCATCACCCCCCTGGCTGCTGATGCAATGCAGTGAAACAGCATGTTTTACAGGAAAATCCCAGGCATCAGTAGCAAATCCTTAACTCGGCATGCCTGTGCCAGGTACCCTTCCCATAAATAGCTTATTCAGTGCTGAGGTCAAAGCTGGAGCAGGCATTCCAGAAAGTAACCTTATCCCAGGGAAGGTCAGAGGGGGGTGAAAAGAAAAGAAATAGAAGAAAAAAAAAAAAAAAAAAAAAAGAGCTGGATGCTACTTAAGCAAACCATTTCAAGTAGTTCAAGTGAAAGCAAATCTTTCAAATGCAGAGAGCCACAACCAGAGACAACTCCGAGTACAGCGGGGAGTTGAATCATTCCCAGTTGGCTCCAGAGATGGGAAGGGCAACTGAAACAAACCCAATGGCAATTCAAGCTTCTCTTCCCACTTCTCATCTGAACTCCTAGTCAATACACAGGCCCTCACCTATTTATATTTTTAAGCCCTTCCTTTCATTCCGAAATCCAGCAAATAAAACCTAAGCCAACTTTTTAAGTTCTCTCCTACCTAAAGCATTTTATCTGAGGACAGCCCAGCAAAGACACCAAGCTCTCCAAGCCTTTGAAACAAGACACTTGAAAAACGCCCCACATCCAGGGTGTGCCCAAAACATGCTCCGTGGAAAAATCTCTTGGGGCAGTGCCAGTTTAGCAAGGAAAACACTTTCCCCCAGCTGGAAGTCTAGCACTGCTGAGCGAGTGCAACCAGAACGGATCCGCGGGAGGAGAGAACAAAGGAGGGGGGAAGCCCATGGCACTGCAGAACGAAACCCCAAATCTCTGAGGAAGACACCTGGGAGTACCTTTACAATCTCTTCCTTAAGGAATTCCACATTCACCGTTGCTCCAGCTGTAATCTCAGCCATGCAGGAATTCTAATCTCAGCCATACAGTGATTTTTTGTCTTCTGTCAGTAGCAGCCGAATAAAAACGCAGCTCTGAGCTGTGGCTGCTTGCAGATGCTGGTGTAACACAATATAAAAGTCTTTCCCCATCCCCCACAGAGGTGTATTAGACTTCAATATTGGAGATCAGCTCTGAACGGGGCCCCTTTCCCTCGCTCAAACACCAACTTCGATTTCACAGGAGACTGCAGCAAAGCAGACAAGTACCACACTGCGTTCTAAACACCAGTTCACATTCACTAACTTCACAAAACATTTTTTTCTGCTGCTTCAGATGTTGTGACAGGCTTTTTCCAATGAAAAGTAAAGTAAATATTTATACAACCCTATCCAAAGTGTCACCCACAACTCCTAAAAAAATCTGAACTACACAGCCTGTTCTTCCTTGCTGCCCCAGTGGGTAAGGGCTAGAGACAAAAAGCAGTTTATTGGCAGCACCAGACACCAAATCATTCCCAGCCCTCCACATCATCTCCCATACACCAGCCCAGCACAGCCTGGAAGAGAATCAGGGGGAGAAGACCTGACTCGGAGCAGAACCCAAAGCACTGCAGGAGCAGCAAAGGCATCAGCCAGAAGGATGCTCTGTCTGCATTCAGCACACCTCACACCGAATTCCAAAGCTTTCCTGAACCACAGCACTGATCCCAGCGTTGCTCCTTGCACAGGTGACCCAGCACCAAGTGCTGGTGCACAGAACCCTGGACTGGTTTGGGGTGGAAGGAGCTTTCAGCCTAGAAAGACAGATTTAAACCAAAGCATCAAATTCCCTCTAGGATAAAAGATAACCACACTGCCTTTTCTGAGGTCTCTGGATGACCTACACCAAACACCCCTGCCACACTCCAGCGAGGTCTGCACGAGGATCAAGGCTCTAGTAAAAGTCAGGAACAACTTATTAGACACACATAATATCTATAAAAGGTGTACTGGGGCCAGCATCTCTTTGAGAAATAACTGACTATTCTTGTTTGCTCTCTTTCCTTAAAAGCAAGAAGGACTTGGAGTGTCCTACTTACTCCAGATACCTGATTAAGCATTTTTGAACAATCAGCTGCTCTATTGTTCTGCTTTCAAATGCAAAGCAAGAACACTTCAGGATTTGCTCTCTCTTCCCTCCTGACCAACACATTGCTGTTCAGACTAACAACTCAGACACCACATTAGCAAGGTTCTCATAAACAGCTGAAAAATACATTTAAGCACCGTGCTGTCATCAGTACCTACAAACACAGCTAAAATTCAACAGCAAAAAAACACCCCAAAAGGTCAAGCAGGTGACTGAAAAAGTGATAAACAGTAAGAGACAAACTTTGAGGGCTGCTCTGCATAAATCGTTTAGGAAAAAACATTTGTGACCAATAGGAAAAGCTTCCTTAGTCCCCATGTCCCCACACATCCCCCAAACGGTGTGGGATTTGATATCTGAATTACACGTGGGATCTGCCATCCAAATTATGGTTCTGTGAAGTCACAGGTTTGAGAAATATTATTTAATGGCCCTTGGGATACAAGCTTCCTTATGTTCTCGCTTGAAAAACACAATCAAGGCAGAGAAGTCAGAATGTTTAACTCCCATTTTTCAGTCAGCTGATGCAGCAACCACAGCCACTCCTAAGCAGCCCCCAGCCCAAGTGCCCCACGCATCCATCTCCAACACAGGGCTTGGAAATGAGTGCTGGGAAAAGCAGTTCTGTGTGAGAAATCTTAATTACTACTCCGAGCCCAGCAATTCTGAAATCCCGGCAGCACGAGGTGACGCAGTGCAGGGAGGAGACAACACACAAGCTGTGAAATGATTCACTGCAACACCAAAGTGCAGAAGGTGCTCGGATTTCCCACCAGTAAATGGGAATAATTAAAGTGTGCTCAGGCACCGTGGCCATAGGCATCCTAACAACCACAAGGGAACACTGTAGGTACTGTCTGACCCTTGGAAAGGTTCTGTGGGAAGCCAGGGATGTGAGAAGTTGGTCATTAGGAACTTCAGTTCCCTCCCAGCAGCTTGATGCAACTGCCAACCAAACAGTGACTTTCCAGATAAGAAACCTGAGCTAAAAGATAAGTCCCAGTTAAATATTTGGTTTCATTACCTTTTCAGAAAATTTTTCCATGGTACAGACTGAAGTTGAGGATTGGAGAGACTAAATCACCTATCACTCACCAGCTCATGGTGCTTAGCATAGGTCACTAACCAGCCAAAAATAATTGACAAATTCTGATTAAACTTGTCTACAGGCAAATCCAAGACACAGAAACCACCAGTCTGAGAAAAGCAACTGCTGTAAAGATGCACAAGCCACATTAAATATTTCCTATTTCTATGTATTAGCACAGGAACACAGAAACAGCAGGACTTCAGTGACTTTCTACACCATCACTCAGCCACACAAACCAGATTTCAGCCAGCAGCCCTCCAGCACTGGCAGGAATTCCATGCCCTTCTGTGAACCACATTTCACAAGTAGCTCCTGATCCCAACAAGCTGACAGCAACACAGAACCAAGGAATGGTTTGGGTTGGGAGGGACCTTCAAGATCATCCAGATCCCCTCCCTGCCATGGGCAGGACACCTTCCACTGTCCCAGGCTGCTCCGAGCCCTGTCCAGCCTGGCCTTGGACACTGCCAGGGATCCAGGGGCAGCCACAGCTTCTCTGGGCACCTGTGCCAGTCTCTCCCCACCTGCCAAGGGCAGCTGGGCCCTTTCACAGTCACACAGGTTCCGCAGGCGCTGCTGCCTCCAGTCACACCCAGCCAAGGAGTTGGGATTCTCCACAGGGGAGGCTCGAACCTGCCTTCCTCACCTCCTCACAAGGGCAAGGCTGCTCTCTCCTGAGCCTCACTCCTCGCCGCTCACACCTTTAGAGCTCTCGGCTGTGGAGCAGAGCTGTGGATTGCTAACCTGGGAGCAGATGCAATCCAACACAGTGGCCCTCCATGCACACAAAGCCAAGGATTCAGCAGGACCCAGCCCTGCCTGCACACACCTGCCTGAGAAGCAGGAGCACCTTGTTAAACCAAGCCCAGGGCTGGCAGGGCTTCCCAAGGTGTAACGAATCCCTCCCTGCTTTGTTTACGCATGACACGATGGCCCGGTTACGCACCTGAATGACAGCACCTTCCTGGGCAGCAGGTCTGGGAGTGCTTTAAAAGGATCCACCAAGCTCTGATACATCCCCAACGCTACTGGAAAGGAGAATTCCTCAGGGAGATGCTACTCCATAGCCGAGATCAGGCAGGTCAGAACAGCACAAATGCTTCCCAGTCTGTCCTTGACCAGATACTGATTCTGGAATGCTACCACACCAGAAAAACTCAAAGGTCAGCTCTTATCTAAGCATGATATCAACATGTCTTTGTTTCTTTTGCGTGCTCCTGCCCGAATCCCAGAGGTGGTCGGTGACACGGCCAGTCACTGCCAGCAGGCTCCAAGACACCGTCTGTGACACAGCTCTCACTGAAGGTCTAGAAGCAAACAGCAGTTTTTTGGGGGAAGGCAGGGGCAGCCAGAGCAATGCAAAACCAAGGGATGGTGCACGAGCAGTGAGAAGTTGACAGAATCACAGAACTGCTGGGGTTGGAAGGGACCTCTGGAGATCATCCAGTCCAAGCCCTGTCAAGGCAGGGTTTCCTAAAGCAGGTTACACAGGAACGCATCCAGGTGGGTTTGGAATGTCTCCATCACACACTTAAGATATCCCAACTCTCTATAAAAATTGACATAATCAGGGTTCAAGTCTTCCTTCTAACAGGGAAACTCAGAAAAATAAATAATCCAGCCTCCTTGAGCAGCCTCTGCACTCACACTGATGCACAACAATGGCTCGGTACCATCAGCTGGCCCAAGGCAACTTCCCAGTGGAAAATTCAGCTCTTCCCCTTCCTGCCTCTCAGTGCTGCTGGAAAAGCGTGGAATTGAGATGTGCTCAGAGGCTGGCAGCAGCTCTGAAGGTTGACTCGAGGAGTTCCACTAACAAGCCACGGAGCCTCGGCGGTGGCAGAGCTCGGGGCCGATGTCACAGCACTCACCCAGCAGCACGGCCAGCGCAGGACATTATTATTATCATTACCGAATACCCACAGGCACCAACTTTAAACGAGGGCTGCTGGGCCTCGCCTAGATGCCAGCGTGCATACACACCAGCTTCTGAACCCAGAGACAACAGAGGGATCAGGCTTTTTATTAGCTTTCAAATCTTTGGCTTTTTAAGAGTACTCGGAAGGTGAAGGCATGACTAACGCAAAGGGCGGAAAAGTCAGCGAAGAATTTCACGCATGGTATCTCTGAATGCTGCACTTCCTCTCGGGATTAAGAGGAGTGGCAAAGAAATCTCACTTTGCTAGACAATACATAAAGCCATAAAACCCACAATATGGGAAGTTTTATATTATTTTGGACAGATTTTTAATCAAATGTCTCCTCCAATAACTACTACAAGACTTACAAATGCAATTCTACTACTAATCCCAACAGTAAGTTTGTAGATGTTATAAAACAGGAATAAAGTTACTAAACTTTTGTTTCTAACAGCACAAGAATCCCTTTATGTCCATCCAGGGGTGACCACACGATGAGCTACCTACCAGCTGTGCTCTGGGAGAAACCCAAACTCAAGCCACATTTAACACTTCACATGCAGAAATTCATCCTGCGCCACCATCCCAAAACACAATGTGACATTGAACTGGAATTTGATATTCAAGAGCTGTAACATCTGATTATCAGCACTCATCCACAGGAGTGTGTTCTCAGAGGATGCTGAAGTTCCCGAGTGCCCACTGCTCACACCTACCCAGCTCAGTGAACTCCGTGTCACACAGCCCTCGATCAGCCACTAACACACTGTGGACAACAGGGATCCAAACCCATTCAGTCATCTCTCCAGAGAGAGCTGAACAATCTCTGGACACTGCAGGAATGCAAAAGTCCATATTTCCAGCCTGGATGGGAAAGCCATGGGCATTCCAGCCAGGACCCCTGTGCCTGCTGCAGGGAGCTTTTTGTCTACTGTGGCAATACTTCACAGACTGAGGTCTCAGTTCAATAGGTCCATCAGGGTGGAAGAGATCCTCTACTGATGCAAGCAAGATTTCACAGACTACACACAGAATATGGCCTTTTAAGAGATTTGTGCAAAATACTGTGGTATGCACTCCCAGGGAAAATTCTGGGTTTGGAAGAAGAATTTCCCATCTTCCCTGACCTGTCTCAAGACCTTTTGCCTTGAGAAGGATCTCTCTCCTCCACACACAAACTGACACTTAATACTTACGCAAACAGCATCCAGTTAACAACATAATTATGAAGCTGTTGTCAACATTTAATGCAACTCACAGACAAGAAGAAAATTCCCAGCAGTAATTTCCCAGATTCAAGAAGAGAACACACTCACTTCACACTTCCGCTGGCACTTGAACCAAATCCTTTCAGAGCATTTTTTTTACAGGCAGTTCATTTAACAAACAAAATAATTCCCCAATCACAAATATGCTGTCAGCTACACAGATTCAGACTGGCCTTACTTTACACAACAGGTTTACAGCTAATATTCCCATTGTAAAACAATAAATAATCCATTTCAGGAGACAGGACCAAAGCATCCTGGAGAGAACTGCTGATGGCATTCCAGGTTTGTATCTGCAGTTCACACCACTCCAGCCAGCCAATATTTCCAGGACTTGCTGCTCCACAAACACCAAAGACTATTTCCAGCATGCATGAGGAATTTTATCTTCAGTGCCGCATGTGCTGAAAATCACACCACGCTGGTTTTAACAATTCTTTGATCTAAGACCATCCAAAATCTGGCGTTCCTACAAAACCCATATTTCTATCTGCCACCTTGCTGCCCACCACCAGAAGGAAACGAGTGAGTGCTACTTACAGTGGTACGTGGGGTTGTTCTGGGTCTGCTTTGGTCAGTTCCTCTTCTTCAACGTCTGACTCTCCCCCCGAGCTGCTGTCAGTGACATCCGAGTCAAACGCCTGCTCACTGGATCTCAAGTTGGCCATGCCACTGGCCGTGAATCTC
The DNA here is from genome assembly GCA_036630365.1 of Acanthiza pusilla. Taxonomy (NCBI): domain Eukaryota; kingdom Metazoa; phylum Chordata; class Aves; order Passeriformes; family Acanthizidae; genus Acanthiza; species Acanthiza pusilla. The sequence continues at coordinate 1,890,893 of JAXCHO010000107.1, read as the reverse complement.
TCCAGTTCCTCCGATATTGAATCGCTCTTCAGGAAGTTGCTGAGGCCTTCTGAAGTAACTGTCTCACTTGCAGCTTTCCTCAAGGCTGCTTCTGCTTTTCTGGTCAACATCAGCTGGCTCCGATGCCTCAGGGGGTCCAGAGCTGGAAGCTTGCTCAGCGTTTTCTCCAAGAAGCCGCCCAACTGCTGCTGGATGTGCCTCTCCACCTGCTTGGCCTGCACCACCTGCAAGCGCTTCTGCAGCCGCCGGGCTCGGCTCTCAATGTCCGCCTGACGTCGCAGCAGGGCCCTCGTCCTCATCTCGGAGTCCAGAGTGCTGTGGTGACCAGCCAGCAGCGGTGGCTTCTGCTCCTCCAACCTGCTGCTGCCCAAGTCGGAGCGACTCGCGACGCCGGGCGCCCGCGTCTCCCCACTGCCGCCCTCGAGCACCCACTGCTGCTCCGTGGAATTAAGGGAAGATTTATTTGCAGTGCTATTATTGCTAAAGGGAGGTGCATGCTCTGCATCAAGGCTTCTGTGTGGAAGAGTGCAATTGGTCAAGCCGGTCTTCAAGTCCCCTAATTCAGAACCTCCTGTGTTATAGTCAACAGTCTGGAGGGCAGCAGAAGAAGGAGCACACTTCCCACCATTCAGAGAACTAGAGTTTTCATGGTCTGAATTGGTACTTTTGGCCAATTTCTTGGCCAAGCCATTCACAGGCGCTTGTGGGAGAGGTGGCTGGCTATTAGTACTCATTGTTTTTAGATTCTCCAGAGTGAATTCCAACACTGGTTGCCTCCCCAACAGATCACTTGTTTTCAAGAAGGACTGAGATAAGAGAGAGTGAGATTTAAGGACTGTCTGCTTGTTGAAGACTCCTTGCAGCTTCAGTGGCTCTTTTGAAGAGACAGATGTTACATCCGAGCAGAGATAAGAGGCCACTAGTGGCTGCAGCTTGCCCAGCTCTTCCTTCGTAGGGTTGTTTCGGAAATCTAGACTGGGATCCTCCGGAGCAATGGCTTTCCTTTTGGTGCCGTTGGCAGCCAGGAGGATGTTGTTGGCGTTGCCGTTGCTCTCGGCACTGCCAGGCGACAAGGTGGAGGACGGGGGAGCCAGCTTGAATCGGATGTGGTGAGCTTCAGCTGCTGCGTCAGTGAGAGCGGGCGCCATCGCAGCCATTCAGCACCGAGACACGGGAAGTCCAGCCTCTCCCGCTGCCGAGGCCAGCTCCACTGCCTCCCACTGCCGCTCCCGAGGGCAGCCTGCGGAGGGGAGGGAAAAGACACAGTCAGGCACTGCACTTGGAGGAAATAAATCAAACACTTCGGACAAGGCAGCGAGGCTCGGACGCGACGCTTGCGCAAGCGCCGCGCTGAGCGCAGCCTCCTCCCCCTGGGAGCCCCAGCCGCGCTCAGCGGAGCCAGGCGGGCACCAGGCAGCTGGGAGCAGAAGCAGGACACACAGGCCAGTCCTCAGGATCTCCCAAAGTCAATGCCTGGCTCTAACCGCTATTCCCATCTCCCAGTTTATCCAAGAGCGCACCAGAACCCTCCCAGGCCTCCAGGAAAGCGCCAGCCCTGGATGCTCCTATTCCTCAACGCCAGCAGCTCGCCGACTTCATCACTACAATCCCTGAGCTACTCCCATGAAACAGCTCTCAGTGCTGCTACTGCCAGCTCAGGAGTGCTAAAAATGACAAATTTGACTATAACATGTAACACAGACAAAGCTTGAGGGGAACAAATCTCCATATGCTTCAATTCCCAGGGGCTGAAGAAACCCCACAGCTTCCCTGAAACTTGGATTTCAAGAAAGTCACTTCCCTGGTGTACATGAAACTCACTTTCCCAGAAGTACATTTCCGAATGAGCCAGGTGATTTCCAGTGTTAGCAATTCCCATTTCTCTTTCAAGAGCATGGATAAAAATTAACCCACACACACACAGAGCAGTTCTACACTGACTGTCAGAGCAAGTCTGGGTTTAACTCAACAGAGCAAACAAGTTAACAGAAATAACTTAAGACTCTTCATTTCTCTACTCTGCAACCTTTTCCCACCCACCTTCAAGTTTCTGGTCATTCCCACCTTCTTTACCATTAGTGTCAGTGTTTTTAAATGCCTTTTTTAATTGCATTCAAATAACCCACAGCACAGGCTGTAATGCCAGTGAAACAGTTACTTGATTTTCCTTTTACTGCTGAAGTTATTTAGCATCTTCATAAGATATTTCAATGTCAACTTAATAATAAAAAGTTCCCCTGATCTCTTGCCTGATATGCCAATCCTCTAATTTCACATAAATTTGCATAAGCTTGTTGGAGCTGTTCATTAGCACACCCCAATGACCAAATTAATACACCACTTTACAGGAAAAGCAAGGACTATCTAAAGTTTTAATGTTTAACAAGGAAAATTTCACAGCCAGTCTTGTTTCTGGGCTCATCCAGCTGCACCACAGCTGCTCCCCAGCATCAGCTCCAGGTGCTTCTCCACAACAAGGACCAGAAAGACACCAAGGCTGAAAATCTAAGTACTAAAACCTGAATTCTTGTGAAAAGCCAGAGATGAGTTAGAGAAACAAACCCATGCTCCCATGGAGGGAAGACTCAAAATTATTTGCTCTGCGTGGTTTCCAGTGAGTGCATACATTGATTACCTGGTCCAAAATACAACTTTCCCCCAGTCCCAGAGTCCCAAAATGGTTTGGTTGGCAGGGACCTTCAAGCTCATCCAGTTCCATGTCCCCTCCCCTGCTGCCCACGCTGCAGGACCAGCCCAGGGCATGGAGTTTTCTGGAATTTGTCACATCCAGCCTCTCCCACCAGTCCTTCTCCCCAGGGCTGCTCTCCATCTGCTCATGCTCCAGCCCGGATTGATCCCAAGGCTTGTCCTGACCCAGGTACAACACCTTGCTAACAATTTTCCTAATAAAATCCATAAAATCCAGTTAGGTGACACAGCAGGAGGAGACAGGAAAGGGAGGATACACTCCCACAAGAACTGACTTTAAAAAAAGCCTTTGCAACAAGAAATGCCGGGATGCTGGGGGTGGGTTCAGGCTTCCCAAGTCCCCTGCTCACACAGCTTAAGGTATTTTGTAATCAACTACACCTTGTCCTTACCAAAAAAGGATCAACATACCTAAAAGTTTTGGCCACACTCACTGAAAATGGCTTTTAGTCAGCATTTGGGTCCATAAATAAAAACTGAACATGCCTATTCAGGGAAGAAAGAAAAAAAAGGAACTTGCAGGGAACTTTCCACTTGCAGCTAAGACACCCTTGGGAGAGAAGGAAGGAAGACTGTCAGAATAAAGACTTCCTCCACTCCGGCCTCCTTCCAAGACCTTCACTAGAGACACACACTCGGGGAATGACTGTCCCTAACAGGCTGCCAGTTCTGCAGAAATGTGTGGGCTTCCCTGCCAGGGGGAACTCTGGGCGAGGGCTCTCCACCACAGCGACCACGAGCCATCGACAGCGGCTTTGGAAACACCCAGCTTCAAAATGAGAAAAAAATCCTCCACTTGGTGCTAAATAACTCTTCATGAACATATTTGCACTGCACTGGAGCCAGTCCGTTTGCCCAGGCTGAAGAGAGTTTTAGAGCACATTTTTAGGTCATCAACTTAAATTAACAGAAGTAGAAAACGGAAGCAAAACTTTGACACTGCCTTTTCCTCCGGGTTAGCAAACTCACTTGAAAACATTAAATCTTCCCGCTAAGCTACTGCAAACCTCCTTGGCTCCACTTTTTATTGGGTGGACAGCATTTAAAATATTTTGGAAGCCTGGAAAGCCTCCCTTAAGAATAAGGCTTTGCTCTAGTAGCTTAAAGATGACCTCCAAAAGTTATTCCATTTATTTTTTTTAAATTTTAAGTCCTTATAAACTCTGTGCGCTGGACAGCACTGGATTCTCTAACACTGAATTAGATCTCTACTTTTATGAGCAACCTCTGAAAAAAAACATTAAGGAGCATTTGTAAGCATGTTCCCTCTGTTTTTAACTCTGAGTTGTTATTAGAGCTGTATTACACTTATCAGGAACTTCTTCCAAACAGGGAATTGGAGCAGAGAAGGTGTTGAGGCATCTCTGAGGAAGGAGAACAAAGAAAGGTCACAGAATGGGAAGGTCATTCACACAGTCTGAGGAACTTTTCGACCATTCTGTTAAGTCTGACAGCAACTCCAAGAATCATCCCCAATCTTTGCCTGCTCCTGGAACCCAAACCATGCTGGCAAGCTCTACCCAAACTGCTGTCACCCATCAACATTAGCAGACCCACGTGAGCACCCACGAGTCCCTTTTTTCACTGCTTCCCTGCCAAAGGTCTACAACTCCCAGCACTCAAGGTGACACACACGGGGCCAAGAGGCCTCTCCTCCGGCATGTCCTGCTGGTAGAGAACTGCCAGAGGAACCAGACACAGCTCTGGTTCCATCACCACAGCCCAGCTCCAGCCTGCCTTCAGGAACTGCGGCACAGCCCTCGTGCTGGACCTCACCTGGGAAAACCCACGGGGAGCTGCTCTGGAAGGCCAGCACGGTGTTTACAGTGTCTCAAGCTAACAGCGAATGCACGTTCTTCATTTTCCCTCTGGAAGTAGAGCAGTGCCAGAGCAGTTAGCAGTAATTAACAGAGCGAAGATGAAAGGCTGCAGCGAGCAGGTAAAACCAGGGTAACCGTAACTCCCCACCTCCCCTCGGTCCCCACGAGGGCACGGCAGGCCACCGAGGCTGCAGGGGCACCAGGGCTCCTCGGGGGCACCAACACTCAAACTTTCTGAACACAGAGTGGGAATAAAGCTGAGGCAGCGCTGGGAAGCCAGAGGATGCAGGAGAACACACCCAGTCACACTACACCCCAGAGCAGCCCTTGGGTCACGACACCCTGAAAACAATCCCCCAGCATGCTGACTTATTCAACACCCTCTGCTTCTAAAACCCAATTCTACAACCAGACCTCGAAAGGAGAACTGGGTTTCCAAGCACATGATTTTGTGCAAGACCTCAGAAAATAAGCCCAAAACGGACACAGGAAGCTTTGGCTCTCAGAATTCTCTGTGGAAAGAGTTTCTCGGGTAGAAAGCAGGCCCTGTGCTTGCAGTGAGGCTTGTGAGAAGATCAGGGGAGCTCCGAGCTCTGGACACAGGAGGCACCTGTACAAACACACCCCAGTGTCCCTCTGCAGGGGCTGTCCCTGCCCTCCCCACCAGCTGGTCCCCTCCAGACACCAATGCCACCGTGGCCACCAATCTGCTCCATCCCCTCTGCCCTCCATCCCTCCTGCACTGCTCGGTCACACGCACATCCACCTCAGGTATTTCTGTTCCCTGGATTACAGTTCAAATCCCTGCCGTGATCCCAAACTCCTGCAGCCCCTCCATCCCAGCGCCCTGTGCCCCCCAGCACCCATCTCCTGACGTAGGCAGAGGTGCTGTTGGGAGCAATAAAAGCAAAGCTGCCCTGAAGGAAGTGAGTATCACACCGATTCCCACTTCCCCTCTCCTCCCCGACTACAAATCAACAGTGCAGCCAGCTCTTGAATTCATGTGGTTACAAATATGTTTCAGTCAAAAAACCAAAACAAAGCACACAAAAAACCCCCGAACTTGCTAACATAAAATCCCTCTACACTTCATTTTGCAAGTAAAACACATCATCTGTGCTTCTAACCTCAGCAGGTAATAACACACAACCCCCTGAGCACTACGAATATTTTCCACATCCACCATGTCCATCGACCAAACTTACAGCTATTGTGCATAACAGATCCTCTATGTGCCTTTTGTTATCACCTCTCAACATTCTACAGCTGTAAGACAGGTGTTTACCAATTTAGAAAGGGATTTACATGAGAAGCAACTCTCAGAGCTTTAATTAAGGAAACGTGACAGGCAAGTACAGGACGATCACCTTATTGATAAGCCAGTTATCACGTGCAGACTGTGTGCTTGCAGTGACCCACATTTGGCAAACAGGCTTTTTTTGAGTATTCATTTAGAAAAGGTTAAGAACATACACAAGAATCATAGATTTTTACAATACACACACAAGTACATTCCACAGCCATTAACACCACAGACTTGCATCTAATCTCCCTGGGAAAAATAAGAATTTTAATAGTAAGAACATCCCAGAAGTATTACTGAGCTCCACCTTTATTTGTTTCCAAAGAGAAGCCCTCAAGATTAAACTAAAAGCTGTTGTTTCCACTTCCTTGTCCACATGAGTGGCAGGGTCTGGTCAACTCTGAAATCTCCTTCTGCAAGAATAATTCTCTCCTACGCCTGTGAATCCTCATTGGATATAAATAAACCAAATCAATTGCATCATCTGAGGTAAAGGAGGTTTCATCAATATGATGTCAGAAAGCAAAACAGAAGCCATAAAGCAAGATTAACTGTGATTTCCCCACAAAAAAATCTGGAAAGGTGAATAATTAAAAGCAAGAATGCCTTCATCTGGAGAATTAAGTGGCTGGAGGTAAAAATACCCATTGCTGTTAAGTTAAAGTTGCAGTTTAGAGTCAAATCACAAGAAATGGGGTTCAAAAAACAATAATGGGACATCTGCAGACTGCAGCAGCCTATCAGAGACAAAAATAAAATAAGATTTTAAAAAAGCTTTAATTGTGAAATCCAGGTCTCCCCCATCCAGTATCAGAAAGATTTTGTTTTCCCTTCGCATAATCTGGGCAAGTTGCCCAGGATATATGAAAAACTGAACTCAGGACTCAGGGAGCAAGTTAAACAAAAAACAGAATTGCCTTTTAATTTTAAAGACTCCTAGTGAATTTTCATTCACTAGGTGCAGTCATACCCACCTTCACTCAAAAGCAGGTAACAGTTCCCAAAACTTCTAACACCCCCTGCCCCATAAAGTGGCACCACCCTAATACTTCATATTTTATACTTCATATATTTAGAACAAGGCACTGACTGTCACTATGGAAAGTCCTTTGGAGTGCTTTGGGATAACCAGCCATGTCTTCAAGAGGAAATAACAGCCCAGAGAGGAGCAGAATTAAGCGTCCCAAATCACCAGATCCCTGCCCAATCTGGCAACCAAATTAAATACTTTATTCTGACTGAGTTCAGAGCTCAGTTCCCCACCACACAAGTGCTCAGCTCTCTGCACATCTCAGCTTTTCCTGCTCGTCAGACCTCAGAGGAAAGAGCACAGCCCACCAAGAGTGCCATGGCAGCAACTGAAAACACGGTGACAAGAACTCCAGAGCAGAGACGCTCGTTTAATAAAAGGTGATGTTCACTCACACATCACAGGTTCTTTTTTACAGGCCGTAATTACAGCCTCAGCTGGGTTGGCTCTTCCTCATTTAGTGCAAAGCAACTTCGCAGTAACCTCCCCATCACATCCTCTGCCGCTGCAGACCTTGACAGGAAGTTATAAAGATTTCTGAGAGATGTTTCCCAACGTTTGAGAGCTGAAAATGAGAAATCTTTCAGGTCCACCTTCCGCTAAGGCCTCTGAGGCCTGAAGCGGCTCCCAATACAGAAATATATCTTTCAATTAAACTTTTCTTTATACTAAATCTGAAAACAGTATGGTTGCAGAAAGAGATTAACTCAGGCACAGATGAGGACAAGGCCTGTTCAGGTTGAGAGCTACTATCATTTCCCCCTTGAGATGCAATTTTGTTACCTTTTTTCCTCATTTTATAAGATAAACAGCACAGTTCCATCACTAAATTCACATATTGCACCGTCAAAACTCTGCTCGCCAGAATTAAGTCCTCCCAACTATTAACATATCCCATTTCTCCATTTGTCTCACTCCCCAAACTCTGGCAGTTGTCTGCTGCTTGTGCCTCACTGCAGGGGAGATCCAGACTGATTTTCTAACTTTCTTTAAAAACCTGAACGAGACCTTATCCAAACTCTCCTCTCCCAAAAACACAGCTCTGAACTCGGGCCGATGAGGACACGGGCAGGGTTTAATGGAATTATGTTTACTCAAGTCCTACATCACCCAGACTCTTGCTGATTTGGGTATGACAACTCCTGGCCCAGCTGAGAAAGAACAGAAAGCTTTTATTCCAATTTAAATGATTTGTCACAGAAAACTGCATCCTCAAACACGCAGCCAAACTCCTGTTTACAGGGAAGGATTTTCAGACCGAGTCTTTGCTGCATTTCATTCCCGATAGACATTGTATTCCTGGAAGTCATGAGCAGGGACATGGTATTTATAAAATGCAGCGACGGAAACAGTGCTTCTCAGATCACCTGCCATTGCAACTGCCCAGTGCTCAGAGCCCTTTTTACTGGAAGGATAAACACTGGGAGGAGAGGCAGGCGTGCAGAACTCACTCACTATTTGGTCTCACCACTGTGTCATCCACCTGAGACCCTTCCAGGAATTAAATGCCCATTTAGGCCTAAGTTGGCCCACTTGTGTCTCCCATAGTCCAATAAAAAAAACAAACAGAAAAATGCAAAATCAGGTGTTGTTAGGGTATGGGCTGAGACAGCACTGACCTACTCTCCAAAAATGGTCCCAGAAAAAGGTAATTTTCCAGAAGAGGAAAATTATATGGAAGAGGGTGGGGGGAAGGCCCATAAATCAAAATATGTGCTGCTTGCCCTTTCTCCTACTCCCCAAGCTTTACCCTTTCCCTAAGCACCCTCAGGCCTTATCTTTACCTCACTGTCCACTGAGTCTCATCCTCCCTGGACAAGCTTTCGGAGGTTCCTAAGGACAGGCAGCGAGTGGAGCCCAAGCAGGGAAGGGTGGAGTGCTGGAACTCCAAAGACAGTCTTTGTTCCGGGCGCTCATTAGATAATGGCAGCGGCCTTCATCAAAACACAAGTTATAAACAGGGCAAAAGGAAGTGACTTTGGTCACAGAACCGCTCAGTTTTCACCCCTGCCTTGCATGATGTCAGAATCTCACCAGCTCTCCGGTTACCAGATGATCTCCAAGAGCAAATGAGACTGAAATATAGCATTAAAAAAATAAATAAATAAAAGGCAAAAGAGGGGGGAAAAAGGCATAAGAGAAACTCACAGCCACATCTGCCTGGTCATCTGCTGCTTTATCACCTCTGACGAGGGAACACAAGTCATCCTCATTGCTAAATCATTACAAATCAGCTATAACAGTACCACAACCAAGTTCCACAATTAACTGCTCCTGCAGCATATCAATCCATTAAGCCCCACACAGCTGTGCTACCTTGGCAGTGTGGCTCCAGGAAAAAAACACCATCCCCATCCCTCCCGCGCCAAAAGCCAAGCCGCCCATATCTGGAGTGCGAGGGCGGGCGAAGGCCAACACCTCGGCGAGGGAATGAGCTGCCAGCCTGGTCCCAGCACCAACCCGGGGCTTCCCCAGCCTCTCCTTCACTGCCCCCAGGCCGACTCTGCACCACCGCCCCCTTGGCTGATTTAAAAGGCTGCTGACTTCTCAATTAAAGGGAAAAAAAAATATATAATCAGCTTGAGCAGCGTCGCTGTTCCCGTGCCAGAATGGAAATCCAAGAGGATACGCTAAAGCAGGGAAGAGCATCAGAGGTTCCTCCATGAAAACAAAGGCTATAAAAAGGACAAATATGGTTTTAAAGAGAAAATGCTCATGCACAAACAGATGCCTGGAGTGGCAGCCACGGCAGAGGTTGGGCAGCACACAGAGCCACACGTCACACCTTCGCCACCCCCCAGAAGGGCTGATCCCCCCGGTCAGCGGGACCGAGCCACACCGGAGTCCTCCCGACTTTCCCAGCCCGGAGAAACGAGCTCCCTTCTCACCTTATTTTTAGAGGCACAAAGCACCCCGTACACAACACATGACATGATGTAACCACCAACACGGCCGTGGCCCAAACCAGTTCAAAATATAATGGTCAGTCAAAACAAATAAAAAACCTGCAGTTCCTCCCATATCCTGACCGGTTTCATGGAAAACTACAGTTTGTCATTCAAGTGCATTTTACATAACAGGGAATATCATCTATGGAGTGCCTGCCTTCTGCTCCACCTGCACACAAATTTAAGGAGAGGAGGGATGACACCTCGTTTTGCAAGGTGGGTCTGATTTTTGGGGAGAAAATAAGGTTAGCTCCCGCTGTATTTAGCTGCTTCATTTCTCCTTCTACATGACCCCCATTTACACCCCAAATGATGGAAATTTCTCTGTAATCAAGCACTGGAAGATGCTAATCCCGTGATGGAAGTAAACACACGTAGGGATCACAGAAAGGATTTCAGGATAGCCAGACTCTTCCAGCTTGTTTTGGGGAAAATAATTCTGGATCGGCAGGGCCGGGTCGAAATAAATAAAATACAAAATATGCGGCCCGAAAGTAAATACAGGGAAACGGTTCTGGAGCTCGAAGTCACCTGGAAAATGACGCTATTGTGCACCCCGGGAGCAGGGAGAGCACCCGGTGACACGGCTCCCGCCGGTGACAGCCCACCGGGATTACCGGCACCGCTCCGCTCCTATTTTCCAGGCGGATTTGGGGCCGCGGGACCTGCTCCCTCCACGCGTTTTGCAAGATTTGAGGTTATGCAATTTAAATTTTTTTTTTCTGTTTACTTTTAAAACTTCGCGTGTGCCCCCCCACCCCAGCCCCCTTTTCCCACCAGGGTAGGGAACGGTGCCCCCCCTCCTCCTTCCCGTCCCTTCCCCTCCCCGGGGGCAGCGGCCACGTGAGAGGCCCCGACCCGACCCTGCGGGACCCCCGGGGACGGAATTTCGATTGAAAGTGGCGCCGCCGCCCCCCGCCCGCGCCGCCCCCCCCCGCCCCGGGGAGCCGCAGCACCGGGGGCGGCGGGCGGGGGGGTGCGGGGCGGCTCTCCCGCCGCGACCCCCGCACTTTCCGCCGCACCGGGGAGGGGAAGGGCAGCGAAGGGGGGGCTCGCAGAAGTTGGGGCGCGGCGGCGGCGGGGCCCGGCGGGGCGCGGCGGCTCTAACAAAGGGGCGGCGGGGGAGGCGCGGCGGGCGCGGGGCGGCGGGCGCGGGGCGAGCGGCACCTACCACGTGACGAGCGGCGAGCGCGGTCCGGGCGGGCTCGGCCGCGGCGAAACGGGCGCAGTTCGCAAACAAACCAAGCGGGCCCCCCCGGGACGAGGGGCGGCAGCCGCGGCGCCGCCACCCCCGGCGCCCCCCCCGCCCGCCCCGGCGGAACGGGGGATGGGCTCGCCCGTCTCCCTCGGCGGCCGCAGTGCTGGGGGTGGGGGGGGAGGGGGGGAGCGGGGCCCCCCCGCCCCCGGGTCGGAGCGTTGGGGCGGAGCGGGCGCTGCGGCGCTTCTCGTCGGCGCGCCCGGTCCCCCCCTGCTCCGGGCGAGCGCGGCGGCGGCGCGGCTCGAAAATGGCGGCCGGGCTCCTTCCCTGCCCTCCCCCTCCCGTCAGCCGGAGAATGCACCGGGGGGAAGGAGGAGGAGGACGGGGAGGAGGCGGGGGGGCTGGGGGGAGCCGCCGCAGCGCCCCCGGCGGCCGCGCCGCGCAGCGCAACCCGCGCCCGCCCGCAGCCGGGGGGCCCCGCCGAGCGCCCGCCGCGGCCGCGCGGAGGAGCTGCAGTGCGGGAGGGGCGGCACCGGCCCCGCCGCCGCCGCCGGGGAGGGCCGGAGGGAGGGAGGGGACAGGGAGGGAGGGGCGGGCCCGCCGCCTTTTGTCCGCCCGCCGCGGCCCCGCCGTTGCGGGAGGCTGCGCTCCCCGCCGGAGCCCGCCAGGGGGAGCCCGCCGCGGCGCGCGGGGCACGCCGGGAGTTGGAGTCCGCCCGCGCCGCGGGGACGCGCAGGACACAGCGCTGCGGGAGCGCCGCTCTTTTAACCATTTCCCGCCCGAAATACACAGCGCTGCCCGCTCTTCCACCGCAAGCCCGCTCCCGGGAAGAATTCTAAAAAGCCAACTTTCGCCGTTTAAGCGTTTCCCCCCAAAACAGCACGTCACGCTCTCCCATCTCCGCCGCAGCCCCGGCAGCTCCCTGCTGCTCGCTCGCATCGCTCCTGCCGCGCTCCGCAGCTCCATTCCCAGAAAACCTGCCCGAAGGCGCCGTGACAGCCCCCAGCGCCCCAGCCCGGCTCGGGGATGGCCCTGCGGAACACGGGAGAGCCCCACGGGCTCCGGCCGGGGCTCTGCCTGCCCCCGCGGCTCCGGACAGGTTTGGGGACAGTGTCCTGGGCAGTGGCAGGAGCCCTGGAGCGTGTCTGCAGCCCGGCAGAGAGGGCTCCTCCCGCTCCCCGCCGAGCCTGCCGCCTCCTCACAAACTCTGCCACACTGCACACGCCGAGAGCAAGAAGGGATTCGTTTGGGACTGCAGAAACCATTTCACCCCTTTGACCTTCAGTTCGGCCACTCGCAGGAGGTGACACTGACTGTCCCCCAGCACACTCCGAGTGCCACAAACCCGCTCGGAATTCCTGCCAGGCAAAGGCACTTCCCTGCTCCGGAGGCAGCTTTGGGCTGGATCTGGCTCAGCCAGAACACTGCTCTGCTGCCTCTAGAGCAGGAATGCAGCTCTGCCAAGAAAAAAGTGCTTTATACCATCATTAGCCTGCAAAGAGAAAAAGCTACAGCAGTGCCAGCTGTGTTCACCAGCACAGAGGAGAACCTGCCCTGGGGAGCTGGGCTTGGAGAAAAACAGAACCTGTCCTGCTCAGCTGCAGAATTAGGAAAGGAGGAACACTCTTTCCAGTATGGACAGCCCTGGCCTGGATTATGCAGCACAAACAGACGAGTTTATTTCCTCCTCTTGCCTCAAATCCCAGCACCACACAAGGTGGTACAACACCGACCGCACAACAACCACAGAATGCCCTGAGAATGTCCTTTAAAAAGCATTTGGAGATACAGAGTCAAGACACCACTGCTGCTCCTTAAAATCCAATATATTGCTTAACAAATCACACCACGGCGCTGTCGTTACAGCTGGGTTTTTTGGGTCAGGAAATTCACAGGCAACACATTTCATCATTTTTCTAAGGGTGTGTGTGCCCACCTGGGCTTGCAGCCAGAGCCACCCCAGAGATCTCTGCTGACCACACAAATGCTCAAAACGTAGCTCATTCCTAAGTGTTTTCCAAGAAAAATACCCAACTAAGGACAGCAGTGAGAGCAGTGCTGGTTTCTGTGCCCTAGCAGGAAGCTGCAGACAATCAGCTCCGCCCCAGTGCTGTCCCTTGCAGTCCCAGCTGTCCCCTCCCTGATGGCCATTCCCCATCCCTGCACACCCCAGGCTCAGCACTTTCACTCAGTACATTAAAAAAATGAATGTAGAGACCTTGAACAGAGCTCTAAGTCAGTGATGGAACAGAGCCAAGGAGGACAGCAGGGCAGTGTGTTATCAGCAGCCCCACATCCAGCACCGAATGGGGTCACAACGGTGAACACCATTTATTCTTAAGAGCAACAAAAATACCATTTCTGAAAGACAATTGTGTGAGGAACTCAGCAGCTTCACGCTCTTCTCCTGATCTCCTCACCTCACTCAGAGAGAACTTTAGGAACCCAGGACACAAGACCCTACAATGGCATGCAAACCTCTGATATTATTGTTTTTTTAATCTACCTTGAATTAGAGCTCAGCTAAACAGCAGAAGTAGCAACAAATGCGCATTTATACTGCAACAGCACAGTGAGGATAATCTGTTGCGGAAGAAGTTAAAAGAAATCCCTGTGCAATAAAGTTTCTGATCTTTTGTTCACTCTGCAGCGCAGGATTTTCTGCTGAGGCACAGACCAAGAGCACAGATGTCCAGCTCGACATTCCAGTTCAGGTCTGGATCTTCCTGCAGCTCAGACACAGCTGCAGCTCCCACCATCCAGCCTGGACTGGAGAAAATGTAGCAAAAATTGCTGTGCAGTCTAAAATAACACAGCTTGGGCCTCTGCACGTAGCTTCTATGGCCCTGCCAGTCTCAGTTTCCCACTCAAAACTGTGCCACACACACAGGTGATTGTTCACAGTGCTCACACCTCCTCTTTCCACCTATTAATCCTCGTTCCTTGCTTTGATTGAACCTGCCTCAGAGATTTAACAGTCTCTATGCAATAAGTACATGCATAGCTGTACATAAAATAACATTTTAAGTGTTAATATTTGTGCCTTTTGAGCCTAAAAACATGTCATTTCCGTTTAGGAAACATCCTGAATGTGGAAAAGGTGGATAGGCACTGAATAATACAATGATGAGACTCCCTGCAGATACAACCACAATTTTTGCATTTTCATTTGCAACCTGACCCTAACAAAAAGCAGTGAACTCAACTGTCAGTGGCCACAGAAGCTTCATAAGATGCAAAACATTTCTGTTCAAAGCTAAATATAGATAAGCTGCAGCAACAAGAGATCTTTGCAGTAATCGTTGCTCTCCTGATAACTTTCTTCACCAGAATCATGGCAAGGAAGGTCCCCCTTAGCTACAACAGACACAGCATGTCCCAGGCAGCTATTCTGAAAATGCTCACTAAAAAGGAAATAAAATGGGCAAAGTCCTTAAAAAAAGAGAAAGTAGAAGCACATAAAGGCAAACAGCACAGGGACTCTTCCTGATCTGGCAGATTCAACTAACGTACCCTAAGGTGAGCTACAAACCTGGATCTTCCTTGGGGAATTCTAGATCAGTGGAGTTTTGGTTTGCTTGCTAACAGGAAATGAATGTGCTACTTGCAAAGAGCCAAGTGATCAATAGAAGTTCAGCTGCTGCTCGACTGAAAACCCCCTTGAGAATTTAGATGGAGCCATTTGACACAGACACTCAGAATTCCAAAGACAACATGGAATCCCAGAAGGGTTTTGGTTGGGAGGAACCTTCCAGACCATCCATGGGCAGGGACACCTTCCACTATTCCAGGTTGCTCCAAGTCCTGTCCAGCCTGGCCTTGGGCACTTCCAGGGATGGGGCAGCCACAGCTTCTCTCTGCCAGGGCCTCCTGACTCTCACAGGGAACAATTTCTTCCTAATACCCAATCTAAACCTACTCTCTGTTAGTATAAAGCCATTCCCCCTGCCCTGTCATTCTAAGCCCTTGCTATTTATTTTCATACTGGAACATCTCCTCCATAGACCATGGGGACCTCTCAAAGTCACCCAGGTCACTTGAGGATACCCAGGTGAAGGGGAAATTATTTAAAATACTGTGAAGTCAAGGGGCACTTGTTACTGTGACACATTAATAAGATACTTTGAATCAATTAAGGTTTCTATGTACAGTTTCCACTGTGAAATGTATTTCTATGGCTTCCATAGGAATGTTGGACTATTTAATGAAGGTAACAAACTTCACCGAGGTGTGTTTGAGCTCCTGCCAAAGGCGTTGGTCCCATTGTGCCAAAAAGCTCTCAAATCCTCCCTGCTGTTGCATCAGACCAAAGCATTTTGGACAGAAGAAACTTCACAGAGCCCTGGTGGGAACTTCTACTTGTACCAGCCTGGGGAGCACAGAGAAACGCTTCCCACAGAATCACGTCTGGCTGAGCACTCACAATAAGCCACCCTGAATTTTTAAGCTGTTAGCCCAGCTGGGGACTGACAGCTGGATACCAGCACAGGGCTGAGAGGAAACTGGGTTTATTCCTGCTGCACAACTCAACTGTTTCTTCCTCTTCCAGTTGGAAAGTCTTGATACACTTTCCTTTATCCACAAGCCATGACTAAGTCTCACAGAAAGTCTCCATAGATCCAATCTGCACCAAATCCTGCACCAAACTTCTTATAATTCAGTTTGAGGAGCAGCAGTTTAACCAGACTGAATCACAGCTGATAACCAGGATATCACATTATTTATTCCTGTGGTCATGCTGAAGAGTCACCCAGCATTTTGTGATCACGGCTGTGCTCTGAGACCCTGCTCTGCTCCAGAGATAACCCAAGCTGCAGCTCTGAGCCCGGAGTGTCAGGGCGTCATGGAGATTCCTCAATCCGAGACAAGTCCACTTGTTTTCACACCCTCAGCAACACAGCCAAGAAATCAGAGCTCAGAGGTGAAAAAGTCCTGTCTCTACACGCTCTTATTAACAACACTTCCTATGACAAGTCCAGCGCAGGAGAGTTGGAGCCCAGGCAAGCACAGGGAAACGACAACGCGGAGGAGAAGGCAGCGTCCCCATCCTGTGACCACGGCACAGCCAGAGCTGGAGCAGCACAGGCTGCGTTTCCCTGGGAAGGACCTCTGCCCCCAGAAGCCTCCTGCCCCTCTGAGAAGCTCCAGGTGGTGCCAGGTGAGCTTTATAAAACTGCAGGGCTATAAGTGATTTGGTCTCTTCCGTGACAATAAAACATTGCAAGTGTGATAATATCAGGTGCTAGAGCTTGAGCACAAGTGAGGGATACTGGTGAGAAGAGCCCTCAGACAGGTCCTAGCCAGAGCTGTAACACACCTCGAGACACACTCAACACACTTCAAAAACAAGGTCTGGCAAGATCTTCACCTCCCGCAGCAAACATCACTCAGCAGAGCTGCCGAGGGATGCAATGGCCAGACGTGACAATGGCTGGACACCCTGTGTGCCCGAGGAGCACTCACAGGCACTGCTCCTTCCCCTCAGCTCCTGCCGGCTCATGGGAAGCAGAAGGGATCCAGCGTTAGCCTCCCCTGTGCCCTTCCCTGACCTGCCCCAGCAGAGAGCAGGAGTGCCCTCCCGAAAGCAAACCGGGGCACCTCCCGCAGCTTCCCCAGCCACGACACCAAACACCACCATCTCCCCAGCCCACAACGGCTGCAGCTCTCTGAAGTGTCACTAGTTTTTCTCCTCCCAAGTCTTCCAGGCTGCAGCACGACACAAAGGAACTGGCATTTGGGATCAGGACGTTCAGACAGGCAGAGCTGCCCTGCTGTGCCCCCCATGAGCTGGGACGCTCACAGGGCTGACACAACTCTCCATGTGTGCCCATGTGGGTGACAGGCTCCACACAGCCACAAATCAAACCCAACACACCAGCGTGGAGCACTCAGGAAATAAAGACTAGCCTACAGAGAAGTTATCTAATTCCTACCAGTGTCAGCAGCAGCTGTAGGAACACAGATATTTAGTGATAACCTCCAAAACCCGCAACGGTTTAATTCCACTTTTTAAAGCCCACAAAACAACTCACTGTTATTCTGTGTACAAAGACCAAGAGCTTTGCTGCTGTGTTGGCCAGCCGGAGATCAGATACCACAGCAGATTTGTGTAAGGTCAGTGTGAAGGGATTGAGAAAAGATTTTTGGTTTTCCCATTACAAGAGAATTTGTCTAAATTCAGCCTCAATAATTGGCCTAAAGTCAGGCTGCTTTGGCTTGCAGATTTATGAAAAGAGGGAAATGTCCTTCCCTTTAGCGCTTCCCTTCAGGTTTTCTTCAGCTGCACAAAACTCGATTCCTGTACCTGAGTGTTTAGGACACATTTTTAATGTGCAATAACATCAGAAAGGCAAGAGGTCACTTTTCTAAAGAAGCACCAGCAAGCCCTCAGCAGGCTCCACTCTGGACCCAGAATCACCACGGCTGCCCCACACATGGGGAAACCACAGGGACGGAAATGGGAGCAGGAAACTCCAAGTTTAGACCTTTGGTTGTCACACGGCAAAGCCAAGACCCCTCTGACAGGTGCACGGAAAACTCTTCTGACATCACAAATACATATATAAACCAGATTATATCAGTAAATTAAAAGGACCTTATAATGCAAACCTAGGGTTTAAAGATGCAAACAATAAAGGGAGGAAAAAAAGTAAATCTTTCTTTTTCTGGGCAAGTCATGCCTTGATGTCTCGATGTTGCCGCACACAAGGACAGGTAACACCTGTAAATACACACACATGCTCCCAAGAGGAGCCTGCACATCTCTTCACTACAGCCATTGGAATGGCTTTGGAGAGAGAAACACCCTGTACACATGGGATGAATCCACATTTCCAGCCATAATCCCAAACCTCCATTTTAAAGTTCTGCATCAGCCAAGAAACTACGTGCAGGGCTCCAGCCTCATCCTGCACGCTCAGGAAGCAGCCCAGCACCTGCCGAGGCACCTGAGCAAACCCGAGCCGGCGGCGCTGGGCTCCCGAGAGCCCCGAGCCCCCCGGGCAGCGGCGAGGAGAGCACGTACCTTGCTGGGCATCTTGGCCAGGCCCATCCTCACACCTGCGCTCCAGGTGGGCAGCCGGCGGCACGGGGACGGCCTCCGGATCCTCCCAGCCTCCGCCGACACCGGGCGGGATGCAAGTTTCTTATTTATCCACTCGGGGAGGTGGGCAAATCCAGGAGCTGCGGAGAGAAAGGGCTGTCACAGGGGGCCCTGCCGCCCCCTCCCACCGTTACCTCCGCGCCGCCCCGGGCCGGCCGGCGGGGCCGGGCCCAGCAGCGCTGCCAGCCCGGCCCTGGGGCGCGGGGGGCCGGGGGCTGCCCCCCATCCCCGATCCTTCCCGAAGCCCCCCGGGCCCAGCCTCGCTTCCCCGGGCTAAAATGGAGGCGCGGGGCGGGCGGGGGGGGTCCCCGCTTCGCACGGAGCCGGCCGGGCCCGGCCCCCCGGGGCAGCGCTGCGGGGAGGAGCTCTCCCGCCGCCGCGGGCCCGGCGCCCACCCCAACCCTGCCCTCGACCCCCAACTCCCGGGCGGGAGGAGCCACCCCCCGGCCCCAGCCCCGGCGCGGCCCGGCCCCCGCAGGCAAGTTGCGGGCCGGCGGGGCCGCGGGGCCGGCGCTGCCCGCGGGCGGAGAGGGCGACGACCCCCGGGCCGAGCGCGGCCCCCCGCCCGCACCGCGCCCGCTCCTACCTGCGCCGCTCCGCCGCCTTCAAGCGGGGACCTTCCGCCCTCCCCCGCGCCCATTGGCTGCGCGCGGGGCATGGGCGCGCCCCATTGGCTGCGGCCGCGTCAGTCAGCGCCGGGGGGGCGGGGCGGGCGGTGATTGATGCGGTGCCGCCGCTCGGCCCCTGCCCCGCGCCCCCCGCGCCGCGCCCCCCGCGCCCACCGCCCGGCGCCCCCCGCCCCGGGACCCCCCCCGGCCCCGGCACGGGCCCCGGCGGCGCTCCCGAGCGCCCCGCAGCCCCCCGGGGCAGCCGCGGGTCCGGCCGGGCCGCGGGAGCGGCGGGCGGGGGGCGGCGGGGGCGGCCCCGGGTGCGGGTCAGGGGGGCGGCCGGGGGTGTCGTGGGGCGCGGGTGTCCCGCGGGTGGCAGCGGGGCGGAGCCGGGGGATGCGCGGGGCGTCCCGCGGGCCGCAGGCCACTCGTGCCCCGTGCGGGGCGCGGGTCCCGGAGCGGGGAGGGACCCGCCGGGACACCGGGAGGTGCCGCCGGGACACCGAGCCCCGGCGCGGGGGACGAGGGCTGCAGCCCCGCCGGGGACAGCGGCTCCGGTCCCGCAGATGGCACCAGGCCCGTGTCCCACAGGTGACGCTGGGCCCATGTCCCCTGCGTGGCCCTGGGCCTGTGTCCCAGCGCTGCCGCGGGTCCCTGTCCCGCGGGTGGCACGGGCTCTGTCCGTGGTGACAGCAGGGCTCTGCCCCACGGGGGACACCAGGGCTGTGGCAGGGCCAGCACTGCTGCCCCGAGTCCTGCCGGCCATGGCCGTGCCGGGCTGTCCCCACCGAATCCAGCCCCCAGCAGCTCCCTCGGACCCTCCTGAGCCACACCCCGCTGCGCTCAGGGTCACCCCCGTGTCACCTTCTTCTCCCAGACACAGAAAACGCTTCCCGTGGCTTCTCCTGCCCGCTGGTGTGGGGGCACAGCCATGGAGCTCATCTGCTGCCGCTGCTGCTTTTTAAATTTGTCTTTTAGTTTTTATCCCAGTCACAGGACAGGTTTAATTCAGATAAAAGACTCAGTGCCACATCCCACAGGCCAAAAAGCAGGTGAGCTCCTTCACTTCTCATTGATGGTCCCTCCTGTGCAGGCAGAGTCACTGTTTTCCTGTGGGACAGCCGAAGTGGGGAGAGGATCATGGAATCATGGACTGCTTTGTGTGGGAAGGGACCTCAAAGCTCCTCTTGTTCCATCCCCTGCCATGGCAGGGACACCTTCCGCTGTCCCAGGCTGCTCCAAGCCCTGTCCAGCCTGGCCTTGGACACTGCCAGGGATCCAGGGGCAGCCACAGCTGCTCTGGGCAGCCTGTGCCTCTGCTTCACCCAACTCTGAGTAAAGAATTTCCTCCTAACATTTAATCTAAATCCCTCTCAGGTTCAAGTGGTTCCCTCTCTTGTTCTGTCACTATCTGCCTGTGTAAAAAGTTACTCTCCCTGTTTTTTTCTAAGCCCCTTTCCAGACTGGAAGGATGTTTGAGATGCTCCAAATACTCTGTCAGAGATGGCGATCCTGGCCCCACACAGACACAGTCCTCGCTCTCCTGGCCCAGGGAAGGTGAAAAACGCAGGTTCTTTTTCCTGGTTATCCAGGAAAGCCCAGACTCTGACCTTACACTACAGCAAAGTGTTTAAAAGCAGGTGAGTGGATGAGCTGCTCATCCCACACCACAGGACTAAGGAGAAACACCTGCCCGAGACAGAATTTCTAAATCTGTTGAGACACACGAGAATCCAAAAGAGGCAGAAAGTAGCAGCTAATCCTCTTGTCTCCCTAAGCTCGTTTCCCAAACGTCCTGGCAACAAAGGATTGCTGTTGTTCCCCACACACGCGGATATGAACTGCTGGATTTGGGAAATAGATTTTCAACTGAACAAAGATGCAAAAAAGGAACATGTGGCACCTTTCTGGATGTGTTTTTCTAGAGCGGTTTTGAGGGAACCGCTTTGGTTTTATTTTTTCTGATCTGGGAGGTGTTTCTGATACTTTCCTTAGTGGTACCCTGAGGATTTTTGTAAATCCCGTGTTAATAGAATTTTTAACTCTGCTCCTTGGAGGATCAGGAATACAGGGCTCCCCACCTTAGAAAAACCCTGTTCTACTCCATAATGAGAAAATAAGATGATGTTGCATAGAGGTCCCAAAAGCACTCCCAAGCTGGAAATCCTGAGGCATGAACAACTCCCGGTGTTTACCACATGGCTGCAATTTGGCCCTGGAACGATGGAGTGCAGATTATAAACCCAAATTCACCACTGCTGTGCCTTGCTCTGGAGGCACCCAAAGCTCAGCCTGCCCCCAACAAAGCCCGGGGTCACCACGAGGCAGAGCTCATGTCCTTGCAGCTCCAGCACCCAATTCCAGCAAACACGAGAGCTGCACAGACACAGCAAGAACGACTCAGTGATGGAGAGTTGCACTGTGAGACACAGGAATACATGGACCAGGATTAAAAGAACTGAGAAAACAGGGGGAAGTAACTAGGAAATTCAGCTCAGTGTCACTTTTACAGCCAACCTGGTTGCTCAAAAATTACTGGGTTAGGTTGGGCAAAAATGAGTGGTAAAAGGTTCAATCCAAGATGACTATGTACGTCCTGTACAGTCATGAGCCTTTCTGGGAAGCTTTTCCTACAGGTCTGGAAGTAAAAGAGACTAATAACTTCTCTGCTGAGAAACAATAGCTGCAGCCACAGCATTGGGACCTGTTGTGGGAGGCAGGAAAAAAATGAAAATAAAACTAACCTGCTCCATCACCCGAGAGCTTCTTGAATCTCCTGTCGCTGCAGGACAGTGAGGATGAGCAGCAACAGCCTCTGTGCCTGTGCCAGGGCCACACCAGGAACGATTCCTCCCCAAAATCCCATCCAGCCCTGCCCTCTTGTAGCTGCACTGTTGTAGAAATCTTTCTCTTCTTTCTCAGGGAGAACAGAGATAAGCTGCGTTTTTGGACTTTCCTAATCTCTGTGTTTGGTGCTAGGTGTTGTATAGCTGTGCCCAATGGTTTTAGGAGGTGGATTCCCTGCTGACCAACAGTTGCTAACTATTAATGGATATATAAAGAGGTTTTTGTAAATAAAGTCTCTCTTTTCGCCATCTTGGGTCCTCCTGCCTGCTTCCTCTGCCAGCTTCTGCGAATCCCAGGAAATCTAAACCAACACCCTCTGGCACGGAGAAGCCATTCCCTGCGTCCTGTCCCTCTGTCCCTTGCCCCCAGTCCCTCTCCTGGAGCCCTTCGGGCACAGGAAGGGCTCTGAGCTCTCCCTGTGTCCTTCTCCTCTCCAGGGAACAGCCCCAGCTCTCCCCCCCTGGCTCCAGAGGGGCTCCAGCAGCTCCGTGGCTCCTCAGGTCTCTCTCCAGCAGTGTCTCCACTCACTCAGTGTCACACCTCCCACCTCACCCAAAATTCCAGCCAGGAACCTGCAGGTGTGGCAGATCTACAGGTGACACACAGAGCTGGGGGAGCACAGGACAGAAAACAGCCCCCACGCACCCCAAAGGGGTCCTTAAACCTTTCCCAGGCTCCTGCACTTGTCCAACTCTCCTTGTCCAACTCCAAATCCCACCCCTGGCCCAAAGCACCTGGGGCTAAGCCTGCTTTTAAAAGTAATTTATTTGGATTTTCCACATCCTTTAATGAATTGCAAATATATTAACAGAAAAGACTTTTTTTCCCCCAGGACTGTACAATTTTTGAAATAAAAAGAAAAAAAAAAAATCAAGAAAAGGAGAAAAAAAGGAAAAAAAAAGACAAATTACATTGTTTCAATGCAAATAGTAACACCACACCCACACTTTGCATTTTTCCATAGTTTTGTTGTAAGAAAGTGACAGTTCCCTAATTCTCTTCAGTGAACATTTACTCTCACCTGCCTGCCAGTGCCTCCATGCTCAGCCTCCTCCTCTCTGTCCCTCCTCAAAAAGCCAAGTTTTAGTCCTTCAATACTAATTTTGTGTTTCTCCTTAGAATGTAAAATAGCAGCATGGGCTAAATGTGACCCTGGATTCCTGGGAAAAAAGAAAATCCCTTTAAGGTAGGATGTACTGATAAAGCCAGGAATGCTTTTATGCATTAAATCTTCCAGGTAACACAAACATCCTCTGAACATCCCAGCTGAATTAAGAGCTTTTTCCAAAGGGCTGGAAGTTTTGCTACAGTTTTCAGGGAACAAAGTAAAAGGAAAAAAAGCCCCCTCAACTCCTGGATCTCTGGTCCCCACATGAACAGTAATTTGTTATGGAAAAGTAAACAGCACCTGCCTCCTGCTTTTTGCTTAGAAAATACGCTGGGAACCAAAAGGAAGCCAATTAACACAGTAATTAGTGG
Source organism: Acanthiza pusilla (assembly GCA_036630365.1). Classification (NCBI taxonomy): domain Eukaryota; kingdom Metazoa; phylum Chordata; class Aves; order Passeriformes; family Acanthizidae; genus Acanthiza; species Acanthiza pusilla. The sequence continues at coordinate 1,867,849 of JAXCHO010000107.1, read as the reverse complement.
CATTCCACAAGTGCTGCCTGCAGACCTTACCAGGAGGTGCTGCTCAGACTCCTCCACGTGAGGGATGTGCTGGGAAGGCTGGAGCTGCGTGGGAAACCTCCCAGGAGAGAGGCAGGGAGCTCAGGAGCAGGGCCTGGCAGCTCTGCCCGGGGCAAGAGCAGCTCCAGGGGAACCTGAGCCCTGTGTCTCCCCATGGAAGGCTCCAGGAAAGCCTCAGGAATCCACAAGATCCCTCGATCCAGCTGGAACTGCCACGATTCCCCAGTCAATCCATCAGCCTTCATCGTAAGTGCGTGGCAGAGGCACAAAGCTCCTGTAATATCTTTTAGTTCCTCAGATTTTAGAGGGGTTTTTCCACCCTGTGAAGGGAATTGAAGCCTATTTTTCACTGTCCCTCCTCCAACTTCAAAAAACCCAACGAACCTGAGAATTTGAATTTGCTCAGAGCTTGGGTATGATTTTTCAAAGGATAAAGGTGTCCATGTGGCTCTGGACCAGAGAGAAGCTGGGATAGGAGAGGTGCCAAGTGGACAAGGACAGAATTTGAAAGAAATTGAAATGTAAAGGAAACTAAAAGACCCCTAAAAACCAATAGATGTAAAAAAAAAAAAAAAGAACGTTAAGACTGATCACAACAAATACATTGCTATGAAATTTGTATCATTCCCAATTTATTAGGCATAAATTGCTCTTTAAAACTGCTTATATCATACACTTTCTTTATCATCACTGCACAAAGGGCACCAATTGCTGCTGCAGAATGCTACAGAGAGCAGTGTGGACTCACTAACGTGGCACAGCTTTCTCCTCTCAGAAACAGACCCTGGAGAAAAGGAAGGTGTTCCTAGAGTGGGAAACTGAAAGAACAGCTTTAAAAAATAAGGAAAAAGACAGATAATTGCACATTTTTGCATCCTGCTTGGACCACGCTTTACAAAACAGTTTTCAGAGTGATCACAGACCGAAGGAGATACTGATCTGAGATAATTATTTGATGCGTTTGACCAAGGTTCTGATTGTATTAAGGCTTCCACAGTCTCCCCACTCTCACAGGATTAAGGGTTTGATGTTTCACATTACACTTGTATCTACATTTCTCGCTTGATTTTGCCCTTTATTAATTTTTATTCTTAAAAGGGGAAGAACAAGTCAAGGGGTGCATGAAAAATGAAGCAAGGTGGTGCCGACTGAAATACAAAGTAAACACTGACCTTTCCAAAACCGGATGAATAAATTAATTCATGGTTAGAACATGAAAGCGTTTGATGAAAGCTCTGATCCTGCAATGTGATTCTCCTGCAGTTGCACTCTGGGCAGGGCCGGGGTGTTTCTCGTGGCCTGACACGTGCCCAGTCCTGGGTGCTCACTGGAGACACTGCAGCTTTAAGGTCACTGACACTCCCTGGCATTTAAGTTACACTACAATATGCAAAAGTCTGGAACAGCCTGTTTGTCAACACTGTCCTTGGAGAACTTGGAAATGAGGTTCAGCACTCTGCTTACCGAGAAAGACCCAAACTAAGACACATTTCCGGAAAAAGAACAAGACACCTCGTCATTAGTACTATCCCCACATCTACTGGCTTCCATACAGCAAACCACAAGTCTCTCTTCCATGATATTTTTTTCCAGCAAGGGGGAATCCAAAACCAGCATTTCCTCCTCAGTCACTTCCGTAAGTGTGTAAGAGCTGACCAGTGAGACTCAGCAGCAGCTGGACATTGCACTGCCAGGAGCTCTGGTACAGCTCAGCTCTGAGGTGCACTCGTGGTGTCAGAGGAGAACAACGACAGCGCTGGCTCAGAGATGTGGAACCCAGGATGCCAAGGAAGGGGAGAACACGACAGTACCAGTCACACACACTCAAGCTCAGACACTGGCTCTTGGAGGTTAAAATTCATCACTTTCCACAGCGTGCAGCTGCGTGTCATCTGCGTCCGTCATGCTGCTCTCCTGGGACTCGTCCGTGCCCACTGCGGAGGGAAAGAGACCTTGGGGTCAGAGCCACGGGGCTAGCCCACTGCAGAGGTGCCCCACGACCCAGCCCAGCCCAAAGGCAGGGCAGCCAAAGTATTTAAAATTTTAAAAAAAAAATCCATTTCCCCCCCAAATTACATTAAATTACTTTAGTTTGTCCCATGTACCCTGAGAGAGTCATTCCGCTGAGGCTGTGGAACTCTTCCACACTTTTTTCAGCCAGGGAAGCTGAACTGTGACACACAGCCCAACGCTTATTTTGTTTATGCTTACTGGACAGAGCAAGCTGTTGGTTTTTTCCTTTTCTAATTTTTTTTTTTTCTTATATGGTTGGGTTTGGGGTTTTTTTCTGTACTGCTCAGGTGTTGCTCAGCAGTTCCAGTCTCTGTCTCCATCTCCTGGTCAGAACAGGCTCAGCCCAGGGTGCCAGGGCTCAAAATACCTCCAACTCCAACAGCAGAGAGAGAAAAACTCTGGATACTTCAGGAAGTGCAGTGCAGGGTAAAGTTCCCATACTAAAAAGCACACAGGACCAATCAAAATCAACATGACATACAGCTGTCACCTTTCCCTACTTTTTCAGTTGAGAATTTGGAACTGCAGGACAATTTATTAATAAGAATTCCAATCCTGCTGTTACATTTTCATCTTTACAGGAAGAGAACTGAATTCCTTGTTAGCATTTAATTTCTATCTCCATTCCAGCCTGCAGATAGGTCAATATTTATGACTGTTCATGCTTTATGGAATTTCAGCTCATAATCAAAAGCTGAGAGGAGAAAAACCCGGGCTGTTCCTTCTCGTGGATTATTCCCCAGAGTGTTTTATTTTCTCTTGATCCAAATCAAACTGCTTCCACGACCTTCATCAAAAGCCACACCTTTTATGTTTAGCACACCAAGTATTTTTACCCAACACTGAGTTTAACTTCTGAAAAAGCCTCTACAGACAATTTCAGTGGCCATTCATTTACTTTGACGTGATTTGATGCTTTATGATGGAATTTTTGCAGTCCTGGGCACGTCTTGCTCTGCTGGGATACTCCTGCACCTGTGATTTGTATGAATTCAGAGTTACCGTGATCTCTGTCCCACTACATCTAAGGAAATTTCACAACCCTTCGTTCCATGCTTTCTGTAGGGACAACGAATAAATTCTGCTGAATGAAGAGCCTCTGCAGCTCTTACTTGCTGAGCAGAATGCTTCACTTACTAAACCTGACATTTTTCCCACACCCAAGTGGCAAAAGTGACAAGGGCTGGCAGCACAGACCTGACTCATAGGGGTAACATTCACTGATCTGCTCCTCCCGCGTGATGGGCTCCTCGTCGTCGGGGAGGTAACGCTTGTCGATGGCCTCCTTGATCTGGTTGTTGGCTCCTTTGGGATCCAAGTCCATTGCCCAGGAGAAATTCATTAGAGCCAGATGTGTCTGACCCAGCTTTTTATAAACCTAGAAATGAGACAGCAGAAAAGGCTGTGTTTACATGGAGCTGCTACTTGAAGGGTTGGGCGATGAATGTTCCAAGCCACAGTTCACTGATGTTCTATAGAAAGCACCAGAGGGTGGAGATGAAAAATTTATTATCTGAGCCCCAAGGGAAATAACAAATATGTCTAGAAAGAGCAAGTATTTCTATTTAAAAACTAAACAAATTAAATTAAAATAGCAGCTGAGAGATTCTTTATCATTAAGGGCAGATGAGGACGTTATTTATCTGTGTTGAGCATTTAAACAGTGAAAATCCTTCAGTCTGTCAAGACACGGCCACTCTCATGTCACTTTAGAGGTCCAGCCACTCCTGGATAAACACCAGTGAATACATCTCAGCACAAACCCTTTTACCTCCCTCCAGTTTAAACAAAATACAGAAATCTTGCTGGTTGAGAGTTTTCCAGCACTGTGTTTGAGGAAAATTTGTCTTGGTGGTTCCAAGTGACCAGACACCCCCCAGGAGAAAGCTGCAAAAGTTATTTAAAGCTTACCAGCAGAGGAGGAGGTGGGAAGGATTTCTGTCACCAGATCACTTCTCTCTGGCATTTCACACAACGAAGGTTGGAATGGAGTTGCTTCTTATTCAGTATTTCTGACATAATGTGTGAGTGTGATTCAATGTTTCAGTGAGGGAGGGACTATCACCTCCAGCTCTCTTTAACTGCCCTTTGCTTTTAAAAGCTGGCACATCATAAACCTGCGAGCACTAAGCCTTATTTAAAGCTTTGGGAATTTTTAGAATAGTGCTCCAAGTGGAAGCAGCCTAGTGAAATGCATCGAATTTGCTCATTAAGCAGCAAAGGAAACCAAGGAACTTACAACCACAGTGAAGTTTTACCTACCTTTCCTATTAAAAAGTAAACAAGAGACTCTTTGGGAACAATCTGTTTCAGTTCTTCAAGTTCTTGTAAAGCTGACTGAAAAGTTGAAAAGAGTGTTTTTATCAGGCATTTGAAACAAAAAACTTCTAGTGAAACTTCTACTCCACTTTTAAACTAATTGTTGATGGGGGCTATCATAGCTGGGGCTATTCATTCTGCTGTGACAATCATGAAGAAATTCAACCTAAAAATATTTAGTCTGCATTAGAAATAGAAAGTTTTAAGTAAAGCTTTTCCTTTCCGTGTGCACACGTGTTTCTGAGACAAGTTTCAAAACAGACTGGGGCTTGTCTTGTGGAGCCCCAGAGGAAAAGTCACTGGAAAAACACTGTGGGAAGATCTTCTCTTATTCTAAAGAGGGTTCAGGTCAGCTGGGGATCAGCCCAAAACTGCCTCACCTCTCACTTTTCACTCCATAACACAACCTTTGAAACAGCTGGTTCCTATTGCTGTAATTGGATAGTTTGCTGCAGACTTTTCACTTACTTAGTATAAATTTATGATTATACATGGGTCAGATGAAAATAATAATAATTCAAAAGCAACACCTGCTGGCCGCAGGTTCTATTACAATCAAAACACTTAGCAGAGTCCCCTGGTGAGGGTGGCACTTGCCAAAGCTAATGCTCCCCACGTCCCAGGCTCTTCCTGCAAGCCCTGGTGCTCCCGTGGGACCTGTGAACATTTGGCTTCCGAGCTGCCCCCGTTCCCAGCCACAGGAATTTCAAGGCTGCCACGAGCACCAAAACTGACCTTGTACTTCTCATTAGCAAATAACACCGAGGCTCTATGGAATTTGCATAGTGGGTTCTTGGGGTCGATGTTGATCGCTTTGTTCAAAGTGTCCAAAGCCTTCTCGGATTTTTTCAGTGCATGTTGGACCTGGCACACAAAGAGAGAACAATTCCAAAAGGGGAAAAATAACAGCTCATCTGCCAGGCAAGGACAAATCCTTTTTGACCGTGTTTACTTACAATCTGCTCATTTAGAAAAATATTTGTCCATTTCTAGACCAAGTCTGAACAAGCTTCCTCACAGGGAAAAAAATCCTCCTCACATCATCTCCACCCTCCACCCTTCTCCCCAGCCAAGCGCCATGTACTTACTACTCCAATGTGACACAGCAGGACTGAGCTCTGAGGATTGATATCAAGTGCTTTCTGGAAATGCATTTCCGCTAGACTGAATTTTTCCTGCTTGTAATAAATCATTCCCAACCCGTACCTGCAGCAGAGAAACAATTCTGGTAAGTAACACTGGATTTTAATCCAATTGGTTTCTGTCAGTGAACACGACATAGCAGGAATGGTTTGTAGCCTTGCAAACCTCACCCAGGGTGGGAAGGTTTTTTTTATTTTTTATTTCTTGGGGGAAAAAACTGTCTAAAATTTTCTTTGTTTTCTCTGTCCCTTGGGTAGCTGAAGAACTGATGTGTGACACACAGGAAGATTGGCTAAATAGCTGCTAAATAAAAAGCACTGCTAAATAAAAAGCACTGCCAAATAAAAAGCACTGCCAAATAAAAAGCACTGCTAAATAAAAAGCACTGCTAAACAAAGCCCAGCTCACCAGGCATTGTAGTGCCGGGGGTTGACTCTGATGGCGTTCCTGAAGCAGGCCAGTGCCTTGTCCAGCTCTTCTGTCAGCACAAACTCGTGGCCCAGCAGGGTGTAGGCGTAGGCATAGTTTGGATCCACCTGGATGGCCCTCTGGAAGAACTTGATGGCAATGTCATGCTCCCTTTGCAAGCTGAAGCAGTTCCCTGCAGCACACCAGGCCTGGGGAAACAGCAGGGCAAGAGCAGAACCCTTTTTACAACCCTGAGAGACCAAGTCTGAGCTGAACACATTTCCTATACTGCTATAAATAATTAGAAATAACTTACTCCTAGATCAAAAGTAAAAACAAATCAACAGTTAGTTCAGGCTCATTCCAGTAGAGGCAAGCAGGGCTAAACACACCTTCTAAAATAAATAAATAAATAAATAAACGAGGTGAAATACAAAAATGGAGAATCCATGGACACCCAACAAATCTGCACCAATTAAATCTTTTGATGACTAATGACTAAAGCTTTTAAAGCTGTTGAAAAGGCCAGAAATAAAACATCTTTGATATTTAAGAATAACAAAGGGGGAGATGGTTCTTTATTTCTTCAGCTCCCTCCAACTGACAAATCTGGAAATGTGCAGAGGAAGAATTTTAGCAACAACCTCCTCTTTCCCTGCTGCTCAGCACCCATCGAGACTGTAAATACCACAGCCTGGGGTCCCTCACTTCCCCAAATTTTTAGCATCCCTGCCAAAGCACATAACTGTTCTCCACTCCCTGGATTAGAATCTGCATTCTCCTCTCTCCTGACTAATCTTACTACAACCACCAACTGCTTCACTGGGTTTGAGTTTTCCACTCTTAGGCAAACTCACAGGACAACATGAAGTGGATTCCCTCCTCCAACAAAAAAAAAATCTCCAATATCCTCTGCAGTTTTCTCCATTCTTAACAGCACATTTATAAACTCACATCTGTTATTTTTACTGTGGAACCCATTAAAAGATTTCTGGTTTTTGGCATCCCATGACTTTACATTACCACACACCCTGCAGTTTGATGGACTTTGGTATAAAAATATGCAACATCATGTCTGCAATTCAATTGTAGAACAAATATTCCAAGTGCCAGTGAATTAACTAGAGCAATTAAAAGGTGGTACAGGAAAAATACACTCCTTATCTCCAGCAGCAGGACTGACTGACTAACCCATGATCTTCCTGGTTGAAGGGTGCCAAGGCAAATTCAAATCACCATTAACAGATTAAAGGTTTCAACCTGTTCCACATAAGCTGATATTTGAATTTTAAGAAGCCATTTCAGGCATCAGCAGTTCAACAGACAATCCTGCCACTTCCCTCTCCAGTTTTGCCATGTTCAGGTGTTTTCCCACTGGAGAGTACACTGGATTAGAGCTCAAAGCTCTGTTCTGAATCACTGACTTTACCACAGACAGTTCCCCTCTTCTCACTCAAGCCCATAGCATTTTATACCTCCGGTGAGTTTTTATCCATGTCTGTCAAATCCTTGGAAAGAACTGAAAGGGCAACATCTTTCTGCAGATGCCAGAGAGTGGTTGAATAAATCTCCATGCCTTCTACTCTGTAGTTTTCAATCCTCCTCACTTCTGAAAATATTCTCTCAGCCTGAGAACAGAAATGAAACTTAAAATAAAATTCCACCCACCAAGGCAGAGCACAGAGGTCAAGGTCCAAGGCCTCATGTCCAGCCTGAGCATCCTCTTTGCTTTTTAAGTCTTCTACACAGAGCTGCAAGTCCTGGAACTTTCCTTTCAAGGGAAGGAAGTAACTGTATCCCAGGATAGTCATGCCAGCAGGAATGCAGCCAAACCTCCCTCCTGCTGACTCAACTGCATTCCTGTTTCTATCGGCGCTCCAGAGAGGAAAAAACATTATCCCCAAAATCACAAAGAGTGGAACAGACTTCTATGGACCAGTTATGATTGTTAACCAGCCTGATAAACAGTGACAGGGGAAGGGGCAATGACTGACACCTCCAGAGGGCAGGGCTAGAGGGGATTTTGGGAAGAAATCCTTTACTCCAGGGTGGGGTGAGCACTGGCACAGGTTCCCAGGGAAGCTGTGGCTGCCCCATCCCTGGAAGTGTCCCAGGCCAGGTTGGGCAGAGCTTACAGCAACCTGGGATGGTGAAAGGTGTCCCTGCCTGTGGCAGGGGCTGGCACTGGATGGGCTTTGAGGTCCCTTTCAACCCAAACCACCCAAAATTCTGTGATGATGATCTACACCCTCACCTTTCTAAATAAACTATGAAGACACCCAATGTTCTCCTTCCCTAAACACACTGTACAGCTTAAAACTCCCCTCAGAAACCTTCTGCCTTTGCCTCCTGCACAAATTCTGCCAAGAAGTGTTTTAAAAACTTAGCAAATGGGCACATCAGCTGTCAGAACAACAGTGCCAAGGAGAGGTGAACTGTGGGATTCCCCTGAACTGCTCACTTCTGATTCTGGAGCAGTTTGGCATCACCTCAGCTGTGCCAATGCTTCATTTGTGAGTCTGGAAGGGAAACTGGGTCACTGATGTGATCAGAATTAACTAGAATGGAGAGAAGTTTTCTGGTTTAGAGCTCAAATCGTTGAGTGATCTAATACACAACAGTGCAGTGCAAACAATTCCATCAGCACAGCTGGAGGCAGAGACAGGAGAGACAAGGAGGAGACCCCAACAGTTGATACAAGAGGAAATAACATTAAAAAATATCTTTAGGAAAGCTCAGTGACAAAGCTCTAACGAAGCAGATTCAAGATCTAAATCCATTCCAGGTGTAACTTCTATCCATTTACCACAACTGCAAACTGCTCGTGGATTTTACAGGAAATCTGCAGGTTTTGTGTAAAACTGCCAAAGCAAAGTGAGAATTTCCTACCTGCATGTACTCTGCCAGCTCAAAGTAAGCTCTCCCAATTTGGCACAGCACCCAGCCCGTGTTGTAGTGGTGGGATGGCAAATGGCTCAGAATATTGATGGCTTCTTTGCAGTTGTAGGAGCACAAGGCTAAATAACCTTTCCCCATGTCCCGGAGAAGGCTCATCAAACCTTCTAGGAGAAAAACACAATAAATAAAAGTGGGGGAAAAAAGGAAGAGAAAAAAGAAGCTGAGATTTATTTACTTGGAAGTGCTGATCCCAAAAGCTCTCCCTTGTGCATTACTCCTGAATTTGCCTATGAAAATCTTTCAGGAGTTTCCAAACAAGGTTTAGACACTCTCAATTAACATGAGCATGATATTCTGAATATCAAACTCTGTAAGGGAAGTCAGAAAATGAAGAGTTCTTAAACTCTGGGGGGCTCAGGGCAAGTGGAGCTCTGCATTTCCAGCAGCTATTCAAACATTTCTCTAGGTCTGAGAAGTTTCCACAAGCCTGGTAGCCATGGATACATCCTCTCGCTGCCTGGAAACATTACTGAGCCAAAAGAGAAGAATTCAGCATTTTGCTTAGGATTTTCTGACAAGCTGAATAAAGACTTGTTTTTAAACAAATGGGAAATATCCAGGGAGAGCAGACCACGTAAAGTCCGTGTTGAGGGAAGGTGACTGGGTTTGAATCACTTTCCAAAGATAATAATACTACCATACCTTACATATTTTTGAATAATTTACATTACTTCATCAATTATATTTTATAACATGATGCTTATAATGATAATATTGCTTACTCTATTATAATTAATGTGCTGCATAATAAGTTATAATACATTATATATTGATTTGATAACTTTGAAAATACTTTCATTATTAATAATTAATATTAATAATTAATAATTTATAATAATAATTTATATTAATAAGTCCAGAGCTTGCAAGATGTGCTGACAACTACCACTTTCAATACTTCTCCATGTTTTTATGTTAACAAGAAGATTCTTAATTTTTTTTCAGTTTTTAATCACTGTACAAATCAGTTTTTATCACTACACAAAGGTGAGAGCTGCAGGCTAAATGAAATGGGAAAGAAGCAAATACTGAAGCAACATTAAAACCCAGACATATCAGATTTTACTCTGTCACAGTCCAATAGTGCTCAAACAGACCTGCTGCTGCCTTCTGTAGAGTAAAAGCTTGGATTTGTGGTGCAACAGTAGAAATTTTCCCTTCTGAAATGATGGAAGAGTCCAGTTTGGTAATTTCCAAACTGTCGTTTAAGTTTGGTTGAGTTATTCCTCCCTTATTTGTTTTACTTTTTGTTTTTCTGTTTGGAATCTTAGGTGGAAACTTCATTTTCAATTTTTTGCTATTTTCCTGCAAGTAAAAAGAGTAAGAGTTACATACAGAAGAGTCCTGTAAATTCAGAAATCTGAACTTGAGAGTGAATCATGTGAAATTATGTTTAACAACCATGTCCAGCCATGCCCTGCTCCCTACAGAATCTGTTCTCAGGGTGCTGAAATTGCTATGAACATGCAGAAATTAACAGTTGGCACAGGGGAATGGACAGGAAAGGCCCAGGTTTCCAGCACGGGGAGGTTTGTTACCTTGGTTGTAGAACTATCACTGGTGAACAGGCGAGAGCTTCGTCGAGGCAGCGCGTTGGGTGGAGCAGCAATGGTGGGGCTCAATACCTGAGGTGTTGTACTGGAAACAAAAATTCAAAAATTACACACCACTGAGTAACAGCTTTCAGCTTTGTTTTAAACAAAAATGCCCCAGTATTATGACTTTTTTTTTTTTTTTTTTTTTACCTTGTCTGTGGACCAGAGCTCTGTGTTTGTGCAACAAGGATTGGAGTGACTTCCCGGCTATTCCCACTCTGGGAGAAGACAGATTTTGTTCCAGCCTGGCTGATCCTGCTGACAGCCTGCACAACACAGAGTTTCTACAGGTTGTTATTATGTCACTCAGGAATCTCCATCTCTGCTGCTCCAAACCCATCCCACCCACCAAACACTGCACAAGGAGAAACAGAGTTATTTTAAATTCCCCCCATCCAAAGGGGAAACCATCAAAAGTATTTCTCTTTCTATGTGTCAATAACACCAAGTCCACAAAGCTTATGCACATTATTTGAAGATATAGAATCTCCATCTAGTGGCAAGAAATTATATATTAAAGTGCTTGTGCAAGAAAAAAAGGGAATTAAAGGATGTCATGTTTAAAGGCTCCTTCCTGCAGAAAGTTGTTTAAAAAAAACAAGCAGAAAAAAAAAGGAAAGAAAGATTTTTGAATTATCCTATAACAATCCCATCTAAAAGCCATTCACAAATTGCACAGCACCTCAGCCTCTTTTCAGAACAGATCCTCCTCTTCCTACTTTTTAAAAAAAGCTTGAAAAAAATTATCTTTCTGCCCACTGCAGCAACAGCAACATTCAGTTCAGTGATGGATGCTTGGAAGCGACACCAGAAAGGGAAAAATGGGATCAACAACAGCACAAGCAATGCCAGTTTATGCATTATCCAACCCCTAAAGCTCTGTCCCCTTCCAGCCCCAGATTCTGTTGCCAGAGGATGGTTTAGGTGGCCAGCAAGGTTACTTGCCCACCCAGACAGGAAGCCTTTGGATTCATCCTAATGCTTCACTCCCTGATGTGTTTCCTAGGAAACTGTCTCTGCTCAGCCACAGCTCCACCAAGCCTTGTCTGACACAGAGCTGCAAGAGCAAAGTGCAACTGGCCCAGTCAGTATTTGCACTGGACAAAGCATGAACCAGAATTCGAGTTACTAAAATGTATCAAATATTTGTGTTTTGGTAGTGGCACAGCTCCATTTGGCCAGTGTGTGTGGAGTAGTGATTTTCACACCTCAGAGCTGTCGTGTCACACTCAAAGCAACAAACCAGCAGCAAATCTGACCTGATTCCCCAAACCTTTCCAGCTCTCAGCTGAGCTGCACTTTACTAATTTTATTTCCATTTTCAGACTCATGGAAATTTATTTTCCTGTATGTGCACAATCCATGAGCCATTGTTTTCAAATGTACCACGGAAAATTCCTTGGTCCTGAGCAAGCACACGATGGGAATTGGATCAGCCACACAAAGCACATTCCTAACAGATTGTTTTAGCACAGCTCCCCAAATTCAGAAAGGACAGCAAGGTGAGCACCACGATTTGTCCAGAGCAAATGTGGCAACTCAAGTTCTACTTTTTGAGGCATTCAACATTATAAACTTGCACTGAGTTTTCACTTCAAAATATTGCCCCCTGTAAAACACCAACACTCCTCATGCAACTTCTACATTTACTAAAAATACAGGGAAAAATCCTCAGGTTTTTTGTTTTTAGAAAGGAACAAATAGTTCTTCAACTGTCACCAACATTCCACCTCGCATTTATCCCTATGGCAACTATGGCAGTTTCTTCCTGAGTAAAACAGACAATTTTTAGTTTCCCCTACCCAAGGCTTTGCTGAGTGAAACAGCACCATCCTCTCAGTCCCCCACAGACCAACAGAAGGATTTTTATTACTCTGGCCTGTGAGCTACACCTCAAGAACTACTTGCAAGAAAGCAGTAGCTTCAGCTCACTTGAGGCTTCAGAAAATACATTCAATAATAAAACAAAATGAAAACTCCAAGTCTTCACACTCTACCCTGCAAAGGGAAAAGTTTGAATCTGCTGTTGTTTGGAAGCATCAGTGTTTGTACAATCCTGTGATGGGAGGTGGACAGAACACAGAGACCTTCCTCAGGTTACTCCAGCAATAGCCTAAGCATTTTCTGGGGGGAAAGCTCAGCTCACACGTTTTTCTCTCTGTATTGTGGATTCTTCTTTAAATTGCACTGCAATGTCAAGCTCTCAGCAGAGCAGCTGTGCTCCAGAATGGACAGTACCTTCTTTGAAGGTGCTCCGGTGGATGGCACATCGATGACAGAGGAAGAGTTGGTGTAGTTCTGTAAATAGGATCCATCTCCAGGGCTTGGGGTTTCTAGTGGCAAAATTCCAAAGCTGAGAACAAAGCAGAGAGGAAGGGTCAGTGTCTGAGTGCCAGACCTGGAGAGCTGGGCTGATGTTGGGGTTAAAACACAGATCCAGGTCATGGAATATCCTGAGCTGGAAGGGACCCTCAGGATCACTGAGATTTTTTTCTTCAAGAAAAGCTCTTTCATAATAAAGTTTATTCCACAGCAGTAACATATTCCTATAGAGATTTGTCCAGTGAGAATGTGGCAATAAGCAATAGCCTGAATCAGCAACTCCTTTCCAAACCACCAACTCTGGTTTAAAAACCAGAAGAGATCAACACCAGGACCAAGAGCAGTTCCTGAAGCTGTTTGGGTTTCCCGACAATAATGGGTGCAGCATTTACATTATTATTATATTTACATTAGCAATATTTACAATATTTTACCAACACGTGTGTGAGTGTGCTGAGCAGCACCAGCCCTCCTGTTCCAAATTATCAAATCCCAATTATCCCAACCATTATCAGCAGCCCAGCCCTGGGCAGAGCTTGGCCATGCCAAGGACTCACCTTGGAGTTAGTGGGCTCAACGCCGCGGGTCCCCCCAGTAAACTCCGTCCAGTTTTTGGTTTGTTTTGAGCCTGTTTGGACAATATGGTAGTTCCTGACCCCAGAGGGACAGAATCTGAGGAAATCACACCCGAGTCAATGTAAGACATGGAAGAATCCGAGTTCAAGGAGGAATACTTCGAATTGGAGGATTCTAGGTTGATTCTGTTCAACTCCTGAACAATGGAAGGCAGCTGTTAATTACTCACGGAATAGTTTAATTAACTTTTTTCATTCAAGCTGAAAAAACGAAACGACTTGAAGCAAATGATTTTACAATGATTTCAACAAAACTCACAATTGTATCCTGGGGTGTTTCCATGAGGACAGTCTCAGGCTGTCTGTGGGATATGTTGTGATTAGACACCAACGTTGTGCAAGTGTTGGGCAGACAGCTGCTGAAGTTCTGTAAAGATGTTAATTTAAACGTTTGGTCAGGGTCTGGCTTTTCACCTGGAAGAGTGGAAGCAGATTTATGATAGTTAGTCCTGAGTCTATACACGGAATATTCAGTCTGAAACAAGGGCACAGCACAAAGGACTTTAGAAGTATTTTGAAATATTTCATAGAATCATAGAATGGTTGGGTTGGAAGGGACCTTAAAAATCACCTAATTCCAACACTCTCCCATAGGTAGGGACACCTTCCACTAGACCAGGTCACTCTGGGCCCTTTATACTAAGCAGAAGAGTTCTTCCATTCTTCTACTATAAAACCCTGAACAATCAATATTTTTAATATTTTTAATTTATTGTTTCTTCAAGCTATTCTCAGAAACAGTGTTTAAGTGACTACTAAATGTAGGTTGGAAAGCACATGGTATTGTTAAATCCAATGTATAAATAATGAAAATGGAAGAAAACAAGACAGAAGCTCTAAGCAATGGAAAAGTATTTTGAATTAATTGTTGCTCACAAAAATCTCCCCAAAGAATTCTGCTGGTACTTTCCTTAGTAGTTTACAAGCAGTAAAATAAAAAATGCAAAGCTTGATAAAACCAGACAGAAAGAAATCCATTTTAATGAATAAAACAGTTCTGCAGACTCACCTATTTCACATAGTGATTCAAAAGGGGACCAGAGGAAAGGATTTAAACTAAGGCTCTTTTGGTAACATTCTGATCCTTTGGCAAGCCGGTCTGTCTTGCTGCAAAAAGAAGGAAACAGTTCACAGAGAAACTTCAGAACAGCACTTTTGTTCAAGAAAGTTTTCCAGAAGAGGAGTTGAAAAACAAAAACATGTTGAGAGGCACAGCAAACATTCCGCATTTCTCAAGCCAGAGAAATACTGAGTTCTTTTGAAGTTATTTGACATATTTAGACACAGTTGTCAAAAAAAGTTACATAAGCACTAGAATAGCTTGAGAATTTTCATTTTTAGGAAGATGCTGTTCTCTGCAACAGCTTGTTTCTTTTCTGCCAAGAGCAACCTGACTGCCAGCCTTCCAGCCATCTTAAGTATCTGTGGATAGTATTTTTGCATATAAATTAGGGGCTAAACTGAACACTTAAGAAGTATTTGGCTACAAAGAAATAGTTTTGAAAATAACTGAGAACAGATATAGTACAGAGGAATTCAAGAGACCAACTACTCTTATTCAATCAGTCATTCACATTTACTGAAACCTTTCTTGCATCTTGGCAAAAGCAAAACACCTAAATTTGTCAAGTTATTCTGCCTGGCACCCTCAGAACTTTGAAGCTTAGAGCTACACGTGTAAAACAGACAAGAAAAATCGAAATGGCAACACTGAGAAACAGGCTGAGAGTTTTTCTTAGGGAAGAATACAGAACAAATTCAAAGGTGTATAAAAAACCCAGACTCTTGGATTGCAATCTCATCCACCTGGGAAAGAGGAATTTGTGTTTTCAGTCTTTGTGTGAAAACCAAACAATTTTTGCATTCCCAAATTAGCTGATTCCACAACTATCCACCTGAATTTATCATGTTTCAAAATGGTGTAACCCAGAGACAGGTGTCTCCTGTGGTGATTAAGGATATGTTTGACTAAATCTAGGCTTGGCCAAGTAAAAACCCTCCAGATTTATTGGGCAAAATGAAAAAAATAACTTTACCAGTAGACATGTCCCAGTAAGGAGAGCGTAAAGCATGCAGAGTCACCAAACTCCATAACAATGTCATCATGGCTTTTCTGTTTATTCAACACTCCACCAGACAAGATCTGCTCTCCTTCTGCAAGCCTTTTTAAAAAACAAGAGGTTTAAAGGGGTTACAAGGCTCACAGTATTGGCAGTCCAGTGTTTTCACCCTGCTGCAAACAAAAACAGAAATCCACTGTCAGTGTTTACAGGTTTTAAACCACAAACCAGTTCCTGCAAATGAATGGTCAGTAACTGAGGGACTCCTCTACAACAGGGACCTTGAGGACTCTGAAGTCAAACAGCTCTACTAGGAGGGAAGAAAAAGAAAACAAACCCAAAAGCAGAGACACAAAACACAGCATGACTTTTCTGAAAGTGATCAATCCTAGGATGAAGGACAAGAAAGTCTTCCAGACACTTGACCTTCCAAGGTGCTTTACCTACCAAGAAGCCAAGACAGTGCTTAATTTGGCTTTGTTTCCCAAAGAAATACAATCAGTTAAGTCCCAATATTGGGATCCCAATTATAATCTTTAGTGCTGAAGAACCAATGACTTTCTAGTTTATAAAACATGACAGCTTCCAAAGAGAAATCCAAGCAAAAAAAAAAAAAAAAAAAATCCATTTGTAACCCTGGACAGAACATAAAGGATTTACTTACTTGCTGAGGTCCACACAACATTTTGCAAGCAGGTATTTACACTGGGGGGTGGTACAGCTGTGTCCCTTTAGGAGCCTGTAAGCTTTATAGGCCTTTCCTGAGCGGTAGTAACACGTTGCCAGTAAAAACAGTGCTTCTTCTGAGTGTACTGGAAAACCAAACGTAAGAAAAGAATCATTGGTTAGTTGTTTATCATTTTAGTACAAAGAATTCAGGGGCAGGGAGTAAAAACCAGCTATGGACAAGATGGAAGAAAATGGGCACTGATATTAGAAATTCATTTCTGAATGAAGCGCATTTCCTTTTCTGTTGGTGATTACATCCAACACCTGTGCCTTCTCCTTGGACAGTCAGATCAACTGTTAACATCCACAGCTGTAAAGGCACTTTGATCCTCGTGGCACCCAACTGAAGCAGGGGATCAGCTCTTTGTTAGCACAGCAGCAAGCCAAGCAAGGCCAGAGCTCCTTTAACAGGAGCTGGCCACACCAAGGCTGACTTGGCTCGGGGTGTCACCACACCTGCCACCAACACTGTGCACTGCTCTAAGGAGTGTGCAAACATTGGCACAGTGACAAAGTTACAAAGCAAAACTTTCAGAAGGAAGATCTATTCCAGCCCAAGTAGCCAGGTTTAATCCCGATTTCAAGTGGTCTTTTGCTGTTTGCAATTTTATTTCTGCTCTTGTTCTGAAGCATTCAAGGCTTTACCATCACATAATTCAGTGGAGAAGATTTTCTGATTTTAACGACCATAAAGTCACCTCTTCACCAAGACTGAGTCTTTTTGCTGCCTGCTCTCATTTCATTGGGAGCATGGCTTAGCAGCACCATCCAGATGCTTTCTTTGTTTCTCCTACAACCCACACAGGGCTCGGAGCAACCTGGGAGAGAGGAAGGTGTCCTTGCCCATGGCAGGTGCTGGAACAGGATAGGCTTTAAGGTCCCTTCCAACCCAAAACCTTCTGGGATTCTGGGATTCCATAAACCCTCTTTCCAAGCTGAGACCTCACAAGTTTCTAAATTCCTGATGCTTGACTACTTCATCCAGAAAAGTCAACTCTATTTAAACAGAGAACAAGAAGGATCAGGGGAGAAGCATTTCCTTATGTCAGAGACTGGAATTGCTTCGATTTGGTGCTTGCTTCCACATTTTCTTTCACTGCAGAGGTGAATTATGTACCACACTGAGGATGCTTTACTCAAAGAGCTTGACTTGGCACCCAGGTTTGAGACTGAGGTCAGATCCACTTGTGATTAGAGCATAAAGGACAGAATTAACCGCTGAAGGAACTTCAATCCTTCCTGTAAATGCACAGATTTTATACATCCATGGTGGCTTATCCCACTCTCTGTACTTCCCCAAAGGTTACACTCCAATCACCCTCACACAATGGGATTTTAAATCAAAGGCTGTGCATGAACACTACCAACTTCAAACTCCAAACAATTAATAAACCTGCATTATCATAGACTCTTCACAAACATTATCCTGCAAACGGAATTCAGCATTAAAAGAAACAATTCTGATATTTGTTCATCCACCCACAGGGAACTCTTTAGAAAAATCAATATGAGCACTGTAGAAAAACCTCTTTGGGAATCTGCCCAAATCCTTTGCTTCATTGAAAACTGATTATTTTAAGTTTTCATCATCACCTGAACAGTGACAATGGAAACAGAAAACCCAGAGCACATTTTATTAGCCTTATCCAAAGCCACCAGAAGATCTTTTTGAAAATTCAAGTTAAAATCAATTTTTATCCACTACTTTAACAGACTTGGAGAGTTCTGGGAAACAACCAAGCCACAGATGTCCGATCAAGGACAGTAATTGCAGGTAGACTTAAAAGAAGTTCTTTTCAAGGTGAAATCACTCCTGCCAATGTGGAGCCACTGTATTCAAGTTCTGCAGCTTCAACACTTATTTTAACCAGGAGCCAGGTGTTTTGTTAGCAGTTAATTGCTTGCACCAAGTGTCAGCATTCATGCTGCTTTCTCTCAGCACTGCTGGTCATTGAAAAAGGCTGTTTGAAGTATTCTTGCAGAGAATTATTCTGTAAAGATGTGTCACTATCAAGTCAGGTATTTTTCTCCTGGCTGCTGCAAAAAAGTGGATTCTTTTTGTTCCTAAATCCTTGGCAATTACCTTCAATCTACCACTGCCCTGCACCTCACGCTGGGGGATGTGTTCAGGGGAGCTCTGTCATCCCTAAAATGCTATTTCCTTCAAGCACACCTGGATTAGCAGGTTCTGTAATATCCTACACAGCATTTCTCATTTCAGCACCAGATCAAACATCCTGATTTCATTTGTAACCCTGACACAAGGAAAAAGCAATCTTTTATTTCTCAAAACAATGGAAGCACAAACCTAAGTTAAGAATTGCATTGTGGGCGTGGCAGGCAAAATATTTCATTACAAAACAGAGCATGAAATAGCTTATACAGTTTAATTCAAACTGTAATCTCAGATTGTTTATCATGAGAAATTATATGATGCTTTTATTTTAGCTTAAGGATCAGGGTGTTTTTTGTGTTAGTGGTTAGGGAACAATACCTTTCAAAATAGAGAAGGAAAGCTGACCACCAGTATTGAGAAGAAAGAAGTACAGAAGAACAAAAAGCTTATCTGAGGTCATGGAGAAAAGGTTAAAGGAATAAAAGGTGCTAAAACACAACAAAAGCAATGTTTGCAGGACCCAGAGAAAGTACAGATTTGTGTTATTGCTGCCTGCTCGCCATCCAGGACACCCCAGACCTGCCAGCATCACACTGAAGTAACAATTAGCAGGGATTCAGCAGGAGCTACCTGTCCCATATGCTCTGATTCTCACTGTCTCAATTTCACAGTGCTTTTCTCTCACCATCACAAGACTCTCTTCGAGCCAATCAACATATCTGAACAGCATTACTAGCACAGACAGCTTTCAATGTCAAGCCAATTTGTAGAATTTGTGTGCTGCATCTATCCTCAAGTGCCCTTGGAAGACATGGAATGCTTGAGGGTTATCAAAAAAACCCCAACAATCTCCCATTTGATACCATATACCAGATCACTGTAAACACTGCACTTAAACACACAAATCTGAGTTTAATTTTAAAGAGGTTTTACTGTAAAATAACATTGCTGCTGCTACATTATTTGATTTTCCAACCTAACGGCGAGACATTCTTCTGCTTTCTCCAAGCAGAAAGTTAAACTTCACTATCAGAACAGGAGGAAAACAAAGCAGGAGCAGAGGCTCAAAAATCCTGAATTAAAATTTTTTTTAAAAAGCATCAACCTTATAATTGCAAAGTACACACCTTCTGCATATAACCTTTCTGCGAGGAACACGGCATCGCGATATGCGTAGTGGTTCAGTGCTTGCCAGATAGCAGCCTGCAAGGCAAGAAAATCATCTTAATTTAGTGGGAAGCTTTAAAAACGCAAAAAACTCATCAGTTCGTACTGTCAAAAGGCAAAGTTCAGCTTGGTTTTATAGAGCCATTAAAAGAAGGGGATGATAAACATGCTGGCCAAGTTGCATTTGTTTCAGCTTTTAGTAAGGAGGCTTAAAAAACCCCAGCAAACTCTGCACTGAAGTCATGAATCAACCTAAGAATGTTTCTCACTAGTTACCAGACACAACCATCCAAAACCCTCAGAAATCACCGAGTTTTAGCCTCGCATTAAAAGTTGTCTGTTATCTGTAAAAGAGGGCCAGGATTTGAAAAATAATTTCTTTTAGGAGCTGTTCAGCCTTTCCTCCCCACCTACTCCAACAGAGTTTGTGCTCCAAGGTGGGCAGGGGTGGGACCAGGAGTGCAGATCCTTCCCACCTGGGATCTTTGCTCCAGGCCCAAAGCCATTTTCCATCAGCAGCAAAGAGCCATTTTGCAGTAGTTTTGTTATTACTGATCCCAAACGAGATCTGAACTTGTGAATTCAAGGCACTGTGATCTAGAATTTCTCGAATACTCATCAGCAAACAAAGACAAATAGAATTTGCTTTTAAAACCCATCAGACACTCTGAAACTAAAAGAAATCTTCCACAGGGAAAGCAATACCACCCTGCAGTGCTATTCCCAGTGGGAAAGGCAAGCGCCAATTTCATCTTAAAAAAAAAATAAATCCAAACATCACAGAGTTACATGTACCATATGCTACTTCTTCTAACACAAACTTGACAAACACAGGGTGTGAAAACTGTGCAAGTTCTCTTCACGGGAAGCCCACACAGCCGTCATGAACAGCACACACCAGAGCTCCCAAGTACTACAGGGAATATTACACACAAATCTCTACAATCTGTTTTCTCCTATTAGAAGATCCCAAGAATACACTTAAGAGGTCAACAGGTGCTTTTAAGCTTGTGTGAAAGTATTAGAAAGTATTTAAAAGTGAATTCTCTTAGTTTGATCATTACAATGCAAACACTTTCTTGTTTCTCTCTGGTTGTATTTCATATTTCAGATAACAGAGCCTCCTGAAGTGATTCCTCCCTGCTACCTTGGAAGGCTCCCAGGCCCAAGGGAGTTCCATGGAGTGAAGGACCAACAGGAGGCAGAAGGTCAGGGACACAATCTTTCAAGCCATCCCAAGCCAGAGCAGCCCAAGGTCTCCCCTATCTCTTGCTCCCAACAGGAGCTCTTCCTTCACCAAGTCACAAGTGATGTTTAGACGAATCCTGCCAAGCTGCGTCGCCTTCAGGTTAAAAATCCGCTCTCTGCAGAGCAGTAACTCGGCCAGCTCACAAAACAAAGGTGTGGGGGTGGCAGTGGGGAAATCAGGGTCATCTGACTGCTCAAACGGGAGCAAGTTGCCAGGAACAATCCTGCCAAAGGCTACGAGGGGACACGAGGGATTTGGGGCTATGTCACAGCCACTTTGTAAGCGTTACACTACACATGGCTCTAAAAACAAGCATTGCAGAGCAGAGTCCCAGTGAAAGCAAGAAATCGGCTAGTTCTGTAGCAATTATCATTTTACAGCCCAAAATGTGCCTCCTGCCCTGAACTCCTGCCCTGCCCTCACACACACTCTCCTGAAAGAGCAGGAGGAGAAAAGGAAGGCAGCAGGGAATCAGCCATACCTATGCAGCAACAATTTTCCATGAGAACAGATGTCTAAACTATGACTGCGCCCCAAAAAAGAGGATTTCTTGTGCACCTTTTAGGACAGGAACATTGATCTCTTTATAGCACAGTAATTTAGATTGTTCTAGAAGAAGCACAGTGCATGGACACAGCACTAGTGGTACACAATTGCTAAACCACACCAGAAGAGTGTTCTCAGCCCTGTGCTCAGGGCTGCATCACAGGCAGGAGTGGAAGTGTTTCCACATTTTATTCAAGTGTGCTTGCAGAGCAGGTGAACCTCCAGGCCCTAATCACTCATTTTAAAAATAATTAATTTGAAATGCAAAATGAACAGGGAATCCCAAAAGTACCATACACAGCCCTGCAGCAAGGCATCCTCAGAGAGGAGAGCAGGAAAATAAAATGCGATTCAGACAGGTCCATCCTCTATCCAGAAAATCCTCTGCATTGTCCAAGTGTCATTTCATATCTAAGCCAAAGAGATGTTCTCCTCTGAAAGTTATATAGCCTTGGAGATGATTTTCCAAGCTGTTTAGTCTATATTGCCACGCTAAGCAGATTCTACCATGAATTCCGAGTCCTCAGGGTGTGCAGGGAGGAAGAGAGCTCTGAGATGGGCTGTGCTGCACTCCCCAGTGACACAGACTCTGCCCACTGAACAAGCAGACGTTGGTCCTGCAGTTTGCAGCCAAGTTCAAGCACCATTCCAGTGAGTCACAGCAGATGATCACCTTGAACAGCTAAATTCCAAGCAAAGTGCTCATTTTCTTTCCAAGATGTTTTTCAGAAGTATTTGGAAGGCATCCAGCCTGCTTCTCAGCACATGGGACGCAGAGTTTTACGTTGGAGCTGAAGGGTTTTAAATCGACCATATCAGGAAGTACAGCTTAAGGCTGTAAACTCTGGCACTTTGTTCAACTTTAAAAGAATTTTACAAGTTAACGAAACTCTAACCAGTGGCCAGGATTCCTTCTGGGACATGAATTTCACGTAATTAAAGCACAACATGTATAAAGCTACACACAAACACAAATTCGGTTATTTGTCTGTCATGCTGTGACAGATAAGTAACTTCACAGCTGCGAGGATGTAAGGATGACAGTTTTTTCCTGGAATGCTGAGCCCTGTAGACATCTGAAAGGCTGGGAGAGAACAGACAAATAGACAGGAAAAATCTCTGCAATGAGAAAAATGAGAACTGGTGTCAACTTTTCCAATCATTTAACTTAAGAAAATTATAAAAACAGAGCTAAGAACGTGGACTTCAGCTAAATTGGGAATTCAGAAACACAATGGACTTCACCCAGTCACAAATAACTCCTAAACTTACCAGCACTGCTGTAAGCAAGTAACAGCAGCAAAGCTGACAGCAGCAGAACTACTGCTAAAGGAATGATTTGCCATTTGAAAGCAGACTCTAAACAGATATATTCAATCTCAATAGATATACTCAATGAAGCAAAGCCTCATCAAAACATCCAAGCTGGGAAGAGGTTAAGAATGGAGAACAGCACTAGAGAGGTCTTTACCTTGCTGAAACATCACAACAAGAGCCTACATGTCTATGAGGGAGGTCTCAGAACAGCAGATTTTTTCCACTTGGTCAGTCTAGTTAGCACAGCACCGGAAACATTTGGTATTGTTTCCTGTCATTCGCACTGCAGTGCATTCTTGCTTCCTTTTCTATTGTAATCCCATGTTTTCCTAGAATACCCAACCGGTGCAAAACAAGCAGCCCAGCTCCAAGGATAACACCAATGGTGCAGGATGACCACTGCAGGAGAGGGAGCAGGTGGCCAAAAGCATTTCCTGCTCTGCACTGACCCTTGCTCTCAGGGGGGACAAGCAGAGCAGCAGCATCAAGGACACAACCCCCTGGTCTAGAAGAATGCCCTCACTGTCACCATCTTCCACAGACAGGGCCAAGTCAGCAGGGTGGTTTTCCACAGGAGACCTTCTTCCCCTTCCACCTTTTCATTAGAAAGAAAAAAGCCAAGAGCAAGAATTCTCACAATGTTCATTACAGAACACAATCATGTTCTACCAAAACACTGCTGCCAGGAACCTCTTGCTGCAATTAGAAAAAAACCCCTCAAAACATCCTGTTAAAAAGCTAAAAATATATATTTTTAAAAGAATGGGAATATGAATAAGATGACTGATTAATGAAGATGATGAATAGTTAGAGAATGGGCATACAGGAACTGCAGAAAGAAAAAGCAGCTCCTAATTCTGTAAATCATGACTTTTGGATAGGAAGGCTGAGCACAAGAACAGGAAGCCCATCAGAGTAACTGCAGTGAGACTGAAACACGAGAGAAAAACGAAATTTACATTATTTTCTCCCCTAAGTCTCCCATAAATCCGAAGAAACCAACTCCTTGGGAAGAAAGAACGTCCTTCACTCGCACGACACGGAGGAAGCCGAGCACGCTGCAAGCATTTGAACACGACACAACAGCAAACGCAGAAAGGTGAACCAGGTAGCAACAGGTCTCCCGGGGGATCTGCGGGGGACCCTTCCCGGAGCCCAATCGGCCGCGGCGCTGCGCAGGGACCGACAGCTCCCTCAGGGGCCAGGGGGGCACAGGGGCGAGCGGGGCCCGTCCCGGGGCCGCGGGGATGGGCACGGGAGGCTGGAAGGGGAAGCCCAGCGGGCTCCGGCGGGAGGGAAGGCAGAGGAGCTGAAGGTCCTGCGGGCCCAGCGGCCGAGGCGCCGGCGGCAGCGGCCCAGAGCCCCGGCCCCGGAGCGGGCGGGGCGGCCTAACCCGGGCCGGGCCGGGCTTTGGGGCCTGAGCCGCCCGGGGGTCGGTACCTGGACGGGTTCCTGCAGCACCGTCATCCTGCTCTCCCCGGCCTCCGCCTTCTGGTCGCCGAGCCTGAGCGGGGCGGCCCCGGTCCCGGCCCGGCTCAGAGCGAGTCCCGGCGGGGCCCGGCCCGGCCGCGGCTCATTTGAACCCGCACCGACCGTTACCGGAGCGAGCGAGGCCGGCGGGCGCCGAGTCCGCCCGAACCGGCGGCGGAAATACCCGAGCCCGCCGCCGGAAATACCCGAAGGCGCAGGCGGAAAGAGCCGAACGTCGACGGAAAACAGCTGGGAAAGCCGCGCTCGGCAACCGGGAGGAAACTACTCGGCGACGGAGATAGCCGAACCGGGGCGGAAATGACCGAGCTGCGACGGAGATGGCCGAGCGGCGGGGCGGAGATGACCGAGCTGGAGCGGAGCCGCCCGAGCTGGGGCGGAGATGTCCGGGCAGAGGCGGAGATGGTCGAGCGTGAGGGGGCTAGTGAACTCCCCGCGGGGCCTGTGGCTCGTGCCTCAGGGCGGCTTTGCCCCCGTGGAACGTAGAGCTTGCCCTTTGTGCCACAGAACGGGCTCTGGGCATCCGCAGCTCTGTCGGGAGCCCCCGCGTCCCGCGGGGTGCTGGTCCGAGGGCTCCCTGCTGCCATCACCGGTGCGTCCGGAGCCAGCCCGGCCCCCGCGCTGGGTTTGGCCGGTGGTTCCGTGTCCCCGTTCCCAGCGTCGGGGTCAGCACGGCCCGGGTCCTGTCCCCGGCACTGCCGGGTCCGTGCTGATGCTGCTGCCCAGGTAGGTTCAGCCACGATATCACAAAATCACAGGATCGTGGGTTGAAAAAGACCTCCCAGGTCATGGAGTCCAGCCTGCGACTGATCCCCACCTGGTCAATAGACCAGAGCACTGAGTGCCATGTCCAGTTGCTCCCTGGACACCTCCAGGGACGGGGCCTCCTCCACCTCCCTGGGCAGTCCCTGCCAATGTTTAACAGCCCCTTCTGTGAAGAAATTCCTCCTGATGTCCTCATATCCAGGAGTAAAACTGGCAGATTGGGGTGTAAGGACAAGGCAGGTAATTTGCCAATTACAACTTGGATGTGTTTGAAAGTGCAATATCTGGCACACAGGGCTTTAGCAAAAGAATGGAATAGAGATGCACAAGTAAATCTCAGTTTATTAAAAATACTGACCTATCAATAGCCACCTGCAACTAGCAGAGGCCTTCCTTCTCCAAATCCTTCTGTGGGCTTGCTGAGCCAGCCATAACACCACCCTGACGCACACACACCTACACACAGACTCTGTGCTCCATCCTGCTCTCTTCAGTGCTTTGCACTTGCACTCAGGGGCCCCAAGGTTGGATTCTGAAGTGCTGCTGAGCACATGTGAGCAGGGGCTGGATCTTTGCATGAGAATAAAAGCTGTGTGTAGAGCAGGAGGGCTCAGCCTTCCTCCTTCCCCTCTTTCTCTGCACTTCTGAAAGGTGTAGTTACAAGTTTGCTATTGGCACAAATCTGCAGTTGTTTGCTTCCAGGCTGTGAGCAGGCAAAGCTTTCTTCAATCCCTCCCCTGAGACAAATAACAAATGGGGCCCAGAGCGGTACTGTCTCCTGGGATGGCCACCTGGTTTCCTGATCAGGTCAATCCAAGTCATTTTGCTAGGTAGGAGGGTGTGAATAACATGACAGTGAAGTGTCTCCTCCCCTGAAGGCGTTTGGCCTTCCTCACTGATGATGATGATGGTGGTGTGTGTACATGCTCTGGGGCTCCACTGAGCCTGTCAAGAGACACAGTCCATGTTCATCCTCCTCCTGATTTTGTGCGCTGCAGATAACTCCTGGGGATGAAAGCTGGCTCTGTCTGTCTCTCCCATTCCCCAGGGCACAGAACTCCTGACATCCAGACCTTCTTTGGTATGAGAGTCTGTCTTATCACAGCCTGAGGAGATACAGGCTCTCCGGAGCGTGGGGGCTCCTTGTACCTCTCCTCAGAGTGCCCTGGAATTCATGTAAAACATCCAAACTGTGAAAGGTCGGTGTTTACTATTGTCTTTGGAGATCTGGATTTGCAGAGACTCCTCAGTCCTGCAGTGCAGTTCTGCCGGTGGGGTCACTCACTGGCACCCACAAATGCTTTTATAAATGTCCATGGGACTGAAGCCACTTGCTCTGCGGAATCCTCAGCTTTTCCAGAGGAGGAGGCATGGAGGCACAAGTAGAGGTACAGACATATATACTGTACCTGTTCAAGTGCATCATTCCAACCTCCTTTGCTACACAAACCAGCTCTGCTTTATCCTAAAGAGATAAGCAAAATAAAATGTGGCTGGCTCTTCCCCCAGGGGTGCTTCAAGGGCTGGATTTTTTACATGGAAAACTGTTTTCCTGTAGTTCTGTCATTTCCCACTGCTTGCTTTCTGTCTGTCTCTTTGCAGGCCTCACTTTGGTTTTAATTACTACCCCTTTCATCATGGAAGCTGGAGGCTCACACACAAGGCTTGTGCTCTGCCTCGAGAAGTGAGAGTGCAGAGGGCTTGCAGGGCAGGGATATCACGGCTGTAGCTGGAATATCACAGCTACAGCAGGGATATCACAGCTAGCAGGGATATCAAGGCTAGCAGCAATATCCCAGCTGCAGCAGGAATGTCAAGGCTGGCAGGGATATCATGGCTGTAGCAGGGATATCACAGCTCCAAGGCCCCCAGTCCCTGCTGTGGATTTCCTCTGTGAGTTGAGGCAGGTCCCCACCTCTCCTCTGCTCCATTCCTCTCTGCCACAACTTGTTCTGCTACAGGAGTGGTGCCACAATGGTGACAAGGACAAACGTGACCCCAGAGTGAGTGTGCAGCAAGCAAGGTCCCTTCTGACCCCATCACCGTGGTCCTCTAGGAGGTTAAAGCACAGACAGTACATTAAAAACACGAGGTGCCCAGATCCTGCCTAATGGAAGCTGTAGGAATAGCACAGAGAGGAGCTCACATCTAATCTTGCATCTATAAACAGCTTATGTTGCTTTTTATGAGCAGTTGAATCAAACAGTGGGAATTGAAAGCAGCTGTTACTCAGTCACTGCACAGGAACGAGCAAGTGGCAGCTGAAGTCAACACATCAGGGCAAAAAGCCTTCAATTTCTAGTCAAAGTCAGAGTGGGGACGTTGGAATAAGGAACAAATCAAAGGAAAGTGTTTTCTGCTCCCCGGTGTTCTGCTGATGGCAAGGCTGAGTTACGTGCCATGAATTATTCACCGCTTGTGGTGATGTTCTGATGATTACTTTGCAGGTAGGAAGAGGGAGAGAGTCACCAGCGTGTATCACACAGCCCCCAGGCAGCTCCTGGCTGGAACACACCTGTGTCTGCCTGGAGAACCATCCAGGGAGCCCATCCCAGGCAGGACACTACCCCTGCCCCCAGGGACCCCTCACCCCTGCCATGAGGGGGGACCTGGCCCAGAAATATCTCCTGCTCCACCGTGGGGGTAAGTAGTCCAGACAAATCATGTAAGGGAGGAAGGAATGAAATTTAATGAGTTGAATGTCACAGGCAAAACCTGGAAAGAGTAACTTTGGGTTAAAACCAAGTTGCAGGCATCACGTTGAACACCAGGCTTAGGCACACACACGATGGCCAAGGCTTGTGCAGAACATCACAGAGAAAGGACATGGAGGAATCTCGCTCTTCATGGTGCTCAGATTGTTCAGACATTGCTGAGAGCCTGGGAGAGAAGCGGGAGAGGGCTCAGTGCAAAGAGTCTTTGGGATGAGAGTATTCAGAGTATTCCCTCTCAGATGAACCCAAAATGTCAAGAGCTGTAATTCCGCACCGTTTAAAAAAGAGTTTTATATGCAAATAATTATGTGAAGAATTAAATCTCCTGGCAGCATTTGCCACCCAGCCATCTATATTGCTGAGCTGATGAACAGGAACCAGAGAGAAATGGATTAAAAAGAAGATAAAAAGGATGCTGAACATTCAAAGTTCAGACTTCTGACTGTCTGCATTTTAACCTTCTGATGTTTAAAGAGATTTTGGGAGAGGAGAGATTTTTAAATGTTTAATTTGTGTATTTACTGGTATCTGAAGGTAATTTTTACTTGTTCTCTCTCTCTCTCTCTTTTTTTTTTTCTTTTTTTTTCTGCCCTCTTGCCTTTTACATAGCTAAGGGAGGGAGAAATGTTTAAAAAAGTAAATAGATAATGAAACCATAAGAAATTGGCAGGGGAAGCTGGGGCCAGCCAGCAATTTGGATTTTCTTTTCAACTGAATAGATTTTAGAGTGATAATTCACCCTAAAAGAAACCTCATCCCCTCAACAATTTTTCTCTGTTTTCCTCAGGCAGATCTCTAGGAACATGAAAAAGCTTAACAAATATCCATGGTACATTTTCCATATTCTTTCTAACATTAATGGAAATGTTGGTATTTCTCAGTTCAGAAATTTCCATTCTAATTACTTCATATTTTCTTAGCATCGAGTCATTCACTGATGCAGGTTTTAAAATATTTATTTCCCTGGCTGCTGTTGACCCCTCAGCTTCTGGCAGGTTAGAAAACGTGGCACCATAAACCATCCCAGCCTCTTTCTTTCCAAGCAGACACTCCACACAATTACTCAGACCACAGATGACCATCACAGGGGTGATACTGTCCTGATAAATTTTAATTGGCAGGAGTTACAAATGAGATTCCTTATCATCAATATAACTTGTGCCTTCAGAGCTGGGATTAGTCCTGTGGCATTAATCCACTGCGTGTCTGGGTTTTGGCTTCTCTGCCCCTGGCCGTTACTTGCAGGATTTCCAATTTTGGAGTGAGCAGCAGGAGACGCCGCTGAACTCACCTGAAGTTTCTCCTTTCAGCCAGACATGATGTGCTTGACAAAAGCTGAGGAGAAATGAGAGTGTGAGAGGTCAGGACATGCTGTGAGCTGGGGGGGCAGGTGGAGAGGCAGCAGGGGGGACCCCCAGCCTGGACACCCCAGGGATGGAAGGGATGCTCTGCCAGGACTGACATTCCTTTTTCTGTTCCCATTTTTTGCATGCCATCCTCAATCTGGTCAGAGTGATACCAGCCCTTGGAGATGAGCCAGTACCAGTTTTCTGAGGCCAAGGGAAATGGGCCCCCTCTTTTCCTTACTGCTCTCCAATTTTAGGGGTTCCCAAATTTAACCGTGCCCTATTCCAGAATTTCACCCTCTTGGAGCCGCAAGTGATCCAGGTCTGCAAATGTTCCCAATTAGCCTCTGCTGTGAAAGATGCTGGCTTTGTTTATTTTCAATAGCTTGCAACAAAACAGTGCCAAAACTGGGGATAAAACAGTCCTGAACTTCGAAGCATGCTGTCTTCAGCTGCTTTTCCTGGAAATCACTGGCACAACCACCTTGTTCCCACCCTGGCTGACATCTCAGTGCTTTTTTGGAAACGCTTTGGAGGGTGGTCCACACCTCCCTCCCAGTGATCACCAATGTCACAGAATCCTGGAGCCATTAAGGTTGGAAAAGACCATTAAGATCATGGAGTCCAACCAGAGCCCTTGCAGAGGATGCCTTTTCCCCTAAGACAAGACAGCCATGTCTGAGGTGTCCCCGATGGGAATCTCTTGCTCCTACCTTCATAGTTGATGCAGCCATTGGCGTCTTCCTGCCCTGCCATGAGCTGCTCCACCTCGCTTTCCGTCATCTTCTCCCCTGAAGAAGAGGAGGATGGAGAGGTGAGGGCAAGGGTTTTCAGCCTGCCAGAACCTTGCTGTCCTTCTTTCAGATAACCAAAGACACCAGAGGGAGGAGAAGGGGATTAAAGAAGAGCTGTGTGCCACTATTGAGGAATACTGGTGGAAGATTTCAGAGAGAGGACTACATTGCAAGAGTTGTCTCCTAAATGCAGATGTTCTGGAGTCTCCATCTTGCCTGCATCATGCATGAAGCTGTGGCATAAGATGGAAAAGGCCACACATTCAGAAGTCGTTGACTCCTAAAAGAGCAGCAGAGTGAAAAGGGTCTCTGATATGTGAGCCAGCTACCCGAGCCGCTTGCCCAGAAAGAGCTTGGGGCCTGTGCCCTGTCCCCCCGCCCTGGCCAGTCCGTACCCAGCGTGACCAGCACGTGGCGCAGCTCGGCCCCCATGACCATCCCATTGCCCTCCTTGTCGAAGACACGCAGCCCTTCCACGAAGTCCTCGAAGGTGCCCTGCTCCTTGTTGCGGGTGAAGTGCTGCAGGATGGGGAGGAAGGTCTCGAAGTCCAGCATCTTTGTGTTCATTTCTGGAAGGGGAGGAGATGGGGTCAGAGATTAACCTCATGGGGCTGATCCAGCCTCCGAGGGCCTCCTGATTAACTTTCCTGGTCTCTTTTCCATCAGAGTACAGGCAAGAAGCCCCACGAGGAGATGGAACTGTTATATTGAACTTGAGATTGGAAGATCCATATGAGGAATAAAGTATTAACATCAGGGAACTGCACAGAGACCCTTGATGTCAGCCCCAAATAAAACCATCAGGTGGGCAGTCTGTCACTACGGTAGTGTGGCTGCACTGGGACTGGTCAGGTTATACCAGTTTGCACCAGTTCAGTGCAAGGTCTGCTAAGCATCACTTGCCACCATTCCTGTGTGAGGAATGTGATCCCTTACATCATCATCCATGGTATGGGGAAGGGGAGTGAGGGAATTACACAGGCATGAAGCCTGTCTGCATAATTTCCTTCCCAGCTCCTTTACCTTGCAGGATTCTTCCTGCAGGGAATGTAACCCTCTACTTGCTGCCAGGGAGCATAGGAATTGCTTGTCCCACCCTGTCCCCAGCTCGCTGTCACCTTCTGGTCTGGGCTTGCCCAGCACCTTGAGGACCTCTGCATTGGTGGGGTTGTGGCTGAGCGCCCGGAGGACGTCCCCGCACTGTCCGTAGCTGATCTGCATCGTCCCCGCAGGCGTGCGGTCAAACAGCCCAAAGGCTTCTCTGAACTCTGCAGGGAGGAAGAGCTTGGAGTGGCCCCATTCCCACCCAGCAAAGCACTCGGTGCCTGGCGGGCAGGGGAGGGATGGACACGTGCGTGGCTGTGCCCTCAGAACGCGTCACAGTCCTCAGTGAGCTTAAGCAATGCGGGCTGAGGTTTGCCAGACTCCTTGGACGAGTCACTTGGCTGCTCGAGCAGGTTCTGTCACCTCTGCAGAGCTGGCTGGGTCACCTGCTAGATCCCTGCCCCCCCAGCAGCCAGCTTTGCTGCAGGACGTCCCTGTTTATTCCCTTTTTCACCCGAATCTCCACTCTCTGGGGCTGTCCCTGCATTGCCAGAGGCTGCTCCTCCCGCTGGAATCCCTGACTCTGACCAGGCTGCATCTCCCACCATGAATGAAAAATACCTTTTCCCTGCCAGGCTCTGGATCCTGCTGGTCTTTTCCCCAAGAGGGGATTTGATGTGTGGGGCCTCAGCTCTCGTGTCTGTGGTGAAAAACTACCTGGAAAAAGGATTCCCCATTTCTAAAGCCATCTCTGAGAGAAGCTGAACTCAGCACTTACCTTCAATCTGCTCTGCCGTGAATTCAATCTGTAAAGAGAAGGGAGCAGAGCCAGGCATGAGGGATGTGCTACTGCTGGGGGGAGCAGAGGGAGTCTCCCCTCTGGACCTCTCCCTCCCAGGCTTGGGGCAGGGGCCATGTCCCTTATCCATGTCTGGCTGGGCTGTGTCCCCAACTGCAGAGCTGAGATCCCTGTGGAAAGCACAGCTGGCAGCAGCAGGGTGGGCAGGCAGGAGGGATGCTCAGACCACAGTCAGGACTATTTTGGGTGAAAAAGATGTTATTTTAAGGCCTGATCCCAAGTTCAAGTGATTAAACAGCCTCCGTGCTGAGCCTGCTCTTAATAACTCTCCTGCCAGAGCTCTGGCTTAAAAATGTGAGTATCCTGAGGAATCAGGGAAAAAGCGAGCTCCTGTTGTGGAGCCATTGGATAAAGGATGCTCTTATGTAGAGGAGGCAACAAAATACCTCAGGATGGAGACAGTGGGAGGCAGAGAAGCTTTTCATTGCTGCTGGGCCCTGACACGGGGTCTCAGCAGGAGCTGGGGGGTTCAACTCTGCAGCCGGAGCTCCGGGAGTGCTGTCCTGGTTCCCTCCCGTGAGTGCTGGGCAGGGCTGGGTGGGGAAGCCTGAGACATTCCCCCAGCCAGGACAGCATCACTCCCAGTTCTGCATCCACACAATCAGATAATTTTCCCCTCCCAAGGCTGGCTCCCAGCCTGGCTAATGCCATTTGCACAGCACTTTGCATCGCCTGTGCCTGGCAGATGGCAGGCACGGAGAGCCACGGTGACGTCTTCATTCCTCACTCACCTTCACGCTCTTGGGATCGAAGGCAGGCTCCGAGCCTGGAGCTGCTTTGGCTGCTTCCTTCTTCGGGTCAGGTTTCTTGAGCGGCATTGCGCTGGGATTTGCGGAGGTGTGGGATGAGCCCTGCTGCCCGGCGAGGGAAGCGAACGCAGGGATGAAAGGCAAAGGCTGCTCCTTCCCTTATATACGGAGCCCAGTGCTCACCCCAGAGGGGCAGGCCAGCTGCTGGAGCAACTGCTACTTACTATAAAAGGAAGAAAACTCAAACGAGAGGGGCCCCAATTTGACAATTGCCCATTGTCATTAGCTCCTGGCTCCACAAAGCCACCAGCCGCCCCCCTCAGCTGCAAAAGGGGGGACATGTCCCCCTCCAGCACCTGCACTGGGTGGGCTGCATGGGGGCTGCTTGCTAAATGATCTCTGAAACCTAAACGCGAATGGCCACGGGGGCCTGGCAAGAAAATAGCAACACGATGGCTGATAAACCTGCCGCGATAGCCAGGGGAACGTGCCTGTTTGCAGGCAGGCCTGCGAGGGCCAGCACTGCAGAGGCCTTTTAAGACCAGGATTTGCAAAGTGCTGCTTCAAAGGAGATCAGAACTCTCTGAACACTCCCCTGGCCTCATGCTCAGGGTCTGCTTTGGCCCAGTCTCTCCCCAGGGCTGAGCTTATGCCCTGGAAAACTCCACAGTGTAGGTGCTCACCTCCCTCGGGACGGCTGATGAGGAAACGCAGATGATGGCCAAGGCCACAACTGAATTCATCAGCGCAGGTCTTTCCCAGCCTTGCAGTACCCATCCCAAGCACCCCCAAAACCTGCAGGGCAGATAGGATCTCCTTTTGGCTCTTCTCCAGGTGCTGGGCAGGCTCCGGTGTGAGATGCTGCTGCTCTCACCCTCCTCTCCCAACTGTTTGAAGACCCACCAAAGGCACAGAACTCACTGAAGTTCAGCATCCCAGAAAATGAGGCTTGAGAGTTACACTGAGACATTCTAAACCATCAACTTAAACAAGATGTGTGGGGCACCAGGGCACAGGAGGAGTTATGGAGGTCATTCAGGAGGAGGAAGCAGCCACAAACTGCTGGAAAGTTGCTGTGTGCCATCAACTCCTGACTGCTAGTAAGGACTGGGGAGCTGAGGGGGCTGGATGGGTGTCATTTGCAATCATTGCTTTCCAGAGCTCTCTTTAATGTATCAAGTCATTTAGCGAAAAACCCAACATGTTTTGCTAAGTGTGAACTCAGAGCCTGGGTCAAGTTTCGCCTGGGAAATCAAGGGAATCAAATTGCCCCTGAGCTGCCTCCCCCTCAGCGTGCATCTGACTCCAAAATAACCTCACCTTAACTCCATCCTCACTCCCCAGCAGCTCCTGGATTAGAAATCAGACCCAGCAGAGCCTTCAGAAACAGTCCTGGTGCAGTTTGGCTGTTTATCCCTGGCTTGCCCTCAGTGCCCATGCAACATCCGGAGGAGCCGCTGGCAGGGCTGGTGTCACACCCACACCATGGCCTGGGCAGTGGAGGCAGGCAGCTGCTGCTGATGTCCCCAGTCCCTCCTTGATTTTCAGCTGATGGGGCTTGTTTTCCTGCCTGATTCCATCAGCAGGAGCTGAGCCCCTCCTGAGCCCTGTCACTGAGATCTGCGGTGCTCCCTCAGCCTTCCCTCAGCAGAGGAGCCCAGCAGGACTCTGACCCTCAGCACACAGCCAGGGGGCTCATGGTGGGACCAGACTGAGCTGCCTTGCCAGCAAAACCCCAAGGGAGGCTCTGGATGCAGGATTGGGGCACTCAGGGAGGCAGCAAGAGCTGTGTCTGGACACGGATTGCACGGGCCAAGGGAGGGGCCTAGGCTGGGAGCTGGGATTTGGCACTGAGCTGTTGAATTCCAGCCTCATCCCACTAATGACAACCTGCTTGGGGCTCCCCTCTTTGTGCCCCATTTCCCCAGGGGGACACTCAGGCTGCTGGGGGTCACAAGGTGTTGGAACTGGCTGGGTGGTGGCAGCAAGCTGAGCATCAGCATGACCCTGAAAGGCAGGGAACAACCCTGGGGCCACCCCAGGGGGATGCAGGTGACAGCTGCGGTCTGACCTGATACCAGCAATGGTGTGGGACCCCATCCAGGTGGTGTGGGACCCCTGCCCCAGGATGGAGCCTCCAGCCCCTCTCTGCAGGAGCTCGAATGCAAACGAGCCCTGAGGTCACTGCGGGTGTGTGGGGGAGCAGGACAGATCCCAGCACGTCTCCCCAAAACACAGCCCAGCCCTTGGAGAAGGAAAAGGGTTAAACTGGCGTCTGCCTGAAAGCCATCCCATTGCAGGAGCATCAGCCTGAGGTGCTGCTCACGTGCCTGCACCCTCTGCCTCCCTGCCTCCAGCCACCTCTCTGGGATTTTCCCTACCTTCCTCCAGCTCCTTGGGACCACTCTGGGGCTGGAGGGCACTGAGCAGCATGGGGGCAGTGGGGGAATGCTGTGACAGCTGAAAAATGAGCCACCAGGCAGTGAGAGAAGTTTCTGAAAAGAGAAGAGGAATCTGCCTTGAATGAAGAGGATTTTAGCACCTTGGGCTAAGCCAATAAACCTCTGCCATCCCCATCCGAACAGGAATTGTTTGCACACGCTCCCGGAGCTGCTTAAAGCAGGCGAGACACAGGGAGAGAATAGGATCAAGCATGGTGGGGGGAGAAACCCCCCTGCCTGGAGAGCCCATGAGCAGATCCCTATAGCCCTGCTGGGGCGGCACCTGCAGGGACAGGGGACTCACCCAGCCCTGAGCCCCAAGGGACCCTCACCTCGGTGGGGCCAGCAGCCAGGAAGGTGCTCCCAGAAGATGCTCTGTCCTGCTGAACACACCAATCCTCTCCACCGCTGGCAGCGATTCTGGTCCCTGCAGTCCCCATCCAAGTGACAGTGGCACCATGGAGGCACCTGGTCCCGTGGGAGGTTTCGTGGTGACTCTCCTCTGCTGCTGCCTCCTGAGCTCGGCATCGGCTCTGGTAAGTCTGCGTGGCCTGGGGGCTCCTCCGCTCCCTGTCCTGCTGGCAGTGTCGCTGCTTGTGCCACCGGCCCGGGTGGGGTTGGGTGTGCTCCTGACTCTCGTCCTGCTCTGCAGAGCTGCTGGGCAGGAGGGGAGAGCATCTCCACTGCTGCTGAAAGCTTTCCAGCAGCCATGGAGGCACTGCAGCGTGATGGCTTTTCCATTTCTTGGACACGTCCAGGGCAGGGTTCAGTGCCTCGGAGGCGTCGGGGGAGTGGAGCGGGAGGTTTACGAGCAGTGCAGGAGGGGCTGCAGGGATGGCACGGGGACAGAGCTGGGCACAGCCGGTGACACTCCCACAGCCAGGCCCCATCCTGCTGATGCACCCCAGGATCCCACATCCCTCACCAGCCCCTGATCTACCCACGCAGATGCTGATTTGGGGCAGGGCATGGACAGGAGTCCTGATCTCCTCTCTGGGGCCAGATTTGGCTGTGCTCACTGCAGGCAGGCTGGGGAGAGCAACTCCTTTGCATCCTGGCTCCTTTTCACTTCCAAAGCTGTGTCCTTCTCCTGGCGCTGAACTCCTCCAAGCATCTTAGCCCAAAACACCCCAGAAGACATTTGCAGCATGGGCAACAGAGACACCCAGCACTTGGGGTCAGCATCAGCTTTGGAAGAAGGAAAAACGAGAGCAGGAAGGCAGGGGGAGCTTTTTTCTTCCCTGTGTTGTTGAATCTACCCAAATCCACCCAAACCTGACTCTCCTGGAGAGGGCTGGGAGAGCATTGCCATGACTTGAGCCAAGGGATTGTCACTTGGTGTTTGTCTGGGCAGGTCGATCCCGATGATGTTCTCACCAAAGAAGAGCAGATCTATCTCCTGGTGGAGGCCAAGGAAAAGTGTCAGAGGGACATAAAGGCCCAGCTGGAGAAGATCAAAGGTATCGTCCCTCCCCTGTGCCTGGGTCAGCCAGCCCTGGTGGAGCTGGCTACACTGTGGGGAATGCTGTCCCCTCCGATGGCAGTGGGGACACCTGGCTCCTGGGGGTGTGGGGAGCTCATGGCACCTTGTCTGCTCTGGGTGCAACCATCACCCTGGGGAGCCAGGACTGGCTCCAGCATTTTCCGGACAGCTCCATATATGCCACAAACGAGAGCTGTGGAGGGGCCTTGCCCCGTTTGGAAGGGGTGGGATGTGTCCCCCTTCCTTGTGCCCTGCAGCTTCCCCCTCTCTGCAGCCCGGGGCGATCTGGGGCAGCATTTTCCTCCCCTTGGTCCAGCAGACACCTGGGGAATCTGGAGGTTATGCTGAGGCCCTGAGTGGAGATGTGAGCTGTGTCTTTGCTCTTTGGCCAGACCCCAGCTGCCCTCCGGAGTGGGATGGGATCATCTGCTGGCCAAGGGGCTCCCCCAGCCAGGAGGTGTCAGTGCCTTGCCCTGACTACATCTACGACTTCAACCACAAAGGCAAGTCTTGCACCTGGGCAGAAAGCAACCTCACCCTGGTGACAATCCACGGAGCAGGGACGTGTCTGGGCTTCCCGCGGGCCCTTCTGCTGCCACGGTGCCCGTTGCTGTTCCCAGGTCATGCCTACAGGTACTGCAGTGCCTACGGGACCTGGGCCATGGCTCTCAGCATCAACAAGACCTGGGCCAACTACACGGAGTGTGCCCTGCTCTTCTCCTCCGAGAGCCGGAGCCGGGAGAAGGTGACCTTGTTTGGCAAAGGTGCTGGGAAGGGAGGGTGGGTGGGGGCCAGGGAAGGATGAAGCAAAGGCCAGGGGAAGTGCTGGGGGCAGGAGCCCTTCCGTCTCCACTCCTCAAACCAGCCCTGCTCCCCCTGTGCTCTGGGGGGAGGTGGAGCCCAGTCCTTCTCTTCCAGGAGGTGTTTGACCGCCTGCACCTGATGTACACCGTGGGCTACTCCATCTCCCTGGCCTCCCTCATCGTCGCTGTCTGCATCCTCTCCTACTTCAAGTAAGGAGAGGTCAAAGCCCTCCTGTGTGGGAGAACCCTCTTCATGCCACTGCCCACACACATGAGCCCTGGGGTGGGGGGCAGCCCCCCAGGAATGGGAACTACCCCAGACCCAACAGAAACATCAGCCAATTTCCCAAAACCTCAAACAACCCCAGTGTGACCCGCTCCCGATCGCTCCACCCTGCTGTTGGGAGGTGTGGACACCCCGCTTGCTCCCAGATCTGCCCGTGGGAGGACTGACACCCCAGGGCTCCCTCTGGGACCCCCCATTACCTGAGCCCAGGTGTGCTGAGTCGGTTGGGCAGCTGGGGCTGGGCTCGTGTCACATCCCCTCTCCCTAGGCGTCTGCACTGCACACGGAACTACATCCACGTCCACCTCTTCACCTCCTTCATCTGCCGGGCCCTCAGCATCTTCGTGAAGGACATGGTGCTCTACTCAGGCACGGCGCCCAGCGACACGGACAGGACGCAGGAGGACGATCTCAGGGGTCCCTTGCCAGGACAACGGGGCCACCTGGCAAGTGGTGGATGGGGGGAAAGAGGGATTCAGGAGCCCTGGTGCAATGGGATGTGCTTGGGATCCTCCCAGACCAGGGCTGTGCTGCCCAGGGGGAGGGGATGAAGGTCCACCTTTGGCTCTGCCCAGCTTCTCCCTGTCCCGGGGCCACACTAGAGACCAGAGCCACAGAGAACCTTGGTCTGTGTACAGGGAAAACCTGTCCTGTGGGAAGGGAGATGCTGGAATATCCCAGGGAAGATGTAGGTCTCTTCAAGAGGAACAGGGGTACAGCTGGGCTTTGGTGACCAGAAAGCAAAAGCCACCAGGTTCTGCTTTTGGGGACCAGCCTGACACAAGCATCTCCCTGTGCCCCCAGGTTGGCTGCAAGGTCGTGGTGACTCTCTTCCTCTATTTTCTGGCCACCAACCACTACTGGATCCTGGTGGAAGGTCTCTACCTGCACAGCCTGATCTTCATGGCCTTCCTCTCCAACAAGAACTACCTGTGGGTCCTCATCATCATCGGCTGGGGTGAGCACAGAGCCCAGCCCTGGCCGTGGCCCTGGAGAGCAGCCGGGAGCTGTGCCACGGCTGAGCAGCACCACGGGCCCAGGGAAGGGCTCAGGGATGCAGGAGCTGGCTCGATGTGCAAAGGTGATGCTTTAGCCTTGCACCTCACTCTGGCTCTGCCCTCCAGGTCTCCCTGCTGTGTTTGTGTCCATCTGGGCCAGCGTCAGGGCCTCGCTGGCAGACACACAGTACGTACAGCCACCTTCTCCAAGGCCCTCGGGAGGGGAAGAGGGCTTGCAAATGTCAGCAGGGTATCTGTGGGCACCAGAGCTTTTTGGAAAGGAAATTTTTCCAAAAAGAAAGAGGAGGAAACGCACATTCAAGGCTTGTCCATAGAACTGTCAGCAATGCAGAGCAATAGTGGTTTTGTTCTGCACATGGGAGGACGGTGGATGCATGCTTGCAGCACAAATTGATCAATGAACAGCACAGAGATGGATGCTAAAGGACACATTCTGGAGTGAGGCATTTTAAAATGAGAAAGGCCACCACATGGACAGCAGCACTTTGGGATGGGGTGGCAAAGGAGCCCTCAGGAACAATAATGTGCATCCAAACCTGCTTTGCCCCACCATGGTGGTTACAGATACTTGTAGCTATGGCTCAAGATTTACACAAAGCCCACCAAGGGGGTGAAGGGTGGGGGTGTTGGGGTGGTTGGGGTACAGTGAGCCATCAGCAGGCAATTTACCTTTCCAGTGATGTCAGGTTTCTCCAAAGAGTTCCTTTACTGAGTTTTCTTCTCAGGTGCTGGGACCTCAGTGCAGGGAACATGAAGTGGATTTATCAGGTCCCCATCCTGGCTGCTGTTGTGGTAAGAATCCTGGGGATGAACCTCCCAATTTCTTTTGGGGAAAGAGGATTGACAGAGACCAGAGCTGTTCACTTGTAGTCACAGGAGTTTTGTCCTGGCCACTCCCGCAGGCAGGGGGGCCCAGAGGGGTCCAGGTGCTCAGGTCCCTCCTGCTCTGCCCGTGGCATTGTCCCCATGTCCCTGCCTGTGCCTCGCCCAGAGGTGCCTGTCTGTGTCCCTGGGGCTCCTCGGGCAGACCCCAGGGCACTGTGGGCACCATCACCCCTCTGAGTGTCTGTTGGCAGGTGAACTTCTTCCTCTTCCTCAACATCGTCCGCGTGTTGGCCTCCAAGCTCTGGGAGACCACCACAGGCAAGCTGGACCCTCGTCAGCAGTACAGGCGAGTGCTGGCAGCACCAGACCCTCCCTGTGCAGCCAGGATGGCTCCCAGGGGTGGTGCAGGAGGAGCAGAGCTGTGGGAAGGGCTGGAGCAGTGAGGAAGGGTGGCAGGACAATGGCAGCTTCTGGCAGCTCTGCTGCATTGAAAGCAGGCTCAGGAGTCCCAAGCTCTTCCTGCTGCCATCTCCAGCCTGGACACTGTGGGGCCTGGGGGCTGTTGGGCAAGGCTCAGCTAACAGCTCTGAGGTTCCTCATTTCAGGAAGCTGCTCAAGTCCACGCTGGTGCTGATGCCACTTTTTGGAGTCCACTACGTGGTGTTCATGGCCATGCCCTACACGGAGGTCTCCGGGCTCCTGTGGCAGATCCAGATGCACTACGAGATGCTCTTCAACTCCTCCCAGGTGTGGTGCACAGGACTGCTCTGAGCCTTGAGGGATGTTCCTCCAGAGAGGCTTAGGGACCTCAAACTCCACCTCTTTTGGTCTCTCGGCAGGGTTTCTTTGTGGCTTTTATCTACTGCTTTTGCAATGGGGAGGTAAGTGGGAAGAAGGAGGAGCTGAGCTCCCTGTTCCAGCCCCTTCAGGGTCGGGGAAAGCAACCTGCAGTCCCAGGCTGTGATAACCAGAGAAAAAAGCTTGGATCCAGCCCGCAGTAGGATTCGGAGGGGAAAAAGGGAAAAGGAAAGGAAAAAGGGAAAGGGAGGTAAGGGAAAAGGGCAGGGAAAAGGGAAGAGGGAAAGGGAAGGAAGGAAAGGAAGGGAGGAAGGGCAGGGGGAAGGGGAGGAAAGGCTGTTTTGCTGTCTCCGGGCACAGCAGCACCCTCTGCTCTCAGGTGCAGGCTGAGATCAAGAAAGCTCATTTCCGGAGGCTCCTGGCACTGGATTTGGGGCAGCAAGCACCCCGTGGGAGCTGCTGCTGTGCAGGGCTGGGCTCCCAGGCCCCCCAAAGCTGCAGCACGAGCCTGGCGGGGCGGGTGACGGGGGGCACCCGGGGGCTGCTGCTCCCAGCCCGGCCCCACCTGCCCGGGTACATCCCCAGCTCTGGCGCCTCGGACCAGCTCCTGCCCTGCCCTGCCCAGGAAATGAGGCAGAAACCCCGGGGGGAAAACACGGGGGATTTGACAGACCTGACTCAGTGTCATCCCAACCCCAACAAGGAGCTGGAGACGACGCTGTGAAGAGGGTGCGTTTCCCACCTGGGCATCCAGCTGTGCCTGGAAAGATGCTGATCCTCATGCTTTGGGCTCTGCTTGCACTTGCATGGAGAGCCAGGGTTGGGACAGCAGCTGGA
Organism: Acanthiza pusilla; assembly: GCA_036630365.1. Taxonomy (NCBI): domain Eukaryota; kingdom Metazoa; phylum Chordata; class Aves; order Passeriformes; family Acanthizidae; genus Acanthiza; species Acanthiza pusilla. The sequence goes on along the minus strand of JAXCHO010000107.1, from coordinate 1,826,982 downwards.
ACAACCCAGCTCCCTTTCCTTCAGAGCCAGAGTGCAGAGGGACCACGTGCTCTCGCTCCTCCTCTGCCTCGGCCCAAGAACAAGCCATAAAACCTCATTTTCCTTCACGTGCAAGGGATGGATGTGATGTCTGTGCATGCAAAACCTTGAGTCTTCACCAGGAAACAACCTCCGTGATCACTCCTACCCCCACAAGAGAGAGGTGACTTCTCCATGGCACTAAAGCCCAGCCCATGAGCCCAGTCCTGCTTCAGACTCCCCTGCTAGGCACCAGCTCCGGCCATGTCCAGTCTGGGGGAGCACAGAGTGCCCATGGAGCTGTTGGCAGCTCACCCTGCTCTCCCTCACATCCTCTGCAGCTCATGGCTGGTGTGAACACCAATACACCACCAAACTGGAGCAGGAGGCACTGGGACAGGGTGGGTGAGGGAGGCAGGACAAGCTTTATGGCCTGGAAGGGTGCAGTGAATACCTGGATCCCCAACCCTTCATCCACTCACACAAACGACCCTGCATGCGACAGTCGTGGCTCTGTCATCTCACTGCAGCCTAAGAAGTGAATAAAGAGAGCCTGTCTGGCTTGTTTCCATCCTTGTATTCCATTAGAGCCAGGGGCTGGAGAGCAGCAGTGGGGGAAGGCTGGAACCCCAGCCCTGTTCCCAGCCAGGTCTGCTCTCCCTGCCAGGGGTGGGCAGCCCCCACATCCCCCTGCCCACGGCCCTGCGCTGGCACTGCCCAGGGAAAGGCATTCCCCAGGAGCTGCTGCATGTGGCAGATGAATCAAACACCATGGAGCATCTTTTTCCTACAGTCCCTCGAGGCAGCAGCCTCATGCTAAAGACAGCGAGAGGGAACACGTCAATAATTCTGTGCAGATATTTTAGTGAAAAGCCAAGGTGCAAAGGGAACTGGAGGGACAGCCAGCCAGGAGCCACGGCAGGGAAGGGAAGGGCTCCTGGATGGAATTTGTCTCTTTGGAAGACAGCAGCACAGCTGCCACTGCAGGGACAGATTCCCTCCCAGGGCAGCTGGAATGCTGCTCACACTGCTCCCTTGTTCCAGTGGGGATGGGACCAACCCTCCCTGGAGCTCACACTGCCCCGCAAGCTGCCACTGATCAATATTTACTCACTCTCTTCCCGAGAGGCTCCTGGTAGCTGGGAGAGGGGTGAGGAATTTCAATAATCCTACAAAAAGCAGAGGAAGTGTTAAAAAGAAGGGGAGAAACCCCAGCATATGCCTCGCACGGGGCCAGTTTGGGATCAGGGAAGGAAGGGAGCAGATGGCAGCTCAGACTATATGGGGCTATTTTTACATTTTGTTTTGAAACTCCAATCTTTAAGTGCAGAATGATGGACCTTCAGGGTGCGAAGGGAAATACAACAGCTTGCAAAACCCTGCTAGCCTGCCCTGGAACACCCTTGTCTTCACACCAAATGTGCAGAGCTCAAACCAGGGCAACGATTCCTGCCCAGACTGTGAGGAGGGAATTCTGGAAGTTATTTTAAAAATCTGCAACAGATTAGAGCTGGTTTCTGAGGGGACCCAAATAATGACTTGGTGTCTCAACAGAAGCCAGTTCAGGTGTCAGTCAGTTCTCATGGAGGAAAATCTATTCCCCAGGAGGCCTTGAAGTTAAAACAGGATTTGTGAAACATTTTGGGGTGAAAGACACTAAGAAAAACCACAGGAAGTCTTTCATCAACTACAATCCTCAACTTCTGGTGAGAGAGACGCAGTAAAACCTCCAGCCAGTCAGTTCTCCATCCACATGCCAGGGCAGCCAAAAGAATTGGAGAATAAAAAGTACATGCTGAATATTTTTGTACCAGTAATAAAACATTTACTAGAGCAAGCAGAAAGTAAATGCATAGCTGATAAAGAAAACATCACAATGTCACAAAACCCTGACAGCTCCTGGTACCTCTTCCAGTGGAAATGAGCCAGCGGTGGGTGCTGACATGTTCCAACTGAAAAGTTCTTCCCTACCTTGTGGCAAAAAAAAAAGTTAATAAACAGATAATACACACAACGAGTTAAAAATGGGCAAGCAAGATTTTACAGATTTACTACATGTGTCCAATACGGGGCCAGATTTGAGCTGTTTCTTTTCATTGTTTTTTGGGTTCTCCCTAAAGGCTTCTGAGCAGCAGACCCCTGAATTTCTGAGTGAAGCCTCTTCTTTTAGCCACACGTCCTGGGGGCTCCAGCCTCTGATTGTTGTTGTGTGTCTACATTGTTTTCCCTTTTTTGTTTTGAATTTGAAGAAAGCACTCAACCCTCTCAGAACAGAGGGTGCATAGGCACAGCAGAGAGACAAGTTTGCTATGCAGGCTTCCACCAGAATGAGGGAGATTAGGAAACAGGAGGTTCTCTGAAGGAAAAAAAAATCTGGGCAATGGGATTGAAATTGATGCACTGACCACAAACAAGCCAGGGAGTCCAACCTATACTACAAGTGAATTTGTGGTTTGCTGAGCTGGAGAAGGATCCCTTGAACAGTTACACACATACGCACACACACCAAAAAAAAAAAAAAAGAAGGGGAAAAAAGAAAAAGGAAGAAAAATCAACTTGCTCTGCCCCACCTTCAGCAAAGCAAATTGATACATTCTTAGTTGATGGGGAGAGAGGTAAGGGGAAACCTGGAGGCCAAATTATCTGGGGAGAAGAGAGTATGTGAAAAGGAGATGGGGGAAGAACTCACCATACTGACCAAACTGCTGCAAGATTAATGTCTAACAGGCAGGTCCTGAGCATCTCTAGGTGGACTGGACTGGTTTGGAAATGTGAACGCTGGTTAAGAAAAGACTAATTTATACTTCTATGGACAACAGTTTCTTAACGTTCCAAGGACGTGGAACAGCTTCTGTTTGTCAAGATCTGTTTAAATCCAGCAGAGTCTCTCGAGCACTGAATGTTTCAAAGCAGAGCCCAGGGAGCTTTATCAAACTGATTTCTTTGACTAAGTGTTATGTGCATTTCATTCGGGTGAATCTGTCTGCAGATGAACTCGCATGGGGCGTTCTCATGGCTTCCTTCTCCTGCCCCAGCTGCTCAACAACCAGTCCCCAAAAACCCCAAGAAATCCTCTGGAAAAAGACAACACTACCTGCAGAAATTCCCGGCCGTGAACCCCCAGCTTTTAACTGTCCCACCGGCTCTTCTTCCGTTTTGGGGGCTCTGGGACAGCAAAACCATCTGTCTTGTTGTCTCGGCTGTTGGCATCCTTCCTGTTCTCCCCGTTCCTGCTCTCGCTGTTCCTCCCTTCGCTGCTGTTCCTGCTGTCTCCGTTGTTGCGGTTGCCGCCGCCAGGGAAGTCGGTGAAGTGCCGGCCCTCGCCGTGGCGATGGAGGTCACCGTGGCGGCCATCGCCGTGCCGGGAAGGGTCACTGTGGCGGCCGCTGCCTTCGCCGTGGCGCTGGACGTCGTTGTAACGCTGGACATCGTTGTATCGTGGGATGTCATTGTATCGTGGGACATCATTGTAACGCTGGACGTCGTTGTAGCGGCCACCGCCCTCTCCGCGGCCACCGCCCTCTCCGCGGCCACCGCCCTCTCCACGGCCACCTCCCTCTCCACGGCCACCGCCCTCTCCACGGCCACCGCCCTCTCCACGGCCACCGCCCTCGGCACGGCCACCGCCCTCGGCACGGCCACCGCCGTCCCCACGCCGCGGGGCCTCGCCGTGGCGACTGTTCCGGTTGTCGTTGTACCGTTCTCTGACCATGCCCCCGACACCGCCGCCGTCTCGGCTGTTGGCGCCGGGGTTTGTGCTGTTGAAGCTCTGCGCCCCGACGCTCGGGAAGGTGGGAACGCTGCTCAGATTGCCGGGGCTGGTGAAGCCCGGGACGCCCTTTGCTGCCGCGGTGGCCGCGATGGGGCTGTCGGGACCGGCGGGGTTTTGCTGCGCCGAACTCGTCGGGACGGAGTTGAGGCTCCCGGCGCTGGTCCAGCCGCTGGCACCAGCAGCAGAGCTCCCAGTCTTTTGGTTATTTAAACTTGCAGCAACGAAGTGGCTCTTGTACTGGGACTGCAGGAAAGGAGGAGACAAAAGAGAGCAGGTTTGGCTCTCAGAACACAGAGTCATCGCGCGTTGCATTTTTGGGGAAACAGAGCTCCCAGGAAAAATTAGTCTTTGAGTGATTAATTCCTGTTGTGCTTATGGACACATAGTAATGGGCACCTCCTAACAGACCACACCAAAAAGGGAATTCTCACATTGTGGGGTTAATTTTTACACTGAAGAGAAAGAGCTTCTGTTTCCCCTTTCTTTTGATTGCAATTACACTATTGCTGCTAAGCAACCTCAACAGGATCAAGGCCAGGCGTAGAATCCAGGAAGGATAAAGAGCAAAGAAGCAGCAGAAAACAAAGTAAGTTTGGCAAATTTGTGCAAACACACTCAGTCCAGGCTACATCTAATTCCACCACTTGGGACTGCACTGCTGAGTGTGCTCCGAGTGACGTGGTCACCACCACCACGCTCAACTTCCCTGGAATACCAGGGCTGCTGCATTTTCAGGGCACAAAAAGAGTCCAGAGATGGAACCAACCTGGAACGCTGCTTTCATGGCAGTCAGCCTGTCCCCCATGGCCCCCGTGGAGGGCTTGTAGGCCTCGTAGTTGCTCATCACACTGTTGTTGTTTCCACGGTCCTGTGCAAAAACACAAAGGGCAGCTGCAGACGTTTATCCCACACAGACACTCTCAGTTCAACCACTCCCCAAATCCACCCTGTCCCTGCACTCAGGAAATACATCCTCTAAGGATGACAGACTCCTGGAGAGCCCTGAGCAGTGGAACAGTTTGCTCCATTTCTTTTGTGCCAAGAATCAACCTCGAAATGGCTTTTGAAGTAATTTATTAACATTTATTTTACAGTGACAGTCTATTTTATGAGGAACTTCCAAACCTTCTGGGTCACTCTGGCTCTAAAAAACCAGCTCTTTACAAGAAGAGAACAGCACAGGAGACTTTCACTTGAGATATTTGATTCTAACTCTGAAATTCGCTGAGCTATGAGAACTTTTAAAGCAGACACTGTAATCTGTACCAAGATGTTTTAAATTAAAGAGTAATCAGTACTAAGTGTAAAAGTTCCCAGAATCTGTGAACAACCTCTGCAGCATCTCTACTTACAGAATTTTCTGAGCCCAGCCCAGGACGTTCGCGGTATCCCAAGCCACCACCACCAATATTCAGCTTCTTGCCTTTCCCTCCTTTAAAACGGGATTTCCGGAACCATGGATTCTGTAACGAAAGGACAAATGTTCCTCAACACAGAGAATAAAAAGCTTCACAAATGCATGTAATGAGGCTCAGAAAAAAAAAGAATATCGAACATTTCAAAAGGAAAACATAAATACTGTTTTCCATTCAACCACACAGCTGCTGGAGACAGTTGTGTCGTGGGTCTGATGCTTGGGTTAATTATGAAAATTAATTTTATGCCTTCAACTCTCATCCATGTTAAGGTTTTGGGGGGGTTAGCATTCTAATAAACCCAGGAATAAACACAATTTCCAATGCCATCACTTGGGAGCTCTGCTCCTGCTCATACTTTGGTTTCATTGATTTAGCCCAGTGCCTGGCTAAGGAGAAATGAGGATCTGTCAGCAAAACTTTCTGTACCAAGCAGTGGCCAGCAAATGTCAGCCAACCTGACCTCCTGTTTCCAGAATTTAAATAATATTTGGCAGCACTTCTTCATGTCCTACAGTCTCTCCAAATGTGAGTCAGTCAGTTGGTTTCTACATGCTCTTCCCAAGGCAGCCAGGGGAGCTCTGTCTCACTAATTCTCTTCTGAAATTGCTGCCTCTGTATGTCAGAAAAAGTATTTTCTCCTGGCAGCTGTTGCCCAAGCTGCTTGCCAATGTAGCCAGAGACCTGCTAATCCATCTCTGAATTTGGGAGTTACCAAAAAGCCTGGGCTCTCTTGCAGCCACACAGGCAGTAAAACACAAGAAATTAAAGAGCTGATGAGTTCAGTGGCACAGTTGCTGCAGCTACCTGTCATACCTATATACAGCAAACCTGCCAGAGAGCACTGCCAGGCAGGTGGAATGATCAAGCAACAGCCCTTTCACAGAGGGAATGTCCCTCTAATTGTTTTCTAGTTTAGCTTTCAATGAAGCTGCATCTCCCAGGTGCCTGCCATAAATCTGACTGTAATGAGATGTTGGAGTGCTCTGCTGGCATCAGCAGATTACAGCTCCTAATTTCCTAGGCAGTGCTTGGTCCCAAAATAGATCACATACTCCGTTCCAAAATCTTCATGGATTCTTTCAAAGGTCATTAAAACACCAGGAAACTTACTTTAAACCAGGCCAGATCCCCAAAAGGTCACTGCTGACACGTGTTGGAGCCAGCAAGGTGAGCTGGCTGACTTTGTGCTGCATCTGGAGCGACACCTCCTCATCTCGAGGAGCTTTTCTGGTTCCTACCTGCATTGCCAGGTCCAGCAGCTCTTTGGAGACATGTTGGTTGGCACCCTCCAGGTTTCTGACCAGGTCACCAGCGAAGTTGCTGTCCTTGGGGGTCAGCAGAGTGTAGGCAACTCCCTTCTCGCCGGCGCGGCCGGTGCGGCCGATCCGGTGCGTGTGGGTGTCGATGTCCCGAGCCACGTCGTAGTTGATGACAGTCTTGATGGAAGGGATATCCAACCCTCGAGCTGGAAGGAAGAGCAAGGTGGTGGGGAGTGTCATTAGCCCCAATTAACTCAAAGCAATCCCTCTGGTACCAGGGTCTCACCCTGCTGTGGTCCAGCAGGCAAAAAAAACATCAGCTGATGAATGAACAGCAACCACTTCCTTAAGACACGCCTTATTGTCTTTCTGTATATTAAAAATATGTCAGACTGTAATTTAAGGATCATTAGGAGACTAAAAACAATCCCCCTTGCCAATGCCATGTACTGCACAGGCACACAGTGTGATTTTTGGGAGTGTCTGCAGGGCCAGGAGTTGGGCTCCGTGATTCCTGTGTAGACGAGATGAGAAAAGTCTCACATGATGCTGGTGATTTTTGTATTTTCTTTCTATACTCTTTTTACATATTTTTATCCCCTTTCCCTACCCTGTCACCCTCTCTACACACTCCTTGTACCCTGCACAAACACTCCTTGTACTCTAGCCCCACATGTTTACAACCCTTGCACTCTGATATTTAGCTCAGTTTGGGGTCCTGCACAGCGAGGAAGACCAAACATTCATATTCTCTCAGAACTAGAGGCTCCATCCTGTTCTCTCTTGGAATGTGTTTTTGTAAACTAAGCTGTAGTCTCAGTTGGGGGGGGTTCATTAGAATAGGGGGCAATTATTCAATTATTAAGTTTCTTATTGGGGGATTTTGAGTAGATATGCTAATTTTGTGAAGTCCTTAAAAATTTAGTACGCGTTGTACGGAGGTTCCCGACTCGTCGTTCCACCTTTGATGGGTCTGGGCACCTAGGATCCTATTAAACCGAGGTAAATTCCCTTTTCCCTGCACTGCTGTGTCTGCTTCATATTTTTACCAGCCAGTTTAAGGCATCACACAGAATAAGAGAAGGGCCTTTGCTCACTTTTTCTCCCTGAACACACTTTGGGAAATGCACAGCCGACACGCAGACAAGAACAAGTTCTGTAAGCTCTGTGTGAACAGAGCCTGATCGCAGCGCTAATTGGCCAAGGGAGCACATGGACAGCAACATCAGAGGTGATAAGGGAAGTGGTGTGTGGCCAGCGTGTGTTTTGTTTAGTTAACAAGAATGCTAACAATATTTTTAGCCAAAGTATTTTTAGCACAGTATAAAGCCCTGCACAGAACATTTTTAGCACAGTACAAAAAGCCTTGCATAGCTGTACAGTATAAAAGGCCTTGTGTAATTGTAATAAATGATTCTCTGTGCTGGAATCAAGAGACTCCATGCCTCATTCACTACACCTCTGGGTCCCCTCCAGCTCATGATATTCCATGAAAAGCACCTGGAACACAGCGTCCTACAAGCAGAAGCCAACCTGGTTGCCTTCCACTTCCTGCTGATACCCAGAGTGTGTCTGAGCTGCATTCCGCAAGGTCACGTACCTGCCACATCGGTAGCCACCAGTATGGGGATCCCCTTCTTCTTAAATTCTGAAATGACTTTATTCCTCTCGCTCTGGTCCATGTCCCCATGGAGCAGTCCCAGGTTGTGATCCTCCTGCTTGAGGTTATTGGCCAATTCCTCCGCGTTGGCTTTCTTGGTGACGAAGAGGAGGACACTCCCGGAGGATGTGAACTCCACGAGGCGCCGTGTCAGCCAGTTCCACTTGCTGGGCCCAGAGGGGAAAATCTCCACAATCTGAGTGACATCTTCATTTGCCTAAGGGCAGAAATGTACTCAGAGTCAGGAAGGTGGGAGGAATAAATGGACTCCCCAAAAATTCTGCATCTGACAGCACTACCTGCAAGTTTCTCTGAAAGATTTAATTTTTACGCATTTTGATATTATTTAAAGGGTGATGCTCCCAGTATGCAGTAATAGTTTAGATCAATGAGTAGAGGCCCTGTGATTGAGCTGGGAAAGCTCGTGCTTTTCTTAAGCAAAATTAAGGAAATATTTTCCCAGAAAGAAAGGGCACCAGGCAGTCATTTTTCGGTTATAAAGAGACCTGATGTAAAAAAAAAAAACCCAAAACTGAGAACTGGCTAAAAGAAGAATGTTCTGAAGGCATCTTGTGAAATTTCTCAATAGTTTCAATATATTATTAGCGAAGTTTCTTCCCAGCAAGTTTATATCTGCCCACTACATCAGCTTCCTACCACACCCCAGCCTGCCAATAGCTCAGCTGCCACTGTCAAGCAAGTCCAGCATTGACATTCCCACATAAACCAGATGAAAGAGATTTTCAAATCCTTCATTGCAGAAGTTGCAATGGTTTTGTTTATGCTTTTGAGACGAAACTAAAAGATATATCCATTGATTCAGCCTAATAACAAAAATAAACCACTGCATTAATGTTTTACTCCTTGATGAAACCTCCCACTGCTACAGGAATATTTGTTGGCAAAAGAAGGTCAAAGAAAGGTCAGTAAGATAAAAATAAAAACAAAACTTTGCTATTTCTGCTAAGCGCAAATTATTTAAATTAAATAAAAATGAAGATTTTTGCAGTTTAACTTAAATTTCAAAGAACAGAAATAGAACAGTTCTTTGCTCTGTCTCACTAGTATCATGGAATTACCTCTCCAATGTCTCCTTGCACAACCCTAATTGGGTCGATCAGAATATCCCGGGCCAATTTCTCAATCTTCTTACGGAACGTGGCACTGAACAAGAGGGCTGCAAGAGAAACAGGGTTCAGACTCCCAGAAATAGAACCTTTCTTTCAGAACTGTGAAAATGCTGCACAGATGTTGTGAAGGAGGACCTGGATTCCTGAGCGTCAGCGAACTGAGGCTGAGGTTTTATGGGTTCTGATGGAAATTACCAACCACTGTTAGAATACCACAAAGCAGAAATACATCCCATGGCACATGAAATGTTGATAACATGGGGCACTGCTGTGAACTTTCTCTCGTGGCAGCTCAGAATTTCAAGGCATATGAAGATGAATTCAGCTAATCATCTTTGCTGAGTATAATCAGCGCAGGGATTAGAGAGATGAACTGAATGCCCACATGTCACAACTGCTCCCTCCCAACTGCCCATGCTGAGAATAACACCAGTGGACTTTGGCACAGCCTCCTGGTGTGGCTGTGTCCAGAACTAGAAATCCAAGCTCTGCTCCAGACTCACTGTTTACTCACTCTGTCTGTCAGGACGTACGTGGCTTGCAATTGATCTGACCTGATATTCTGCAAAGGAGAAGAAGAAATGCTCTAATCAACCCTACATATTAATTACTTAGTAGAAGTAAGTCAAAATGCAGTTTCATTGCTTTATTTGACACGTTACTACAGAATGAATGAGTGCCTCTCACTCACTATTTTATTTTACAGACCCACTAAGCTGGGACTGGGCACCAAGTGTTTTCCAAAACAGTGACTTTGGTTCAATACGTACCAAAGCCCATATCAAACATTCTGTCAGCTTCATCAAACACGAGGTAAGTGACTCTCTGAAGGTTTGTAGCTTTCTTTTTCACATGATCGATCAGACGACCCTAGTAAGAAAAAAGCCGAGTTTTTAGCATATTTAAAAATTATTCATATATAAAAAAATATATTTATATACAACAATAACATATATTATATTATATTATATTATATTATATTATATTATATTATATTATAGTATAGTATAATATAGTATAATATAGTATAATATAGTATAATATAGTATAATATAGTATAATATAGTATAATATAGTATAATATAGTATAATATAGTATAATATAGTATAATATAGTATAATATAGTATAATATAGTATACCATAGTATATTACAGTATATTACATTATAGTATAGTATATTATAGTATATTATATTGTATTGTATTGCATTATATTGTATTGTATTATATTGTATTATATTGCATTATATATATTATATTATACTATATTATATTATATTATATTACATTATATTACATTACATTACATTATATATTTTTATATATATATATTTATATTTAAAAATATTTAAACATGTCAATATATATAACCACTTCAACCACTCAGCTGCTTTTTATCCTGACTTACCAGAGACTTAGAACAGAAAACACCTCAAGGCTTCAGTCTAGAATTAAGTGTCAACATTCACATCACAGGACCAGATTCTCATCTCTCTGCACAAAATTCTCAGTGCACGCAGGTACTTACTGGAGTGCAGACCACGATCTCTGCCCCCTCCTGCAGGGCCTTGGCTTGCTCCCACATGCTCCCCCCGCCGTACACAGCCACGGAGCGCAGGTTGTAGGCCTTGCCGAAGCGCTTGCACTCCGAGTGGATCTGAGGGTGAGACACAAACACAGCACAGCTCAGGCAGACAGCTCTGAGACAGCACACCTTCCCTGCAAACACAGCCCAGCTCCTGAAATGCACTTTTCAGCTACCAGCTTCATGAAATTATTCCAAACTCCTCAGGGATACTTTGCCACGCAGGGATACTTTGTCAATAGGGATAATTTCCAGTAACTTGAGAAACCAATTTATACACATCCAACAACAGTTTAACCTCCAGGCTCTATCCTTTTGCACATACAATTTGTGGCAATGCATCCACAGCATTCTTATACCTCAAAACAATACAGGAGCACTGTGCAAAAATTTAAAATTTTAGACTTGTCATGATCCTTCAAGAAAGCAAGGGCAGGAAAGAGCTGTGAGCCAGAGCCTGGCTACTCATGCCTGTTTTTTCAAATACTTTACTGAGGTTCGGTGATGATTTTTGCCAAGAATTTTGCCTTCCTCTCCAGGAAGAGTGGCTGGTACACAGGAATGCTGCACACCCACCTGCTGGCAGAGCTCCCTGGTGGGGCAGACGATCACGGCGATGGGACCATCCCCCGGCTCAAGCTCCTTCTGGTCCATGATGTGGATCAGCATTGGCCAGATGAAGGCAGCTGTTTTCCCACTTCCTGTCTTAGCTATCCCAATCATGTCTCTGCCACTCAGAGCCACTGGAACACCCTAAAAAGGAAGAGATTGTAACCCCACGTTAGCATATTTTCGTGCTAGCACTACAGGAAAATTCAGGTAACGAGGGGAAAGTCCACAACAGAGGGCTCACAGCAACAATTTGTCAATGCTTCCACAGTTTTATTGCCAAGTTCAGCTCTGAAGTGCTTTGTTTGAAGGGCTGGAAGCCACTACAGTGTTGGACTGTTGAAATCATAGTACAGCACCCCAAGGATACGTTTACATGTACACAAATGCCTCTTGGCCAGCTCTAAAACTGCTAAAAACCTTTAGTTTGCACAGCTCTTCACAGAACAAAAGTTGTCAATTTATGGCTCTTTATTCAGATACTGCTATGGCTATTTTTAATACAACTTCTAAAGAAAAAAAACACCCAAACTTTTCAGGCATTTCTATAAACAAGGGATGGCACTTCAATATTCTTCATTCACCAAAAAACAATGAGAAAGAAATATGGATATATTTACAGCGGTCGTTTAACAAGAAAAAAAAAAGTTGGCAAACTTCTATTTTAAAAGCATCAAAGCTATTTTTTTTACAAAAACCCACAGCTCTCTGTAGGCAACTAGAATTGTGTCTGTCACATCCTCGTGTGGATGAGGGAGCTCTCTGCATGTGCTCTTTTAGTTCTCTTTAGAAGTTTGAGGAGTAACAACACTCACCTGACATTGGATTGGAGTGGGTTGGGTATACTCAGATTTCCTAATCTGATGCATAAGTTGCTCATCAAACCCAAAATGAGCAAAACTACTGCCAGGCCTTGGAGGAGCAGCCCCAGACACCTTGGAAAGAGAGAAAGATTTTGATGAACAATGAGAGAAAAACAAAGAGAAATTTGTACCAAAAAAAAAAAAAAAAAGGGTCTCTCTGCCTCTGAAAAATGATTTTACTTCCTGAGTGGATGTTAAATTTCACTGGGTGCAAATTCCAGATGCGTTGTATAAATAAGACTTTCAGGTATAAAAATTTAGATTATCTGCCAATCAACGTGAGCTACTAAACATTGTTTTTACCTCGCCACAGAAGGTCACCCCACTAACATGTCACAAATTGCAAAGAACTGATTTCTGCACATATTTCCAGTTTTAACTCCCAGCTCCAGTTCTTTAGTCAAATGTAACCATACAACTGGCAATCCTCGCTGTCCACTTTCACAAATGCATAGGAGACTTTCAAGAAATCATAGTCCAAAAATAAAAGGGAGTTAAGAGCTGCTGGGAGGACAGCTTTGTGCCCAGCTCACCCGGAGATTCAGCTTATGCCGTAACTCCACCACTTGCTGCGGGGTCAGGCTGGTGATTTCCTCATGCTCATCATAGAAATTCTTCTCAAATGGTGGGTATTCAATCTGCAAGGTAATTAATTAATTACTCGGTTAGTCAAGACTCAAGATTGTGGTTGCACTGTTTTAGAATCCTTCTGTTCTTTCTCACAGAGAACATAGATAAGTTGCATTCTTTTACTTTTTTAATCTCTGTGTTTGGCATCGGGTGTCATTTAGTTGTGACCAATGGGCTTGGGAGGTGGACTTTTCACTGACCAGGAGTTGTTGGAGTATGTTAGAGTATAAAAACCCTTTTCTGTAAATAAACTGCCCTTCTCTGCCATACTTGGTCTGCCTGGTTTCTCTCAGCAAGCTTCTGCGCCAGGGAGATTCGAAAACCACACAAGATTCCCTTTTTTCTGAAGTTCTTCATTGTCTCATAGAACACTTCATTAAATGAAGTCATTTCAAGGACCTTTAATAAGACTTACCCAAGACAGCTCTGAAATACTACAGGGGCCTGCTCAGCTCCTGCTCTCTGGAATGCCTCAAAGAGAACAGAACACAATTCCCTCCTACCTCTGAATGGTCAATAGGCGGGAGAGGATCAATGATTTTTTTGGACGGTGCGATCGGATTCCCATCGCTGTCGTACTCCAGGTTATCCTCCTCCTCCTCCTGCACCACGCCGGCCGTGGGGTTCTCAGCCATGTAGCGAAAATAGGCTTCCTGCAGCAAAACAGAGCAGCAAACTCACATCCAGTAGGCTGCAAAGTTACTGCTGTTGGTGGCAGTGATGTGTGTGCTAAGTGGCTGTTTGCTTTCACACCCACCGTTGAGGAAAAAAGGAACTGCGTTCACTAGGACTGATTCTTCTAACAAACACCAACAGACACAGCCAGAAGGACAAAATGAAGAAAACAACTTCGGTGTCAGCTACACCACAAAACACTCTTAAAAACCAAATTTCTCCTATTTGCCTGCTTAATAACTCCTTCTACCAAGTCTTATGGTTAACAGAAGGATCTTTTTTTATTTCCACAGGAACAAAGCACAAACACTTTCTAACCAGGAAACACATTATTTCTAAGCATATCATGTTTATTTTTTAAACATGCTATGCCAAAGATAGCTTCTTTACTTTCCCTAACTAGACTCTAAGAAACAAAAATATATCTATTTTTCATTGTGAGAGTCAACAATAAATGTGAAAGAAACAATTCCAAGTTCAAGACAAGCCCAAGTTAGGACACTGTCACCCTGTCACATGCCATCCTCACAGCTCACAGAGATGTTTGTGTCTCTCAGATCCTCACTGGCACACCAAAACTTCCTCATAGACAAAACACCAATCTCACTTGACTTGAAGCAAGTATTTAAGAACAGATTTGCAAAGCAAGGCTCAATTACAAATATATGTACGTACTCTTCTGGTTTTTCCATTTTCCTGGCCAATTATCCCTCAGCCACAGAGCTGTGCACACAATCCACTTGAACAACAGCTGTCCCCGAGCCTAAGTCACCTCTGCTCAAACTCTGGCACAGCTACACTCACCACGCTGGAAGCAAAGGCCCCGAGCCCAGACCACCCTGCCAAGCTCTACGTTAGTGCAAGTACCACAAGAGTTAGGAACTAAACTCACTAGAAAGGTATCTTTTGAAACGAGGTCTTTTCTCTATTATTTCTGCTACAGTGGTGCTTATAAATCTCAATGAGAACTGGAGCTTCCCTGAAAATAGGGATCAAAAAACCTGATTTTTACCCTTAACAGACTCCACATTTCACTGCAAGGAGACTCCACAGTCCAACTGCCTCCCCCTGGTGCTCCCTGGGGGACTGTGCTAATTGCAATTTTAAGACCCTCAGACACTGAAAAACCTGTACAGGAAGCTGATGTTCCAACTGACTGAAAAAAATCTTCAGTGAATGCAATTGTTTAATATTCTTCTCAAAACACCTAGAAGGGTAGAGGCAGCAGGGTAACCACTACAGCTTCCTGCTGAATTGTCCGGATACTGTGCGTGATTCTGGAATTTTGTTTGTCCCTAGTAGTTATGTGTTTGGAGAGGGGAGGTAAAAAAACCCAAAACAACAAAAAATAAGATAGAAAGACTGCATAGGAACTCACTTGGTCATCTTCCTCTTCAATGTCATCTCGAATACCCCTGGAAAAACAAGCGGAGAAAAAACTTCCCTGCAAGTGTTCCACAGACTCAGCTCAATAGTTTCATTTGATTAGTGCTGAGCTCCAGATTTCGTGGAAGACACAACACTATCAACTTGGCAACATTTATATTCCCAACCCATGGAGTTTTCATATGTGGTGCCAACCACAGCAGTGACCCTGCAAAGACTTCTCTTTACTTCTAGTACTGAGACTGAAAGATTAGGACTCCATCTTCCCAGCAGAAGCCACAGCAAAGATCATCCTGGTCTAAGCTCTTGATGCTACAGAAGTCCCATAAGTGAAGAGGAATATGAGCCAGGAAGTGCAAATCCAGTTCAGAACTTGCCCAGGTGGTGATTTGGATCCGGTGTTCTGTGGCAGGACCATGTATATCTGATCAACCCCATGCAATGTAAGTTCTCCCAATATATCTCACATTTCTATCAAGAATCAACAGCATAACTATTTTCCTTGGTCAAAACACAAAGATAAGCTGCACAAATTTAAACTGTTTTTAAACTCCAAATTTAGTACTCCAATTGTCATGTGCTACCTGATCTATCAGCTTTAATGTCTAAAAACCTAGTCCAAGTTGGGAAGAGTCTCCAGTACTCCAGGAACAGCAGCACTGAGTTACTTTGCTCACATAAATGCAATTTTAAGCTAAACCATCCTGATCTCTCCAAGGTCTTCCTTGATCTTCCCACTCCAAGGGTGTGGGAAGCAGAAAAACTATCCAGGCTGATCTGGAAGGTGGCAGGAGTACAACATGCTGCCCCAATTTCTGTGGCCTAGAAAGGCTTCTGCCGTGGGATAACTCTCAGTGTTGTTGCAGTTTGCCACAGGATGCTGCCATGGATTCTTCCCTGTGATTCCATTTTTACAGCACAAATCCTTACCCACGGGGTAATGCACTGGTTAATTATGTTTATTAGCTATTTTATATTATTTTATAAACATTTATATGTTTGTTATACTGTCTAATGAACAACCATCACCAACAAAATGCATTGGAATTCTCTGAGCGTCGTACAAGACATAGGCAGGGATGGAAATTATAAAAGAGAACTTACTTAACGTTCTTTTTTTCTTTGTCTTTATCTTCCAGTCTTTTCATGTCTCGAGCAGCTTGATCCTAACAGGTCATAAAATTGTCATATGTTAAAAAGACCAAGATGGTAAAACATGGAAGGGAAAAATGCTCCTGCATAATTAGACCATTACGTCACAGAGACAACACTTCTTGGACTAAACTTTCTTTTGTTCCATATCTGATTATGCTAAATAAATTCCCCTACTAATACCTTTGAATTTATATACTCTAAGCTTGTGACAATGTTGTTGAAAAAATAAATTCTCCATATTCCTCCTGAATCCAGCTAATAAGAGAACTGTAGCTAAGAAATAGCTCATGATAAATACAAACAATTTCCATTTAGGCAGTGAAAAATGCACAAAACCTGAGTTTGATATTCAGAGACAAGCAGAGCTCCATGTTGTCCAATTCTGACATCCTCAAGGCAGTTACATAGTTAAGTTATTGTCAGTCATATCCACCCTCTGCCTATCTAATCCATTTTTGAGTTCTAACACCATCCTACATAAAAACCAAAGTCAAGTGGCATTTTGCCTGCAATGCCACAGCCCTGAGTGACATTTGCTGCCCCCGACGGCACACAGGTACAGCCACATCAATGAATAAACATTTCCCGAGCCGAGTCTTGCCTCCACTTCAGCCATGAATGCCTCCAGAGGATCATCATCGCTGTCAGAGTCTGCAGATTTGGAATGGAACTGCTGCCGAGTGGGGGAATTCTCTGCAGGAATGTACGGCAATTCCACGTTGCTGGAATCTTCCTCTTCATCCTCAAAGTATCTGGAAAGAAATGAGCAACAGCCTGGTCAGCACACAGCTGACAGCACTGTGCTGTCTGTCATGGCTTCTGGATAATAAAAGTCAGTATGGACACAAGAAAAGATGTTGAGATAGATTTATTTATTTAACACTTATTCATGTTGTAAGTTCAAAGTGATGACAGGGCAAATAGATATTATGAAACTCAGTCTCTCTCCATTTTTCTTGTAGTCTCCCTTCAGGTACTGGAAGGCCACAATTAGGTCAGCCCCAAACTTCTCCAGGCTGGACAATCCCAACTTTCTCAGCCTTACTCATACATTTATTCAGCTGATAGAAGAGTTAGTAAAGAATTGTGGAGATCAATGTCTTTCTGTGCAAAAGACACCCAATTTTATCCTGCTTGGCTCCAACCCTGAGAACACCCTAGAGTGAAAAAAATAAATTCTAGAGAGGGGAAGGCTGGAGGGGGAAAGCTTCCATGAGCTACTGTAGTATGGAACAGTCTTCTGAGTACATTATTATGTATTTATATATATAAATGTCACAGATACTTCCCCGGGCCTTGCAAACATAAAACCATTAAAATCTAGACCTACATAAACACAAGAAATAGCTGTACTTACGCATTCTCTTCATCGAAATTTGCTCGCTTTGACCCAATTTTGTAGAAGGAAGGCAGCTGAGGAGGCCCCGATTTCGCAAACGCTGCCGAGGAACCGGCTGTGCCAAAAGCACTGTGGGACTGCTGGGACAGCTTCGGCTCCTCTTTCTTGCCAGGGGTTATGGCAAATCCACCAAACCCGAAGCCTCTCTTCGTACCAGGTCCACCTTTATTCCAATTCATGATGTCCCCAATATACCTGTTAAAATGAGGAAAGACAAATTAATGCCCTTTCTGCTTTAGGCAGTTACAGATAATTGTCATGATTTTTTTCTTGTTAGTTGATCACTTCAGTCATGACACAGGGACTTGTGGAACTGTGAATGACAGAAGTTTAATCTCTTTCCCAAAAAGGATAGGGCTCTGCTCTTTTGTCACTGTGAACATATCCACAATCCCAAAGAAGAATAAAACAAAGTGGTTATCTTCCAAAACAGGTTGTGTCCTTCATGGATTACTTAAGCATATTTAAAATGCTACCTGTCCTGTTTGCAACCTAAGACAACTAAACTCAAGGCCAGAACTTTGAACATCAGGAGGAACGAGAGATGAAAAGGCAGCTCAGTGCATATTTTGCATATCCACATAGTCCCATCTGCAAGCTTGTCAATACCTCACTCCTGCAACTCAGAAACTCCACAGAAATGGGCCCAGAGCAGCACAAGGCTCCGTGGGAGCTCAGGCACATCTCTACCAAAAGCCAACTCCCTTTTCCTCTTAAGACAGCACTTTCAGCCACATATATGATCACTCTGTGTTACACATATATATATTTATATGCTCTCCAACCTTTATTTCTCAAGCAGCATTTTAAACACTCCACATACCATGTCTGCCCAGAACTCGATTTTCTAAGGTGAAGACTGAACTGATCTATAAAGATTCACAGTTCCCATTCTTGAGTCTTTTAATTATCTGCATGGTCAAGCAAATCATACCTGTAAGGCAGTAAGAGAGCAAGACACCCACTGCTTTCCAATGCATTACAATGAGCTGTCCAAAGGCTACCAGTCTTATTAAACAAATCCTCACACTGAGAATCTTCAATGCGATCAGAACTCACTGGCAAGAAAACAACTTCAAAACAATCTGAAGGTAAATACTGCAGCTGGTCCCTGTGCTGAACATTTACCAGCTTGGGGCTTGCTCAATAAATCTTGAGTCGAGACCAAAGCTCAGCAGAAGATTTTGGGGGAAGCTCTGCTGGTTCAGCTCTCCATGGTAGCCTGGAGTCCTGCTTTCCCTCTTGTCCTGACACACCTTGTGGCTTTTACACTTGCAGATCCGTGGCACTAAGAGATCAAAACGTAGAATATAGGAATGCGAGGTGCGAGCGTATTTCTGCGGTGACAGCACAGTGGGAACCTTTGCAAACTGTTAAGTTAAAATTTGATTGTAATGTTTCTTCTTCACTCTACTTACGCACCTTTCCCCCCTTCCGCTACCTCAGAAAATAAGGAGAACCGCTTTTTTATTGTCATGCAGCATCAAAAGTACAAAATGTGCTCAGTTCGCCCATTCGCCAGCGGCGAGTGAACGGGGAGAGCTTCCTGAGACTGCAGGAAAACTCCCGAGGCTTCGCTGCCCTGCGGCCGCCGCTCCGCGGGAGGAAACGCGCGGGGCTCGGAGCCTTCCTGCGGTCCCCGGGAGCCGCGGGCACGGCCGCGCTGCGCCTCCGCCGCTCCCGTTCCGGAGGGAAGGACTGCGGGAGCCCCGCCCGCCGGGATCACCCTCCGCAGGGCACGGCACTGACCAGGGCCGGGAGCGGGGAACAGGAGTCCCGAGCAGGCTCTGTCCCGGCACACTGGGCCGTGCTCGCAGCCCTTCCCGCCCGCCGAACCGCGGGGCGGGGCGGGCCCTTTGTGCGGGGCAGGCCCGGGCTGCCCGCGCCCGCTCCAGGCCGCAGCCACGGCGGGTCCCGCCTGCGACAGGCCCCGCAGGCCGGCGGGGGAGGATCCGCCGCCGCCCCCGGCCCCGCTCCCCTCCCTCGGCCCTCAGCCCCCTCACTCACCCTCGGCCCCGCAGCCGCCACCGCCACTTCCCCGGTTACCGGGGCGGGGGGTGGAGACGCCACGCACCGACGTGGCCACGCTCTGTACGTGAGTGACGCGCAGCAGCCTCGCGCCCCGCGGCGCGTGCGCACTGCGCGGAGGTGAAGCAGCGGGGAGTGAGGGCGGCGGGGTCGGGCAAAGGCGGGAGCCGGAGAGTCGGGAGTGAAACCGGGAGAGGGGAGCGCCACCGGCGGCCCCGGGACCGCGCTGGTTCCCAGGTGGTTCCTGGCTGGTTCTGGGGTGGTTCCCGCGCCGCAGGGCTGGGTTTGCCCGCCCCCCGCCCCCGCGTGTGTACCGCACACCCCCGCACATGCGGCGTGGGCCGCACTGCGCATGCGGCTCGGCGCGGCGGGCGCGGAGCGGAGCGGCGGGCGGGGGCCGGGCCCGTGACTCAGGTAACGCGGCCCTGCGGCCCCGCCGGGACCGGACAGCCCTGTCCCACGCCCCGGCGCGGCCGGGAGGGGCTGGACCCTTCCGGGCAGCTCCGGGCCGGCGGTGCCCCCGGGAAGGGCAGGCGGGCGCGGAGGGCACCGGCTGTGCGCGGCCTCTGCTGCGCCCCGCGGGGCGGGAGGGTTGGTAGCGGGGCCGGGGGCTGGGCCCCGCCCCGGGGCGGCACATCGATGGTTTTATCTTGGTAACCTTGACTCGTGTTCCGGGAAGGAGCTGGGAGCGGCGGGATAGCCAACACCGACGGTGGTGTCCCCGCTGCGGGCGGGGGTCACGGTGAGGATCCGACCTGCCGGGGACAAGTGCCTTTCCAAAATCTGCCGCTGGGCTCGGGTCTAGCCTCGAGATTTATTGAGCAAACCTCAGTGAATTGTGGCTTGGTGGATGCTCAGCACAGGGAGCTGCAGCAGCAGCGTTTGGCTTGGGATAGTTTGAAGTAGTTTCTCGTGCCGGTGGGTCTGGGCAGCGCTGTGGAGATGGAGAATGAATCAGTTCCTCTTGCGAGGGAAAGTCGGTGCTGTGTGCGGGTCCTGAAGGGCCTGCTGAGGATATTGTGCTTCCTGGAATGTGTACTTGGAACCCTTTCTGACAGAGTGCTGGGGTAGCGTGGTGCTCCAGCTCTCACCCACCGTCAGCTCAACTGTGTCCTTCGAATTGCCTGCAGAAGTTTATTCTGCATGAAGCTGTTTGGAGTTGTCAGGTCTTCTGAAAGTGGATGTGCTCAAATAGTCTTGGAATTCTTACTGTGAAACTCTTAGGGTTTAGTCGAGCTCTGTTGTCCTGTAGTTTTTAACCCCTGAGTGCAAATTCCGTCCTGTATAAATAGTATTTTGGGTTTTTTTTTCTGCTTAAATTCACATAAAATTGCGATGTTCTCACAGCAATGTGTTCTGCCTTGCTGAACTTTCCATCCTGATTGAGGTTCTGTGAGCATATTCTGTGTGGGTTTTTGCTGGAGTGAGGAGTCTTTGACAAAGGTTTTATTTTAGTCGTCCTTGTCATCCGCAGCAGTGGGTTCCCTGTGTGAGGCACTCGGAGGAATGCTCGTCAGATTTAGAAACAAATAATTTCTATTCTAAGTTTGTAAGAGAACACTCTGATTAACATTCAGGTTCCCACTCAGATCTGGTTGCGGGAGGGAGTAAAATGAGCCTGATGCAGCTGATACTCTGTGCCTGGTTATGAAGTGCAGCTGGAGGGGTTATTGCTGCCTTTTCCACACCTTGCTGAAGGTCCCCCCAGCCTGAGTGGGAGGCTGGGACTGTTTTGAACTCAAACAGACAGGAAGCTGAGGGTGAAAAAATGGTGAACTGACAAACTCTGCAGGTTTCTGGCCAGTGCAGGGAAAGCTCTGGTCTCGTGAGCCCAAGTTTACTCTTTTTCTGAGGAGCAGTGCAATATCCATCCTTTCCTTCTTCCACCCTGCCCCTGGCACAACTTCCAAC
Organism: Acanthiza pusilla; assembly: GCA_036630365.1. Lineage (NCBI taxonomy): Eukaryota > Metazoa > Chordata > Aves > Passeriformes > Acanthizidae > Acanthiza > Acanthiza pusilla. The sequence goes on along the minus strand of JAXCHO010000107.1, from coordinate 1,805,483 downwards.
AAAAGGTCTCTGTCTCTGTGCAGAAATCGTGATGGGACACTGTGGGGCTTAGTTCCGAGTGTGCAGCCTAGAAAATCACAGAGGAGCACTTTTGAACTAGCAGAGGCTATCAGAGCATTGCTGTTTAAATGAATCAAGTGCTTTTTAAGATTTACTGCTGCTGTTACACATTCAGTGCTCTGACTGTGCCTAATTGCTAATTAATAACAACTGTGGACACAAAATGTGGTCTTGGAAGTGAGCTGGCAGCGCTGGCTGGAAGATGCTATTGGAGAGTTAGTTTTGTAGCAGAATATCCCTGCTCTCCTGCTTTTTTTTTTTTTTTTTTTTTTTTAATTGAACAGTGTGGCCAATGTGAATTCACAGGAGTCCAGAACCTCACCTTCAGAGTTATTTTGTTCTTGTACCAATGCTCACTTTCTTTATAGAGAAGATGGCAAGATCAGGAAGGGATTTATTTCTCTCTGGTCTGACTCTCATAGTGTTTTCAAATCATGCATTGTGTGTTGGGGATGTGATGTAACAGAATTGACAAGAACTTTTTGCAATGATTGATATAATTCTTTCTCCAGTGAAAATGAAGAATTTATATATTGTTATCGCTGTCCTGTTCATCCCATGGAGCTTTTCCTTGGCAAAGTATGATGAATTTGAGGATGGAGATGACATTATGGAATATGATGATAACGACTTTGCTGAATTTGAAGATGTGAATGAAGATACAGTTACAGAGTCTCCTCAGAGGGTCATCACGACGGAAGATGATGAAGAAGAAGCCACTGTGGAGCTTGAAGGTCAGGATGAAAATCAGGAAGACTTTGATGACACAGACACACAGGTAAGGCTTTAGGTGTTTGTTAATAGTGTCTCTGCACTTTTCTTTCTCGCCTTCTCTTTTTGGATTTTACTTGCTGGGCTTTGGATTTTCATGCTGCTTGTGATTTTGTCCTTTAGGAAGGTGACACCGAGAGTGAACCATACGATGATGAGGAGTTTGAAGGGTATGAAGAGAAACCAGATGCATCTCACAGCAAGAATAAGGACCCCATAACAATAGTTAATGTAGGTATAACTGTTGATCCACTTTCTATTTGGAGTTTCATCACTTATTTTCTTAAGACAGCATGTCAAGAATGTCAGTGGGGTACTAATATGCACTTACAGTAAACACAGTGTGTTTTTAGCTTGTCTAGGGCTTGAGTTTCAGATTAGAACTTGTTAACTCTGATGGTTTTTGAAGCCAATCTCTCTGCCCACCCTGCATCACCTTTTTGCCTCCCAAAACAGTCTTTTGCAGAATGATCAGGTACTCAAGGTCTGCATTTTTATTACTCCTGAGATCTCTTTTTATGTGTTATAGCTGACCTAGGCAGTGAAAATTAAGGTTTGGGTACTTTTGTGACTCAAGGGTGGCACGGTGATAGCAGAATGGCTAATTAGCCTCTGAGGTGGCAAGGTCAGGAAGGCTTCCCTGCTCCCCCATGGAGTCTGTGGCTCTTGGTGGCATCCTGAGAATGTTCCTGTGCATAGGGTGTTACTCTGGATTTCCACAGCAGTTACAGATCATCAGATGGTGCTGTGATGGGCAGGGCATCAAGCTCAAATGCTCAGTCAAGTGCTGGGCTGTTTACTCTGAGGGATATGTGCTAGCCCAGGCTCACTTGGGAGTACTTTGTTTGTATTGAGCAGGTATTTTGGGAATGCTGTTATCAGTTGTTTCCTGTGTGATTGCTGTGCCCCAGCAGAGCCAAGTGCATTATGTAGGCTGAGCTCTGGCCTGTTGCCTTTGTGGAGCTCATTGCTGTGTTGGGGATGGAGCTTCTCTAGCACTCCGTGCTTCCCGAATTGTTTGTGTTTATAAAATCCACTCATTCAATATGTAAATCACAGTTTCTGTTCCCTTACACAGGTACCTGCTCACCTTCAGAACAGCTGGGAGAGTTACTACATGGAGATCCTGATGGTGACAGGTCTCCTGGCTTACATCATGAACTACATCATTGGCAAGAACAAGAACAACCGCCTGGCTCACGCTTGGTTTAACACTCACAGGGAGCTGCTGGAAAGTAACTTTGCTCTTGTTGGTGAGTTCCACAAGGATCCAGTTTTAGTATTTGAATAAAGCTGGGTTTGGACTGGCATTTAGGCTGTAGAGAATCCTTCTCTGTGCTGTGCTATTGTCAGCTCTAAGCCTTCTGCTGAACTGTGGTGTCTCAATTTGTGAGTTTAGATTGCAGTTCTGTTTCATTGTTGTTCTCCTCAGGGGATGATGGCACTAATAAAGAAGCTACAAGCACTGGGAAGCTAAATCAAGAAAATGAACACATCTATAACTTGTGGTGCTCTGGGAGGGTGTGCTGTGAAGGAATGCTCATCCAGTTAAAGGTGAGGATGAGGGAATTTGTGGTGCTGTTTATGTGTCACCAGTTGTCAGGTTCTAGAGACTTTTCCATTCCTGCGTGAGCAACACAGAGTCCCAGCTTGGCTTTTGTGCTCATATTCAGATACAGAATTGTGAATATACACACATGAGGGAAAACTCTGAAGGTCTGTACAGACCTGTATTCTCCCCCTTAAAGTGGGCACCAAAGAGCAAGTGCTTGAGTATAGAAACCTCTGTGTGATGTGAACAGAGGCAACTGTAGGCTGAAGAGCCCATCTGCCCCTTAGAGGGACAAATGGACAAACAGGAATTGTTATATTGAGGGAACAAAGCCCTGAGGTGCAGATGTGGGTCTGCTTTTGAGCTGTACTGGTCACAGAGGGAAAACTCAGGTTAGACACTAGAAAGGAATTTTTTACTGTTGTCTGTTCAGCTGTTTTCTGTGTTTGCCACCTTGTGTTTTCAGTTTCTCAAGAGACAGGACCTGCTGAATGTCCTGGCGCGCATGATGAGGCCGGCGTCGGACCAAGTGGTGCGTACTCAGCCCTTCAGATTAGCTCTGATAAACTGTTGCATTCCTTCCCTTCTGCTCTGCTGCTTTTGCTTGTTCCAGGTGATTTCTGTAGTATTCCATGCCTTCCAGTTCAGTAACTTTTGAAACAACCTCAAAGAATTGTTTGTATTCCTCTCCTGCCTGTGAAATGCAAGCTGCTGATGGCTGGAAGTTGCTTTATCTGTGTGTTTTATTGTTTGAGTGGTTCTGTGAGCAGTCTATCATGATTCAGGACCTTATCTTGATCAAAAAGTGGTTTTACAGTCTGAAATACTTAATGATTGTTCATCTGTCTGAACAGGATTGCTTAACCCATGTGTTGGTCTGTTTCACAGCAAATAAAAGTGACAATGAATGATGAAGATATGGACACATATGTGTTTGCTGTTGGAACCAGAAAAGCACTAGTGAGACTTCAGAAAGAGATGCAGGACCTGGTATGTACATGCACATTGAAAAATAATAGCATATAAGAATCTAATCTGCATATTCCCTGTTTTCTTGGGAACAGCTGAAAACCTGTGACTGACCTGTTGAAATTTGTAGGGAAAAGACATTTTCATCCGCAGATAAAATTCTAATGGAATCAAACTTCGGAAATGCGCTTCCCTGTCGGAGCTGCGGGGAAAGAGACAGTGGAGAGAGCAGCTTACACCTTTCTTTTGGGGCACAGTTGGTTTAGGAGAGGCTGCAGTATTTTGTCAGCATACACAAGTGTCACTTCACCTCATTTAATTTGCACAAAAGACTTCTTCAAGCATAGAAAAGTGAACTTCATTAGTGATGTTAGTGATACGTGATGTGGAAAATTTAGGTTTAAGTCATCTGTTTTTACGTGATCTGAAATGAAAACTTTCCATATGTTCAAGGCCTGAAAAGAATTGCAAAGCTTGCAAAGAATCCAATGATAACAAGCAATGCTTTGCAAATCTTTTCCCTCAAGTAACAGCATGAAGTGTGGTTGGTAGGGTGCCAGTTTTTGTTCTGTTATCAAACAATGTGAGCAAAATGCCTTAATCCACTTGGAACACTCCAGCATGGATGTGTTAGAATTGTTTTATCTTTTTCCTTAAAGTGCTGACTTCTGAAGGGAAATACTAACTTAAAGACTGTTGATGCTGTTTGAAATGTCCCCAAGCCAGGCTGAGTGTCCCAATGTATTTTTTAATTGTTTCTTTTTAGGTACTTTTAGTGGTCCCACTGTTCCAGAACAGTTCAGTCTGATAAGATCCTTACAGGCTTGTGTTTAATTTTCTTTCTCATTTTCTCTTTGAAACAGAGTGAGTTCTGCAGTGATAAACCTAAGTCTGGTGCAAAATATGGGCTTCCAGATTCGCTGGCTATCTTGTCAGAGATGGGAGAGGTCACAGAGGGAATGATGGATGCCAAGGTAAGCTTAATACCTTAAGTGCCTGATTGAATTAATACAGATACTCCTTGATAATCCTGGCATTTACAGCTTGTATATTCTAAAAAAGTTAAAAGGAAAAGTTCACATCTTTATCAGTTGTCACTGTGGAAAGCTGAGCACAGCAATTCCCTGAGTGATATATAAACCATAGAATGGTTTTGGTTGGGAGGGACCCTGAAAATCATCCAGCTCTGACCTGCCGTGGGCAGGGAACCTGGCAAACCCATATGGATTGGTGCTGGGGAAAACTAACCCCCGTTTCTCTTTCAGATGATCCATTTCCTCACACACTACGCTGACAAGATCGAGTCTGTCCAATTCTCGGACCAGTTCTCCGGTCCAAAACTTATGCAAGAGTAAGTATGAAGCCAGAGCTCTGTTCAGGCTGATTCTCAGTCGTGCTTCAGAAATACACAGGGGCAGCAACTGTGCTGTTTCCCTGAGCCTCCTAGTCCAGAGGTGCTTTCAGGGGCTCCTTCAGAATTTCCAAGTGGTGGGTGATGTGTCTTAACCTGAATTACCATGTAGCTTCTTGCAAGGGTGTATTATGCTCACAGGCATATTAATAAATGAACATATTTTAATTAATTATGAGACAGTTTGTGTGTATACCTTGTATTAAAATTGTGGAGAATCTGTGAAAGGTAGGCCTGAGATTTTCACATTAGAATACTGTGTGATTTTGGGCAGTGAACACTTAAACTCTTTAGAAAATATTTTGTTTTCCTAAAATATTTAGAAATCTTTAGTGGTATAAACAGCAAGGGGGTGTGTGAAGGTGAATGTAATTAAAAAAAACCAGGCCTTCTTAGTGCTCAGATGCCCACTTGACAGTCAGAGTTGCTGTGTGTTTTCACACTCAGGCCTTTCCCCTCCAGGCTTTTGGGTAAAACAGTTCAGGAGTCTGAATAGTTTGAAACTTAACTTGGAGTTGTAGCTAGGCTTTTAATGTTTATTTTATTCCAGTAGTTTCCAAGTGTCTTTTGGTTGTTGATGAGGTTTTTCTGACCAATGTTAGTTACTTTGTATTTTTCTTCACTCATTCCAAACACTTGTTTCTTTCCTCCAGGGAGGGCCAGCTTACAAAACTGCCTGAAACTAAGAAGACACTTTTGTTTACATTTAATGGTAAGAGAACTGTTGTCTCTCTGCGTCTGGGGCAGTGTTGGACTTTATTTGTGTCAGTCACATGCTCATGTTCTGTCACCTGTGGACGATAATGTGTGATGAAGACTTCAGTGCATGTAACAGAATCATTGACTGATAAATAGAGGCAGCAATGCACTGGGGACTAAGCAGCAATATTGTCATGATAAAAGGAATCAATTGGGAATTGGGTTGGAAATTAATTGGAAATTGGGATTGGGATTTGGGATTGGGAACTCAGTCTTGCTGTTACTGACCTCAGCTCACACTCCTCTCTCTTGGAGGTTGCTTGTATTTAAACCACAAGCCTTGCAGGATCTTGGGCAGACTCAATGGGTTTACCCTGGTTTGAAATAAAAGTGGCCTGTTGGGAATCTGTTCTAGAATAGATCTTCAAATCTCTTCAAAATCCTAACCCATAGCTCCAAGTGAAGCTTTCTAAAGAGCAGGATAAGAGCATCTTTATTTCATGAACAGTTTGAGCCATAAGGGAAGGGCATTACAGCAAGTAGACAAGTCCTGCCAGTCTCTCTGAATGAACAAGAAACTCTTTATTTCAGTGCCTGGTTCAGGCAACACTTCCCCAAAGGACATGGAATCTTTGCTGCCTCTGATGAGCATGGTTATCTACTCCATTGACAAAGCAAAGAAGTTCCGGCTGAACAGAGAAGTGAGTAGTGTTTGGTTTTCTGAGCATGGTGTGAAATTGGAACAATTCCCACTGGACCCTTAAGGACACACTGGAGCCTTAGGGTTCTTGTATGACTGCTAGAGATCCTGCACCCTGCTCGTGGGGAAATCAGTATAAATTGCATTTGCTTTTCTCTGTGCAAAGGGTAAACAAAAAGCCGACAAGAACAGGGCTCGGGTGGAAGAGAACTTCCTCAAGCTGACTCACGTGCAGAGACAGGAGGCTGCCCAGTCCCGCCGAGAGGAGAAGAAACGCGCGGAGAAGGAGCGCATCATGAACGAAGAGGATCCCGAGAAGCAGCGGCGGCTGGAGGTGAGGTGGACATTCTTCACATTGTACAGGCTGCTGGCAGATCCCTCCTAGGAGATCTCCAGGGCTGCCTGGAGGTAGAGCAGCAGTGGCAACTTTGATTTCTGTTTGCTGGTGGGCAGACAGCTGTCAGGGTATTCATTTGCTGCTTTCTGAAACACCTGAAGGCTCCCGGTAAGATGTGAACTCAGTGCTGGAGGGCCTTGTTGTTTGGCTCTGAAATGATCTGCTTGCTCTTTGAAGAGATCACCTGTGTTCATTCAGATCCCTGTCCTTGTCTGCAGGAGGCTGCTCTGCGGCGGGAGCAGAAGAAGCTGGAGAAGAAGCAGATGAAGATGAAGCAAATCAAAGTGAAAGCCATGTGACTGTGTCCTGAGAAGTATCTCAGTGCCACCTGTGGAATTGTACTTCACAGGGTAGAAAGACCTATGTAACTCCATAAACCTCTGATTCCTTGAACACTAGTAACCATTAAGAGAAAAGTTCTTGCATTGGTGTTACTTATTTAAGTATTACAGCAAAATGTGTGGAGACCTTTGTCTCGGCAGTTCTGTTCCAGGTGGTACAAAGTTTTGCTACTTGTCTGTTTAAAAAGAAATTGCAATATTCTTGGATGCTTTTTGTCATTTGTTCTTCAAAAACAGAAGATTGTAAACCTGTCCATGTGTGCTGGTAACATATTCATACTTTGGTTTTAGTTATTGGGAGGGAAAGGGAAAAACTTAGAGGGAGGAAAACTGCACAATAAACATTTACTGTGCATTTATTTTCATCAAGGCACAACACAGAGCCTTCCATACACAGTATGGATTCTTCAGGGATTTAAGCCCAGTAGAATAGAAGTGATTTTTTATCTTTTTTTTTTTTTTAAACAAACAAAGGCCTGAAGCAGTATTAGGTCACCTGTGGGCTCGATTGGCTTACATGTAAAACAAAAAGAGGGTTAGAACCAAGGGAATGGAATACAGACAGTTTCCTCCCTGTGTGTTTGGATGCTGTAAACTGAACACAGTGTGCAGTCTGTGCTGTCAGCATAGTGTTCCGTGAGGAGTGAGTGCATGGTGAGTCAGCAATTCAGCCAGCTTTCCCTCAGTGTTCTCAAGGGTTCGAGTTTCCCTCAACCACTTCTCTCCTGATCTCAGCAGCTGCTGCCCAGCTCACTTCAGCCAGGAGCCAGATCCAGTGGAGTACCTGCAATTGCCAATCTCCCCAAGCCATCGAAAACATTCAGAGGATATTTGTCTTCTTCATCTGGTCAGTGATCACTTCAGGGTTTTGACTCTAAATGGGAAGAATGAAGTGAATGCCCCGTGCAAGCACTGGGAGAGCTCTGCATTTTATAAATGCTTCCTGTCCAGAAGGCATTTTATTGTTGTTTGTAACAGACTTTTAACAGTTTTGTGGGGAAACAATGTCCTGCATTTTCTTGTTCAATACTTTCTGGAAACTTGGTTCTGAGGCAATAAGAATTAGCTGCTGTTGAAACAGCAATTGCTTAAACTCCTTGTTCCAGCATGGGATACTTCACCTTGATTGAAATGCAAATGTCTGTAACCTGATACATGCAAATACATTAATTTTATAATGGTTGGTAAAATTATTTAAAACCAAAACTAATGTAGATTATGTGAAATTTTAGCACTATTTAGCTTTAAAGATTAATATGTTATTGTTTCACAGAGTTCTTTGAAAGGAAATACTAGTTTGTGGACAGCTTTCCTGAAGTCCCATCCAGTTGTGGGCCATGGCAGCTAATTTTGTAATATGAACATTCAAATGAACAATCTAATGAAGAGTAAAACATAATTGAAAACACGCCTGCTTTACTTGCCTTGTCGCAGTGTTCCTTTCTTTTAGTAGAATCTCGAAGCTGCCTTTGTCCTGGGTGGGTTTTGGTTAGGTTTTAAACACCAGGAGGAGTTGGTGTTTTTTCTGCGGTGCTGTGGTGGAAGTGGTCTGTGGCTTTAGAGTCCCCGAGGGTTGCAGATGCTGGCTGAGAGAATTCAGGCAGATGAACCAAGATGGAGAAAAGGGAACTTTATTTACAAGAAGCCTCTTTATATGTCCATTAATATCCTAGCAACTATTGGTCAGCAAAGAATCCACCTCCTAAAACCATTGGTCACAGCCAAATAACACCTAATACCAAACACAGAGATTAAGAAAGTAAAAGAATGCAACTTATCTCTATTCTCTCTGAGAAAGAACAGAAAGATTCTAAAACAGTGCAACCACAGTGGTCCTGCTGGGGAGGGCTGGAGGAAGGTGTCTCTCCCCTGCTGCAGGCTGGGCTGGGGGCAGATGGAGGATTTTTTGCATTGCAGGGGTGCAGAGCAGGGTTGCTGTTGGGGGCACAGCCTTGGCCACTCTCTGAGGGACCCCCAGGATCGATTAGTTTGGAGAAGACTTCCCCGATGATCCAGCCTGTGACTGATCCGCAGCTTGTCACCAGCCCAGAGCACTGAGTGCCACGTCCAGGCATTCCTCGGACACCTCCAGGGATGGGAACTCCAAACCTCCCTGTCCAGTGAACCCTTTCTCTGCAGAAATTCCTCCTGCTGTCCAACCTAAACCTCCCCTGCACAGCTTGTGGCCTTTTCCTCTCATCCTGTCGCTCGTTCCCTGGGAGCAGAGCCTGATCCCCACCTGGCTGCACCCTCCTGTCAGAGGTGTGGGGAGCCACAAGGTCCCCCTGAGCCTCCTTTTCTCCAGGCTGAGCCATTTCTGGTGCTCCAGCCTCTTTCCCACTTCCATTCCCTTCTCTGGACACTCTCCAGCCCCTCAATATCGTTGTGAGGGGCCCAGAAGTGGACACAGCACTTGAGGTGTGGCCTCACTGATTTAGGGGTCGATAGTGATTTGTTAGGGGCTGCTCACTGACAACACATATTGCTTGCTTGACATGTTTTGCGCTTGCCAAACAGAAAGAGGATGCAAAGAGGATATTGAACCATTGTTAAGCAGACCAGGCATCCTGATTTGGACCCCCAAAGCAGCTCAAGTCAACACCAGACATTCTGTTTTTGGACCCCCAAACCAGCCCAAGTCAGCTGTAGGGCCAGGGACCCAGGGAGTGTGCGCAAGAAAGGTGAAGAGTTAAATGTGAGAAAGACTCCTTACTTCATCAGAGGAAGACTCTTCTACTTTATCTAAGCCCCCCACCCACGACCACCAGGCAGCACTGCGCAGGCGCAAGTGTATTTAAATGAACTTTGGACTCATTATAATACGAAGCAGGAACTGATAATGAATATGTGTAGGGGCATTGTGTAGCTTCCTGCGTATGTAACCTGTAACTCAATATAAACCAAGCAAAGTGCCACGAAATTTTAGGGAGCTATCCCTCGTGCATCCCAGCGCTGGAATAAACATACCTACTTTACAACTTTTGTTGTGGAGTCTTATCCGCACCTCACTAACCCCTCAGACCTCCGCCTCTATCCCCTCAGAGCTCCTCTGTCCCCTCAGAGTCCTCTCTGTCCCCTCAAACCTCCCTTCTATCCCCTCAGAGCCCCTCTATCCCCTCACACCTCCCCTCTATCCCCTGAGAGTCCCTCTATCCCCTCAGACCTCCCCTCTATCCCCTCAGACCTTCGCCTTTATCCCCTCAGAGCGCTTCTATTCCCTCACACCTCCCCTCTATCCCCTCAGACCTCCCCTCTATCCCCTCAGACCTTCGCCTCTATCCCCTCAGAGCGCTTCTATCCCCTCACACCTCCCCTCTATCCCCTCAGAGTCCCTCTATCCCCCCCAGTCCCGTCCATCCTTTCCGCCATTCCTCACTGGGCGGGGCGGGGTCCTGAGGGGCAGAGCGGCCCCACCCCCTTCTCGCGTGACTCGGCCCCGCCCCCCCGCGCGTGACGCAGCCCCGCCCCCTCCGCGTGACGCGACCACGCCCCCGCCGTGCGCAACTTGGCCCCGCCCAAGTGTAGCTAGGCTCCGCCCACAGTGTTACTTGGCCCCGCCCACAGAGCAACTTGGCACCGCCCCCAGCGCAACTCGGCCCCGCCCTCCGTGCGTGCGGCAGCCCCGCCCCCTCCGTGCGGAACTCGGCCCCGCCCCCTCCGTGCGTGCCGCCGCGCGTCGCGGTTTGGTGACGTCACGCCGCGCGCCGGCGGCGGGGCCGGGATGCACCGGCGGGGGGTGGGCGCGGGGGCGATCGCCAGGAGGAAACTCGCCGAGGTGCGAGCTGGAATCGCGACCGGGATGGGGACAGAGCGCTGGGACAGCGCCGGGACAGCGCCCTGCGCGCCGGGGCTGGCCCGGGAAGGGCGACAGGGAGACACCGGGCCCGGCGGAGAGGGATCAGGGCCCGGTTTGGAGTGTGGGGAGTTCCCAGGCCCCCCGGTTTGGGGTGGGGGGAGCTGTCAGGGTCCACTGGTGCTGTGGGAGAGCGGTCAGACCCCCAAAATCTCAGCTGGGGGAGCTGTCAGGCTCCATCGGTGCCCTGGGAGGGGTTCAGGACCCCCAGTTTGGGGTGGGGGGAGCTGTCAGAGTCCCCAGTTTGGGGCGGGGGGAGCTTTCAGGACCCCCAGTTTGGGGTGGGAGGGGTTCAGGACCCCCAGTTTGGGGTGGGAGGAGCTGTCAGGGTCCCCAGTTTGGGGTGGGGGCACTGCCAGCCTCCATTGGTGCCCTGGGAGGGGTTCAGGACCCCCATTTTGGGGCGGGGGGACCTTTCAGGCTCCATTGGTTCCATGGTAGGAAGCTCAGGACCCCCAAATCTGAGCTGGGGGAGCTCCCAGACTCCATCGGTGCCGTGGGAGGGTTCAGGACCCCCCGGTTTGGGTTCACCCCCGCAAAGGAGCAGCTCCCCGGTGGAATTCCTGGGATCCTCCCGCCCTTCAGCGCCCCTGATCGCCTTTCCCTGCCGCAGGCCAAGTACAAGGAGCGCGGCACGGTCCTGGCCGAGGATCAGCTGGCCCAGGTGGGAATTGCCGCTGGGATGGGGCTGGGAGCCCAGCCGGGGTCACCCCTGTCCCCTTCCCCATCCCTGTCCCCATTCCCTGTCCCTGTTTGCATCCCCATCTCCATCCCTGTCCCCATCCCTGTCCCTGTCCCCATCCCCATCTCCATCCCTGTCTCCGTCCCTGTCCCCATCCCTGTCCCCATCCCCGTCCCCGTCCCCATTCCCTCTGATCCCGTTTTTCTGCCATCCCCAGATGTCCAAGCAGCTGGACATGTTTAGGACCAACCTGGAGGAGTTTGCCAGCAAGCACAAGCAGGAGATTCGCAAAAACCCCGAGTTCCGCGTGCAGTTCCAGGACATGTGCGCCACCATCGGGGTGGACCCCCTGGCCTGTGAGGAGAGGGTTTTGGGGTGCAGGGTCTGTCCCATTGGGGTGTGTGAGGAGAAGGTTTTGGGGTGCAGGGTCTGTCCCATCGGAGTGGAGGGTCTGTCCCTTTGGGGTGGATGGTCTGTCCCATTGGGGTGGAGGGTCTGTCCCATCGGGGTGGACCCCTTGGCGTGTGAGGAGAGAGTTTTGGGGTGCAGGGTCTGTCCCATGCGGGTGGAGGGTCCATCCCATCGGGGTGGACCCCCTGGTGTGTGAGGAGGTGCAGGGTCTGTCCCATCGGGGTGGACCCCTTGGCGTGTGAGGAGAGAGTTTTGGGGTGCAGGGTCTGTCCCTTTGGGGTGGAGGGTCTGTCCCATCGGGGTGGACCCCTTGGCGTGTGAGGAGAGAGTTTTGGGGTGGAGGATCCATCCCTGGAGAAGTCCTCCCAGAGGAATTCGGCACTCAGATTCCTGGGAATTTCTGGGATGTGCCTTCGGGTGCTCTCCACTTCCAGGGCAGAGGGAAATGGGGAAAAACCCCAAAATGGCAGCCCTGCGGTGGGGTTTGGGGTTTGGGGTTTGGGGTTTTCCCGAGCCCTTTTCCCTGTCCCTTCCCAGCTGGAAAAGGCTTCTGGTCGGAGATGTTGGGCGTTGGGGATTTCTACTACGAGCTGGGGGTGCAGATCATCGAGGTGTGCCTGGCGCTGAAGCACCGCAACGGAGGTGAGGGCCCGGAACTCCGGTCCTTTTTGGGGAACGGGGTGGGGTCCCAGGGGGATATTCCTGCTGAGATTGTTGGGGTGGTTTGGATTCGTTGCTCCGCCAGGGCTGGGTTTGGGTTCTTTGTGGGCTCAGAGATCGACTGTGCCCTGCGTGGGATTGGGAATGTGTCCTGGCAGGGAGCGGGGGTGATCCCAAGGGATGCAGGTCCCAAAATCAGGGATGATCCCAAGGGATCAGGACAATCCCAGGGACAATCCCAAGGGATCAGGACAATCCCAGAGACAATCTCAAGATCAGGGAGAATCCCAAAATCAGGGACAATCCCAAGGACAATCCCAAAATCAGGGACAATCCCAAGGGATGCTGGTCCCTGTTGGAGCCTGGCTGTCCCTGGGATCATTTTTGGGATTCCCGGCTGTCCCTGGGATGATTTTTGGCATTTTCTGCTGTCCCCAGGTCTGATAACCCTGGAGGAGCTGCAGCAGCAGGTGCTGAAGGGCAGAGGGAAGTTCGCTCAGGACGTCAGCCAGTGAGTTTCGGGAAAGGGGAAATCCCACAGGATTCGGGGTGGGAAAATTTTGGGTTTTCCCCTCGATCCACAATTCCTGCCGTGGTTTTGCTCTGGGATCAGCCAAGGATCGGTGCCTTGAGCTGGAGACAATTTTTCCCCTAAAATCCAACCCCGGGAGGCAGATTTTTAGGACAAAACTCCCATTTTGGGGCTGAACCTTCAATTTAGCCCTCGTGTCTCTGTGCCCGAACACCCCAAATTCCTCAATAACCAATATCCCAAAAACTGGGGTTTTGAACACCCCAAATCCCAATCCTAAACTCTTCAATAAACAATATCCCAAAAAACAACAGTTGTGAACACCTCGAACCCCAGTCCTAAACCCCAAACCCCAATCCTAAACCCCTCAATAAACAATATCCAAAAAATTGGGGTTTTGAACACCCCAAATCCCAACCCTAAACCTCTCAATAATATCCCAAAAACTGAGGTTTCGAACACCCCGAACCCCAATCCTAAACCCCTCAACAATACCCCAAAAATTGGGGTTTTGCACACCCCGAACCCCAATCCTAAACCCCTCAACAATACCCCAAAAATTGGGGTTTTGCACACCCCGAACCCAAATCCTAAACCCCTCAACAATACCCCAAAAATTGGGGTTTTGCACACCGCGAACCCCAATGCGGCTCTGGCCGGGGTTCTGTGGGGAACTTTTGGGGTGCTGTGCCCCCCAGGGATGATCTGCTGAGGGCCATCAAGAAGCTGAAGGTTTTGGGGAGTGGATTTGGGGTCATCCCCGTGGGGGGAACGGTGCTGGTGCAGTCTGTGCCTGCCGAGCTCAACATGGACCACACCGTGGTGCTGCAGCTCGCCGAGGTGGGACGGGACGGGGAGTGGGGTGGGAGTTAATTGGGAATTAATTGGGGATTAATTGGGAATTTGGATTGGGAATTAATTGGGAATTGGGATTGGGAATTGGGATTGGGAATTGGGAACTGGGAACGGGAATTGGGGATTAATTGGGAATTGGGATTGGGGGTTATTTGGGATTGGGAATGGGGAATTGGGAATTAATTGGGAATTGGGGTTGGGAATTAATTGGGGTTGGGGTTGGGAATTGGGATTGGGGATTAATTGGGAATTGGGATTGCGATTGGAGTTGGGAATTGCGATTGGGAATTGGGAACTGCAGCTGGCATTGGGAATTGGGGTTGGGAATTGGGATGGGGAACTGGGATGGGGAATTGGGAACTGCAATTGGGATTGGGAATTGGGATTGGAAATTAACTGGGAATTGGAATTGGGAATTAATTGGGAATTGGAATTGGGAATGGGGATTGGGAACTGGCATTGCCTGTGGGTGAAGCTGTCCCCACTCCACTGAGCTGTGGATTGAAGTGTTGGTAAAAAACACCTGGAAAACCTTATTTCCATGAAAAACTGGGATGGGGCCAGACCAGGATGGGGCCGGACCGGATTTTCCGTGTTTTTCCCCAGAAAAAGGGGTTTGTGACGGTCAGCGAGATCCGGGCCAGCCTCAAGTGGGAGTCGGAGAGGGCAAAGCAGGTGCTGGTGAGTGGGAATGGGAATGGGATGGGATGGGAATGGGGATGGGGATGGGGTGGGGATGGGATCCATGGGATGGGGATGGGATGGGAATGGCAATAGCAGAATCCCAGAGCTGCAGATATTCCTTGGGTTTCACTGATATCCCTCAAAATTTTCTGGAATGGTTTGGGATGGCCCAGTCCCATCCCACCCCATCCCATGGATCCCATCCCCATTCCCATTCCATTCCCAGTCCCATTCCCAGTCCGTCCCATCCCATCCCATGGATCCCATCCCGTGGATCCCATCCCGTGGATCCCATTCTCATTCCCATCCCCATTCCCGTTCCCATCCCCGTTCCCGTCCCCATTCCCATCCCCGTTCCCATTCCCATCCCCGTCCCCATTCCCATTCCCATCCCTGTTCCCATCCCCATTCCCATTCCCGTTCCCATTCCCGTTCCCATCCCCGTCCCCGTTCCTGTTCCCGTCCCCATTCCTGTCCCCATTCCCGTTCCCATTCCCGTTCCCATCCCCGTCCCCGTTCCTGTTCCTGTCCCCATTCCTGTCCCCATTCCCGTTCCCATTCCTGTTCCCATTCCTGTCCCCATCCCCATTCCCGTTCCCATCCCCGTTCCCATCCCCGTTCCCATTCCCGTTTTCCCGCTGTTTTCCAGGAGCACCTGCTGAAGGAGGGCATGGCCTGGCTGGACGCGCAGGCGCCGCGGGAGCCTCACTATTGGCTGCCCGCGCTCTTCAGCGAGCTGCACGCGCACGACGCCGCGCGCGACGAGCCCCGCGAGGCGACTCCGTGAATCCCCGGGCCCGGGATCCGCGGGAAGCGCCGGGAGCACGGGGATTCCATCGGGGATTCCGTCAGGGATTCCGTCAGGGATTCCACTGGGGATTCAGTCAGGGATTCCATCATGGATTCCATCGGGGATTCCATCATGGATTCCATTGGGGATTCCGTCGGGGACTCCATCATGGATTCCATCGGGGATTCCATCGGGGATTCCGTCAGGGATTCCGTCAGGGATTCCACTGGGGATTCAGTCAGGGATTCCATCATGGATTCCATCACGGATTCCACTGGGGATTTCATCAGGGATTCCATCGGAGATTCCATCATGGATTCCATCGGGGATTCCATCAGGGATTCCATCGGGGATTCCTTCAAAGATTCCATCATGGATTCCATCGGGGATTCCATCATGGATTCCGTCGGGGATTCCATCATGGATTCCATCGGGGATTCCATCAGGGATTCCCGCAGGGATTCCCACAGGGATTCCCACAAGGATTCCTACAGAGATTCTCTCAGGAATTCCCACACGGATTCCCACACGAATTCCCTCATGGATTCCCACAGTGATTCCCACAGGAATTCCCACAGGGATTCCATCAGGGATTCCCACAGTGATTCCTGCATGGATTCCCTTAGGAATTCCCACAAGGACAGTGGGACTGGAAATAAAAGTTTTGTAAAAAGTCACTGATTCATCCCTGGATTTGCTTCCAAGCATCGATCCCTGGATTTTCTCCCTGGTTTTGGGTGGAAATCATGGAAAACCGGAGGAACACGAGCCGAGCTGAGAGCAGAGGAAGCAATTGGGATTTTCAGCTCCTGGCAGTGGGAAAACTGCCCTGGGAAGTTGTTGTTCCACGAGGATTTCTGCTAAGGAATGCCACAGGCTCCGTTCTGCCAAAACAAAACTTTATTGCACAAAAAAAAAAAAAAAAGGGAAAAAAAAAAAAAAGAAAAAAAACAAAAAAAAAACGAAAAAAAGGAAAAAAAACCGAACCCCAAAGAATCTTCTGTACAATAGAATACAAACAAAGGATTCCGAGTGACTCTTGTGCATATATTTATATTTATATCTTGTCTCAACTCCATGAAATCTAAAAATCTGCTGCTAAAACATCTCTGCCCGGAGCAGCCGCTGAGGAAAGGGTGAAGGAGTGAAGGATTGTCACGTGGAGAGGGAGGGGACATTCCCAGGTGGGGACAGAACGCCAGGGACCAACGCCGTGTCCAGGATAAGGCATTCCCATTGCCTGGGGGGGTGGGAGAGCATTTCCTGATCTCCTGGAAAGCATTTCCTGATCCCTGGGATTGTTGGGAGAGAATTTCCCAATCCCTGGAAAGCATCTCCCATTCCCTGGGATGGTCAGGAGAACATTTCCCGATCCCTGCGATTTTTGGGAGAGCATTTCCCGATCCCTGGGATGGTCAGGAGAGCATTTCCTGATCCCTGGGATTTTTGGGAGAGCATTTCCCGATCCTTGGGATGATCAGAACAGCCCCAGGGGGGACAAATGGGGACAGTGACGGTGGCACCGAGGGGGTGGGAGCTCTTCCCGAGGCGATTCCCAAATCCCGAGGTGATTCCAAAGGTGATTCCCAATTTCCAAGGTGATTCCCCAAATCCTTTCCCCCTGCCGGGGCAGATCAGCCTCCCTGGGAAGGTTCCGATCCAAATCGGATTTGGATAAATGGGGGAACGATTCCCGAGGAATTCCCGGATTTTCCAACCTTTCTGGGAGGAATCGTTCCGGGGGTTCTGAGGATTCTCCCAGCAGGAATCGAGGCCAGAGCGGTGGGGAGGTGCTGGGGGCACTGGGAGAGGGCAAAATGTGCAATTTGTGCTCAGCTTTGCATCAAAGCTCCGAGAAAAATCATCGGGAAGGGGAAAAAAACAGAGGAACAAAGCTCTTTATCCTCTTTATCCCCAAAATTCTGCCCCAATCCATCCTCCCTGGAAAATGAGGAATTTTCACAGCCGCCTCTCCACTCCCAGGATGAATTCTGCTGTTCCCAACAGTCCAAACGCTCCCAAAATTGGGATTTTTACACTGTTCAGCCGAGCTTGGCAAAGGGATTTTGTCCAAAAATCCCTCGGGAATTGTCCCTTCTTGCGGCGGGATCGGGGTGGGAACAGAATCAAAGGTGGCCCTGACTCAAGGAGGGAAGCAGAGAACTCCAGGGGGAGGGCAAATCCTTCTAAAATGCTAAATTCAAATCAACACCTTACAAAAATAATAATAATAATAATTAATAATTCATAATACACAAAGCAGATCCGAGTTCTGAAGTGCTCCCCCCTCGTCCCAAAGCTCCGCGGTGAATCCGTGCATTCCTGCAGTTCCCCAATTTCCACTGCTGGAGTCTCCAAAGTCTCCCAGGGTTTCGGGGATGGAGCTCCGAATTCCCGAATAATTCCAGCTTTTTTTTTTTCTCTTTGGTCACGTCAGGGAGCCCCGAATTCCACCTGGACACGCCCTGGGCTCAGCCAAGCTCCAGGGCTCGGCTCGGAACAGAAAAGCTCTCGAGGGTTTGCAGTCTGGAGCTCATTCTTTAATCAAATGGAGGAGGGGGCAAACAAAAAAACAAAACAAAAAAAAGAGAAAAACAAACAAAACAAAAAAAAAAAAAAAAAAAAAAAACCAACCAAAAAAAAAGGGGGGGGGGAAAAACCCAAATGGGGACAAAAGACTGGGGAAAAAAAATAAACTGAGGAAAAAAACCTGAAAAAAACAACAACAACAAAAAAAAAAAAAACAAATAAAAAGGGAAAAAAAAAACAACTGGGGAAAAAACCTGGGGGGAAAAAAAATAAACTGGGGAAGAAAACCTGAAAAAAAAAAAAAAAAAGGAAAAAAAAAAAAGGAAAAAAAAACAACTAGGGGAAAAAAATAAACTGGGGAAAGAAAACCTGAAAAAAAAAAAAAACCCAAAAAAAGGAAAAAAAACCCCAAAAAACAACCAGTGTAGGTGTTTTCCAAAAAAAAAAAAAACCTAAAATAAAAATAACCTGATGCCACATGCCAGGAGTACCTCTGTCCAAGAGCAGCCTGTCCCAAGCTCGGCTTTTCCCGCCGGGAATTCTCCTGGGGAATTCATTCTCCTGGGGAATTCTTCTCCTGGGGAATTCTTCTCCTGGGGAAGGGATCCAGCGCAGGGATGGGGCAGGGGACGGCAGGGACCCCCCGATGGCCCCGGCCGGCCGGCGTGGCGCTGCCGCAGTCCCTGGGGGCTAGGCCCTGGCGCCGCTCTGAGTGTCTGTCTCGGGCTCCGAGGAGCTGCTCTCCGAGTCCATCTCGGGGCTCTCGTGCTGCTGCTGCTCCTGCACCTTCTGCCGCAGGCTCTGCAGCCGCCCCAGCAGGCACTGGTAGTCGAAGTGGCCGCGCTTCTCCCCGAACGGGTCCTGGAAAAGAGGGTGAGGGTCTTGATTGTGGGGAGAAATGGGTCAGGGTCTTGATTGTGGGGAGAAATGGGTCAGGGTCTTGATTGTGGGGAGAAATGGGTCAGGGTCTTGATTCTAGGGAGAAACAGGGTGAGGATCTTAATTCTGGGGAGAAACAAGGTGAGTGTCTTAATTATGGGCAAAACGGGGGGAGTGTCTTGATTCTGGGGACAGAACGGGGTGAGGGTCTTAATTGTGGGGAGAAATGGGTCAGGGCCTTGATTCTGCGGAGAAACAGGGTGAGGGTCTTGATTCTGGGGAAAAAACAGGGCTGAGTGTCTTAACTCTGGAGAAAATTGGGTCAGGGTCTTGATTCTGGGGAAAAACAGGGGTCTGTGTCTTAATTCTGGGGAAAAAACAGGAGTGAGTGTCTCAATTCTGGGGAAAAAACGGGTGAGTATCTTAATTCTGAGGAGAAAACAGGGATCTGTATCTTGATCCTGGAAAAAACAGGGATGAGCATCTTAATCCTAAAGGATCCTGGGGAAAAACAAGGATGAGTATCTTTATCCCAAAGGATCGTGGGGAAAAAAACGGGGATCAGCGTTTTAATCCTGGGGAAAAAATGGATCAGTGTCTTAACCCCAAAGGATCCTGGGGAAAACCAGGGATGAGCATTCTAATCACAGTCCTTATCCCTGTGACAGAGGTGGGACAAAGGAAGAGATAGTGGGGAGGAAAAGGGGAAAGATTCCGGGACTAAATCCCATCCTAGAGTGGAGTTAAATACCATTTTAGGGCGGAGTTAAATCCCATTTTAGGGTGGATTTAAATCCCATCCTAGAGTGGAGTTAAATCCCATCCTAAAGTGGAGCTAAATCCCATTTTTGGGTGGGGCTAATTTCCATTTAAGGGCGGAGCTAAATCACACTTTAGGGCGGAGCTAAAACCCATTTTTGGGCGGAGTTAAATCCCATTTTAGGGCGGGGCTAATTTCCATTTAAGGGCGGAGCTAAATCCCATTTTAGGGCAGAGTTAAATCCTACTTTAGGGCGGAGCTAAGCCCCATTCTAGGGCGGAGCTAAACCCCATTTAGGGCAGACCTAAAGATCATTTTGGGGCAGAATTAAATCCCATTTTAAGGTGGAGTTAAACCCCATTTAGGGCAGAATTAAATCCCATTTTAGGGCAGAATTAAACCCCATTTCAGGGCGCAGTTTTGCCCTCCCCTCACCTGCATGGTCTGGCCTTGCAGGTACAGCCTCTCTTTGCACACTCCCTCGTAGAAATCGTAGTATTCCATGAAGGATTTCTCCATGACGCCCCTGGAGAGGAAAGGAGAGGAGAGAGGGAAAACATCGCCACAGCCCTGCCCCAACGTTCCCATCCCAGTAATTCCAGTTAAACATTCCCATCCCAGTAATTCCAGTTAAACATTCCCATCCCAGTGATCCCAGTTGGACATTCCCATCCCAATAATTCCAGTTAAACATTCCCATCTCAGTAATTCCAGTTAAACATTCCCATTCCACTGATCCCAGCTGGACATTCCCATATTTCCCCCATTTATTTCCCACATTTCCCCCATTTATTTCTCACATTCCTGTACTGCAGGGGCTCAGGACAGGGACACTTCCCCATTTCCCACATTTCCCATATTTCCCCCATTTATTTCCCATATTTCCCCCATTTTTCCCCATCTATTTCCCATACCACAGGGGCTTGGGACATGGACACTCCCCCATTTCCCATATTTCCCTTATTTCCCCCATTTATTTCCCATATTTCCCCCATTTATTCCCCATATTTCCCCCATTTATTCCCCATATTTCCCCCATTTATTTCCCATATTTCCCCCATTTATTTCCCATATTTCCCCCATTTATTTCCCATATTTCCCCCATTTATTTCCCGTACCGCAGGGGCTCAGGACAGGGACACTTCCCCATTTCCCACATTTCCCATATTTCCCCCATTTATTCCCCATATTTCCCCCATTTATTTCCCATATTTCCCCCATTTTTCCCCATCTATTTCCCATACCACAGGGGCTTGGGACAGGGACACTCCCCCATTTATTTCCCACACTTCCCCCATTTATTTCCCAAATTTCCCCCATTTATTTCCCATATTTCCCCCATTTATTTCCCATATTTCCCCCATTTATTCCCCATTTTTCCCCCATTTTTCCCCACATTCCCGTACCGCAGGGGCTCGGGACAGGGACACTTCCCCTCGAGCATGTCACACACGGCCACGCGGATGGTCTCGTGCCGGATGCACTCGTTGTAGTTCTTGCTGTCCCCAGGGTGCCTCTCCTGGGGAACGTGGGGTGGTGAGAGCCCAGAGCCGGACTGGGATTGTGCCAGAGCCCAGTGCTCCCAGTGCTGGACTGGGATTGTGCCAGAGCCCAGTGCTCCCAGTGCCGGACTGGGATTGTGCCAGAGCCCAGTGCTCCCAGAGCCGGACTGGGATTGTGCCAGAGCCCAGTGCTCCCAGTGCTGGACTGGGATTGTGTCACAGCCCAGTGCTCCCAGTGCTGGACTGGGATTGTGTCACAGCCCAGTGCTCCCAGTGCTGGACTGGGATTGTGTCACAGCCCAGTGCTCCCAGTGCCGGACTGGGATTGTGTCAGAGCCCAGAGCCGGACTGGGATTGTGTCAGAGCCCAGAGCCGGACTGGGATTGTGTCACAGCCCAGTGCTCCCAGTGCTGGACTGGGATTTGTGTCAGAGCCCAGTGCTCCCAGTGCTGGACTGGGATTTGTGTCAGAGCCCAGTGCCGGACTGGGATTCTGTCAGAGCCTAGTGCTGGACTGGGATTGTGTCACAGCCCAGTGCTCCCAGTGCCGGACTGGGATTTGTGTCAGAGCCCAGTGCTGGACTGGGATTTGTGTCAGAGCCCAGTGCCGGACTGGGATTCTGTCAGAGCCTAGTGCTGGACTGGGATTGTGTCACAGCCCAGTGCTCCCAGTGCCGGACTGGGATTGTGTCACAGCCCAGTGCTCCCAGTGCTGGACTGGGATTTGTGTCAGAGCCCAGAGCCGGACTGGGATTGTGTCACAGCCCAGTGCTCCCAGTGCTGGACTGGGATTGTGTCACAGCCCAGTGCTCCCAGTGCCAGACTGGGATTGTGTCACAGCCCAGTGCTCCCAGTGCCGGACTGGGATTGTGTCAGAGCCCAGAGCCGGACTGGGATTGTGTCACAGCCCAGTGCTCCCAGTGCCAGACTGGGATTCTGTCAGAGCCTAGTGCTGGACTGGGATTGTGTCAGAGCCCAGTGCTCCCAGTGCCGGACTGGGATTTGTGTCAGAGCCCAGTGCCGGACTGGGATTTGTGTCAGAGCCCAGTGCCGGACTGGGATTCTGTCAGAGCCTAGTGCTGGACTGGGATTGTGTCAGAGCCCAGTGCTCCCAGTGCCGGACTGGGATTGTGTCACAGCCCAGTGCTCCCAGTGCCAGACTGGGATTCGTGTCAGCGTCCAGCGCTCCCAGTCCCACACTGGGATTCCCGCGGTGCTCGGCTCTCACCTGCTCGAAGCCCGGCTCGTTGTGGTAAGGATTCTCCGTCATCAGGGACTGGATGGAGATCAGGACCGAGGAGATGCTCTGGGCTGGGCTCCAGGCGGGGCCTGTCCACGTGCTGGGGCAGGAGAACCCAAAAACATCCATTAATTAATGAATTAATTAACGAGGGGCGGCCCGGAGCCCAACAATCCTGCGGGAGCACAGCTGAAGGCACAGGAAAATGAACGCTGGGGAAGCTCTGGACACCGAGGGAGACTTTTGTCTGCACCGAATGAGTGTTGGAATCCATGGGATTGACAGACCTCAATCCACGGCCTCAGGAATTCCTGGGAATTCCCAATTTTGGCTGAGCCTTCACCCAGCAGCCTGGAGCGACAGCTCCCGGATTGCAGAGCTGGGAATTCCTGAGGTTGGGGCATCCCTGAATTCCCAGAGCAGGGAATTCCCGAGGCTGAGGGCAGGATCAGGGCAGGATCAGTGCATCCCCTGCACTCCCATCCCAGAATTCCCAAGGCTCCTTACCCCAGGATGCTGAGGCAGACCCCCAATCCCATCCCATGGAATCATTCCCATCCCACAGAATCATTCCCAAGGAATCATTCCCAAACCTTACCCCACGATACCGAGGCAGACCCCACATTCCCATCCCATGGAATCATTCCCATGTAATTCCCAAATCTCTCCTTACCCCAGGATGCTGAGGCAGACCCCCCCATTCCCATCCCATTCCCATCCCAGAATTCCCAAGGAATAATTCCCGACTCTCCTTACCCCAGGATGCTGAGGCAGAACCCCCCACTCCCATCTCATCCCACGGAATCATTCCCACGGAATCCTTCCCAATGAATAATTCCCAAGTTTCCTTACCCCAGGATGCTGAGGCAGACCCCACATTCCCATCCCATCCCATCCCATCCCATCCCATCCCATCCCATCCCATCCCATCCCAAGGAATCATTCCCATGGAATCATTCCCAAATCTTACCCCAGGATGCTGAGGCAGACCCCCCATTCCCACGGAATCATTCCCGCGGAATCCTTCCCAAGGAATAACTCCCGACTCTCCTTACCCCAGGATGCTGAGGCAGAACCCCCCACTTCCATCTCATCCCACGGAATCCTTCCCAAGGAATAACTCCCGACTCTCCTTACCCCAGGATGCTGAGGCAGACCTTGCCGTTGCGGTAGAAGTTGGGGTTGAAGCGCACGCTGTTGTTGCCGGTGGTCATGAGCTTGACGCGGGGCGGGTGGATGGGGTAGTCGGGGGGGCAGCGGAACAGGAACAGGAAGAAGCCCCCCTCGTAAGGCGTGTCGAAGGGGCCTGTGATCAGCGCGTGGATCTGAAAAACAGCGCCAGCGCGGCTCGGCTCGGCGTTCCCGGAGCCCTCACGGCATTCCCGGAGCTTCCATGGCATTCCCGGAGCCCTCGCGGCATTCCCGGAGCCTCCACGGCATTCCCGGAGCCCCCATGGTGTTCCCAGAGCATCCACGGCATTCCCGGAGCCCTCATGGCATTCCCGGAGCCCTCGTGGCATTCCCGGAGCCCTCGCGGCATTCCCGGAGCCCTCGCGGCATTCCTGGAGCCTCCACGGCATTCCCGGAGCCCCCATGGTGTTCCCAGAGCATCCACGGCATTCCCGGAGCCCTCATGGCATTCCCGGAGCCCTCGCGGCATTCCCGGACTCCTTGCAGCATTCCCAGAGCTCCCATAGCATTCCCGGAGCCTCCAAGGTGTTCCCAAAGCGTCCACGGCATTCCCAAATCCCCCATGGCATTCCCAGAGCCCCCATGGTGTTCCCAGAGCTTCCACGGCATTCCCACAGCCCTCGTGGCATTCCTGGAGATCCCGTGGCATTCCCAGAGCCCTTGGGCATTCCTGGAGTCTCCAAGGCGTTCCCGGAGCCCCCACGGCATTCCCAGAGCCCCCGTGGCATTCCCACAGCCCTCGCCACATTCCCAAAGCTTCCATGGCATTCCCAGAGTTTCCGTGGCATTCCCGGAGCCCTCATGGCATTCTGGGAGCCCTCATGGAATTCCCAACTCTCCATAGCATTCCCGGAGCCTCCACGGCATTCCTGGAGGCATTCCCGCAGCCCTCACGGTATTCCCAGAGCTTCCATGGCATTCCCGGAGCCCTCACGGTATTCCCGCAGCCCCCACAGCATTCCTACAGTCCTCGCAGCATTCCCAAACCCTCCATGGCATTCCCAAATCCCCATGTTGGATCACCCTGACTCGTCTGGGATCACCCCCGTGGAATCACCCCAATTCCTATGGGATCACCCCAATTCCTGTGGGATCAATCAATCAATTCCTGTGGGATCAATCAATCAATTCCTGTGGGATCAATCAATCAATTCCTATGGGATCACCCCTGTGGGATCCCCCCGGTTCCCGTGGGATCCCAAACAGGGACACCGCTGTGGATTCCCGAGGTGGATTTATGGATCATCATTCCCATTTCCCACTCCCAGCTCCTCTGAGCAGCCCCACCCCTTTCCCATAGACAAATTCCCCATTTCCTCCCATTTCCCACCCCCAGGTGAGCTCAGGATCTCCAGGATCGGGGCCAGATCATCCCTCCCAAAAATCCCCAGATTTCCTGGGAGCCTCCCTCCGTTTAACCCCATCCCAAAATCCCCAGGAAAAGCCGAACCTCGCTGCCCCCGACTCCTCCCGGCGCACAAAGGGAATATTCCAGCCAGGATATTCCCCCAAAAAATCCCAAAAAGGAGGAGGAAAAACCCTGGAGCAGCTCCGGATCTTCCCTTACCTTGGTCATGTCGTGGGGATCAGGCACAACGAACATTCCCGGGGGTGGCTCCTTGTAAATGGACATGATATCCCTGGAAAAGGGAACGGGAACGGGTCAGGATCTGCCCCGATGGGGCCAGGGGACAAATCCCTGGAGTTCTGTTGGGATTTGGGAAGTTTCCTCCTTGTTTTTTGGGATGAGTGCCTTCGGTTTATCCCCAAAACCGGCGGAGGCATTCCGGAGGCACCGAGCACAGCTTGATTTAAATTCCCATAAAATTCCCACCCTAAATTCCCCTCGGGAACTCATTCCCAGGCTCTCCCCACCCAAAAACCCGGGAATCCCAGGGCTTGGAGCAGCTTGGGACAGTGCAAGTGCCCAAGGTCCCTTCCAGCCCAAACCCCAGTGCGATGCTGCGGTTCCAGGGCATGGTGGGGACAGCGGCTGAGACCGGGAGAGCTCCGGGGACATGGGGAGGGACCGGGACCGGGACCGGGGCTTGTCCCCAAGAGAGCCCGGGACACGGCAGGGACCGGGACCTGTCCCCAGGAGAATCCTGGGACACGGCAGGGACCGGGACCTGGACCGGGACCTGTCCCCAGGACACGGCAGGGACCGGGACCGGGAGCGGGACCTGTCCCCAGAAGAGCCCCGCGACACGGGAGGGACCGGGATCTGTCCCCAGGACACGGGCAGGGACCGGGACCTGTCCCCAGGAGAGCCCCGGGACACGGGCAGGGACCGGGACCTGTCCCCAGGAGAGCCCCGGGACACGGGAGGGACCGGGATCTGTCCCCAAAAAAGCCCTGGGACACGGGAGGCACCGGGACCTGTCCCCAGGAGAGCCCCGGGACACGGGAGGGACCGGGACCTGTCCCCAAGAGAGCCCCGGGACACGGGAGGCACCGTGCCGTGTCCCCAGGCCTGTCCCCAGCTCCCCGCGCGGCCGCTGCAGCCCGGGGCCCGTTAGCGGCTGGCGGGGCCGAACCGAACGGCCCGGCCGGGCACCGGCCTCGCTCCGTGCCGTGCCGAGCCGAGCCGTGGCCCCGCGGTTCCATGCCGTGCCGAGCCGGGGCCCCGCGGTTCCATGCGGTTCCATGCCGAGCCGTGCCATGCCGGGGCCCCGCGGTGCCGTGCCGGCGGCTCCGCTCACCGTTTGATCCGCAGCAGGCAGGCCGGGCTGGGCCGCTCGCTGTCCCAGTCGCCGCTGACCGTGGGGTCCCAGAAGGCGGAGTGCGTGAGGAGCGCGGCCCCCGCCGCCGCCGCCGCCATGGGCGCTCCGCCGCTGCCGGGGGCCACGCCGGTGCCGGGCGCCGCGGCCGCGCCGAAGCCCGCCGCCGCCCAGAGCTCGGCGGGGATGAAGACGCCGGGGGTCCCCGCGGCGCCGGCGGCGCTGGGGGAGGCGCTGCCGCCGCCCGCCGCCAGCACCGCGGCCGGGGCCGGGGCCGCGTCCTCGGCCGCCGGGCTCTCCGCCATTGCGGCCTCGGCCCGCGCCGCTTCCGGGACTCCGCACCACCGAGGCGCGCGGCCAGAGCGGCCCCGCGCCGCCCACGCTCCCCGCCCCCGGAAACCATAGAGTGTCCGCCGGAGCGGCTCCTCCGCAGAAGCGCCTTCCGGGTAGGGCAGGGTGGAACCGCGACGGCGCCGCCGGGCGGGGAGGAGGTCTGGCGGGCTGGAGTTTGGGGTTTTTTGGGGGAAAGAGAGCGTTTGGGAAAACGGCGGAATTATGGAACAAAAAGGTGGGAGAGAGCTCTAGGATCCCCACTCACCGGGGAGCGGGCACGGCCCCGAGGCTGGCAGAGCTCAGGGAGTGTTCGGACAGCGCTGGCAGGGCCAGGGTGCGGTTTTGGGGTGTCCGTGCCGGGCCAGGGGCTGGACTGGATCATCCCCGCGGATCCCTTCCCACTCGGGATTTTCGCTTCCCATCCCCAGCCGGCAGCCCCGGGACGGAAAACAGCCGGACCGGAGGTGTGAGAGGGAAAAGGAACATTCCTGGGGAACCGGGAGCTCTTCCTGGGGTCTCCAGGACCATCCCAACCCCAAAACGCCCCCAGCCCCCGGTGGCACTCGGTGACATCAGCAATTCCAGCCCCAAGGACATTTTCTCTCTCCAGGGATACAAGAAATCCTTTTTCCGGGGAGGATAACTGTAACTCCGCGGGTAACAGTGTTGTTTTCCCGGGAAGATTCCCTAAGTTCCCAAATCCCAGTCCCGGTTTTAGGTTCCCACATTCCCGCCCCGAATCCCGGGAATTTTCCCTCTCCAGCTCTCCTCAAGCTCTTCTTGTTTCCACAGCCACGTTCCTCCAATGAGGAAATTCTTCACATTTTGGGGCTGAGTTCTTGAATCTCCTCAGCGATTCCATTCCCATTCCCATTCCCATCCCATTCCCATTCCCATCCCATTCCCATTCCCATCCCCATTCCCATTCCATTCCCAGATCCCATCCCATCCCATCCCCATTCCCATTCCCATTCCCATTCCCATTCCCATCCCATTCCCATTCTCATTCTCATTCTCATTCCCATCCCATTCCCATTCCCATTCCCATCCCATTCCCATTCCCATTCCCATTCCATCTCCCGATCCCATTCCCATTCCCATTCCCATCCCATTCCCATTCCCATTCCCATTCCATCTCCCGATCCCATTCCCATTCCCATCCCCATTCCCATTCCCATTCCCATTCCCATTCCCATTCCCATCCCATTCCCATTCTCATTCTCATTCCCATCCCATTCCCATTCCCATCCCATCCCCATTCCCATTCCCATCCCATTCCCGGATCCCATTCCCATTCCCATTCCCATTCCATTTCCCATTCCCATTCCATTTCCCATTCCCATCCCATTCCATTCCCATTCCCATTCCCATTCCCATTCCCATTCCCATTCCCATCCCATTCCATTTCCCATTCCCATTCCCATTCCCATCCCATTCCATTTCCCATTCCCATTCCCATCCCCGGGAATGTTCCCAGCCCCACGGAGGTCACAGCCGCCGCCAGAGGCTTTGGGAACGAGGAGTGGCTTCATTAATTTAATTACTCAAAGCAGGTAATGAGCCAAGCTCCCCGCGGGCTCCCATTCCTTAAATGCACCGCCGCCGCGCTTCAAATCCCAGGATTTGGGTGGGATTTGGGTAGGATTTGGGTGGGATTTGGGAATTTCTCCTCCTTGACCTACTCCCAGCTTTTAAAGGGATGAGATACGGAATAGCTGAGGGGGCAAAAAAACCCCCTCAGGTGTGATTTTTTGTGGGAATTTTGCTGAGGAGGGACGCGAACTGCGCGACCTCGAGACTCCCGCGGTGAAAATTCCCATGATGGGCAATTCCCGGGAATTCCGCAGGGTTTGGATCCCCCGGCCCCGAATCCTGGAGTGGTTTGGGGCTGGAGGAGCTTTCAATCCCACCCAGGGACACCTCCCACCATCCCAGGGGGATCCAGGGGCAGCCACAGCTCCTCTGGGAATTCCATCCCAACCCTTCCTGGGCGGGAATTTCTCCCATTTTCCAAATTTGGGAGGATTTCAACTCAGCTTCGGGCGGATTTTTGCAGATTTGAGTCACCTCCACCTCGATTTTAATCCTCTCCCCTTCACCCCACACCCAGGATATTCCCCACCCTTTCCAAAAAGGCCAAAAAACTCCTGGAAGATGAAAAATAACGAGAAAAAAAAACAAAACCAAAAATCAGGAATTTCTTTAGAGAAACCCTTTGTTTAATGGTCAGTGTGGAAGGCCGTGCCGGGAGCAGCCCCCGGGGGCAGCCCCGGGATCTCCAGGAATTCCGGGAACCGCGGGAATTCCGGGAATCGTCACATGGCGAAGAGGATGAGGAATGCCACCATCAAACAGAAGAGCCCCATGGCCTCGGACAGGGCGAAGCCCAGGATGGCGTAGGAGAAGAGCTGCTGCTTCAGGGAGGGGTTCCTGCAGGGTGGGAGACAGGAGAACGGCGGGGAAACGGCCCCGTGAGCTGGGAGTGACCCGAAACGGCATGGAATCACCAAAAAACAGCCCGGAATGCCCCAAAACCAACCCGGAATGACCCGAAACAGCATGGAATACCCAAAAAACAGCCCGGAATGACCCAAAACCAACCCAGAATGACCCAAAACCAACCCGGAATGACCAAAAACCAACCCGGAATGCCCCAAAACCAACCCGGAATGACCAAAAACCAGCCCGGAATGACCCAAAACCAACCTGGAATGACCAAAAACCAACCCGGAATGCCCCAAAACCAACCCGGAATGACCAAAAACCAACCCGGAATGCCCCAAAACCAACCCGGAATGACCAAAAACCAACCCGGAATGACCAAAACCAACCCGGAATCACCCAAAACCAGCCCAGAATGACCCAAAACAGCCTGGAGCATTTTTAAGGGAATGGTGGATCATTTTTAAGGGAATGGTGGATCATTTTAAAGGGAAGAGTGGATCACTTAAGGGAATGCTGGACCATTTCTAAGGGAATAATGGACCATTTTTAAGAGAATTGTGGATCATTTTTAAGGGAATAATGGACCATTTTTAAGAGAATTGTGGATCATTTTTAAGGGAATAATGGACCATTTTTAAGAGAACTGTGGATCATTTTTAAGGGAATAATGGATCATTTTTAAGGCAATGCTGCACCATTTTTAAGGCAACACTGGGTCACTTTTAAGTCAATGCTGGGTCACTTTTAGGGCAACGCTGGACCACTTCTAAGGGAATACTGGACCTTTTTAAGGGAGCGGCAGATCATTTTTAAGGGAACAGTGAATCATTTTAAAGGAAAGAGTGGATCACTTTTAAGGGAATAATGGCTCATTTTTAAAGCAACGCTGGACCATTTTCAAGGCAATGCCAGACCATTTCTAAGCGAGTAACGCCCCACAACCCCCATTTCCCACCCCAAATTCCACTCCACCCCTCCCGAAGCCCCCTCCCCATGCAGCAGGACCCCCAGACCTGGCGTAGCCGATGATGAGGCTCCCGAACACGGTGCCGATCCCTGCCCCCGAGCCCGCCACGCCCACGGTGGCGGCGCCGGCCCCGATGAACTTGGCGGCCGTGTCGATGTCGCGGCACACGGCGCTGCTCTGGAAGTCCCTGCGCAGCTGCGGCCAGGGGACAGCTGCCACCTGCGGGGACAGGCGGGGGCTGAGCCCTTGGGCTTCTGTGTCTTTCTGGATCTGTGATTCTGTGGTGTGTAACTCTGGGCTCCATACAAGGTGTTCAGCGGCTGTTCTCTCAATATTTTTCCTGTATTTTTAGTGTATAACTCTAGGCTCTGTATAGGTGCTCTGCTGTTCTCTCAATATTTTTGTGTATCTGTAATTCTTTAGTGTGTGACTCTGGGCTCCATACAGGTGCTAAGCTGCTGTTCTCTCAATATTTTTCCTGTATTTTTAATGTGTAACTCTGGGCTCCATATAGGGTTCTAAGCTCCTGTTCTCTCCATATTTTTCCTGTATTTTTAATGTATAACTCTGGGCTCCATATAGGGTTCTAAGCTCCTGTTCTCTCCATATTTCTTGTGTATTTTTAATGTATAACTCCAGGCTCCATATAGGTGCTCAGCTGTTCTCTCAATATTTTTGTGTATCTGTGATTCTTTTAGTGTGTAACTCTGAGCTCCATATAAAGTGCTAAGCTGCTGTTCTCTCAATATTTTTCCTGTATCT
Organism: Acanthiza pusilla; assembly: GCA_036630365.1. Lineage (NCBI taxonomy): Eukaryota > Metazoa > Chordata > Aves > Passeriformes > Acanthizidae > Acanthiza > Acanthiza pusilla. The sequence continues at coordinate 1,774,789 of JAXCHO010000107.1, read as the reverse complement.
TTAGTGTATAATTGGGCTTTACATAAAGTGCTAAGCTGCTGCTCAAAAATCCATGACCTTGTAAAAAACTTTAAAAGTATAAAAACCCATGAGGCGCTGTCCGTTTTGGTTGGGCAGAGACTGCCCTGAATGCCCCTGAAAGCCTTCAATAAATATTTTTTATTCTCTTAACTTCATCCACCCAGTTTCAGGCCAGCCCTTTCAGGCTTTTGGGGCATGAGCAGTGAGGATCCCAAATATATTCCAGGATTTTCCGGGATGCGGATTCAGAATGGATTCCCTTTCCCGAGCCTCACCTGTGCAGTCTGAGCCTCAGGTCTGCTGAAAACAGCCACGGACACGGGCCTGGCCAGAGCCCTGGAGCAGCAGCGGAACTGAGGGGGAAACAGAGATTTTCAGGGCGTGGGGAATTGGGAATATCCCGAGCCGAGAGGGGTCAGCCCCAAATCCCACCCTGGGCAAGCATTCCCAGCCCCAAAGCCCAGCTGTGATTCCATTCCGGTGCCCAAACACCCTCTGGAAGGGGTGAATTTTGGTGAAAAATGAAGGATTTTCCCTGAAATCCAACCTAAACTCCTCCAGCTGTTCCCTGAATTTTCCCTAAAATCCAACCTAAACTCCTCCAGCAGTTCCCTGGGTCAGTGTTGCTACACCTGGATGTCTCTGCAGCAACCCTCAGGAAAACACAGGCGTTTTATGGAGCATTAAAATCCTCAGGAAACACCTCAGCTGGGAGACAAGGCTGAAAAATCAAGGTATTTCAATGGAAGATATTTCTATTTCAGACTGAAAAATAAATGCGTATCAATGGAGGATATTTCTAGTTCAGACTGAAAAATAAAGGATTATCAATGGAGGATATTTCTATTTCAGACTGAAAAATAAAGGATTATCAATGGAGAATATTTCTATTTCAGACTGAAAAATAAAGGATTATCAATGGAGAATATTTCTATTTCAGACTGAAAAAGTAAAGGATTTTTGGCCACTTGGATTAAGTCCACGACCAACCCCACACGCCCCAGGCTGGGCACAGCGAGGTGTGTGCCCCAGCAATTCCATTATCACATTTCCACACATTTTCCTCCTGCAGAGGAAGAGATTCCCGAGCACCTCCACGGCAGCCTGAGTTATCGCCGGGGCCTGCACTCACATGGTGTCACCAGAGGTCACCTTGCTGCCCTGTCCTCAGAGCCAGGCTGAGCCGAGCCCCCGGGACCCCAGCCTGGCCGGGCGGAGAAATCCCAATTTCCCTGCGGGAATTATCCACCCCAGCCGGGCGGAGAAATCCCGAATTCCCTGCGGGAATTACCCACTCCAGCACCGAGGAGAAATCCCGATTTCCCAGCGGGAATTATCCATCCCAGCCGGGGCTGTTCGGTATCAGCACCGCGGAGAAATCCCGAATTCCCAGCGGGAATTATCCACCCCAGCCAGGCGGAGAAATCCCGAATTCCCAGCGGGAATTATCCCTCCCCGCCGGGGGAAGGCCACCTACCAGCGCTGGGGAGCTGAGAAGTGCCACGGGAGCCTGCATTTTGCTGGATCTGAAACCAACAGGAAAATAAACAAAAAAGGCCATTGGGATTCGCGGCGTTATCGCCCCCAGACAACCCCGTCCGGGGTGAGATCTGACCTCACGGTCCTTCTGCTGTCCCCACCAAGGCTCAGTGTCCCCAAGGCTGTGTCCCCAACGCTTTGCCCCACTGACCCCGCCGTGTCCCCGGTTGTCCCCAAGGCTTTGTCCCCGCCGTGTCCCCGGGGCTCTGCCCGCCCCCGTCCCCTCCGTGTCCCCCGCTGTCCCGAGGCCCTGCGTCCTTCCTCCCTCCCCCGTTAATCCCCGCTCGGTGCCTTCCCCGGGCAGCCCCGGCGCGGCTCCTCCCGCCCTCCCCACACGCGATCCCCCCACCGCGGCGCCCTCACGACCCCCCGAGGGCAGCGCAGGCCCCACCGCCCGCCCGGCAGCGAAGGGCACGACCCCAGCGAGCAGCGGCCGGGCCCGGGGCTCTCCCCGGGAGCCCCGCAGGCGGCGGTGGGCGCGGCGGGCGCGGGCCCGGGCCGGGCGAGGGTCGCACCTGCGCGGGGTCCGCTCGGGCCGGCGGCGGCGGGGGCTCTGTGGGGAGCGTCACCTTGGCCGTGTCCCCCCCGGCGTCCTCCGCGCCCATTGGCTGCCGCCGCGCGCGCGCGCCCGCGCCCGCCATCCCCATTGGCCGCCGCCGCGCCCGCGCGCCCGCTCCCGCGCTTCCCATTGGCCGAGCGTCGGCGAAGCCCCGCTTAGCCGCATCCGGGGCTGGCGGGAAGCGGGCAGGAGGGCGGGGCGGGAACGCGGGCGGCGATTGGTAGCTTGGGGACGCTGGGCGCTCATTGATTGGGTGTTTCGGCTGTCGATCATGCGGGTGGGGCGGGGACGGGATGGATCCGGGGCGGTCCGGAGGGAAGGATTTGGGATGATGGAAAATCCAACGGGACACGGGGAAAATCCGACAGGACACGGGGAAAATCCGACAGGACTCGGGGCAAATCCAGCAGGACTCGGGGTAAATCCAGCAGGACTCGGGGAAAATCCAACAGGACTCGGGGAAAATCCAGCAGGACTCGGGGTAAATCCAGCGGGACACGGGGAAAATCCAACAGGACACGGGAAAATCCAAGGGGGCACGGGAAAATCCAACGGGACACGGGGAAAATCCAGCAGGACTCGGGGTAAATCCAGCAGGACACGGGGAAAATCCAGCAGGACACGGGGCTGGAGCTGCGGGATCTGGGTCTGTTCGGCCTCCAGGAGAGGAGGCTGAAATGTGGGATGTGTTTCCCAGAGAAGCTGTGGCTGCTCCATCCCTGCAAGTGTCCCAGGCCAGGCTGGACAGGGCTTGGAGCGCTCTGGGACAGTGGGAGGTGTCCCTGCCCATGGGAATAGGATGGGATTTCAGTTCCCTTCCCACCCAAACCATTCCATCACTCTGGGACAGCTGATGTAAAGCCCCGGTCCCGGCATGTCCCGGTCACCGACGGGGTTCCGTTCCCCAGGAGTCCTAATCCCCAGGATGTCCCTGTTCCCGGGATGTCCCGGTCCGTGTCCCTGTCCCCAGGATGTCCCTGTCCCCGGTCCGTGTCCCAATCCCTGAGATATCCCAATGCCCGGGATGTCCCGGTCCGTGTTCCTCTCCCCGGGATGTCCCTGTCCATGTCCCGATCCCGGGGATGTCCTGGTCCATGCTCCTGTCCCGGGGATGTCCCGGTCCCGGTCCGGATCCCTCTCCCCGAACTACAAATCCCAGCAGCCCCCGCGATGTCCCTGTCCCCGGGATGTCTCGGTCCCCAGGATGTCCCAGTCCCCGGGATATCCCGGTCCATGTCCCGATCCCTCTCCCCGAACTACGAATCCCAGCAGCCCCCGGGATGTCCCGGTCAGTGTCCCTGTCCCCGGGATATCCCCGTCCATGTCCCGATCCCCGGGATGTCCCAGTCCCGGTCCGTGTCCCAGTCCTCGGGATGTCCCTGTCCCGGTCCGTGTCCCTGTCCCCGGGATGTCTCGGTCCCCAGGATGTCCCAGTCCCCGGGATATCCCGGTCCATGTCCCGATCCCCGGGATGTCCCGGACCCGGTCCGGGTCCCTGTCCCCGAACTACGAGTCCCAGCAGCCCCGCGATGTCCCTCCCAGGGGTGGGACGGGCCGGGCCATCCCGGGCGGGGGCTCGTGGGGGTTCCGCCTGTTCCCGACCTTCCGCCGCTCCCGGTGAGTCCTGGGGGCGCGGAGGGCTCGGGGTCCCGTGTCCCATCCCGGCTGTCCCCGGGGCTCGAGGGGACAGCGACACTCACTTTCACTTCCTTCTGGAGGCGGGGGGAGCACCCCCGGGATCGCCCCTCGGAATCCCGGGGTTAACGGGACCGGGACGCACCGGGAATGGGTCTGGTTTGGGAAGGAGTAATCCCATCCCGGGGTTCTCCTGCATCCCCGGGATCACCCCTGGGAATCCCGGGGTTAACGGAGCCGGGACACACCGGGAATCGGTCTGGTTTGAGAATCCCGGTGTTCTGCAGCCCTGGGATGTGTCCCCGGAATCCCGGGATTAACGGGACCGGGACACGCCGGGAATCGGTCTCGCTGGGAAGGAGCAATGCCGGGTTTTTCCTGCATTCCCGGGATCCCGGGATTAACGGGACCGGAGCCGGGACACACCGGGAATTGGTCTGGTTTGGGATTCCCGGTGTTCTCCTGTACCCTCGGGATGTCTCCCCGGGATTAACGGGACCGGGAAGCCCCGGGAATTGGTCTGGTTTGGGAATCCCGGCGTTCTCCTGCATCCCCGGGATGGCCCCTGGCAACCCTGGGATTAACGGGACTGGGACACGCCGGCAATTGGTCTGGGTGAGAAGGAGCAATCCCGGGTTTTTCCTGCGTTCCGGGGATCCCGGGATTAACGGGACTGGACCCGGGACGCACCGGGAATTGGTCTGGCTTGGGAATCCCGGTGTTCTCCTGCATGGCCGGGATGTCTCCCCGGGATTAACGGGACCGGGACACACCGGGAATTAGTCTCGTTCGGGAGTCCCGGTGTTCTCCTACATCTCCAGGATCACCCCTGGCAACCCCGGGATTAACGGGACCGGGACACACCGGGAATGGGTCTGATTTGGGACGGAGAAATCCCATCCCGGTGTTTTCCCGCATCCTCGGAATCCCGGGATTAACGGGGCCGGAGCCGAGACGCACCGGGAGTCGGTCTGGCTTGGGAATCCCGGTGTTCTCCTGCATGGCCGGGATGTCTCTCCGGGGTTAACGGGACCGGGACTCACCGGGAATTGGTCTGGCTTGGGAATCCCGGTGTTCTCCTGCATGGCCGGGATGTCTCTCCGGGGTTAACGGGACCGGGGCTCACCGGGAATTGGTCTGTCTGAGAAGGATAAATCCCATCCCGGTGTTCTCCTGCATCCTTGGAATCCCGGGACTAACGGGACCGGGACGCACCGGGAGTTGGTCTCGCTGGGCAGGAGCAATCCCGGGCTTTTCCCGCATTCCCGGGATAATGAGGAAAACAGCGAAAAAGGACAAAAAACTCAGGAATGGTCAGGGAGGGGCTGGGCCGTGAACACCAGGGTTATTCCATTAATATTCCCGGGACCGGATTTTCCCCAAATCCACCTTTTTCTTCTTTTCTTTTCTTTCTTTTTCTTTTTTTTTTTCTTTAATTTTTTTTTTTTTTTTTTTTTTTTTTTTTTTAGGCACTAGAATAATAGAATAATTTTGCTTCCTCCAGACTCCGTTTCCTTCGCAAGGATTGAAAATTCCAAGTGAAATTTCCTTTATTGTTTTCCTTTATTTTCGGCAGCGAGGGCTCGGTGCCAAATAAATAAATAAATAAATAAATAAATAAATAAATAAATAAATTCCGTTGTTCTGAGCGAATTAATTCCGTTATTCTGAGCGGAATAACAGAATCGTGGAATTGTTAAAAGTTGGAGAAAGATCTTTAGGATCAAGTCCGGAATATCCACACTTTTTCCCCCCCCCCTAGACCAGGAAAAAAAAAAGCTGGGAAACTCCTCGGAATGATAAAATATGATTTAAAAATCTTTCTTTTTGTACGTATTTTACAATTATTGATTACCCCGTTATTAAAAAAAAAAAAAAAAAAAAAATCCCAATTTTAACCCTTAAACACCCAAATTATCCAAACGATCCTCATTTTTCCTATCGTTTTTCAGGAAAACACTTTCCCCCTTAAATCCTTTCCCGCACCCCTCATCCTAAATTAAATTTTCCTTCTTTTCCCTGAGCTTTTCCAGTTTTTTTCACCTCATTTTCCAGCTCTGGCCGCCTGGCGCCGGCAGAGGGGGTCAGACCACCACAAAACCCACTGAAATCCTGGTTTGTTTTTTTTTTTCCCAGGAATATAATTTTTTTCCCCTCTGGAATCACCACCCCGATCCCAACTCCCAACCCTCCGCGGGGTCAGGAATTAATTCATCCCCGGAATTACAAATGACATCATCCATTTCCCGGGGCCGGCAATTCCCGGCATTATTTATAGGGAATTGTTATGGAGTTTCCAATCCTCTCTCTCCCCTTTTTTTTTTTTTTTTTTTTTATTTTTTATTTTTATGGCTCCATCCCGGAGCAGCTGGGGCGGCTGATAATCAGCCGGAGTTGTGTTTTGGAGCGGGGCCAGCGTTTATTTGGAATAAATTTCCCTCGGGGAAACAGAGGATTTGACACCGATCCCACCCCCGGGGGCGAGGCTGAACTCCCCGAAGGCGAAATTTCACCTTCCGAGGGGGAAAATTCGCTGGATTTGGGTCCTTTTCCGTGAAAAAATGGAATATCCGGAGTTGGAAGGGTGGTTGAAATCCGCCCCGGGTGGTTTTTAGGATAAGGGGGGGAATGGGGTGGGGTTAGGTGGGAATTTGGGGATGGAATTGCCGGGGAAGGTGTGGGGGATCCCAGGAATGTCCAAGGATCGCCCTGGGATGGTGGGAGGGTCCCTGGAGGGATTGAAGGTCCTCCCCACCCAAAAATTCCAGGATTTTTTGCCGTGTCACGGATGGGAAGGGGAGGGGAGGGCAGAAAAAGGTAGGGAAAAACGAGATTTTCCTTATTCATTCCCAGTGTTGTGGGATACTAGAATGATCCCATAGTAATCCTCATTAATTCCCAACATTTTGGGATTCCAGAATGAGATCCGGGCTCCCACCAGGATAAATTTCCATCCTTTTCCTCATTTATTCCCAACATTTTGGGATCCAAGAATGAGGTCTGGGCTCCCACCAGGATAACATTTCCATCCTTTTCCCCATTTATTCCCAATATTATCGCACAGAATGGGATCCAGGCTCCCTTCAGGATAGATTTCCATCCTTTTCCTCATTTATTCCCAACATTTTGGGAAGGAATGAGATCCAATTTCCCACCAGGATAACTTTTCCATCCTCATTAATTCCCAATCTTATGGCACAGAATGGGATCCAGGCTCCCACCAGGATAAATTTCCATCCTTTTCCTCATTTATTCCCAATATTATGGGACAGAATGAGATCCAGGCTCTCACCAGGACCGATTTCCATCCTTTTTCTCATTTATTCCCAGTATTTTGGGATCCCAGAATGAGATCCAGGCTCACACCAGGACTGATTTCCAACCTTTTCCCAATTCTATTTTTAAACAAAAATTTATTTATTTGTCCATTCCCATCATTACGGCGCAGGATGGGATCCAGGCTCCCACCAGGATTGATTTCCAACCTTTCCCCAATTTTATTTTTAAACAAAATTATATTTATTTCTCCATTCCCGACATTTTGGGGCAGGATGGGATCGCGGCTGTCCCGCCCATAAATAAAGGATTTTAATGAGATCCGCGGCCATCCCTCGCTCATTTCCATCACAATTCCTGCTCGGAGCGCCTCCCGCCTGTGCCGGGCCCGGGGGAAGGGCTGGGGACAGCTGGCACCGGGACCGGGGGGGCGGGGGTCACTGGGGCCAGCCCGGGACAATCCCGGGACAATTCCCTGGGCAATCCCCGGGACAAACCCGGGACAAACCCGGGATAATTCTGGGGACAATCCCGGGACAAACCCGGGAGAACTCCGGGGACAATTCCCGGAACAATTCTGGGGACAATTCCGGGGACAATTCCCTGGACAATTCCCGGGACAATCCCCGAGATAATTCCGGGGAGAATTCCTGGGACAATTCCCGGGACAATTCCAGGACAATCCCCGGGACAATCCCCGGGACAATTCCAGGACAATTCCGGGGACAATCCCCGGGACAATCCCCGGGATAATTCCGGGACAATTCCGGGACAATCCGGGGACAATTCCCGGGACAATTCCGGGACAATCCCGGGACAATTTCCAGGACAATCCGGGGACAATTCCGGGCAGGAATGGCAGAGCTCCCGCAGTTCCCAGCCCGGGGATCTCCACCCCATAGCGGATTTTTGGGGTCGGGATCTGTGGGGCGGCCCTGGGGGGCAGCGGGGGCTTCCCAAATGGAATTTTTTGGATTTCCCATCCGATCCATGAGGATTTCGTCTCCTCATCCCCATCCGAGCGTTGTTCTCCTCTCCGGGGCTGTTCCGAATTCCCCCGAAAATCCTGCGAGCAGCCCCAGAGATTCCCGGGAAGGATCGGAGCTCTCTGGGCCGCGGGAGAAATGGGATTAGGGAATTGGGGAATTGGGGAATTGCGGGGGATGGGCACAGCCCTGCCCGTCCCACTCCCTGAGGGAATTCTCCTCCTCCCGAGGCAGCAGAGTCATTAAAATTCATGAGCTGGGCCAGAATGGGCTGAAATTTAGGATTGAACCCTGGCTCAGCCTATAAATATCCATTTGTTTATCATGCTTTTATTATTTATATTTATATTTATATTTATATCTAAATCTATATCTATATTTATATCTATATCTATATCTATATCTATATTTATATCTATATCTATATTTATATCTATATCTATATCTATATCTATATCTATATCTATATCTATAGTTGTATTTGTATCTATATCCGTAGTTATAGTTATCTTCATTTTTATATTTTGTTTTTATATATTTAAATATTTCTATTTACATTCTTCTTTATATTTTTATGTATTTATATATTTATTTATTTATACTTATTTTATTACGTAAATATAAATAGTTTTGTATAGCGATTATGTATTTAGATATTGATTCTATATTTCTATATTGATTATATATTATATATTTACATATTGATTTCTATATTTATATTTATTTGGTGTTTTACACCATATCTACCAATAGAAATAAAAAATAAATTCTCTTCCCTCGGCCCCACAGACCGCAAATCAAATCCCAAAAATCCTGTTCCCTTCTCCCCCTGGGGAATTTTTTCGGGATTAAATCCCTCTCCCATTCCACAAACAGCCTAGAAATTCCCCCAAAATGGGGAAAATTCACAGCCCAATCCCCATTTTTCCTTTTCCAGACCCAACTTTGATTTTTGAGGGAAATTTGGGATGGGGAAATCCCTTTTTGGCCACCAAAAGGAACGGATCCGTGGGGTTTTTTTCATCCCTTTTCTTTTTTTTCCCCCTTTTCGGTTTTTTCCTCCCTTTTCGGGGTTTTTCTCTCTTTTCGAGTTTTTTTCATCCCTTTTCGGGGTATTTTTCATCCCTTTTCGGGGTATTTTTCATCCCTTTTCGGGGTTTTTTTCATCCCTTTTCGCGGTTTTTCATCCCTTTTCAGGGGTTTTTTCATCTCTTTTCGGTTTTTTTCTCCCTTTTCAGGTTTTTTTCATCCCTTTTCGGGTTTCTTTCATCCTTTTCCGGGTTTTTTTCATCCCTTTTCGGGTTTTTTTCATCCCTTTTCAGGCTTTTCCCAGCCTGGAAAATCCCAAATCCGCGGGGAATTCTCCCGAGGAGGAGCAGCTGCGGGAGGAATCCATAATTCCAACCCCGCGCCATATGGGACGGGGTTGGAAAATCGCGGCCCCAAATTCCCAAATCCCGCGGGGACCGCGCGATTGTCGCCTCCGAGCGCCATCTGATTCCCGGGGACAAAGGGAAAAGCCGAACCCTCGCCCAGCCCCGAGATTCCCAATGTTTTTCCCCACTAAAATCTGATTTATTTGGTGAAAAAAATCTCCTTTTCCGCCGCCGTAAGCTGAATTTTTAATTTTATTTTTTTTTTTTAATTTTTAGAATTTTTTAATGACATTTCATTTGTAATATTTCGGGGGAAAATTACACTAAATTTCCCACAAAATTTGAATTGAACTGGTAAGAAAAAAAATCCCCGTTTTCCCTGCCGTACACTGAATTTTTAATTTTTTTTTAAATGATATTTCGAGGGAAATTACACTAAACTTCCCACTAAAGTTGAATTTACTTGGTAAAAAATAAATCCCTGTTTTCGCCGCCGTACCCTGATTTTTTTTTTTTTAAATTTATTTTATTTTTTTAAATGACATTTCATTGGCAATTTCCCGGGCAGCAGCTGCCGCCGGGGCTCTGCCGCACAGCTGAGGGCTCCATATGGAATTTCCATTCCCGGGAATTATGGCTCCATTAGGGCCCCGCAGCCCCGCCCTAAATTCAGCTTTTTGTCGGGAAAAAGGCGATCCCAAACCCGCAGGATGCGCTGGGGGTGTTCGGTACGGGAAAAAGGAGATTTTGTATTTTTTATTGAGTTTTTTTAGGGCGGAGCTGGGGGGTTTGAGACTTTCCGGAGCTCCCGGAGAGTTTGGGAAATGTTCTCGGGTGGGATTTGGGGTGGGACTGGAGGGTCCCTGAGGGTCCTGATCCCACTCGGGATATTCACACTGCCAGGAAACCCCAAAATCCTGACAGAAAAACCCAAAATCCTGACAGGAAACCCCAAAATCCTGACAGAAAACCCCAAAATCCTGCCAGGAAAACCCTAAATTCTGCCAGGAAAATCCCGAAATCCTGTCAGAAAACCCCAGAGTCCTTCCAGGAAAACTCTGAATCCTGACAGGAAAATCCCGAAATCCTGACAGGAAAAAAGCCCAAAACCCTGCCAGGAAAACTCTAAATTCTGCCAGAAAACCCCAAAATCCTGCCAGGAAAACCCTAAATTCTGCCGGGAAACCCCAAAATCCTGACAGGTAACCCCAAAATCCTGACAGGAAAACCATAAATTCTACCAGGAAACCCCAAAATCCTGACAGAAAACCCCAAAAGCCTTCCAGGAAAACTCTAAATTCTGCCAGGAAACCCCAAAATCTTGCCAGAAAAAACCCCAAAACCCTGCCAGAAAAAACCCCAAAATCCTGCCAGAAAAAACCCCAAAATCCTTTCAGAAAACCCCAAAATCCTGCCAGAAAACCCCAAAATTCTGCCCCTGCTCAGGGAACGGCTCCGCCTCATTACCCTGCCGCTCATGAATATTCAAATCAGCGCGCTGTGATTGGCTGTGGCGCGCAATTCGTGCTATCTCATTGATATTCACCTCAGCCATCTGTGATTGGCTGCAGCGTGGCAGCGAGGCCACGCCCCCTCAGCCCCGCGGGGCCTTGGTTGCCATAGCAACACTTCCGGGGTTTTGCGCTTTCGCTCTGCCTCTGCCGCGGGGGGCGATGGGAAAGCGATATGCTAATGAGGGGGCGTGGCTTGGGGTCCGGCGGCGTCGTGTGCGCGGCCGCTCCCGGGAGAGAAATTTAGGGAAAAACGTCGGGAAAAAACACGGGAAATGTGAGAAATCCAGGGAAAAACCTCGGGAAAAGGAGCCCCGGGAGCGGCGACAAGTCCAGGGAAAATCCTCGGGGGAAAAAAGCCGGGAAATGTGATAAATTCAAGGGAAAACCTCGGGCAAAAACGCCGGGAGCGGTGAGAAATTCGGAGAAAAACCTCGGGAAAGGGAGCCCCGGGAGCGGCGATAATCCGGGGTAAAACCTCGGGAAAAAAACCCGGGAAATGTGATAAATCCGGAGGAAAACCTCGGGAAAAAGAGCCCAGGGGGCGGTGATAAATCCAGAGAAAGACCTCGGGGAAAAGAGCCCCGGGAAATGTGACAATTCCAGGGAAAAAGAGTCCCCGGAAATGTGACAAACCCAGGGAAAAACCTCGGGAAAGAGCCCCGGGAGCCGCGGGTTGGGCCCTTGGGATGCGGAATTCCCTCCTGGATCGGGATGGGGCCCAAATTCCCATCTGCACCTCCCAAATTCCCATCTGCACCTCCCAAATTTCCATCTGCACCTCCCAAATTTCCATCTGCACCTCCCAAATTCCCATCTGCACCTCCCAAACACATCTGCACCTCCCAAATTGACATTTGCAAGTCCCAAATTTCTATTTGCCCATTCCAAGTTTACATCTGCGCCTCCCAAATTTCTATTTATCCATCCCTAATTTCCATCTACACCTCCCAAATTTACATTTGCCCATCCCAAACTTCCATTTCCACATCCCAAATTTACATTTGCCCGTCCCAAATTCCCATCTGCACCTCCCAAATTTCCACTTGCCCGTCCCAAACACATCTGCACATCCCAAACTGACATTTGCAAGTCCCAAATTTCCATTTCCCCATCCTGAATTTCCTCTTGCACCTCCCAAATTTCCACTTACACATCCCAAATTTACATTTGCCCATCCCAAAATGCCATCTGCACCTCCCTAATTTACATTTCATGTCCCAAATTTCCATCTGCGCCTCCCAAATTTACATTTGCACCTCCCAAATTTCCATCTGCACCTCCTAAATTTCCATTTCCACATCCCAAACTTCCATTTTCACACCCAAATTTCCATCTTCACCTCCCAAATTTCCATCTGCACCTCCTAAATTTCCATCTGCACCTCCTAAATTTCCATCTGCACCTCCTAAATTTCCATTTCCACATCCCAAACTTCCATTTTCACGCCCAAATTTCCATCTTCACCTCCCAAATTTCCATCTGCACCTCCCAAATTCCCATTTTCACACCCCAAACTTCCATTCCCACACCGTTTCCATCCCTCGAACTCTTGGATAACAAAATCCTCGGTGTCCATGCAGTTTTCGGGGTTTTTTTCCCACCAGGTTTCCCGCGTGGGAATTCTGGACACCCGCGAGCCATCGATCTCACATTTCGGCCCCCGCAGTGTCCCTGCTGTTGTCACTTCTGCTCCTCGCTGTCCCCGAGGTTCCATCTTCCCACATTTCCCCAGGAATGACCCAAACCAGGCAAAAAAATTTAATTTCTGTGATCTCCTGCCAGGATTTTCTGGATCTGCGCCTGGGGAGGGCTGGAAATGGAGGATCCCAAAGAAATCCTCGTCTGGGGCCGCATTCCAGAAATTTCCGCCACTCCTTGGGAATATCCTTGGAATTTTCCGTCCTGGGGAGCTCCGGAATTTGGGAGAAATTGGGGTTTTTGGGAGTGATCACCCTGGTGAGCCTCCGAAGATGGAAAATCCCAAAATTCCGGGATTATTGGGGTGGGAAAAGCCCCCAGCACTGAGTGACAATTCCAGGAATTCCTTGGCCCCCCAGCTTGGAAAATCTCCATTCCAAAGGTGCTTTAATGCAAATATTCCATAATTTCTGTTGTTCCCATTTATCCTTTTTTCCTTCTCGGAATTAGGACAATTTGAGGCCAAATCGCTGAGCAAAAAACCAGGATTTTTTAATTCACATCCCTGAGGAAGTTTGATATAAAAACGTCATTAAATCTCTGATTTTGGATGACTGGAGGGGCAAATATTTCCTATAATTTGGTTTTTTTCAGTGCTTGGAGCTGCTGGGTTTGCTGGGCTCTGAGCTGAGCACTCAAAAATGCTTTAATGCAAATATTCCATCATTTCTGTCATTCCCTTTTATCCTTTTCCCCTCCTCAGAGGCAGGACAATTTGAGGCCCAATCGCTGAGCAAAAAAAATAAGATTTTTTTCCATAAATTGGACTTTTTACCCCTAAATCAGACTCTGGGCACCCGAAATCCACGAGGGACATCAAACCCGGGCAGGACCTCCTCTTCCACCTCGAAATTTCAAGGATAATCTCTTTTTTCCCCAAGTTTTACGTCTTTGTCACAAAAAAAACAGCAACCTCGGCCTTGCCCCGCGGAGCCGTAAATGGAATTTCGCTGTCATTCCCCGGAAATCCATCACTGCCCCGAGGATTTGGCGCTGACAGGAGAAAAATTATCCTTTCTGGGTTTTTTTTCTGCGAAACGTCGCTGGGGAACAGCTCCGAAGGTTTTCACCTTGACAGGGACTCAGGGATTTGGGGATGGATGGATTTTGTCTCTCGACAAAACGGAATTTTCCGCGAGTCCCTTCGTCCTGTTCCGATTTTCTCCCCAAAATGTCTTTGGTTGATATTTTAATTCACGTCCCCAAGGAGCTTTGATATAAAAACGTCATTAAATCCCTGATTTTGGATACTTGGAGGGGCAAATATTTCCTATAATTTGGTTTTTTTCAGTGCTTGGAGCTGCTGGGTTTGATGAGCTCTGAGCTGAGCACTCAAAAAGCACTTTAATGCAAATATTCAAAAAATCTCCTTTCCAAAGTTGCTTTAATGCAAATATTCCATAATTTCTGTCATTCCCATTTATCTCTTTTTCCTCCTCGGAGTTAGGGCAATTTGAGGCCCAATCGCTGAGAAAGAAAACAGATTTTTTTTCCCATAAACTGGACTTTTTATGCCTAAAATAGACTCTGGGCGGAGACATTGCCACCCCAAATCCAAGAGGGACACCAAACCCGGCTGGGAGTTTCTTATAATAATAATTTTAATAATAAATATAAAGATAAATATAAAATTAATCTTAAATTAATATAATATAATGTAATATAATGTAATATAATGTAATATAATAGAAATAGAAATAGAAATAGAAATGGAAATAGAAATAGAAATATGACTAGAAATAGAAATAAAAATAATGTAATAGTAATAATGATGACGATGATGACGATGATGACGATGACGATAATAATAATAATAATAATAATAATAATAATAATAATAATAATAATAATAATATTTTTTTTTTTAAATTTTTATTTCCCATCCCACCAGCCTCTCTCAGCCTCTCCCCACATTTTTTTGGGAATGTTTTCCCTCCAGCAGAGGGGGACAGAGTCCAGCGAATCTCGGGAATTCTGATCCCTCCCTGCTCATCCTTCACCCGCGGGGGGAATTTTGGGGATGGAAATCACAAATTCCAGCCCCTCCCCTGCTCCCAGGGCGGAATTTCAAAGTCTCTTTATTTATTTATTTTTCCTCTTTGCAATGTTATATAAATATTATATCCATAAATACATATATAATCTTTATAACTATAAATAGAATATTTATATATAATATTTATATATTCTATTTATAATTATAAATATTATAAATATCGTATATTATATTTATGGTATTTCTATAAATTTTATATAATATTTATAACTATTATGTTTATAAACACTATGTAATGTGCATATTATATAATATAAATATTATAAAATCTCTGAATTATTATAATGGAAACATTCTATAATATATAAATTATAAGTTATATTAACATTATATATAATAAAATATTGCATTTATAAATAGAAATATTATATACAAACATATATCAACGTTATCTGATATAAATATTGTGTCATATATAGATTATATATGATATAAATATTATATATAATAATGATAATAAATATACTATATTTATAAAATATGTACATCACTCTGCCAGGGACAGGATGGATAAAATGAGGTTTTTTCCCAGTTTCACGGGGAAAAAATTGTTTAAAAAAAAGAATTTGTGACTTGTTGGGCCCAAAACTCCAGAATTTCCCTCAGAGCTCAGTTGGGATTGAGCTTTGGGCATCCCTGACCTTCCTCCCACACCTCTGGCTCCCGGAAAATTCATTTAATGCCCTGAAACACCACCAAATTGGGCAGAAAATCAGGATTTTTGTGCCGTTTGGGGCAGGGGGTGAGGCCCAATCCCTTGGGAAGGGCAATCCCAAACCCAGGAGATCCTGGGAATCGCCAGGAGCAGATCCCGGGGCGGATCCGGGGGGAAAACACCTCTGATTTCCAATTCCAGGCCTTAAAACCTTGATTTTTTTACTTCCAGGCCCCTAAAACTCCTCGAATTTATAATTCCAGGCCTAAAAACCTCCATTTCCGTTCCAACGGCAGGCCTTAAAACCTCAATTTCTTTTCTAATTCCAGGCCTCTAAATCCTTGATTTTTCTAGTTCCAGGCCTCTAAAACCCCTCGGATTTCTAATTCCAGGCCTTAAAACCACGATTTCTTTCCTAATTCTAGGTCTCTAAAACCTCCATTTCTTTCATAAATCCAGGCCTCCAAAACCTCAATTTCTGTTCCAATTCCAGGCCTTAAAACCTTGATTTTTCTAGTTCCAGGCCTCTAAAAGCCCTCAGATTTCTAATTCCGGGCCTTAAAACCTCCATTTCTTTCCCAATTCCAGACCTCCAAAACCTCAATTTCTTTTCCAATTGCAGGCCTCTAAAACCGCGATTTCTTTTCTAATTCCAGGCCTTAAAACCTCAATTTCTAATCCAATTCCAGACCTCCAAAAACTCTATTTATTTTCTAATTCCAGGCCTCTAAAACCTCAATTTCTTACGAAAATATGGAGTTATTCATGGCAGGTTCAGGCTGATACTTCACACCAAGAAAAAGCCCTGAACAGCTGCAGCCACGAACAAATTCCAAAGACAAAAATAAGAGGAAGGGAAATTGAGGAAGAAAAATTTAATTTCCTGGGAATTCTCACATTCCGGAAGTTTCCTGCAAATTTTGGGTGCCGACCAGCCAGGAACGAGCAGGAATTTTGTGAAAAATGTGCATTTCCAGGTCTGTTTCTGTGCTCGGAAAAATGTGAATTAATGAGATTTTTTCCCTTCTGGCTCAGCGCTGCATCCTCGGTTTATTATCCCAAGCAAAAAGTGGAAAAAAAAAAAAAAAAAAAAAAAAATCCCGAATTTCCATTTGAAATCCATTTAGGAGTGAAGGATCAGCATATCCCCAGGGGAAAAAAAAAACAAAAAAAAAATCCTTAATTTTCATTTTAAATCCATTTAGGAGTGAAGGATCAGCATATCCCCAGGGGAAAAAAAACCAAAAAAAAATTCCCTAATTTTCATTTTAGATCCATTTAGGGGTGAAGGAGAGGGGAACGGATGATTCATGGGAACATCCAGGGCACGGAAACGGCCCCGGGAGCGATGGAAATAAATCCAGGGAATTTATATTTGTCAGGAAAAGCCTTGGCGAGGAGGGTGCTGCTCCTGCTCAGGGCAAATCGGACAGAAAAGAGGATTTTGGGGATTTTTTTTCTGCGTTTTTCAGCGCCTGGGGGGGCGGAAATTGTGATTTATTCCATCCTGGGATTTTGGTCTCTTCCCGAAAATCTGTAGGGGTGTGAAGGAGTTGCTCCCAAATTTTTAGGGGTGCACAGGATGGTGGAAGTGTCACCAAAATTATTGAATTTATGCCCTGAAATAAATTACAAATGATAAATAAATTTTTATAATTTATTGATTGTTTTCTTTATTATTCATTGGGGTTTGCAGTGTGAGGAGCATTTGGATTTGAAGGATTTTTAATTGAATTCCCTGAGGTTGGCAATCCTTGAGTGTCTTTACCTGAAATATCCAAAATTTCGGGACCTGAGCTGGTTTGGTTAGAGTTCAGCCTGAAATTTCCCCATTAATCTGGGAATTATTGGGATCACTGCATTAATCTGATAATTAATTACTGGGATCACCCCATTAATCTGATCATTATTGGGATCAATCAATTAATATGGAAATTATTAGGATCACCCCATTAATCCGATAATTAATGATTTGGATTACCCCATTAATCTGGGAATTAATTATTGGGATCATTCCATTAATCTGATCATTAATTATTGGGATTACCCCATTAATCTGATCATTAATTATTGGGATCACCCCATTAATGTCATAATTATTGGGAGAATTCCATTAATATGGTAATTATTGGGATTATCCCATTAATCTGATCATTATTGGGACCACCCCATCAATCTGATAATTAATGATTGGGATCACAGACTCATTAAGGACGGAAAGACCTCCAGGATCGTCAATGGACCCAAACCCTCCACGCCCCATCCTTTTGGGCCCTGAGGAAACACAATCCCAAAATTTTCATCTCCCTGAGTCAGAGAAGTCCTGTTTTCTGTAGGAACTGCCAGAGCCAATTTGGGGTTTCTTTTAAAAATATAATCTTTGGCAATTCCTTCCATTTTCTGACAATTCCTTCCATTTTTCTGACATTTCCTCCTTTTTTTTGGCAATTCCTTCCATTTCTTGGCAATTCCTTCAAATTTTGGGCAATTCCTTCCATCTTTCGGCAATTCCTTTCACATTTTGGCAATTCCTTCCATTTTTCAGCAATCCCTTCCATTTTTAACCAATCGCCTCCATTTTTTTACCAATCCCTTCCATTTTTTTACCAATCCCCTCCATTTTTTTACCAATCCCTTCCATTTTTTTACCAATCCCTTCCATTTTTCAGCAATCCCTTCCATTTTTTACCAATCCCCTCCATTTTTTTACCAGTCCCTTCCGTTTTTTTACCAATCCCCTCCATTTTTTCTGCAATCCCTTCCATTTTTTGGGCAATTCCTTCCATTTTTGGGTCAATTCCTCCTCAGAGCACATTTCCCGTGGGGTTCTCCCCCAGGATCTCCCTCAACCCCATCCCGGGGTGGGGTCCGGAAGGTTCTGGGCCTAGAATTGTTTATCCAAAAAAACCCAAAAAAACCCCAACCTGGAATTGGGATCCCTCAGCAGAACTTCCCTCCTCATCTTCCTCTCAATTAATGAATCAATCCGGGAGTTAATTAGTGAGAAAATGAACTTTCGGTGCTGCCCTTCAGCCGAGGGTTTGATTCCCGGCCCTTCCCACTTTTTGGGATATTTCGGCTCAAGGTTCGCCAATCCCGAGGGGATTAAATTAAAGATATTTCCTATCTGGGTGCTCCTCGTGCTGCGAACCCAAATCCAGGGATAAATTCCATTATTTTGGTGTCATTTCCAGTGCCCTGTGCCCATCGAGGTTTGGGATCAGCTCCCTCACACCACTCCGGATTTTTGGGAAGAGACCAAAATCCTGGGATGGAAAATCTATCTATTCACTTATTCATCCATTAATTAATTAATCCATCCATCCACTCATTTATTAGTCCATTAATTAATTTATCCATCTATCCATCCATCCATTTATTCATTCTATTTACTCATTCCATTGATTCATCCATTTTTTCCTCTACTAATTCATTTCTCAATTCTATTTCCTCATTTATTCGTCTATCTATTTGTCAATTTACCTAAATAAATTTTTTAAAAATTTGTTTATTTATCCATTAATTTATTGATTCTCTTTCCCCACCTATTCGCGGGCGGAGGAGAACGCGACCCCAATAAACTCCGGGATGGGATCGCCGCTCCCAACGCCTCCCGGGATTTTATGGCCCCGGCGCTCCCCGGGGCCCACGAGGGGCTGGAGGTGCTCGGGAATTCGGGGGAACCGCGCCGGGAATTGGGAATTATCCCGGGAGGGGAGAAAACGCGGGAGCGGGAGGTGAAAAATGAGGATTTTTCCCGGAAATGCACGGATTTTTCCTGGAAATGCCCAAATTTTCCCGGGAATGTGCGGGTCTTCCCGGAAGTGTGTGGATTTTTCTGGAAACGGGCGGATTTTCCTGGGAATGCTTGGATTTTCCTGGGAATGTGTGGATTTTTCTGGAAACATGTGGATTTTCCTGGGAATGCTTGGATTTTCCCGGAAATGGGTGGATTTTCCCAGAACTGCACAGGTGTTCCTGGGAATGCGCGGATTTTTCCCGAAATACGCACATCTTCCCAGGAATGCACCAATTTTCCCGAAATGCGCGGATTTTTCCCGAAATACGCACATCTTCCCAGGAATGCGCCAATTTTCCCGAAATGCGTGGGTTTTTCCAGGGTATGTGCTGATTTTCCCGAAATGCGCCCATTTTTCCCAGGAATGCCCCGATTTTCCCAAAATGCATGGATTTTTCCCGAAACGCTCCTATTTTCCCAAAGTGCGCGGATTTTTTTCCGAAACGCACAGATTTTTCCCGAAAAGCGCCGATTTTCCCGAAATGTGCAGATTTTTTCCCGAAATTCTCCTATTTTCCCAAAATGCGTGGATTTTTCCCAAAATGCCCCAGTTTTTCCCAGGACTGTGCAGATTTTCCAACCAAACCTGTCTGGACAACGCTGGAAGGATTTTTCCCGCCGGGAATGGCTGGAATTGGCTTCGGAAGGATTTTTTCCGCGGCCTCGCGGATCTTTTTTCCCCCAAATTCTGTGGAATTTTCACCTGGAATTGCACTGGGATCGGCGGCGGGAATTGGGCGAAAAACGAGGAGGGAAATTGGGCTAAAAAAACGAGGGTTTGGGAGCCCCAGAAATTCTCAGGACAGGTGGGGAACGGCTCAGGTGTGCCCCACGTGTCCCAGAAAAATCTGGGAGTTTCGATATCTGAACTTCTAATAAATTTTTTAAAAAGAAAAAAAAATTATTCATTTTTTTTATTTATTATATATTATTATTGTATTATTTTTATTCATATATATTCTAATATTCATATATACATATGTGTACGTATATATATCTCAGAATTCTCTGACAATTGAATTTTTATTCTCTCTCTGTATTTCTATTTATTTATTTATTTTTATTCCTATATATACTCCAATATTCATAATATTCTAATATACTCTAATATATATATATAGAAATGAATATATCTATGTATCTATATATCAGAATGCTCTGAAAATGGAATTTTTTCGAGTGGAAATCGCAGCCTGAGAGCCCTCGCATGGCACCAAACCACCTGGCACAAAAACCCAGGGCGTGAGAAATTCCCGACAGTGGGAATAAGGAAAAATAAATTGGATTGGGTTGGGGTTTTTTGGGGGTTTTTTTGCGTTTTGGCACAGATTAAACCAATAAATTGGACAGAGATAAGGGGGGAAAAATTAAAAAAAAAAAAATTAGTTTATTTGCAACTTTCCTAAAGCGAGGGATTTGATTTTTAATTGGTGATTGTGCTGTAATTTTTGCCATTTTTCCCACCCTGATTTTGATAATAATTTTGGGGAAAAAAATGCATTCTCCTTGCTGGGGACTGGAAATTGGGATGAGGAAAGGACGGGAAAGGTGCCTGGGAATTATTCCATCCCAGGAATGATTCCAGAAGGAAATTCGGCTTTTTTCCAAGCGATCTCAAGATCCCCCCCGGGATGAATTTGTCGGGAAAAAGGAAAAAAAAATGAAAGAAAACGAAACTGAAAAAATCCGCAATTTCAGCGTGGAGGCTTTGTTCCCGAAAAATCTTAATTCCGTGGCGACTTTGGCACCTTTTGGGGCATTTTTGGGGCTCTTTTGGGCACCTCCAACCTCGCTCTAATTTGAATAAATTTTAATAAATAGAATAATTAACATAAAGCAAATAGGAACTGAATCCTTCTGTGAGTCGGGGAGGGAGGAGAAAGGGAAATTAACGCACCTTCCTTGTCCAAAAATGGGAATTTTTTGGGGAAAAATTCACCCCCAAAGCCCCGCGGGAGCTCCCGGGGGTGACAGCAAAAAGAAAGAGGAAAAATCCACCCAATTTCCCTAAAAAAAAAAAAAGGATTATTCCAGAGAGAGAGGGAGGAAAAACCTTCGGGATTTACGGAATTCGGGCAAAGCAGGGACTGCGTGGAAAGGGAGGAAAAACAGCTTTAAAAATTATGATTTTATCATTATTTCTCTTTTTTTGCGCTGTTGTCTCAGCGGTTTTTATCTCGGTTTGAGGTGAGGTTGTTTGGTTTAGGGTTTTTTTTTTTGTTTTTTAGGGATTTTTTTCTGCGTTTTGGCACAGATTAAACCAAGGGCAAGGATAAGAATAAACTTTTCTCATCTCCGACAGAAAGAAAAGGTAAATTTGGGATTTTAGTCGCACGAGGCTTCCAGAATTTGTGACATTTTTTCACAATTTCTTTGGATAGATCCATATATTCCATAGATATATATATTCCATATAGAGATATTAAATTAAAATATCATCGGGGAGGTATTTTCTTAATTATGATAATTATAATACACCAAATGCGTGAATATTTTATTTATTATTACCGTTATTACTGTATCAATATTAACAACAGCCTAATAATTATGTCGATATCTATTCTCCCACTCAGTAGAAAATATTGATAAATGTACTTTATTTAAACCTCTCGATTTTGATTATCAAACTCTTGGTTTTGATTATAATTTGAAGGGTTTAATTCTTATTTCTCCGCGGTTTTCCCGCCCTGGGAAGCACCAGGGTCAGGAATTTCGGGGCTCCGGAGCGCCGAGAATTGGCTCAAAAAATAAAGAAAATTAAAATACACGGAGATTTTGCCGCGGGGATCATCCGGGGTGGATCGCAACGCAAATCCCCCGAGGCGCGGGGCAAGGACAGAGGGGAAATAAAGGGAATTTCGAGAGATTTTTTGGGGAAAAGTGTGAAATGTGCTCGTGGTGTCAACGTAGGGACTGACGGGAGATTTGAGCCCAGCCAGGTCCGTATTTAACAGCAGAGAGCAGAGAATATTAAATCCTTTATCCTTTATGGAAATGGAATTCCCGTGGGTAATAAATCCCTGGATTTATTTTATTTGTTTATTTGTTTATTTATTTAGTCACCAACCGCATTTTAATTCACCTGCAGCCGCGTGAATTATTCCATTCCTTCAGCCATAAATTGGGTTTTTTTCTGCGTGGGCAAGAATCCCGACCCCAAAATCCTGGTCCAGGTGTGGAACCCGCGGGATTTGGGACCCCCGAAAGGTCCCAGAAACCCAAACCCGGCGGGACCGGGACCGGGACCGGGACCAGAACCGGGACCAGAACCGGGACTGGGACCAGGATCCCAAATCCTCCGTGCCGGGGGTGGGAATGAGGGGAGGGAGGAAAGCCCTCGGGGGAGGTTTTCCCTGTGGAAAAATCCTTTGGGAAAGGATGGGATGGCGCCCCTGAAAAGCGGAATGAAAAGAATGAATGAGAGAATGGAAAGCAGAATAAAAAGCAGAAGGAAAGAATAAAAAGGAGAATGAAAGAATGAAAAGCAGAATAAAAAGGAGAATGAAGGAATGAAAAGCAGAATGAAGGAATGAAAAGCAGAATGAAAGAATGAAAAGCAGAATAAAAAGCAGAATGAGA
Organism: Acanthiza pusilla; assembly: GCA_036630365.1. Taxonomy (NCBI): domain Eukaryota; kingdom Metazoa; phylum Chordata; class Aves; order Passeriformes; family Acanthizidae; genus Acanthiza; species Acanthiza pusilla. The sequence continues at coordinate 1,752,096 of JAXCHO010000107.1, read as the reverse complement.
AGCTCCCAGTCCCTCTGGCGAAGGGACAATCGCGACATTGTCCCCGCGCGCGGGGTTTGATGGAGTGCGGCACTCGCCGCGGACAAACAGCTCAGTCTCTCATCTCCAGACCCTGGCACTGCTCCTCCGCCGTTCTGGCAAGGAGCCCTGGAGAGGATCCGCAGCGATTCCTTTTTTCCCCGAACCGAGGGAATTCGGGATCGGCGGGATGGGGCCGGGGGGAGCGGCCGGGGCAGCCCGGGAACCGCCGGGGGATGAACACCTGGGGTTGGGGTTCGGGGGCTTTGGAGGGGGGAAAGCTGAGCGAGACCCCCGAGCTCCTGGAGCCCGCGGAGACCCCGGAGCTCCTGGAGCCTCTGGAACTCCTGGAACCCCCAGAGTCCCTGGAGCTCCTGGATCCTCTGGAACCCCCGGAGACCCTGCAGCCCCAGGAGCCCCCAGAGCTTCTGGAACCTCCGGAATCCCTGGAACCCCCAGAACCCCTGGAGACCCCAGAGCCTCCAGACCCCCAGAGCTTCTGGAATCCCAGGAGTCCCCGGAGACCTTGGAGCTTCTGGAATCCCCGGAGTCTTTGGAGCCCCCAAAGCCCCTGGAGCCCCTGGAACCCCCGGAGCCCTTGGAGCCTCTGGAACCCCTGGAGACCCTGGAGTCCCCAGAGCCCCCAGAGCTTCTGGAATCCCAGGAGTCCCCGGAACCCCTGGAGCCCTCAGAGACCTCACAGCCCCCGGAGCCCCAGAAGCCCCTGGAGCCACTGGAGCCCCCCGAACCCCCGGAGTCCCCAGAGTCCCTGGAGCCCCTGGAGCCTCTGGAATCCTTGGAGCCCCCGGAGCCCCCGGAGCCCCTGGAGCCCCTGGAGCCTCTGGAATCCTTGGAGCCCCCGGAGCCCCCGGAGCCCCCGGAGCCCCTGGAGCCTCTGGAATCCTTGGAGCCCCCGGAGCCCCCGGAGCCCCCGGAGCCCCCGGAGCCCCCCAGCACCGACTGCAGCCCGGGGAGGTCATGGGGAGGCTCCCGAGTGTCCCCCCCGCGCTCCCCTCTCTCCTCTCCCTCCTCCCCTCCTCCGCGGCCGCCGCCCCTGCAATAAGGAAAGGCACAAAGGGTGGGGAAGGGCGAACTTTGAAACCCCTCGGTCCCTCCCCCTCCTCCCGGCACCCGCCCAGGCCACCCGGGCACGGCCGGGCGGGTCTGGCCCTCGGTGTCACCCCGGGAGGGGACACGGGGGTGGTTCCGGCCCTCAGGGCCACCCCGGGAGGGGACGCAGCCCGGCGGGTTCGCCGTGAGGGTCACCTCGGGAGGGGACACGGGCAAGGGCGGGACCGGCCCTCATGGTCACCCCGGGAGGGGACACAGTCGGGGGCACTGCCAGGGCCCCCCACGGGAGCTGTGGGGCATGGGGGGATGCAGAGGTTGGGATGCCATGGGTCACCCTGCTGGGATTTCTGTCCATCCAGCCGCTCCTCTCCTGGCTGGATGCCACCAGAGTCACCTCCTGCAGGTCACGCTGATGGATGAGAGGCCTCGAAATCCTCCAGATTCCACCCAAAACTGGGGCTCCCCTCCAGCCCCTCTGTGCTGCGGGAAGGAGCGGAAGGGAAGGAGCAGCAGGGAAGTGCCGAAGATCATGACCATGGATGGACGGACGGATGGATGGATGGATGGATGGATGGATGGATGGATGGATGGATGACGGATGGATGGATGGATGGATGGATGACGGATGGATGGATGGATGGATGGATGATGGATAGATGATGATGGATGGATGAAGAATGGAGGGACAGACGGATGGATGGAGGGATGGAACCCATGGATGGATGGATGGTGGATGGATGGATGGACAGACAGATGGATCCAGGGATGGAAGGGATGGATGGAAGGACGGACAGATGGATGGACAGAGGGATGGATGGATCGATGATGGACAGTGATGGATGGATGGACAGTGACAGATGGATGGACAGTGATGGATCCATGGATGATTGGATGGATGGACAGTGACGGATGGATGGAGGCAGGAATGGGGTCAGGGTTGGGTTTTTTGGGGTTTCAGCCTTCCTGGGACCGTGGGGAGCTGCAGGAGGTGGCTAAGGGAGGCAGGAATTGGGTCAGGGTTGGGTTTTTTGGGGTTTCAGGCTCCCTGGGACCGTGGGGAGCTGCAGGAGGTGGTGAAAGGAGGCAGCGATGGGGTCAGGGTTGGGTTTTTTGGGGTTTCAGGCTCCCTGGGCTGTGGGGAGCTGCAGGAGGTGGGGAGGGGGCTCAGGGTGGGCCATTCCCGAGGGGTTTGGGGGCTCTGGGGATCCCCTCGGGGGCTCCGATTCTGTTTGGGGGAGCAGGGACAGCCCCAAACTGAGCGGCTCAGGTCGAGCAGCCCAGGAGCAACTCCAAAGAAGCCAAAAGGCCAAAAACGGAGCCGAGAGAAACCCCGGGGGGCTCAGGAACGGCAGAACCCCACTGAACCCCCCCGGCCGGGATCCCACCCCACATCCCACCCCAAAGCGCCGGGAATGCTCCGCAGGGGTGGCGAGGGAAGGAGCAGGAGCCAGGCCGGGCCCTCTGTTCCCCTGCCAGGGATTTGTTCAAAGGATCCACCCAAAATCCAGAATCAGCTCCTGCCGGCACCGGGGACAGAAATATTCACACCTCTCTCCTTTCTCTGGGGGGGAAGGAGGGGCCGGAGGTGAAGAAAAACAAAAAAAAAATTAAAAAAATTTAAAAAATAAAAAATAAGAAGAAGAAGAAAAAAAGACCAAAATGCCTTTATTTGATTTTTTTTTTCCTCCCCGAAATATTGCCAGAATCAGACACCAAAGGGCTGGGCTCCCTTCCAGACCCAGAACTCGATTTTCCAGCGATTGATTATTTCCAAACGTGAAGTCTTTAAGTTGTTCCAAAAATTTTTTTTCCCCTCTCTTCAAACTGCTTTGGGGTTTGGGTTGGGTTTAGTTTTTTTTTTTTCCCCTTCATTTTGTAGTGACGGTTCTGATTCAATTGCTAAAAAAAAAAAAAAAAAAAGATTTAAAAAAAAAATCACAGACTTTTAAAAATGTTATTGCAGAGCTTTTTCAGGTTCCAGATGGGATAAATATTGAATGGATCCTGTGGAGAATATAATAAAAGAATGGCTGCAAAGTGATAAGGGCGTTTGATAATTTTAATGTCGGTCCCTGAGAGAGGAACTGGTGAAGAATTCAGTTTATTTTTCCCTTTAAAACAATCCCGCTGCTCTCGCTTTAAACACTGACATTTTCTCCGTAAAATCTCCAGAGAAGAAAAATCTTATCAGTTTGGAAATCGCGTTTTTAAACTCCTTCCACGGCAAAAAAAAAAAAAGAAAAAGAAAAAGAAAAAGAAAAAAACCAAAAAAATTGGACTTTTCCGCGTATGTTGGGAAGGAGATAAGCTAGGGGAAGCGCGGGCTTCAAAGTTTCGGGAAAAATCGGAAAATTCCTAATAAATTTCGGGAAAAATCGGAAAAATCCTAATAAATGAACCCAATTTTGGGGGTGAAAAAGAGGAATTTCTCCCCGGGGCAGCACCGGCGGGGCCGGGACAAAGCCGCGCTCACCGGGCGGCCCCGGGAATCCTCGGGAAAAGAGAAAAAAACCCCAATTTCCATCCTTTTTCGGCTCTTTTTTCTGGGTGCCTGTGCGGGTTGGTGTCCCCGCTCCTCCTTTCCTCCCTTTTCGCCCCACAACCAAATAAATCAAAGGGCGAATAAAGGAAATAAAGCAGCGAAAATCCGCGAAAATCAGCGAAAATCAGCGAAAATCCGCGAAAATCAGCGAAAATCAGCGAAAATCCGCGGCGATTCCCTCCCTCCGCGCACCGCGCTCCGGCCCCAAATTCCGGAGCTTTTCCCCCAAATCCCCGAGGGCACGGAGGTCTCCCCGGGGGGCTCCGCGAGAGAATTCTCGGGGATTTTTAACTTTCAACTTGGCCTTGACCTCGGGCCCGAGCAAACAGCGCTCAGGGGAGGGGAGAAGCCTTCAAAGAGCGAGCGGGGTCGTTAAAGGGCGGGCGGGCGGGAGGAGAGGAGAGGGGAAGGGGAAGGTGAAAACCGCAGGGATTTGGGGTTTTTTTTTGGCTTTTTGGGAGGTTTCTTTGGGGTTTCTTGGGGGGTTTTTTGTTCGTTTTTCGGGGAAGGGGTGTTGGGTTTCTTTCCCCTCCTGGAGGTGCAGAATGAGGGGAGGAGAGGAGACTTCGGAGGGGAAGGGGAAGGTGAAAACCGCGGGGATTTGGGGTTTTTTTTGGGTTTTTTTGTTTGTTTTTTGGGGTTTCTTGGGCGGTTTTATTTTTGTTGTTTTTTTGGGGGGGGGGTTTGGGTTTTTTCCCCTCCTGGAGGTGCAGAATGAGGGGAGGAGAGGAGACTTCGGAGGGGAAGGGGAAGTGAAAACCGCAGGGATTTTGGGGGGTTTTTTTGGGCTTTTTGGGAGGTTTTTTGGGAGGTTTCTTTGGGGTTTCTTGGGGGGTTTTTTGTTCGTTTTTCGGGGAAGGGGTGTTGGGTTTCTTTCCCCTCCTGGAGGTGCAGAATGAGGGGAGGAGAGGAGACTTCGGAGGGGAAGGGGAAGGTGAAAACCGCGGGGATTTGGGGGGGGGGGGGTTTTTTTGGTTTTTTGAGGTTTTTGGGGGGTTTTTTGGGTGGGGTGTTGAGTTTTCTGTGGGTTTTTGGGTTTTTTCTTCCTCCTGGACGTGCAGACTGAGGGGAGGGCAGGAGACTTCGGAGGGGAAGGGGAAGGCGAAAATCGCGTGGATTTGGGGTTTTTTGGATATTTTTTTGCCCGTTGAGGTGCAGACTGAGAACAGGCAGAAAGGAGATTTCGGAGGGGAAGGTGAAAATCGCGGGGATTTGGGTTTTTTGGGTTTTTTTCCCCTCCGGGCAGTGCACACTGCGGTTTTTTTTTAGGGGAGGATTTGGGGAGATGGAACGAGAGGCAGTTTTGGGGTTTGGGGGCTGCATCCAGCAGCGAAATTGGGATTTTTTTTTCCCCTCCATCGTCACTCCTAACCCCCATTCCCTTCGGGATTTCTGTTCCCCCTCGGGGTCGGTGTTCGGCGGCCCAAGGACGTGGCGGGAGTGGGATTTTTATTGGGGTTTGATGCGCAGAAAAATGGGAAGAAATCTCCAGATTCCTCCGCGGAAAAAGAACGACCCTCGAGAGGCTTTTCGGGGAATTTCAGCCGAGGCCTTTGGGGAAAAACCAGGGGGAAAAAGGTGGAGAAATGTGTGTCTGGAGAATTCAATCCCCACACACCTCGAGGGTTTCACAGCAGGCGCTATTAAATTATTATTAAATTATTATTATTAAATGATTATTGTGTTCACCCCAAACTTTTCCAGACCCACGGAATCCCTCGTTCCAAATTCCATCCTCTTTTCCTCTGCCTCTCTCTCCACCTGTCCGGCGCTCCCGGAACCCGAAGGGATTTATTTTCTCTTTGATTTCTCTTTCGTTTTCCCTCCTCCCTTTCCCAATCCCTTTCCCTTGGGATGGTTCCCGGCGGGATCGGGGTCAGGGTTATCCCAAAATCTCCGGGTTGGGATTTTTGGGGTTCCGGGGGTCACTTTTCCCTTCTCTCTCCGTGGTTTTAGGGACTCGAGGGCCCAGCGCTGTCCCCAGGGGGAGAGAATTGGGATTCGTGAGGGGGTGGGAGTTGGGAAAAACCCTGAGTGGGGAAACAACCTGAGTGGGGAAAAAGCCTGAGTGGGGAAAAAACCTGAGTGGGGTAAGACCCCCGAGTGGGGTAAGACCCTGAGTGGGGAAAAAACCGGAGTGGGCTAAGACCCTCGAGTGGGGTAAGACCGTGACTGAGGTAAAGTTCTGAGTGGGGAAAAACCATGAGTGAGATAAAGTCCTGATCAGGGTAAAACCCTGAGTGGGGTAAGACCCTGAGAGGGGTAAAATCCTGAGTGAGGTAAAGTCCTGAGTGGGGTAAAACCCCCTGACACATTCAGGCAAAACTCCTGAGAGGGGTAAAATCCTGAGTGGAGTAAGACCCCTGGGTGGGGTAAAAGCATCAGTGGGATAAAAACCCTGAGTGGAATAAAACGTCGAGTGTGTAAAACCCTGAGTGGGGTAAGACCCCTGAGCGGGTTAAAGCCCTGAGCGGGGTAAAATCCTGAGTGGGGTAAAACCATGAGTGGGATAAAATCCTGAGTGGGGTAAGACCCTGATTGGGGTAAAACCCTCAGTGGGATAAAATCCTGATCGGGGTAAAACCCTGAGTGGGGAAAGACCCTGAGTGGGGTAAGACCCTGAGTGGGGAAAGACCCTGAGTGGGGTAAGACCCTGAGTGGGGTAAAATCCTGAATGAGATAAAACCCTGAGCGGGGCAAAACCCTCAGTGGGGTAAAATCCCTGAGTGGAGTAAAATCCTGAGTGGGTTAAAACCCCTGGGAGGGATAAAATCCCTGAGTGGGGCAAAACCCCTGATTGGGGTATTACCCTCAGCGGGGTAAAATCCTGAATGGGGTAAAATTCTGAGTGGGTAAGACCCCTGAGTGGGATTAAATCCTGAGTGAGATAAAACCGTGAGTGGGGTAAAATCCCTGAGTGGAGTAAAATCCTCAGCAGGGTAAAATCCTGAGTGGGGTAAAGCCCTGACTGAGGCTGGAAAGGCTGCGATGGAGGCAAGGCTTCATTCCCGGGGGTCCATCCCTGCCCCGTGTAGGCCGAGATGTGGCCCTGGCTCTGTCTCGGGCTTGGGGTCTTTATTCCCCCCGGATTTGGGTGGGAATAAACCATTTAAAAAAAAATTTAAATAAAGGTGTTTTTAATCTGAGCCTGGATTTTTCCACCCGGCCATTCCCGATCCTCCCTCTCCTTGCCTTCCCTGCCCCCATTTCAACACCTCTGCCTTCCTCAATATTTTTTTAATTTTTTTTCTGTCCAAGGAGCCGCCCCTGTGTCCCCTCCTGTTGGGGGGTCCCTTCCTCCTCCTCCTCCTCCTCTCCTATCCTCCTCCTCTCTCCTCGCAATAAAAGCATTTTCGCAATTTCTGCAGGGCTTCACCGCGGCTGTCGAATTCTTTTTTTTTTTTTCCTTTTTGCGCTGCGGGGTTGGCTTTCCCTTTTTTTTTTTTTTTTCCCCTTTGCTTTTCCCCCCCCTCCTTCCCTCCGAGCCTCAACCAATGAAGTTCCCCCCTCCCCTCCTTGCGTCAGGGCCGGGAAAAAGCAGCTCGGGGCGGCTGGGCGGCTTTTAAACCGAGCCGGGGACCCCCCCTCGGGCAGTGCCCGGGCGCTGCCGAGCAGCCTCTCCCCATGCCCCGGCCCCCGCGCCGCCCCCCATGCAGCCCCCGGGCCTCGAGGGGCTCCTGCCTCCCGGCGGCTTCGCAGGCGGCCAGGCCAGGGGGCTGCTGCCCCCGCCGAGCCTCGCCGGCCCCTCGCCTCCCCCCGGGATGAACCCGGGCTACCCCCCGGAGGCGCCCCCCGAGCCCCCCAAGCCTCCCCCACCGGGCCCTGCCGCCGCCTCGGCGCCGCTGCCCTACGGCTACTTCGGCAGTGGCTACTACTCGTGCCGCGTGGCTCGCAGCGCCCTCAAAGCCTCGCCCGCGGCCCAGGGGCCCTTCCCGGCCGAGAAATTCCTGGAGGGGCCCGCGGGCGGCGAGGATTTCCAGCGCGAGTTCGCCTTCTACCCCGGCTACGGGGGCCCGTACCAGCCCCTGGCTGGCTACCTCGACGTCTCGGTGGTCCCGGGGCTGGGGGCTCCGGGCGAGGCTCGCCACGACTCGCTGCTGCCCGGGGAGGGCTACCCCCAGCCCTGGGCGCTGGGAGGAGGCTGGGGCGGCCAGGTGTGCTGCCCCAAGGAGCAGGGCCAGCCCGGCTACCTCCTGAAATCGTTCGCAGGTAAAGAGCTGCCCCGGCCGGGGAGAGGAGCCGAAATGATGCGAGTTTGGGGCTGGGGTGTGGCCGGGGGGCTTGGGGCTGTCTGTCGCGGGTTTTGTCGTGGGTTTTGTCGCGAGAGGGATCGCTGTCGGTGTTTGGGTGCGGGTGGAGGGAGTTAGGGGGCAGAAAATAATAATTTGAATTATCGCTGGCGTTTGCAGCTCCGAGAAGGGAGGCAGAGGGTGAATTCTCGGGGCTCAGATTATATTATCGGGGTTCAGATAAGCTAGGGTTCACAAAATAATAATTTAAATTGTCATTGCCATTTCAGACTCCGAACAGGGAGGCAGAGGGTGAATTCTCGGGGTTCAGAAGGGGATATTATCGGGGTTCAGACGAGGATATTATCGGGGTTCAGATAAACTAGGGTTCACAAAATAATAATTTCAATTATCGTTGCCATTTCAGACTCCGAACAGGGAGGCAGAGGGTGAATTTTCGGGGTTCAGGTTATATTATCGGGGTTCAGACGATGATATTACCAGGGTTAAGATAAAATAGGGTTCACAAAATAGTAAATTGAATCATCGCCAGCATTTGCAGCTCCGAGAAGGGAGGCAGAGGAGGATTTATCGGGGTTCAGACAATGATATTATCGGGGTTCAGACGAGGATATTTTCGGGGTTCAGATAAACTAGGGTTCACAAAATAATAATTTAAATTATCGTTGCCATTTCAGACTCCGAACAGGGAGGCAGAGGGTGAATTCTCGGGGATCAGACGATGACATTATCGGGATTCAGACTGGGAATATTATCAGGGTTCGGATAAATCAGGGTTCACAAAATAATAATTTGAATTATCACTGACGTTTGCAGCTCCGAGAAGGGAGGCAGAGGAGGATATTATCGGGGTTCAGGTGATAATATCGGGGTTCAGGTGATAATACCGCGGTTCAGGTTATATTATCGGGGTTCAGACGATTATATTATCAGGGTTCAGATAAATCAGGGTTCACAAAATAGTAATTTGAATTATCACTGGCGTTTGCAGCTCCGAGATGGGAGGCAGAGGAGGATTTATCGGGACTCAGACGATGATATTATCGGGATTCTGATGATATTATCGGGACTGAGATGATAATATCGGGGTTCAGATGATGATATTATCGGGGTTCAGGCAAGGATACTGTCGGGGCTCAGATGATGATATTATCGCGATAAGGACGAGCATATTATCGGGGCTCAGACGATGATGTTATCGGGGTTCAGATATTATCAGTGTTCAGATATTATCGGGGTTCAGATATTATCGGGGTTCAGATATTATCGGGGTTCAGACGATATTTTCGGGGTCCAGACGATCTTGTCGGGGTTCTATTTCCCATGTCCCCCCGTGATCGTATCGGGGCGCACACGGTGACAATCCCCAGGTGACATTCCCGGGGTGACAATCCTCGGGTGACATTCCCGGGGTGACAATCCCCGGGTGACATTCCCGGGGTGACATTCCCCGGGTGACATTCCCGGGGTGACATTCCCAGGGTGACAATCCCCGGGTGACATTCCCCGGGTGACATTCCCGGGGTGACAATCCCCAGGTGACATTCCCGGGGTGACATTCCCAGGGTGACAATCCCCGGGTGACATTCCCGGGGTGACAATCCCCGGGTGACATTCCCAGGGTGACAATCCCCGGGTGACATTCCCGGGGTGACAATCCCCGGGTGACATTCCCGGGGTGACAATCCCCGGGTGACGTTCCCGGGGTGACAATCCCCAGGTGACATTATATAGTATAATACTATAGATTATAGTATAGGGAATTGTACTATTTTTATATATATATATATATATAAAAAAAATAAAATATATAATATATATTATTTCTATATATTATATATTATATATTATATATTATATATTATATATTATATATTATATATTATATATTATATATTATATATACTATTACATATATTGCATATTACATATATTATCTATAACTGTATATTTTATATCTTTATATATGTATATATATAGATGTGCATATGTATATACAAACATATATAAAAATAAAAAAGATACGTATGTGTATATACATATAGAAAAAGATATAAAATATGTATATAATAGATATTCTATATTTTTTATATGTAATATGTGTTCTGATGTAATATAAAATGCATAAAAAATTATATAAATTCGATATTAAAATCCCCCGCTGCCGGCAGGCTGCAGGGGAAGGGCTGGGACAGCAATGGGGGTCCGGGGCGGGTTTAGGGTACCCCAAAGACCCCAGGGACTCCCGGTGTGTCCCACTGACCCTGCTGTGTCCCCAAGCCCAGACCCTGCCGGACCGTGTCCCCGCTGTGTCCCACTGCCCCCACTGACCCCTGTGTGTCCCCACTGTCCCCACTGACCCCACTGACCCCTGTGTGTCCCCACTGTCCTCACTGACCCCCGGTGTGTCCCCACTGTCCCCACTGTCCCCACTGTCCCCACTGACCCCCCGTGTGTCCCCACTGTCCTCACTGACCCCCGGTGTGTCCCCACTGACCTCACATGACCCCCCCGTGTGTCCCACTGACTGCACTGTCCGCACTGTCCCCACTGACCCCGGTGTGTCCCCACTGTCCCCACTGTCCCCACTGACCCCTGTGTGTCCCCACTGTCCCCACTGTCCCCACTGACCCCCCGTGTGTCCCCACTGTCCCCACTGACCCCCCGTGTGTCCCACTGACCCCAGTGACCCCCCGTGTGTCCCCACTGTCCCCACTGACCCCCCGTGTGTCCCACTGACCCCACTGACCCCCCGTGTGTCCCCACTGTCCCCACTGACCCCCCGTGTGTCCCACTGTCCCCACTGACCCCCCGTGTGTCCCACTGACCCCAGTGACCCCAGTGACCCCACTGTCCCCCCATGTGTCCCTACTGACCCCACGCATGTCCCCATGCCCAGACCCGGCCGGACCGTGCCCCCCATATGTCCCACTGTCCCCACTGACCCCACTTGAACCCCCGTGTGTCCCACTGTCCCACTGACCCCGGTGTGTCCCCATGCGTGTCCGACTGTCCCCCCACTGTCCCACTGACCCCGCTGTGTCCCCACGCGTGTCCCACTGTCCCACTGACCCCGCTGTGTCCCCACCGTCCCACTGACCCCCGGTGTGTCCCACTGACCCCGCGGTGTCCCCACTGTCCCCACTGACCCCGCTGTGTCCCACTGACCCCCGCTGTGTCCCCACGCGTGTCCCACTGTCCCACTGACCCCGCTGTGTCCCCACTGTCCCACTGACCCCGCTGTGTCCCACTGACCCCCGCTGTGTCCCCACGCGTGTCCCACTGTCCCACTGACCCCGCTGTGTCCCCACTGTCCCACTGACCCCGCTGTGTCCCCACTGTCCCACTGACCCCTCTGTGTCCCCACTGTTCCCACTGACCCCGCTGTGTCCCCACGCGTGTCCCACTGACCCCCGCTGTGTCCCCACGCGTGTCCCACTGTCCCACTGACCCCCGCTGTGTCCCACTGTCCCCCCGCGTGTCCCCACGCGTGTCCCACTGTCCCACTGACCCCGCGGTGTCCCCACTGTCCCACTGACCCCGCGGTGTCCCCACGCGTGTCCCACCGTCCCACTGACCCCGCTGTGTCCCACTGACCCCGCTGTGTCCCCACTGTCCCACTGACCCCGCTGTGTCCCCACTGTCCCCACGGTCCCACTGTCCCCGCTGTGTCCCCACGCGTGTCCCACTGACCCCGCTGTGTCCCCACTGTCCCCCCACTGTCCCACTGACCCCGCGGTGTCCCCACTGTCCCACTGACCCCCACTGTGTCCCACTGACCCCGCTGTGTCCCCCCGCGCAGACGCGGCCGCGCCGTGCCCCCCGGAGGGCTGCTCGTTCCGCCGCGGGCGCAAGAAGCGCGTTCCGTACAGCAAGGGGCAGCTGAAGCAGCTCGAGCAGGAGTTCGCCAGCAGCAGGTTCATCACCCGCGACAAGCGCCGCAGGATCTCGGCCGCCACCAACCTGAGCGAGCGGCAGATCACCATCTGGTTCCAGAACCGCCGCGTCAAGGAGAAAAAAGTCGTGGCCAAAACCAAGGGCGGCGCCGGCGGAACGCCCTGAGACCCCCGAGGGGTCCCCCCCGGGAAGAGGGGGAGCCCCCAGCCCGCTTTGAGAATTTCGCTCCGAAGAGTTGGGAATTTCTGTAAAAAACTGCCCCGAATCGCATGGTTCAGCCCCAAAACGCCGCGAGGAGGGGGTGGGCGTCGCCTCTCCGCGAGAATTCGGTGTTTAAATACAAAAAATCCGCGCTCGAGGCGGTAAAAAAGAGCAAAAAAAAAAAAAAATCTCCCAAATTCAGGCGGAAGTGTCAAAACGCGCGTCTGAGGGAGAATAAATAAACCCGCGCGCGGTGCCGCCGAACGCACCCGAAAATTATCATTATTTGCGTAAAATTGAATGTACAGGACACGCCATGGCATATGTAGGCACCCATTTATAAAGGCACGTACTACTTTTTTTGTTTTTAATTATTATTATTATTTTTATTTTTAATTTTTTTCTCTTTTTTGCGCGGTTATATATATATATATATACATAAACGCCCATATGCACACACATATATTTAGCGTTTTTTAAACTTTTTTTCCGCCCCACGCCCTCGGTGTTTGCGCGTTTCTGTATTCTGCATTCCCCCGGTGTATAAATGCACGATTAAAGGCGATGTAGACCTGTGTGGATATAAAAAAAAAATATAAAAAATATACTCGGAAAAAAAGCTGTGTATTCGCGTCTTCATTGTGCACTCATAACCGGAAAATATCGATGTTCACCGTTTGTATTTTAATGCATTTTTTGATTCCCAAAACCCCCGCACGAGCTTTTTGTTTGTGCTGAAATCCGTGGATTTTTACATATTTTTTTTCCTTTATTAACGCAGATTTTTTCCTTTATTTACACGGAATTTTCCCTTTATTAACACCGAATTTTTTCTTTATTAACACCGAATATTTCCTTTATTAACACGGTTTTTTTTTCCTTTATTAACGCGGGGTTTTTTCTTTTATTAACAGAGATTTTTTCCTTTATTAACACGGAATTTTTCCTTCATTAACACAGATTTTTTTCCTTTATTAACACCGAATATTTCCTTTATCAACACTCCTTTTTTTCCTTTATTAACACGGAATTTCAGCCCCGCGTTCCGCCGCGTGCGCTGAGAGAAATCCCCGCGGAAATGCCAAATTTTCCCACTCGGCGTTGGAGCAGCGCCGTCAGTCCTTTCCAGTGGAATAAATGGGCTGAAATTCAATATATTTGGATTTATTTTTTTATTTTTTCCCAGTCCTTTTCAGGCTCGGGGGAAGCGCTCACCATTTCTTTGTTTAATATTTCATTTTTTCGAGGCAGCAGCTAGTGTTCCGACTCCCAAAAAAACTCCAAAAAAGAGAATAAACTCCACCTCCACCACCGAAGATTTGCCTTTTTTCCCTTCCTTTTCATTCTTTTAGAATCTCCGAGTTTTAAACCTCCTTTCGCCTTGAATGAGGATAATTTTAATTTTTTTTTTTGATGTTGAATAAAGGATTTATTAAAAATTTCACATTCCCGATGAGCGGAGAGGAGCCGGGCGCGCTCTCCATTGGTTTTTTCCTCTTTTTTTCCCTTTTTTCCCCCATTTTTCCCCAAAATATTTCCTCCCCGCGCTCTGCGGAGGTGCCGGGGCGGAGCGGAGGGAGCGTGACGTCAGAACCCAACAGCCAATGGCCTGGCTTTCCGTGTCGTGACGTCATCAGGAGAGGGCGTGGCTGACTCTAAACCCCGCCCCGTCGGGGCCGCGCCGTGACCCCGATCGGCAAAAATTCTCGAAAAAAAGCAGTGAAAAAAGCAGGAAAAAACAGGAAAAAAACAGGAAAAAACCAGGAAAAAGGGCGATTTTGGCACCGCGAGCTCAAAAGGGCGGAAAATGCGCGGGTGCGGAGCCGGGAGCGCTGTCCTGCAGGGCCCCATCCCCATGGTGCTCTGAATTCCGCAGTTTTTTCCCCAATCCCGGTTTAATTTTTTGATTCCTGGTCCTCAGGGAGGATCCCAGCCCTGAGTTCTCTCCCAAACCAGTCCCAGTGGGAAACTGGGCTGAGACTGGGCTGAGACTGAGGGGAAACTGGGCTGAAATGAGCTGAAATGAGCTGAAATTGGGCTAAAATGGGCTGAGGCTGGGCTGAAATTGGGCTGAGACTGGGAGGAAACTGGGCTGAAATTGGGCTGAAATTGGGCTAAAATGAGCTGAAACTGGGCTGAGACTGGGGGGAAAGTGGCCTGAAACTGGAAGGAACCTGGGCTGAAATTGGGCTGTAACTGGGAGGAAACTGGGTTGAAATTGGGCTGAAATGAGCTGAAATTGGGCTGCAACTGGTCTGAAACTGGAAGGAAACTGGGCTGAAATTGGGCTGTAACTGGGAGGAAACTGGGCAGAAACTGGGCTGAAATGAGCTGAAATTGGGCTGAAACTCGGGGAAAACTGGGCTGAAAGTGGGGGCAAACTGGGCTGAGACTGGGGGGAAACTGGGCTGAGACTGGGGGGAAACTGGGCTGAAACTGGACCGAAACTGGCAGGAAACTGGGACGCGTCTCCCCCGCCCCCAGCCCCGCTCCCCGAGCGGAAAGCGCCGCTGGGAAGGGGCGGAGGAGCGGCTGGGGGGAGCTGTAAAAGCTTCGCTCGGCGGCCCCAGCAGGGGCGAGAAGGGCCCGACAAGCTCGTAAAGCCCGCGGGGGAGGGGGGGAGGGAAGGAGGTGGGGGAGGGCCCCTGCCCCCCGACCCCCAGACCCTGCCTTTGCCGTTGAACTTGAGACTCGGAAAACCTGGGGCCTGAGCAGGCCTGAAACCTGGGTTAGAACAGCCCCGAAATTGGGGTAAAATAGCTCCAAAACTGGGGTAGAACAGCCCCAAAATTGGGGTAAAATAGCTCCAAAACTGGGGCAAAAGAGCCTCAAAACCTCAGGTAGAACAGCCCCAAAATTGGGGTAAAATAGCTCCAAAACCTCGGGTAGAACAGACCCAAAATTGGGGTAGAACAGTCCTGAAACCTGCAATAAAGAGACACCAAAACCTGGGTTAAAATAGCCCCAAAATTGGGGTAGAATAGCCTTAAAACCTGGGGTAGAACAGGCCTAAAACTGGGCTAGAATAGCCCCAAAACCTGGGACCAGAGCAGGCTGAAAACCTGGGTTAGAACAGCCCCAAAATCGGGGTAAAACAGCTCCAAAATTGGGGTAGAACAGCCCCAAAACTTCGGGTATAACAGCCCCAAAATTGGGGTAAAATAGCTCCAAAACTGGGGCAAAAGAGCCTCAAAACCTCAGGTAGAACAGCCCCAAAATTAGGGTAGAACAGCCCCAAAACGTGGAATAAAATAGCCCCAAAACCTCGAGTAGAACAGCCCCAAAACCTGGGTTAGAACAGCCCCAATATTGGGCTAGAAGAGCCCTGAAACCTGCGATAGAGAGGCACCAAAACCTGGGTTAAAACAGCCCCAAAATTGGGCTAGAACAGCCCCAAACCCGCGGCAGAGCAGCCCCAAAACCCAAGCTAGTTTCTCCTTTTCCCTTTTCCCCCATTCCCCTTTCTCTCCTCTCTTTTCATCCTCCTTTCCATTCCCCCCAAACACACCCCAAACCCACCTGGGAACCCCCGAAAATCCCCCCAGGCTCTCTAGGAGCACCCCTCCCTTTCCTTTTTCCCTTCCCCCTTTCCCTCCTCTCTTTCCCTCCTTCCGATTTCCCCCAACCCCACCTGGGAACTCCAGAAATTCCCATTCCCATCCCCCTTTCCCTTTTTCCCCTTTCCCTTTCCCTCCATCCTTTCCCTCCTTCCCATTTCCCCAGTCCCACCCCAAACCCACCTGAGAACTCCAGAAAATCCTTTCCCTTTCCCTTTTTTCCCTTTTCTCCTTTCCCCTTTTCCTTTTTCCCCTTTCCCTCCTTCCCATTCCCCACAAAATCACCCCAAAAGCCACCTGGGAACTCCAGAAAATCCCTCCCCTTTCCCTTTTTTCCCTGTTCTCCTTTCCCTTTTTCCCTTCCCCCTTTCCCTCTTCTCTTTCCCTCCTTCCGATTTCCCCAAAACCCACCTGGGAACTCCAAAAATTCCTATCCCTCTTCCCCCTCTCCCTTTTTTCCCATTTCTCCTTTCCCCTTTCCCTTTTTCCCTTTTCCCTCCATCCTTTCCCTCCTTCCCCTTTCCCCCAATCCCACCCCAACCCACCTGGGAACTCCAGAAAATCCTTTCCCTTTCCCCTTTTCCCATTTCTCCTTTCCCTTTTTTCCATTTCTCCTTTCCCCTTTCTCCCCTTTCCCTCCTCTCTTTCCATCCTTCCCATTTCCCCCAAACTCACCCCAAACCCACCTGGGAACTCCAGAAAATCCCATCCCACTTCCCCCTTTCCCTTTCCCTTTTTCCCCCATTTCTCCTTTCCTTTTCCCTTTCCCCTTTCCCTCCATCCTTTCCCTTTTTCCCATTTTCCCCAGTCCCACCCCAAGCCCCACCTGGGAACTCCAGAAATTCCCTTCCCTTTCCCTTTTTCCCCATTTCTCCTTTCCCCTTTTCCCTTTTCCCCATTCCCCCTTTCCCTTTTTTCACATTTCCCCTTTTTCCCTTTTCCCCCTTTCCCTCCTTCCCATTTCTCCCAATCCCATCCCAAACCCACCCGGGAACTCCAGAAAATCCTTTCCCTTTCCCTTTTCCCCCTTCTTTCCCATTTCTCTTTCCCCTTTTTTCCCATTTCTCCTTTCCCCTTTCCCTTTTCCCCTTTCCCTCCTCCCCATTTCCCCAATCCCACCCCAAATCCACCTGGGAACTCCAGAAAATCCTTTCCCTTTTTTCCCTTTTTTCCCTTTTTTCCCTTTTTCCCTTTTTTCCCTTTTTTCCCTTTTTCCCTTTTTCCCCTTTTTTCCCTTTTTTCCCTTTTTTCCCATTTCTCTTTTCCCCTTTCCCTCCACCCTTTCCCTCCTCCCATTTCCCCAATCCCACCCCACCCCACCTGGCAACTCCACAATTCCCCCTCCCCCTTCCCCTTCCCCTTCCCCCACCCTTTCCCCTCCTTTTGTTCAAGTTCATTCCCACCGCACAAACTCTGTCTGCTCCGTTTTTTTAGGTTTTTTTTCCCTTTTCCTGCCCTTTCCCTTCAAAGAGTTTTGTCATTGAACTTGAGCCGCGCTGTAAACATTCCTCCCTCTCCCGTCCCACTCCCGGCGGCCTCGGCACCACCAAAGGTACATTTTTCACCTCCTCCAAACCTTTTTTTCCCTTTTTTCGCCCCAAAAAACAAACCCCGGTATTTAATTTTCTACCCGAGCTCTGCCTCTCTCCTCCTTCCTCCCCGAAATTTGATATTTTTGTTGATTTTCCGAGCTCTGAAGCCACGCGGGTTTTCCCGACGTCGCTTTGTGATTTCAGAGCTGCGAACAAAACTCCGAAATTCCTTGGGGTGACATCCAATAAATCCGAAATTAAAAATTCGCTCCTCTCCGGCCCTTCCGGGGCATTGCCTTTTTGAAATATCAGCCTTAAAATCTGCACAAAGGCGAAATAAAATCAATTTTTTTAATCTATCAGCCTTAAATTCTGTGCGAAGGCAAAAGAAAATTAATTTTTTTGGTGTATCAGCGTTAAAATCTGCACAAAGGCGAAACAAAATTCTTTTTTTTTTTGGTATATCGGCGTTAAACTTGCGCAAAGGCAAAACAAAATTAATTTTTTTGGGTATATCAGCGTTAAAATCTGCAGAAGGCGAAACAGATTTTTTAGAATATATTATCATTAAACTCTGCACAAAGGTGAACGGAAATTTTTTTTTTTTATTTATACAAATCAGCATCAAACCGCACAAAGGCGAAACGAAATTAATTTTTAAAAATATATCATCATTAAACTCTTCAGACAGGCAATACAAAATTCATTTATTTTAATATATCAAAAAAAAGGTTAAAATCTGCAAAATCAAGTTAAAATCTGCAAAAGGCGAACCAGTTTGGTTTTTTTTTTTTTAATATATCTGCACAAAGGAGAAATTTAATTAATTTTTTAAAAATATCATCATTAAACTCCGCACAACGGAGAAACAAAATCCATTTCCCACCCGCACCCATTTTTATTTTTTTTTTCCCTTTCTCCCCGGGATGATTTAATTGCTTTCCATGAAATTAAAGATTTTTTTTTTTTATAAAAAACCCAAAGAGTTTTATTGTTTGCAGCACCGACGGCTCTCACACCCCCGCGATAAACATTCCCAAAACAACAACTAAAAACCGATTTTTCCTCATTTTTTCCCCTTTTCCCCCCTCTCCGATCCGCAGAACTGAACCCCCGAGTGAGGAATATTTTAATTTTCCGAGCTGGAATTTTCCACGGCCGCGGATTTCTGCTGGGGTTTGGTTTTATTTCTGCCGCAGCGCTCCGTGCGCTGAATTTTAATTTCCAAAAAAAAAAATCCGCATGACGGAGCCGCGCGCGATTTTCTGCCGCAACCAAATGAGAGAGAGAGGAATAAAAAGAGATTTTTTTTTCAATCCCTCCCTTGCACCGTTTGGGCTTTATTTTGACGAATAAACGCTTTTTAAAACCGATTTTTTTTGCTTTATTTCGGCGAATAAACACTTTTAAAAGCTGGTTTTTTGGGCTTAATTTGGGCGAATAAACACTTTTTAAAAGCTTCTTTTTTTGGCTTTATTTCGACGCACAAACACTTTTTTAAGCCGATTTTTTTGCTTTATTTTGGCGAATAAACACATTTTTAAGACCAATTTTTTGGCTTTATTTTGACGGATAAAAGCTTTTTTTGACCGATTTTTTTTCTTTTAAGGCCACGAAATGAACGAGCAGAAACGCGAGGTCGAATATTCGAATTTAGCCTCATCCGTCGCCCTCTCCCACAGCGATTTCGGGGCAAAAAAAAGTGTGAAAAAATGTAAAAAAAAGGCGATTTCTTCCCGGGGGGAGAAAAAACAACAGCCCGGTGGTGAAATGAGGGGAAAAAATCTATTTTTTCCCCAAATGTTTCCTCCCTGGGATCCTGCACCCCAGGGGAGACGCCGCGACCCCCAGGGCGGGAGGAGGGAAAAAATCCTCTTAAAAATCCCTTTAAAACCCCAATTTTCCCCAAAATGGGAAATTTTAATTTAATTTTGACTGAATCTGAGCTCACCTGTGCCCTGCAGCGATTTGAGACAGAAATTTTTCAGTTCCCGTCTGGAAATAAATTTTTTTTTCTGAGTTTTTTTCCTCTCTCTAAAGATTTTTTGAATTCTTCTTCTTCTTCTTCTTCATCATGATTTTTACTTGAAGACAAACCCACCCCTCCTCCTTTGCTTTTAATTTTTAATTTTTTAAAAGAAAATCTCTTTAAACGGACGCGGGAATGGTTCCACCGAATGAGGGAAAATTCTGGAAATTGGGATGTTGGTTTTTATGAGATTATGGAGGGGTTTTTTAGGGATTATGGGTTTTTTAATCACAGAAATGAGGAAAAAACATGGAATTAAAGGATCTGATAATTTTTAATGCCACGAATTCCTGGGAATTCGTAGGAATGAGGGATTTGGGACACGGAAGACACTGGGTGACCCCAAAATCACCAATTTCCACCTCAGTCCCCAATGATCGATCAGAGATCCAAAAATATTTAATTCACAATAATTCACCTCCAGCCCCAACCCAACCCTGAATTCATCAGGAATTCTTGGGAAATCTCGGGAAATCTCGGGAAATCTCTGGAATTCTCGGGAATTTTAAGGAATTCTCGGGAATTCTCTCTCTGGAATTCTTGGGAGGGATGGGAAAAGGAGGGACGGGAGCAGGGGTGAAGTTTTTTTTTTTTTTAATAATTTATTTTTAAATAAAAATCCCCCTGGAATTGAGGCTTCATTCCCTCATTAACGCCTCGATGATGATGATGATGATGATAATAATAATAATAACTCTAATTCTAATTCTATTCTCTAATTCTAACTCCAATTCCATTCTCCAGTTCTAATTCTGAGTGTTCTTTAATTCGAACTCCAATTCTATTCTCTAATTAATTCCAACTCTTCCCTAATTCTAACTCCAATTCTATTCTCCAATTCCAATTCTGACTCTTCTCCAATTCTAACTCCAATTCTGTTCTCTAATTCCGATTCTGACTTTTCTCCAATTCTAACTCCAGTTCTATTCTCGAAGTAATTCTCACTCCAATTCCATTTTCCAATTCTAATTCTGACTCTTCTCTAATTCTAACTCCGATTCCATTCTCCAATTCCAATTCTAACTCCAGTTCTGTTCTCCAATTCCAACTCTTCCCTAATTCTCACTCCAATTTTATTCTCCAATTCCAGTTCTGACCCTTCTCCAATGCCACATGGAGCAGCCGTTAACCCAAATTCCCCTCGCATCCCAAATTCCTCTCCCATCCCAAATTCCTCTCCCATCCCAAATTCCTCTCCCATCCCAAATTCCTCTCCCATCCCAAATTCCTCTCCCATCCCAAATTCCCCTCCCATCCCAAATTCCTCTCCCATCCCAAATTCCTCTCCCATCCCAAATTCCTCTCCCATCCCAAATTCCTCTCCCATCCCAAATTCCTCTCCCATCCCATCGCTCCTCCCCTCCGATATTCCCCAAAAATCCTCCTGATCTCTCCAAGTTGGGAACGCACAAATTTCCGAGCAGGGATCGCTCAAACCACCCCGAGCTTTTCGTCCGACAGATGAAATTTTATTGATTTATTTTTTTATTTTATTTTAACCCCCCCGGGTCCCAAATCCGCCGGGGAGGGATCGACACACAAACCGCCGTGCTCGGCTGAATTTAACGATGTGTGCCAAGCCGTAAAGGCCCGGCCGGGCCGGGCAGGTGCTTCTTGTTAAAATTCCTGCCACAATGACCCCACAGGTTGGGCTGGGGTTCCTCCGCCCCCAGCTCCCCTCTCCCCCAGGATCGGAACCTTTGAACAGCTCGGGTTTTATTGGAAATCCTCCCGAATTCCCCAATTTCTCGGATTTTTGGGTGTATCGGCTTTTCCCGATCTCGCGGTTTTGGGATCGGATCCTCTCGGGGCTGGGCCTGAGCCATGGCTTTGCCCCTGTGGATATTTTTTGGATTCCTCGGTGGATTTATCTGATTATTTTGGTTATTTGTCCTTCTGGGGATCTCATTCTCAACTCCTCGGGCCTCTGCATTTGCCCTGGAATCTCTGACCACACCTGGGGATGGAAAGGAGAAATTGGGAATTCTTTAATTAGGAATTAAGGGTTCTGGAGTCTCTGACCACCCCCAGGAAGAGGAAGGAGAAATTGGGAATTCCTGAGTTGGGAATTAAGAGCTCTGGAATCTCTGACCACACCGAGGCCTGAGTGGAATGAGAAATTGGGAATTCTTTGATTAGAAGTTAAGGGTTCTGGAGGCTCTGACCACCCCCAGGAATGAGGGAGAAATTGGGAATTCCTAAATTGGGAATTAAGGGTTCTGGAATCGCTGATCACCCCCAGGAATGAGGGAGAAATTAGGAATTCTTTAATTAGGAATTAAGGGTTCTGGAATCGCTGATCAACCCCAGGAATGAAGGAGAAATTAGGAATTCTTTAATTAGGAATTAAGGGTTCTGGAATCTCCGAGCACCCCCAGGAACAGGAAGGAGAAATTGGGAATTCCTGAGTTGGGAATTAAGGGTTCTGGAGTCTCTGACCAAGAACAGGAACAGGAAGGAGAAATTAGGAATTTAATGAGGAATTAAGGGTTCTGGAATCTCTGAGCACCTCTGGGGAGGGAAAGGAGAAATTGGGAATTCCTGAATTGGGAATTAAGGGTTCTGGAATCTCTGACCACCACTAGGAATGAAGGAGAAATTAGAAATTCCTTAATTAGGAATAAAGAGTCCCCGCTCGGCCAGACCTGCGGGTTTGGGACTCCTCTCTCTTTCTATTGCTTTCTCACAAACTCGAAGGAATTCCCACTTTTCCTCCTCATTTTCCAGAGGAAATTTCCCCCAAATTTTCCCAGTTTTTGCCCAGTCCTTTCCCTCCCTCCCCCCCAGCATTAAAATAAAAAATTCCTTTCGCACTCCTTGAATTTCCTCAAGCCAGGGAAGGTCGGCGGCGCTTTTATGACAACCCCTGGTTAATTAGTGTCGATAAAACCATTTTTTTATAAAAAATATTCCTATTTCCGTGAACTCCCTCACCCCACGGGAGGCATTTTAAGGAATCCCAGAGGTGCCTCAGGTACAGAGTCCCCCGAGCAGACCAAAGACGCAGCTTTTAAATAAATATTTACACAAAAATCACACACCTCGAGCTTTACGATTATGGCTCTGTCTGCCGGGGTTGGTTTGGGGCACCCTAAAAACCCTGGAGCTGTTTTTGCCCTCCGGATGGGCAGGGCTGGGTGGGATTGTCCATCCAAAACTCCCCCCTGGCAGGGGAAAATGGGGAAAAATGGGAAAATGGGGGAAAAAGGGGGAAAAGGGGAAAAAGGAGATGAAGAACCCCCCCAGGGCTGGGAGTCTCAGCTGGAGGAAGCGCAGGGAAATCAAAGAGGTTCTGTCCCCGCCCTGTCACTTTGTCCCCATTAACAAATGGGATTTGTTAATGAGGCGACTCAGCGCGGCGCAGATGGAAAAGGGACAAAGCTCGTTCCTGGAAAGGGGCACGGTCCTGGCTCTGAGGGGACAGGGAAGGGGACAGGAAAGGGGACAGGAAAGGGGACAGAAAAGGGGACAAAGCTCGTTCCTGGAACCAGGCACAGTCCCCGTTCTGAGGGGACAGAAAAGGTGACAGAGAAGGGGACAAAGCTCATTCCTGGAGCCCTGCATGGTCCTGGTTCTGAGAGATGGAAAAGGGACAAAGCTCATTCCTGGAAAGGGACACAGTCCTGGCTCTGAGGGAACTTTGTGCCAACGGAAATGGGGACAAAGCTCATTCCTGGAACCAGGCACAGTCCCCGTTCTGAGGGGACAGAAAAGGGGACAGAGAAGGGGACAAAGCTCATTCCTGGAGCCCTGCATGGTCCTGGTTCTGAGAGATGGAAAAGGGACGAAGCTCGTTCCTGGAAATGGGCACGGTCCTGGCTCTGAGGGGACGGAAAAGGGGACAGGAAAGGGGACAAAGCTCATTACTGGAGCCAGGCATGGTGCTGGTTCTGGAGGGACAGAAAAGGGGACAGAGAAGGGGACAAAGCTCATTCCTGGAGCCCTGCACGGTCCTGCATCTGAGGGGACAGAGAAGGGGACAAAGCTCATTCCCAAAGCTGGGCACGGTCCTGGTTCTGAGGGGACAGAAATGGGGACAGAAAAGGGGACAAAGCTCATTCCTGGAACGGGACATGGTCCTGGTTCTGAGGGAACTCGGTGCCAGTGGAAATGGGGACAAAGCTCATTCCTGGAACCAGGCACAGTCCCCGTTCTGAGGGGACAGAAAAGGGGACAGAGAAGGGGACAAAGCTCATTCCTGGAGCCCTGCACGGTCCTGGATCTGAGGGGACAGAGAGGGGGACAAAGCTCATTCCCAAAGCTGGGCACGGTCCTGGTTCTGAGGGGACAGAAAAGGGGACAGGCAAGGGGACAGAAAAAAGGACAAAGCTCGTTCCTGGAAAGGGGCACGGCCCTGGGTCTGAGGGGACGGAAAAGGGGACAGGAAAGGGGACAGGAAAGGGGACAAAGCTCATTCCTGGAGCCAGGCACAGTCCCCGTTCTGAGGGGACAGAGAAGGGGACAAAGCTCATTCCTGGAGCCCTGCACGGTCCTGGATCTGAGGGGACAGCGAAGGGGACAAAGCTCATTCCCAAAGCTGGGCACGGTCCTGGTTCTGAGGGGACAGAAAAGGGGACAGGCAAGGGGACAGAAAAAAGGACAAAGCTCGTTCCTGGAAAGGGACATTGTCCTGGTTCTGAGGGCAAGAGGAGTTTGGGATATAAAAATTCCATCTCCGTGCCGAGCCAAGCCCTGGGCTGCTCCCACCTCACCTCGTGGCTCTGCCTGTTCGATTCTCCTCTCCAGGGTGGATTTGGACTCGCGGGAATTGCGGTTCTCCTGCTCCATCTCCATGGGGCTTTCCGTGCCCCCATCCCTGGAAATCGGTGAGGGCATTTTCCAACCCAAACCTTCAAATCATTGGGGGCAATTTCCAACCAAAACCTTCAAACCATTGGGGGCAATTTCTAACCAAACCGTGGAACCATTGGGGACATTTTCCAACCCAAACATGAACCATTGGGGGCAATTTCTAACCTGAACCATCGAACCATTGGGGGCATTTTCCAAACCAAAGTTGAACCATTGGGGGCATTTTCCAACCAAAACCTTCAAATCATTGGGGGCAATTTCCAACCCAAAGTTGAACCATTGGGGGCATTTTCCAACCCAAAGTTGAACCATTTGGGGCATTTTCCACCCAAAACCTTCAAACCACTGGGGGCAATTTCCAACCCAAGACATTGAACAATTTAGGACATTTTCCAACACAAATCTTCCAACCCCTGGGGTCATTTTTCAACCCAAACTTGAGCCCCTGGGGACATTTTCCAACCCAAACTTGAAACGTTGGGGGCATTTTCCAACCAAAACCTTCAAACCTTTTGGAGTGTTTTGCAACCCAAACTTGAATAATTGAGGGCATTTTCCAACCCAAAGTTGAACCATTGGGGGCATTTTCCAACCCAAAACTTCGAACAATTTGGGGCATTTTCCAATGCAATTCTTCCAACCCCTGGGGTCATTTTTCAACCCAAACTTGAACCCCTGGGGCGTTTTCCAACCCCAACTTCCCAACCACTCTCGGGTTTTTCACTTCTGATCCATCCCTCGCTCATTTTCCGTCACCGAATCCGACTCCGAGCCTCTCCCCGAGCTGGGACATCACCAGCCGCCATTTCCTGTCGCTCTCCCGAGCTCCCATCTTTCCCGAAATCTGGAATGAGCTTCCCGGGCTGCAGCCTCGGTTCCTGCTGATGCAGCTCCGTTCGCTGCCAGCCCCACGTCCTTTCTGGGAGAGCTTTTGGCAGCCTTTTCCTCCATCTGCGCTCAGCCTTCGCTCCGGAACATTCCTCCGACACATGGAACGATGGAATATGAGCAGAGCAGGGCTGGAAAAACCCCGGAATTTGTCCTATCCTTCCGCCGTGCCCCACGTCCCAAAATCCCGCAAAAATCCTCGAATTAGGAAATCTCAATAAAATACTCGGAGGTTTTTGACTTCCCAGAATCCGGGGAATTTTTCCCCTTCCCCACCCGAGTTCCGGGAGAAAAAGGAGAACATTCAGGGCTTGGATTTCTGCAAGATAGAAATAAATGTTGGCTGGGCGCTGCTGTCCCAGCGGGAACTCAAAGCCCGAGGCTGGGAGCGTTTTTAATCAAAATCCCAAAGTTTGGATCGCGGTTTTTTGTGGCTCCTGCTGGAGAGGAATCCATGGATTTCAGCACTCCCGGGAGCCGGGATGGGGACAGGGGAGGTTGGAGTTGAATTTCTGGCTTTGCCATCAGCCCTGGTTTTGTTTGCACCTCTCACAGTTGGAAACCACGCGGGGATCTCTGTGGGGCTTTGCTGTAGGAGAGGAAACATCATTTAGGGCCTAAATCCCAAAGAAATCACCCCAAACCCACCCAGAATCTGGCAGCAGACCCAAAGGATGGTGGAAACCCAAAAATGTGGGGTCAGACCCAAAGGATGGTGGAAACCCCAAAACTGTGGGGTTAGACCCAAAGGATGGTGGAAACCCCAAAACTGTGGGGTTAGACCCAAAGGATGGTGGAAACCCCAAAACTGTGGGGTCTGACCCAAAGGATGGCCAAAACCCCAAAGCTGTGGGGTCAGACCCAAAGGATGGCCAAAACCCCAAAGCTGTGGGGTCTGACCCAAAGCACACTGGAAATCCCAAAACTGTGGGGTCAGAGCCAAAGGATGGCAGAAACCCCAAAACTGTGGGGTCTGACCCAAAGGATGGCGGAAACCCCAAAACTGTGGGGTCTGACCCAAAAGATGGTGGAAACCCCAAAACTGTGGGGTCTGACCCAAAGGATGGTGGAAACCCCAAAACTGTGGGGTCTGACCCAAAGGATGGTGGAAACCCCAAAACTGTGGGGTCTGACCCAAAAGATGGTGGAAACCCCAAAACTGTGGGGTCTGACCCAAAGGATGGTGGAAACCCCAAAACTGTGGGGTCTGACCCAAAGGATGGTGGAAACCCCAAAACTGTGGGGTCTGACCCAAAGGATGGTGGAAACCCCAAAACTGTGGGGTTAGACCCAAAGGATGGTGGAAACCCAAAACTGTGGGGTCTGACCCAAAGGATGGTGGAAACCCCAAAGCTGTGGGGTCAGGCAGTGCCTGCCCAGCAACCTCAGACCCCATTTGAACCCTACAGGAGAACCCAACTGATTAAATTAATTAATTTCATTAATTAAGCGGAATTTCCAGGCGCAGACCAACCCAAACCACCGAACCATTGGCGACATTTTCCAACCCAAACGTTCCAACTGCGCTCGGGATTTTCACTTCTGATCCTTCCCTTGTCCACTTTGTGTTCCTGAATCCAATGCCGAGCCTCGCTCCGGCCAGGGATCCCCGTTCCTTCTCCTTGGGGAGGGTGATTAATCCCAAAACCCCTTTGGGTATAAATCAGGATCCCCAATCCCCTAAAACCGGGGGGTCCCCCCTTTTCACCCATGGGGTTGGAGCTCGATCTGCTCCCCAGGGACGGAGCTGCTGGAAATTCTGGGAATTGGGACAGGGAATCCTTCCCAGGACCCCATTCTTCCCCCTGGGAATTGGGGCCGGGACCCCTTCTGTGGACCCCCTTTTCACCCTGGGAATTGGGGCCAGGACCCCTTCCCAGAATCCCATTTTCCCCCCAGGGACTGGGGCCGGGAATTCTTCCCAGGATCCCATTTTTCCCTCCGGGGAGTTGAGTGAATTGAGGACACGAATTCATCCCGGGATCCCATTATTCCCCACCGGGAATTGGGGTAGGGAATCCTTCCTGGGATCCCATTTTTCCCCCCCAGAAACTGGGGCCTGGAATTCTTCCCGGGATCCCTTTTTTCTCCCCGGGAATTGGGGGAATTGGGGCCGGGAATTCATCCCGGGTCCCCATTTTCCCCAAAGGAATTGAAGCCGGGATTTCTTCCTGGGATCCCATTTTTTCCCCCGGGATTTGGGGCCAGGAATTCATCCTGGGATCCCATTTTTCCCCCCGGGAATTGCGAAAATTTGGGCCAGGACCCCTTCCCGGGACCCCATTCCCCCGCCCCCCCCCCAGGAATTGCGGGAATTGGGGCCAGGAACTCTTCCCGGGACCCCATTTTCCCCACCGGGAATTGAGGGAATCGGGGCCGGGAATTCTCCCGGGATCCCATTATTCCCCCGGGGATCGGGGCCGGGAATTCTCCCGGGATCCCATTATTCCCCCGGGGATCACGGCCGGGAATTCTCCCGGGATCCCATTATTCCCCCGGGAATTGGGGCCGGGAATTCTCCCGGGATCCCATTATTCCCCCGGGAATTGGGGCCGGGAATTCTCCCGGGATCCCATTATTCCCCCGGGGATCGGGGCCGGGAATTCTCCCGGGATCCCATTATTCCCCCGGGGATCGGGGCCGGGAATTCTCCCGGGATCCCATTATTTCCCCCAGAATTGTTCCCGGGACCCCTTCCCCATTTCCCCCCCTCCCCGCGGCTCAATTCGCTCGGTGCCAGGGGGGGAATTTCTCGCCCTTCCCTTTTTTTCGGGCGACAATCCCGGGCAGGGTGACATTCCCAGACTTTGTCGCCTCCGGAGAGCTCCGGGGAAGGATTTTACAGGAGATCGCGGCGCTTGCATTCCCGGTGGGAAGGGTCGTAAATCCCAATCCCCCACCGCCCCCAGAGGGAAAAGGAAAAAAGGGAAAAAATGGAGAATTTTCCCATGGAAAGAGACGGGGGTGGTGAAAAGGACCGGGGTTGAAGTGTTGATAAATTAAATAATAATTTATTATTTAATTTTCCCGCCACTATTAAATGATTTCTTATTTAACTTACCCCCATTATTAAATAATTTGTTCTTTAATTTAAATCGCATTATTAAAGAATATATTATTTAATTTAACCCCCATTATTAAATAGTTTATTATTTAACTTACTCTCATTATTAAATAATTTAACTTATCCCCATTATTAAATAATTTATTATTTAACTTACTCCCAGTATTAAATAATTTGTTCTTCAATTAACCCTCCATTTTTGGGGGTTTTGGGGGAAAAAAAACCTGGAATAAAAACTTCCGAGAGGCTCTCCCAGCCGGGAAAAGGAAAAATTTTGAAATTGTGGATATTCAGAATAAGAAATATGATTCAATTTTGTTTCTTTCCCAAAGGGAAGAAACTCATGGGGACATCGGGGGGGAAAAAATAAATAACAACACTCAAAGTGATCCCAACAGGAATTTAACGCCGATTTTAATTTGTTTTGGGCAACTCCGCAGCTTTTAACACCCCAAAATCCCAAAATCCCAAAATCCCACTCGGAATTCGATGGAAAGCCCTTGAGCTCCGCGTGGCCCCACGATTGCAAAAGTTCTGTAAAAAACTCTGAATTTTCGCCATTTCCCTTTCCTCTGGAGGTTCCTTTGTTCCCAAACGCAGCGAAAATAATAAAGAAGAATTTACAAAATAATCTCGGCGATGTTTATCCTCCATCGGGGGAGGGATGATGGCCCAAAATGCGAATTTCAACCTCGGAAAATATTTCTGTACGAAATTCCTGCTCTGTTATCCTTCCCGAATCCCAAATAAATCCCTCCCTGCATCCACACATGGAATTTTAATTTAAAAAAAAAAAAATTTTTTTTCTTCTCGATTTCCACCGGGTTAATTAAAATTTTCCATCCCGGGGGCTTTTCTTTGTTCTCTGCCCGCCCGGAAAAAGCGAATCGAAGTTAAATGAAATTTAAAAATTTAAAAGTGAAGGTGAGGAGGGATCCGCAGCCCCTAATTCCTCGTGGAAAAGCGAAGAGAAAAATCGCTTTGAGAGGCGAAAAGACGATGGATTCTCCTCCCTCTGCACTCTGCATCATCCCCAACCTCAGCTCGGCAGGAAGCTGCGGTTGGAGCAGTGGGAAAATAAAATAAAAATTAAAAAAAATTAAAAAAAATTAAGAATCTAAAATGAAAAGTTTAAAAAATAAAGAAAGAAAAAATAAAAAAAAGGAATGAAATTAAATGAAATTAAATTAAAATAAAATTTTAAAAATATAAAATAAAATCTAAAATAATATGAAATAATTTAATAAAAATGAAGCAACCCCGGCGTTGCTTCCCTGCACGAAGCTGCTGCCGCTTTGGTGATTTTCCATCTGTTTGGCTCTCAAACAAAAAATTTCCAGGGCTGGGCTGTAAGAAATCAGATTTTGACGGCAGCAGAGGGAGCGGAGCCTCCTGTGCTGCACAGTTCCCTTCCCTGCGTTTCCAGCCTCACCTGAGGAGCTTTGGGAAGCACAAATTCCTCCCAGAAATTTCCTTTATTCCTTTATTCCGCTCCTGATCTCTCAGATTTTTTTTTCTCGATTCTTTCCGGCCCTCTCTGTTAAATCTCGCTGGAGGTGTTAAATATTATTATTATTATTATTATTATTATTATTATTATTATTATTATTATTATTATTCCCCATATTTTACTTCTGTAATTGGAGCTGGTGGCGAATCCCAAAACTCCTGGAATTTTATTTTGGGGGGGGGGGGGTTTGTCCTGGAGCAGGGAGACTTCAGGGAGGGCAGAACATCAATCAATCAATCAATCAATCAATCAACCAATCAATGCAGGAGAGAAAGGCAAAGCGACAACGCAAATAATTGGGGGATTTTGGCATCCCTGGGGATTCGGGAGGGCGTGGAGGGACTCAGGACCGGGGGGGATTGGGGATGGATGGGGATCCCAGGGCAGGGAGGGATTCCTATTATTTGTATTTGTATTTGTATTTGTATTTGTATTTGTATTTGTATTTGTATTTGTATTTGTATTTGTATTTCTATTTCCATTTCTATTTCTATTTCTATTTCTATTTCTATTTCTATTTCTATTTCTATTTCTATTTCTATTTCTATTTCTATTTCTATTTCTATTTCTATTTCTATTTCTATTTCTATTATTTCTATTTCTATTTCTATTTCTATTTCCATTTCTATTTCTATTTCTATTCTCATTCCCATTCCCATTCCCATTTCTGCCCAAACGCAGCGGGGCCGCAGCCAGGGATTGTCCCGCCCAGCCCCGGAGGGTCTCCCTCCCTAGCCCCGGGGGCTCTCCCCCTCCAGCCCCGGGGGCTGTCCCTGCTCTCCCCCCCAGCCCCGGGGGGCTGTCGCCGCTGTCTCCGCTGTCCCCGCAGGTCCCCGGGGGTTGTCCCTCCCCGGCCCCTGGGCTGTCTCCGCTGTCCCCGGGGTCTGTCCTTCCCCAGACCCGGGGACTGTCCCCCCTATCCCCGCAGGTCCCCGGGGTCTGTCCCCCCCCAGCCCCGGGATCTGTCCCCGCGGGCCCCGGGGGCTATCCCGGCTATCCCCGCAGGTCCCCGGGGTCTGTCCTTCCCCAGCCCCGGGATCTGTCCCCGCGGGCTCCGGGGGCTATCGCGGCTATCCCCGCCGGCCCTGGGGTCTGTCCCCATCGGGCCCCGGTGGCTGTCCCCGTTATCCCCTTCAGCCCTGGGGGCTGTCCCTCCCCAGCCCCGGGGGCTGTCCCCACTGTCCCCCCCAGCCCCGGTGGCTGTCCCCGTTATCCTCGCCGATCCCGGTGGCTGTCCCCGCTGGCCCCGGTGGCTGTCCCCGCCGGCCCCGGTGGCTCTCCCCGTTATCCTCGCTGGTCCCGGTGGCTGTCCCCCGCAGCCCCGGTGGCTGTCCCCCAGTCCCGGTGGCTGTCTAGCCCCGTCCCGGTGGCTGTCCCCCCCAGCCCCGGTGGCTGTCCCCCCCAGCCCCGGTGGCAGTCCCGCCGGCCCCGGTGGCGGAGCTCTCCGCGGTGCTGCCGCTGCGGTGGCCCGGGTGGGCTCGCAGGCTCCCCCGAGGCTTTCCGGGCGATTAAAGCAGAGAACATTTCCGATGGACACGGTGATCCATCACCGCCCTCTGATCTCCGCGCTCCGCGGAAGCAGAGCCAGCTGCGGGCAGGGCGCGGCTGGGAGCGAGCGAATCGGGAGAAAATTCAATAAATGCTCTAAAGGAATAGCGATAAATAAATGCTGAAATTGGGCATGGAATAAATACCCAAAATAAATAAATAAATACCCTAAATAAATAGCGATAAATAAATACCCTAAACTGGGCATTAAATACATGCCCTAAAAGAATAGCAATAAATAAATCCTGAAATTGGGCATAAAATAAACACCCAAAATAAATATAAATAAATGAATACCTTAAATAAATACCGATAAATAAATACACTAAACTGGGTATTAAATAAATGTCTTAAATTAATAATAATAAATAAATTCCTTAAATTGGGCATAAAATAAATACCCTAAACCGGGCATTAAATACATGCCCTAAATGAATAGCAGTAAATAAATAATGAAATTGGGCATAAAATAAATACCCTAAACTGGGCATGAAATAAATACTCTAAGATGGGCATTAAATACATACCCTAAATAAATATCAATAAATAAATACCTTAAATAAATACCAATAAATAAATAGCCTAAACTGGGCATTAAACAATTTCCAATAAATAAATGCCCTAAATAAATACTAATAAATATACTAATAAATGAATACCCTAAACTGGGCATTAAATAAGCACCCTACGCTGGGAACTAAATAAATATCCTAAATAAATACCAGAAATAAATATCTTATACTGTGCATTAAATAAAGATCCTAAACTGTGCATTAAATAAATCCCCTGGACTGAGTATTAAATAAATACCTTAAATAAATATCTTAGACTGGGCATTAAATCAAAACCCCAAAATGTGCATTAAATAAAAACCCCAAACCATACATTAAATAAATACCCTAAGTAAATACCCTAGACTGGGCATTAAATAAAAACCCCAAACCATCCATTAAATAAATACCCTAAATAAATACTTTAGACTGGGCATTAAATAAAAACCCTAAACTGTGCATTAAATAAAAACCCCAAACCATACATTAAATAAATACCCTAAATAAATACCTTAGACTGAGTATTAAATAAAAACCCCAAACCATACACTAAATAAATACCCTAAATAAACAACAACAATTCAATTCCCTAAACCACGCATTACCCAAATCCCCCAAACCAATCCCAATCAATAACTCCCCCAAGGAGGCACCCCGGCCTCGAGCAAAGGTTTTCCCTGGGCAAACACCATCCCGTCCATTTGCCGGGAAATTTATTGTCACTTCCGCCCTAAAAGCTCCGCCACCGCGGGTTCACCTCCCGCCGGCCGCGACTTCCATTAAGGGACTCGTAAATTCACCCCGACTCTCTTTATTTGTGTTCCGCCCGTCCCTGCCTTCCCCAAGTTGGGTTTTTTTACTCCTCTTGGCTCTGCCATGGTGAGTTGGAGGCACGAGGTTTGTTCTGGGTGTGTCCCAATGGGGTGGTTTATTCTGCCTCTCGCCAGCGGGGAGGCCCCAAAAATCTCTGGGGAATGTTGGTCAGGTCCTTTTTTTTGTGTCCCAAAAATTCTGATCTGAACTGACCTGAATTGGCCAAATCTGTGGGAAATCTCTGCCTTTCTTTTGTCTCCCAAAAATTCTGATCTGAGCTGACCCCAATTACCCAAATCTCTGGGGAATGTTGGTCAGGTCCTTTCTTTTGTGTCCCAAAAATTGTGATCTGAACTGATCAGAATTACCCAAAAATCTCTGAGGAATGTCGGTCAGGTCCTTTCTTTTGTGTCCCAAAAATTCTGTTCCGAACCGACCCGAATTACCCAAATCTCTGGGAAATGTTCCTTCTTTTTTATGTCAAAAATTCTCAATGTCAGGGATCCAAACTGACCTGAATTACCCAAATCTCTGGGAAATGTTCCTTCCTTTTGTCTCCCAAAAATTCTGATCCGAACTGACCCGAATCACCCAAATCTCTGGGAAATCTTGGCCATGTCCTTTCTTTTGTGTCCCAAAAATTCTGATCCGAACTGACCTAAATTACCCAAACCTCTGGGAAATGTTTCTTTCTTTTTTCTCCCAAAAATTCTGTTCCGAACTGACCCGAATTACCCAAATCTCTGGGAAATGTTCCTTCCTTTTGTCTCCCAAAAATTCTGATCCGAACTGACCCGAATTACCCAAAATTCTGGGAAATCGTGGCCAGGCCTTTCCTTTTTGATTCTCGGCCTTCACAGCTCTGTGTAAAACCCTCAGGATCAGCTTTTTTCTCTTTTTACAACCCTGGGGTGTGACTTTGGACTCTGCCCCTCCCGGGAAAATAAAAATCTTCCCTCGCTGCTCCGCGGGCTCCGAGGGGTTAATCCCACCCGAGTTCTCCCCAGGAGGGTTTTATGGGATCCCTTCAGCTCAGCCTTTCGCAATCCTCCTCTGCCTCGCGCGGTTCCTTCCGGAAGCTTCTCCCGCTCGCCTTGTGCCAAAAAAACGCTGTGTTCCATTGCTCCCAAATTCCAATTTGGTTTTTTTTTTTTTTTTTTCCCTCATTTCAGGTTTTTTTCTGGAGTTAAAGGCCACCAGATGGTTCAAATGGGTTGTTTTTTTTGTTTTTTTTTTTTTTTTTGTTTGTTTGGTTTTTTTTACGAGATTTTGCTCGTTTATTTTCTGGATTATTCATTATTTTTAAACATTTTTATATTTATTATCTATATATTTTATACAATTATAAAATACAGATTTTATAAATATTTTATATGAATTATATATTAAAAATTGTATTTATTTTTATATATATTATTCTAGATATTAATTTATTTCCAGAAGCGACGCGGCCTGGTGGGGTGAAATGGACGCTAAATAAAATGATTTATTTATTCTCCCTGTGAGTTTTTGGGAATGGCTGAGCTCTCCAGAAGGCCCCAGAAGGATTTTTGGACATTTTTTCCTCTCCCCCGAGCACCTCCAAGCGCAGAACGGAGGCCAAAGCAGTAAAAAATCCTGGAAATTCCGGCTGGGATCTTCACAGCTCCCTCGGGATGGGGACAGCTGAAAAAAATCAGATTTCCTCCGTGGCTTTTTGGGGAATTCGGTTCTGCAGATGGGAAAACCGAAAGGGGAAAAGGGGCTGAGGTCTTTGATCGGTGCAGAATTAAACATAAAATTCACTTTTCCGGACTTTTTCCACGGTGAAAAGTCAGATGTGGGAGTGATGGGAGTGTTATATTAATTTTTTGAATTAATAAAAAAGTGTTTTTTGGTGAAAATCAGCGTTTGGAAGAGGTGTGGAGAGAGGAATCTTTGGTGTTTTCTCCTGGATCTTCTGCCCGGAGTTTAAAAATTAAATATTTTTTCCTCACCCCACGCCTGAATCTAAAGATTTAAAAATCAAAATATTGAAGAAGAGAAATTCGGCTCCAAAGCGATGCAAATAAATGCTGAGGTTTGTTTAGGATTAAAATTTGGGATAAAATTCAGGGATAAAATTTAGGATAAAACACTCAGGATAAAATTCAGGCTCGTTCAGAAGAAACTCTTTTATTTTTAATTATTAATATTTTTGAAAAATATCTTTTAAATTATTTTAATTTATTTTTAAAAAATTAATATATTTTTAATTCTGGGTTTTTTTTTTCCTTTCCATGGAGACAGATCAATGAAACAAATCCCCAGTTTTTCCCCACCCCAAACCTCCACTCCCATCTGCGTTTCCCATTTCCCACCCTCCTCCCAGCCTCGGTAATTTGAGCTTTTCACCAAAAAAAGAGACCCAAACCCCCCCGAAATTCCCTCCGAGCTCAGCTCCAGCCGCGGGTTGCCCTCTCCTGGAGGATGCGGGGAAATCGCATCCCAGAAAATCCCAATTTTTCCTTT
Organism: Acanthiza pusilla; assembly: GCA_036630365.1. Classification (NCBI taxonomy): domain Eukaryota; kingdom Metazoa; phylum Chordata; class Aves; order Passeriformes; family Acanthizidae; genus Acanthiza; species Acanthiza pusilla. The sequence goes on along the minus strand of JAXCHO010000107.1, from coordinate 1,717,323 downwards.
GGGGCTGGAATTCTGCACCTGCCCCACCGCGGGGAGGGTTCGGCTCTCCCGAGATGGAATAGAGGATTTTCTGCATCAAAAATTGGGGTGAAAAGCGAATTTTTGCTCTCCTGGGACATTCTGAGCTGGAATAGAGGATTTTCTGCATCAAAAATTGGGGTAAAAAATGAATTTTGGCTCTCCTGAGACACCCTGTGCTGGGATAAAGGATTTTCTCCATAAAAAATTGAGGTAAGAAATGAATTTTGGCTCTCCTGGGACATCCTGAGCTGGAATGGAGGATTTTCTCCATCAAAAATTGGGGTGAAAAGCGATTTTGAGTTGGGTTTGGGACTGGGATTGGGGCCGGGATTGGGGCCGGGATTGGGTCTGGAAGTTTGGGGTGATGTTTGGGGTTCCAGAGCTTCCCCCACCGATTCCTCTGGGTCCCGCAGCATTCCCAACATCCATTCCTTACTGAAGGCCGGAAAAATTCCCATTTTCCCCTCAAGGAATCCCAGGTGGAGCCCCCACCCCCTCAGGGAACACCAGGATGTGACCTTAAAGCTCTGCGATATTCAAATCTTGGATTTTGGGGTTTTCCAGCCCAGATAATTCCGATTTTTGGCTCCTGCCTCTCCCTGCCCCCCTTTTCCAGCAGCTGCTCCCGAGATTCCCGCGGCGCTCGGAGGCAGAACATCAATCCTGGCTGTGCTCCGCCTCCGTTAATTGCTGCTCGGTAATTAATCGGGCCCGGGCTCCCTCTAGCGTCGCTCGGGTCCGACAGGGGCAGGGCCCGATCCCTTCCCGACCCTTTCCCACCCAATCCCGACCCTTTCCCACCCAATCCCGACCCTTTCCCACCCAATCCCGACCCTTTCCCACCCAATCCCGACCCTTTCCCACCCAATCCCGACCCTTTCCCACCCAATCCCGACCCTTTCCCACCCAATCCCGACCCTTTCCCACCCAATCTCGACCCTTCCTGATCCCCTTCTGACCCTTCCGATCCCTTCCCTACCTTCTCCCACCCAATCCTGACCCAATCCTGATCCCATTCTGACCCTTCCTGATCCCATTCTGACCCTTCCTGATCCCTTCCCGACCCTTTTCCACCCAATCCCGACCCTTTCCCACCCAATCCCGACCCTTTCCCACCCAATCCCGACCCTTTCCCACCCAATCCCGACCCTTTCCCACCCAATCCTGACCCTTCCCAATTCCATTCTGATCCTTCCTGATCCCTTCCCGACCCTTTCCCACCCAATCCCGACCCGTCCCGGTCCCCTTCTGACCCTTCCTGATCCTTTTCCACCCAATCCTGACCCTTCCCGATCCCATTCTGACCCTTCCTGGTCCCCTTCTGACCCGTCCCGATCCCATTCTGATCCTTCCCGATCCCTTCCCGACGCTTCCCAATTCCATTCTGACCCTTCCCGATCCCATTCTGGCCCTTCCCGATCCCTTCCCAACCATTTCCCCATCCTTTCCTGACCCTTTCCAATCCCTTCCTGACCCTTCCTGATCCCATTCTGATCCTTCCCAATCCCATTCCGACCCTTCCTGATCCCATTCTGACCCTTCCTGATCCTTTTCCACCCAATCCCGACCCTTCCCGATCCCATTCCGACCCTTCCAGATCCCATTCTATCCCTTCCCGATCCCTTCCCGACCCTTTCCCACCCAATCCCGACCCTTCCCAATCCCATCCTGACCCTTTCCCAATCCCATCCCAACCCTTTCCCAACCCTTCCCGATCCCAGGCCTGGAAATGAGCAGGAAAAGGCCTCCCAGTCCTGCTCTGTGGGGTTTTCTTACAAATCTTCTGAGTGTCCTGGATGTTCAAACTCTTCCCTGTGTTCTTTATTTTTTTTTAAAACTCTTCCCTGTGTTCTTTATTTTCCCTGGATTTGTCTGAGCATGGATTTGGGGACACGTAAAACCCAAAGGGATGGGTTTGGGTGGGATGGGCGGGATTCCAGCAGGGAATATCAGCAGGATCCTGATCCCAAAACCCCAATCTCATTCCCCGGGCCAAGCAGAGGCACAGCCTGAGCTCAGGAGCTCGGGGGGAGATGCACAAATGCCACCCACGGCACCAAGGGCAGGACCCGCACTGCCTCTGCTCCCCTAAATGGGATAATTCCACCTTCAAATGGCGATCCCAGCAGAGAAATGAGATTTCTGCTCACTATCCCAAGGACAGGACCTGCACTGTCTCTGCAGCCCAAAATGTGACATTTTCCCCCTCCGAGTGGAGATCCCAGCAGAGAAATGAGATTTCTGCCCATTATCCCAAGGGCACAAACTGTGCCGTCTCTGCAGTCCTAAATGTAATATTTTACCCCTCTGAATTGAGATCCCAGCACAGAAATGAAATTTCTGCCCATTATCCCACCCGAAAACCTGCCCTGGCTCCCCTGCCTGCCATTCCCGGGGGAAACTGAGGCACGGAGCTCTCCCAGAGATTCCTTCAGAGCCTTTTCGGGCTCAGCTCTTATCTCCCATCTCCTGCTGCTTTGGGGATTCTCCTCCTCCTTTTTTCCCTTCCCAAAGAGCCTCTCTGGGCACCCTCGCCGCTCCCCACCCTCCTCCCGAGGCCGGGGTGTTCCTTTTTCCATCCTTTTCACAAATCCGCAGGCGCCGGGGCCTCCGGGGCTGCTCAGAATGTTCAGGGCCATAAATAACGGAGCCTTCTGGCCACAGCCATCCCTCCCTCCTTCCTCCCCTCCTTCCTCCCCTCCTTTGGGGGGGTCTGCAGGTATTCGGCCCAGAATTCCCGGGAAATTGTCTTTTCTCGCCAATTCCCTTTTTTTTTTTTTTTTAGAGTTTTCCCTGTGATCTCCAAATCCTCGGCCCCTGCTCCTCACTCGAGACCGTGACCTGCGACCCTCAAGGTCAGACGGCTCTAATCCCAAAAAAAACATCCCTCGAGTCAGCAGGGGGATCTGCCTCCCTCCCTCCGTCTGTCTCTCTCCCTCCCTCCCGAAATTCCTCCGCTCCGGCGGCGCAAATCCCTCCTCCTCCTCCTCCTCCTCCTCCTCCTCCTCCTCCTCCTCCTCCTCCTCCTCCTCCCAGAAAGGGAGAGAAAAAAAAAAAAAAAGAAGAAATTCCAATACATTGGTAAAAATAATATATGACGGGTAACTGCTCTGGGGGGTGGAGAAGGGAGAAGAGACCTTAAAAAGCTCCAATCTGCCAGGGATGGGAATGAAATGGTTCCAGGAACAATCCTGGAACTGTTTTTTCTCCCTCGCAGGGGAGGGATCTGTTTTGGGGCTGGTGTAGGTTTTGGGGCGCTGGAATGGATTTTATTTCTTTAGGGTGGATGAGCGAGCAGAGCCACGCCACCCCCAAAGCTCCAGGAACCGACACTGGGATGGAGAAATTTTGGGTTTTTCGGCTCTTTTTGGGATCTGAACCTTCCGAGGGAGCCGAGAAGGGGAGGCTGTGGCACGGAGGGTGTGAAATGCTGAGGAACCAAAACCCAAAAAACCCCGGAGCGGGGCAGGGGGAGAGGACTCGAATCCATCCATTCCCGAGGGGAATTGAGCCATGGATTCGCTCAGGATTCCCAGTGCTGCTTTCCCTTTCTCTCCAAGCAATTTTGGAAGTTCCAACTCCAAAATTCACAATTAGGGATTTTGCTAAAGTGGCAAAAACAGCGAGCGGAACACCTGAGGAGCTGCCCCAGGCTGGGATGGGATTTTTTCCGAGTGGAGAACTGAGATAATTGGGATATCCCAGGGCCGGGAAAACCTCGGGGCGAACCTCGGGAGAAATTCCGTCGGGACAAACCTCGGGACAAACCTCGGGACAAATCCCCGTGGGACAAATTCCTCTGAGGACAAAACTCGGGAGAAATCCCCGTCGGGACAAATCCCCGTCGGGACAAATTCCTCTGGGGACAAAACTCGGGATAAACCCCGGGACAAAGCTCGGGACAAATCCTCCTCGAGACAAACCTCGGGAGAAATTCCCCTCGGGACAAAGCTCGGGACATATGGCTATGATTATGGCCATAGCTATGGCCATCGTTATGGTTAGGGTTATGGTTATGGTTTGGCTGGAAAAGAGCTGGAAAAAGTTCTGGAACTGAGCTGGAAAAGGGCTGGAATGGAACTAGAAAAGGGCTAGAACGGGGCTGGAAATGGGGCTAGAAAATGGCCTGGAATGGAGTTGGAATGGGGTTGGAATGGGCCTGGAATGGGGCTGGAGTGGGGCTGGAAAAGGGCCTGGAATGGAGTTGGAATGGGGTTGGAATGGGACTGGACAGGGGCTGGAATGTGTTAGGGTTAGGGTTAAGGTTATGGTTAAGGTTAAGGTTAAGGTTAGGGATAGGGATAGGGATAGGGATAGGGATAGGGATAGCGTTAGGGTTATGGCTGTGGCTATGGCTATGGTTATTGTTATTGTTATGGTTATGGTTAGGGTTAGTGTTAGGTTTAAGGTTATGGTTAGGGTATGGGTGAGGGTTAGGATTATGGTTATGTTTAGGGTAGGGTTAGGTTTAGGGTTATGTTTAGGGTTATGGTTAGGGTTAGGCTGGAAAAGGGCTACAATGAGGGTGGAATGGGGCTGGACCAGCACTGGAAAAGGGCCTGGAAAAGGCCCAGAAAAGGGCTCTGGAATGGGGCTGGAAATGGGGTTGGAATGGAGCTGGAATGGGCCGGGAATGGGGCTGGGATGGGAGTGGAATGGGGCTATGATGGGACTGGGATGGGGTTGGAATGGGCCTGGAAATGGCCTGGAATGGGGTTGTAAATGGCCTGGAATGGGGCTGGAATGTGTCAGGGTTAGGGTTAGGGATAGGGATAGGGATAGGGATAGGGATAGGGTTAGGGTTAGGCTGGAAAAAGGCTGCAATGGGGCTGCAATGGGGCTGGACCTGCACTGGGAAAGGGCCTGGAAAAGGCCCAGAAAAGGGCCCTGGAATGGGGCTGGAAACGGGGCCTTGAAATGGGGCTGCAATGGAGCTGGAATGGGGTTGGAAAAGGGCTGGAAGATGTGCTGGAACCAGGTTAGAATGTGGCTGGAATGGGGCTGGGATGGGGCTGGGATGGGGCCGGGATGGGGCTGGGATGGGGCCGGGATGGGGCTGCAATGGGGCTGCAATGGGGCTGGGATGGGGCTGGGATGGGGCTGGAATGGGGCTGCAATGGGGCTGGAATGGGGCTGGAATGGGGCTGGAATGGGGCTGCAATGGGGCTGCAATGGGGCTGGGATGGGGCTGGGATGAGGCTGGGATGGGGCTGGGATGGGGCTGGGATGGGGCTGCAATGGGGCTGCAATGGGGCTGGGATGGGGCTGCAATGGGGCTGCAATGGGGCTGCAATGGGGTTGGGATGGGGCTGCAATGGGGCTGCAATGGGGCTGCAATGGGGCTGCAATGGGGCTGCGATGGGGCTGGGATGGGGCTGCAATGGGGCTGGGATGGGGCTGGAATGGGGCTGGGATGGGGCTGGAATGGGGCTGGGATGGGGCTGGAATGGGGCTGGAATGGGGCTGGAACACAGGATGGAATGGGGCTGGGATGGGGCTGGAATGGGGCTGGAAAATGGGCGGGAATGGGGCTGGGATGGGGCTGGACAAGCACTGGCATGGGGTTGGGATGGATTATGGATTATGGTTATGGCTATGGTTATGGCCACGGTTATAGATATGGTTATGGTTAGGGTTATGGTTAGGGTTAGGGTTAGGGTTAAGGTTGTGGTTAGGGTTAAGGTTAGGGTTAGGGTTAGGGTTAAGCTGGAAAAAAGCTGTTAAAATGGCTGGAATGGAACTAGAAAAGGGCTGGAACGGGGCTGCAAAAAAGCTGGAATAGGGCTGGAATAATATCATATATTATAATTATACAATATTTAATCTATAATGTAGAACTTCTGTGTTAATAGTCAACCTGTGATGTTTATTACATATTTTTTAATACAGAATGTTTTGTGTTAATAGTCAGCAGAGCGTGTTCATTTCATAATATTTAATATTGAATATATCACTTTAATAGTACATACGGAGCACTTATGATATAATATTTAATATATAATCCTGAAGATATCATGCTAATAGTCAACTTAGGGCCTTTATTATATAATATTCACTAGATAATATTGAATGGATAGTGTTCATAGCCAACCTAGGGTGTTTATTATATAATATTTAATATATAATATTGAATGCATAGTGTTCATAGCCAACTAAGGGTGTTTATTATATAATATTTTATATCTAATATTGAATGCATGGTGTTAATAACCAACCTAGGGTGTTTATTATATAATATTTAATATATAATATTGAATGCATAGTGTTCATAGCCAACTAAGGGTGTTTATTATATAATATTTTATATATAATATTGAATGCATGATGTTAATAGCCAGCCTAGGGTGTTTATTATATAATATTTTATATATAATATTGAATGCATAGTGTTAATAGTCAACCTAGGGTGTTTATTATATAATATTCACTAGATAATATTGAATGGATAGTGTTCATAGCCAACTAAGGGTGTTTATTATATAATATTTTATATATAATATTGAATGCATGGTGTTAATAGCCAGCCTGGGGTGTTTATTAAATAACATTTAATAGAAAATATTCCGTTTCCGGCCCTCTCCGCAGCCGCCTGCGGCAAGGTGGGACCTGAGCGGGGCAATCTGAGCATCAGCTCTGCGCAGGGCCCTTCCTCCTCCTCCTCCTCCTCCTCCCCCTCCTCCTCCTCCCCCTCTATTTTTTATTTTTGGGGTTGGGCCTCCACTCCTCGGCGCCGCCGCCTCCTCATCCTCCTCGGCGGAAGGGCTTTCCCGAAATAACCCGAGCAGGGCAGCCTGCAGAAGGAGGGGTAAGCAGGGAGGGGCCGCGGGGTTTTTTTTCGGAGATAAAACGGAATAAAATCCATCCCCTCCCTCGGCCGAGCGGGGAAGTTTCCCACCCAAACCCACCCGGGGGGGCTGGGCCCGGCCCGGATTGGTTTGATCTCCTCCGCAGGAGCTTTTCCAGCAGAAAATTCCAGCAGCCGGGACCTCCCCCCACCCCCCCCCTTTTCCCCCCCAAAAATCGGCTCTGCCCAGCTCGGGCCTCCTCCTTCCTCTCCTCCCACCCTAAAGGGGGTCCGGCCCCAAACCCGCGCCCCCCAAATCTCTTTCGGGGTCTGGAATCTGCGGCCGCGGCTCCTGCGCTCCCCCCGGGCTGGGGTCGCCCCCCACCCCGGGCTGGGGTGGCCCTGTCCCCTCCCCTCTCCCCCCCGGCACAGAATTTGGGATTCCGCCGGGAATTCGGGGCCCCACCAACCCCCCCAGGGCCGAGAGAGGCTCCCCCGCTTTTTATATTGATTTTTAAAAAAATTTTCGAGCAGAGCTAAAGGTGCTGAGACAGCACCAGAAGGCGAAGGTGGGTGAAAAACCCGAATCAATAAAAAATTCGGCTCCGAAAATTCCCGTTTTTTCCAGCGGGAATTCCGGCAGGAATTAGGGCGGAGAGAATTGCGGTTCGCCGTCAAAACAGCGATTCGGTCTAGACGGGGAGGGAAAGATCTTGCGGTTGTTTTCATTTTTTTTCTTTCTTTTTTTTTTTTTTCCCTTCGCTGACACAATGGCCCTTGGGTTAAAAATTAATTCGAGGCGCCCTCGCTTCTCGAGCCAGGCTGAGGCCGCGCCGGAAAGAATCCCCAGGCTTTTAAAAAAAAAACGAGACAAAAATATAAAATTTTGGAAGGGATCCAAGCGGCTCGGGCTGTAACAAGTGGATGCCTCCGCGGAGGTCTGCTGGGATTTCTGAATTTCCAGGGAATTTTTTAAGTGGGAGGGGAAGGTTTGGATTTAAATCCTTTGGATTTAAAAATAAAAAGGCAAATCCGGCGAGGAAAGGCACGGCCAGGTAAGTGAGATCTGCTCGGCCGCGGGTGCTGAGGGAGGGTTTGGGTTTTTAATTTTCCAAAAATGCTGATTTTTTTATCATTTCCCACGTGTGGCTTCCCGGGAATATTTTATCTTCATGCAAAATATTTTATCCTCATCCCGGAATATTTATCCTCCTCTAGGATTATTTTGTTCTCATCCAGGATATTTTATCCTCATCCTGGAACATTTTATCCTCGTCTGGGATTGTTTTATCCTCATCTAGAATATTTTATCCTCATCCAGGAATATTTTATCCTCATCCTCGGGGTGGAAAACTTCCGAGCAGGCTCGGGTTTATTCCTTCTTTATTTAATTTTTTTCACCACAATTTTCACGGAACTCAAGCTTTTCCAAAGCAGAGATCGGGGGAGAATCATCTTCCCTGGGAATTTTTTTTAAAATTTATTTTTCCATCTTTGAGCCGATTTTTCATCATTTTTTTTCTCTCCACGGTGATCGGAGGTGTCCGCGGCAGAGAAAATCCTTAGCTCCAAAAGCTGGGAAAACCTTCGGGAATATTCGGGAATATCCCTCCCGAGTCCGGCCTTTCCTTCATTTTAAAATACTAACAACATTTTTTTTTTTTTAAATTTCTATTTTTATTTTTATTTTTAACATAAAAAATTAAAAATAAGAATAAGAATAAGAATAAGAGAAAGAGTAAGAGTAAGAGTAAGAGTAAGAATAAAAATAAAAATGAAAATGAAAAATGAAAAATGAAAATAAAAATAAAAATAAAAATAAAAATAAAAATAAAAATAAAAATAAAAATAAAAATAAAAATAAAAATAAAAATAAAAATAAAAATAAAAATAAAAATAAAAATAAAAATAAAAATAAAAATAAAAATAAAAATAAAAATAAAAATATAATTCTACTCACGCGGCTTTTCACACATGCGATTTTCCTTTTCCCTCTTTTTTTCCCCCTACTTTCCGGTGGGATGGAAATGAAAAATCTCGGCCGGACTTGGATCCCGAAGGTCATTTCTTTGGGATGGCCAAGTCCACTCGGCTTTTCCAGGGTTTTTCTCCACCTCCACAACCTCGGTACATTTAAATTTAATTTTCATTTTCAATTCAATCTCCCGCCCCTCTATGGATTTCCAAAGACAGTGCTGGAACCCAGGGAAGAGCCATTAAAATCTCCGGGAATTATGGAAATAATTAGAGGCAGATAGGCTTAATTGATTTTTCCCAGCAAATGGACGGAACAGGGAAAAATGGAATATTTTACTTACGGGAACGCCTGGTGTTGGACTTACTCCTGTTGCTCATTTCCAAGGATTTTTTAAAGAATTTTCGATTTTTTTTCCCGTCGGAGAATCCTCGCAAAGATTTTTAAATACCCCGAACACGGTGTTTGAAGGAATTCCTAAAAAAGAAGGAAAACCCTCGGGAAAATTAATTTTAAATGTGATTTTGGGGTGATTTGGCTGTCAGGCGAATCCACGGAGCGAAATAAATCCTCTCAGGAGTTGTTGGAAACCTGGAAATTCCTGGGGCAAAGCGCGAGGTTTAATCCAAGAAATAACTTTTTCGGAAAATTTTGCTAATTAATTTCATTTAATCAATATTTCTGACACTCTCGGGGCTGGAAATTTACTTTTTAAGGCTTAACTCCCCCCAGCCCCTGCGGCCAAAGCCTCTATGGCTAATTCAAGGAAACCTCATTTGACTAAACTTTGCTGCGTGTCTGGAGATTAATTAATATTTTTAATTTTTTTCCCCCTATTTTGGAGGGTCCCAGACCACCTCAAATTAAATTCTGGTTTTGGGGCTCTCTGAGTTCCCAATTCTCCCTGAAAAAAAAACCCAAAAAGCTGGGAATTCTCAGAATTATCCCGAAGAAGCCGCGGGGGAATTCTCGCCACTTTCCCCTTCCTATTAATCAGAGTTTTCCTACTTAATTAGCCCTTTCGGATTGAGTGGAATTTTTCCTTTTATAAGCTGGATTCTGCTTTTAAAGAATTGGGTTTTTTTTTTCCTCTATTCCTAAAAATTCCTTAAAAAAAAAAAAAAATCCTTAAAAAGTTCCTAAAAATACGGGAAATCCTAAAAATTCCCTTTAAAAAAGCGGGAAAGCGGCGCCGCGGGGCCATTCCTTGGACTTTTCCTGACCGCCCTTAATGACCCCAGCTAATTACGGCCCTAATTATAAAATCGGGGGGCTCTGCCCCACATTCCGAGCGGGGGCAAAACCCCAAAAACGGAAAAGGAGGCTCCCGGGAATCCTTTCCTGCCCCATTCGGGAATTCTTCCTCCCAGAGGAAAACTTTTCCAGCAGCAACAAGTGGGGACAGTTCGTCCCTAATTTAGGGTGCCCTGGTGGGATTTGCTCCGATTTTTGGGGGCCCTGGAGGGTTTTTTTGGTATTTTAGTGGAGCCTGGTGGGGTTTGTTTGTATTTTAGGGGTTCCGAGTGAGGTTTGTTGGTGTTTTTAGGGATCCTGGTGTGATTTATTCCTTTTTCGGGTGGTCCTAGAGGGTTTTGTTGGTGTTTTAGGGGAGCCTGGTGGGGTTGGTTGGTATTTTTGGGGGTCCTGGTGGGGTTTGTCCGTGTTTTTACCGTGCCCTGCCCAGGTTTGTTCCGATTTTAGGTACTCCTAGTGGGGTTTGGTGGTGTTTTGGGGGTTCCCAGTGCCGTTCGTTTGTGGTTTGGGGGTCCCGGTGGGGTTCGTTCGCATTTTCGGGCGTCCCGGTCTTGTTTATTTACATTTTAGGGTGTCCCGGTCCGGTTTGTTTACATTTTAGGGTGTCCCGGTCCGGTTTGTTTGTATTTTCGGCTGTCCCGGAGCTGTTCGTTGGTGTTTTGGGGGATTCTGGTGTGGTTTGTTTGTATTTTCGGCTGTCCCGGAGCGGTTTGTTGGTGTTTTGGGGGATTCTGGTGGGGTTCGTTCGCATTTTAGGGTGTCCTGGTCCTGTTTGTTTGTATTTTCGGCTGTCCCGGAGCTGTTCGTTGGTGTTTTAGGGTGTCCCGGTCCGGTTTATTTACATTTTCGGCTGTCCCGGTCCGGTTTGTTTGTATTTTCGGCTGTCCCGGTCCGGTTTGTGGCTGTTTCAGGAGGTCCTGGTGGTGTTCATTCGTGTTTTAGGGAGTCCCCGTGCCGTTTCTTGGTGTTTTCGGGTACCCTGGTGGGGTTTGTTTGCATTTTAGGGTGTCCCGGTCCCGTTTGTTTGCATTTTAGGGGTCCCGGTGCCGTTTCTTGGTGTTTTAGAGGGTCCTGGTGGGATTTTTTGGTGTTTTGGGGGATTCTGGTGGGGTCTGTTCGTGTTTTGAGGGTCCCCGTGTGGTTTCTTGGTGTTTTAGGGGGTCCCGGTGCCGTTTCTTGATGTTTTGGGAGATTCTGGTGGGGTTTGTCTGTGGTTTTGGGGGTCCTGCTGAGGTTTCTCTGTGTTTTTGGGGGTCCTGCTGAGGTCTGTCGGTGTTTTTGGGGGTCCCGGTGCGGTTTCTCTGTGGTTTCGGGGGTCCCGATGAGGTTTCTCTGTGGTTTCGGGGGTCCCGATGAGGTTTCTCTGTGGTTTCGGGGGTCCTGCTGAGGTTTCTCTGTGGTTTCGGGGGTCCTGCTGAGGTTTCTCTGTGGTTTCGGGGGTCCCGATGAGGTTTCTCTGTGGTTTCGGGGGTCCTGCTGAGGTTTCTCTGTGGTTTCGGGGGTCCTGCTGAGGTTTCTCTGTGGTTTCGGGGGTCCTGCTGAGGTTTCTCTGTGTTTTCGGGGGTCCTGCTGAGGTTTCTCTGTGGTTTTGGGGGTCCCGATGAGGTTTCTCTGTGGTTTCGGGGGTCCCGGTGCGGTTTCTCTGTGGTTTCGGGGGTCCTGCTGAGGTTTCTCTGTGGTTTTGGGGGTCCTGGTGCGGTTTCTCTGTGGTTTCGGGGGTCCCGATGAGGTTTCTCTGTGGTTTCGGGGGTCCTGCTGAGCTCTGTCGGTGTTTTTGGGGGTCCTGATGAGGTTTCTCTGTGGTTTTGGGGGTCCCGATGGGGTTTCTCTGTGGTTTCGGGGGTCCCGGTGCGGTTTCTCTGTGGTTTCGGGGGTCCCGATGAGGTTTCTCTGTGGTTTCGGGGGTCCCGATGGGGTTTCTCTGTGGTTTCGGGGGTCCTGCTGAGGTTTCTCTGTGGTTTCGGGGGTCCTGCTGAGGTTTCTCTGTGGTTTCGGGGGTCCTGCTGAGCTCTATCGGTGTTTTTGGGGGTCCTGCTGAGGTTTCTCTGTGGTTTTGGGGGTCCCGGTGCGGTTTCTCTGTGGTTTCGGGGGTCCTGCTGAGGTTTCTCTGTGGTTTTGGGGGTCCTGCTGAGCTCTGTCGCTGTTTTAGGGTCCCCCCGGCGCCGTCTTGCTCCTCACGTGGGGGCAGGAGGGGCTCGCTCGGGGCTTCTCCGCCCCTCCCAACCCCGGGGCGGTGGTGGGGGAGATTTTTATTTTATTATTTATTTATTCATGTTACTTAATTTTATTTTAAATGTTATTTTATTTTATATTTTATTTCGCCTTCCCTTAAAGGGGGAAACCTTAATTCCGACTCCAAACCTTTTTCCTTTTCCTTAAAAAAAAACCCCAAAAAAATAATTAAAAAAAAATTAAAATTAAAAATAAAAAAAAAAAAAAAAAAAAAAAAAGGAGGAAAGGAAAAAGAAAAAGAGCAAAAAAACCCAGAAATTAGGGGAAAGAGATTTTTTTTCTCGTGGCTGTGAGAGGAACAAAAGGCTTCCCGAGCTCGTTCGTTATTCCCGAGCGCCGCCCCGAGGCCACCGCGCGGCTCCGAGCGGCGACAGCGACAGCGACAGCGAGCCGGGGGCGGCCCCGGGGGGAGGAGGGAGCGCGGATTGTCCCCAGCGGGAATTCCCAATTTTTGGGTTAGGGACATGGCCTAGACTGGAGAAAATCCAGCGCGGTTTGTAGGGGGCGGGGATAGCCCGGGGCAGGATTGTCCCGGGTCGGGATTGTCCCGGCTCGGGATTGGCCCGGGTCAGGATTGGCCCGGGGCAGGATTGGCCCGGGTCAGGATTGTCCCGGGTCAGGATTGGCCCGGGTCAGGATTGGCCCGGGTCGGGTTTGTCCTGGGTCGGGATTGGCCCGGGGCAGGATTGTCCCGGGTCGGGATTGTCCCGCGGCAGGATTGTCCCGGGTCGGGATTGTCCCGCGGCAGGATTGTCCCGGCTCGGGATTGGCCCGGGTCGGGATTGTCCCGGGTCAGGATTGTCCCGGGTCGGGATTGTCCCGGGGCAGGATTGTCCCGGGTCGGGATTGGCCCGGGTCGGGATTGTCCCGGGTCGGGATTGTCCCGCGGCAGGATTGTCCCGGGTCGGGATTGGCCCAGGTCGGGATTATCCCGGGGCAGGATTGTCCCGGGTCAGGATTGTCCCGGGTCGGGTTTGTCCCGGGGCAGGATTGTCCCGGGTCAGGATTGTCCCGGGTCAGGATTGTCCCGGGTCAGGATTGTCCCGGGTCAGGATTGTCCCGGGTCAGGATTGGCCCGGGTCGGGATTGTCCCGGGGCAGGATTGTCCCGGGTCGGGTTTGTCCCGGGTCAGGATTATCCCGGGTCGGGTTTGTCCCGGGTCGGGTTTGTCCCGGGTCAGGATTGTCCCGGGTCGGGTTTGTCCTGGGTCAGGATTGTCCCGGGGCAGGATTGTCCCGGGTCAGGATTGTCCCGGGTCGGGTTTGTCCCGGGTCAGGATTATCCCGGGGCAAGATTGTCGCGGGGTAGGAATATCTCCGTACAGGAATATCCCAGGTCAGAACTGTCCCGGGTCAGAATTGTCCCGGTGAAGGATTGTCCCATGTCAGGAATATCTCGGTAAAGGAATATCCCAGGTCAGAACTTTCGCGGGTCAGAATTGTCCCACTGAAGGATTGGCCCGGGTCAGGAATATCCTGGTTCAGGAATATCTCCGTTCAGAAATATCTCCGTTCAGGAATATCCCTGTGCAGGAATATTCGGCTCAGAAATATCCTTGCTCAAGAATATCTCGGCTCAGGAATATCTCGGTTCAGAATTGTCCCGGTTCAGGAATATCCCGGTTCAGGAATATCCCGGTTCAAAAGTTTCCCGGTGCAGGAACATCCTGGTGCAGGAATATCCGCTTAAGGCCTGGCCCAGTTCAGGACTATCTCGGTTCAGGAATATCGCGGTTAAGAAATATTCGCTTAAAGAATATCCCGGGTAAGAATTGTCCCGGTTCAGGACTCTCCTGGTTCAGGAATATCCCGGTTTGGATCATCCCCGTTCCAGGGCCTGACGGATTTCGGCCAGCAGGATTTAAAATTCGCTTTTTCTGCCGGGAGGGAGAGGAGGATTTCAGGTTTAGGGCCAATTTTAAATCCTTCCCGCTCTAAACTCCTCCTGTTTGTGCCCCATGCTGCTGGGGAACATCCCAAATTCCCAAATCCCCAAATCCCCAAATCCCCAAATCCCCGAATTCACAAATCCCCAAATCCCCGAATTCTCAAATCCCCAAATCCCCGAATTCACAAATCCCCAAATCCCCAAACGCACAAATTCTCAAATCCCCAAAACCCCAAATCCTCAAATTTCCAAATCCACATATTATCAAATCCCCAAATCCCCAAAAATTCCCAAAAATTCCCAAATTCCCGCGGCTCGGACACCCCACTATTCCCAAATCCCGGCCCTGCCGGGCGGGCAGCAATCTCATCAATAAAAACCGCAATAAGCTCATTTAAATAATCTCATTTTAATAAAAACATCGCTCCGGGAGAGCCGAAAATCCAAGGCCCTTCTCCCGCGGGCGATTCCTCCTCCCGCGCGATGGATTTGGGCACAAATCCGCATTTTCCTGATCGATCCCTCCCCAATTCCCTCCCTCCCTCCCCGTCCGTTATGGCAGAGCTTTTTCCCCTGACAGCGAGCGCCCACTCCCCGCCCGAGAGCTCCGATTTTCCCCTGACAGATGAATTTAAAAATCTCTTTACAAACTCCAACAGCAGCCGGGAGGGGAGGGAAAAAAAAAATAAAAATGAGCCATTACCTTAAAATGTGATTCCAGCGCCGGGAATTAACCCTAATGCATCACCTACTTAGGTCTGGGCTGCTTTTAATGTGTTTTTTCCCTTCTTTTTTCCCCTCTTAATGTTATTTATTTTCGAATTTAAGCGGCGCTCGCGTGTTTTTCATCCTCACCCTGAGTGCTCTGCTTTATTTACGTTCCCTCTCTGCGATTTAAGGGCTCCATTTCCGAGCCGAGGCCGTGAAAGAGCTTTTTTTAAAAAAAAAATATTCGCGCTGCCTGTTTTGGGGTGAAATAAAGAGCTTTTTAATAGGGAGGGTTCAAGTGTGGCCGCGACTTTTTTTTGTTTTGTTTTGTTTTACAAATTGCGTTGGCAGAGAAAGTCAAGCAGCGGCTCCAAGGTCGTTGGGGTTTTTTAAAAAAAAATTCTTCTGTTTTAGAAATAGAAAATTGTAAAATTTAAAAATAATTATTATAGGCGCGGTCCGTGTAGATAGAGGAAATTCCGGATGCGAACTCATTTTGCATAATAATAATTAATGTTTCAGGTCTGTGATGCTGTAGGGCCCTCAAACGTAAAAATAATTTAAGTTTTACAGTAAACTTCAAATTCTCGGGTTTAAAAGTCGGATTCGAAGCTGAACCTACCCCACATTTGCCTGCCAAAAAGGAGAGAAATGACGAAATGTGAAATCAGAGGGACAAAAATCTACATTAATTTCAAATTACAGCCTACAAAGACGCGGGCTCAGCCCTTTTCCTCCTCATTTTTAGAGCCCCAACCTCGCGAAAAAAAACCCCACAAACCAACCCTCAGAATGTCCATTTTCTCCCAAAAAAAAAAAGAGATTTTCCCCTCTTTGATTCCCTCCCCAGCGCCCGCTCGGAGTTTTTTCGGAGCTGTTTGTTTGTTTTCCGTGAAGCGTTTGAAGTTCAACAACAGGGCGAAGTTTTATTGTATTTCCGGCGCGATGGATTTATATCCTGGCCCTTCCCGACTTTTTTGAGGCTTTTCCAAGGAAATGGGGCTGAGTTTTGGCTGAGTTTTGGCTGAGTTTTGGCTGAGTTTTCGCCTCCTCCCGAACCCGCACGATTCCTTGGGATTTGTTTCCTTCGCTGAACTTTTAAACTCCCTCCCCAAATTTGCCCTTTCAACCCCGCCCGGTGCTTTTTAAAGTTTATTTTTAATTTTCCCTTCCTCCCCCCCCCCCCATTTTCATTATTTTTAATTCACTTTGAGGACAACCCCAAGCTCGCCAGGTAAGACATTGGATTTATATTAAATATATATGAATATATACATTAAAAAAGCGGTTTGTGGCCTGACCCTATTGGGTCGCGTTGTCCTTTTTTTAAAAAATAAATAACAAATTTTTTTCCCCTAAATGGGAATTTTGGCGGGATTTTTTTTTCCTGCGGAAGTTCCTCTGGAGGGCCTGGGCGCCTCCTTCGCCTTTAATTCTCCTTTTATCTCCACCGAGTCATTATTTTATAACTCTTGTCCAACGCGGGCAGAGAGTCCGAGGGAGAAAAAGACACGAATTTCTCTATATTTCTCTTTACACCTAAAAATTACCCCAAATTTCGCATTTCCCCCACTTGATTTAACCAATTCCTGTGTTTTTTGCCCTTTTTTCCTTCTTATTTTTTCCCCTTGAAATGAATCGCGTTATTCCTTCCAAGGGAAGGAAACGATGAATAATTCGCCTTTTTTTTTTTTTTTTTTCACTGCTTTCACTCCGCAAAAAGTTCTCCAAACTCCAGCAAATTTAGATTAAAAAAGAAAATAATAATTAAAAAAAAAAAAAAAAAAAAACACAAAAACGATTCGGTAATGGCTTTTTAACGGGAAATTCTATTAAACCAACTCCACACGGGAAACCATCCCTCAAATTACCCTTCCAGAAGGAGGCGGGGGAACAACTTCGGGGATATTTCCCCTTATTTTATAGCTGCGATAATCGCTTCTTTCTCCCCCTCAATAGCGTTTTTTACCCTTTCCTCCTCTCTATTTGTAAACTATTTGTAAAGTCCCGCGGGAGGGAAGCGCCGCGCGTTAGGAAATCATCTCCACGCCATCCCTGAGGTTTTTTTTTTTGGTTTTTTTTTTTTAAATCCGGGGCTCCTGAAAGGATCCTTTTGTCGCTTTTGTCTCCTAGCAACTCTTTTCTTTTATGGAAGTTCAGGGCGCGGACGATGCCCGACAAAATGGCTGCGCGGGCGCGTTTCTTGCGCGGTTAGGCTCACGAAGGAGAGCTGCGCTGTGGATTAGGTAGTTTCATGTTGTTGGGCTCTTCGTTTCAAACGCAAGGACATCAAACTACCTGATTTACTCCAGCGGACGCTCCGCGGCCCCGCCGGGCGGGGAAGGGTCGGGGGTCCCGGTTTTGGTCCTGGTCCCCGAGCTGCTGGCGCCGGGAGAGGGTGGGGGGGGCTGGGTGTCCTCCTTGGGGCTGTGTGGCTTTCCTGGGGCTCTGTCACCTCTCCTGGGTCTGTGTCACCCTCCTGGGGCCGTGTCACCTCTCCTGGGTCTGGGTGGCGTCCTTGGGGCTGTGTCACCTCTGATGGGTCTGTGTCACCTGTCCCGGGTTCGTGTCACCTCTGTTGGGTCTGGGTGGCGTCCTTGGGGCTGTGTAGCCTTCCTGGGGCTGTGTCACCTCTCCTGGGTCTGTGTCACCTTCCTGGGGCCGTGTCCCCTCTCCTGGGTCTGGGTGTTGTCCTTGGGGCTGTGTCACCTCTGATGGGTCTGGGTGTTCTCCTTGGGGCTCTGTGGCCTGCCTGGGGCCATGTCACCTTCCTGGGGCCGTGTCACCTCGGATGGGTCCGTGTCACCTGCCCCGGGTTCGTGTCACCTCTCCTGGGTCTGGGTGTTGTCCTTGGGGCTGTGTCACCTCTGCTGGGTCTGGGTGGCGTCCTTGGGGCTGTGTGGCCTGCCTGGGGATGTGTCACCTCTGATGGGTCTGTGTCACCTGTCCCGGGTTCGTGTCACCTCTGTTGGATCTGGGTGGTGTCCTTGGGGCTGTGTGGCCTTCCTGGGTCTGTGTCACCTCTCCTGGGTCTGTGTCACCTTCCTGGGGCCGTGTCCCCTCTCCTGGGTCTGGGTGTTGTCCTTGGGGCTGTGTCACCTCAGCTGGGTCTGGGTGTCCTCCTTGGGGCTGTGTGGCCCTCCTGGGTCCGTGTCACCTTCCTGGGGCCGTGTCCCCTCTCCTGGGTCTGGGTGTTGTCCTTGGGGCTGTGTCACCTCAGCTGGGTCTGGGTGTCCTCCTTGGGGCTGTGTGGCCCTCCTGGGTCCGTGTCACCTTCCTGGGGCCGTGTCACCTCGGATGGGTCTGTGTCACCTGTCCCGGGTTCGTGTCACCTCTCCTGGGTCTGGGTGTCCTCCTAGGGGCCGTGTTGCCTTCCTGGGGCCGTGTCACCTCTGCTGGATCCGTGTCCCCTCTCCTGGGTCTGTGTCCCGTCTCCTGGGTCCGTATCCCCTCCTTAGGTCCTTGTTCCCTCTCCTGTGTCCTTGCCAACTCTCCTGAGTCTCTGTCACCTCTCATGGATCTGTGTCACCTCTCCTGTGTCTGTGTCACCTCTCATGGGTCTGGGTGTCCCCTCTCGTGGGTCTGGGTGTCCTCCTTGGGGCTGTGTGGCCTTCCTGGGTCTGTGTCCCCTCTCCAGGGTCTGTGTCACCTCTCCCGAGTCTGTGTCACCTCTGCTGGCTCTGTGTCACCCCTCCTGAGTCCCTGTCCCCTCTGCTGGGTCCCTGTCCCCTCTCCTGGGTCCGTGTCACCTCTTTTGGGTCTGCGTGCCCTCCTCAGATCTGTGTCGCCTCCTTGGGGCCATGTCCCCGCACGGGACCATGTCTCGGTCCTGGATCCATGTCCCCATTCGGAGTCCATGTCCCCTCTCCGGGGACAGAGTCCTCTCTCCTGGTTCTGTGTTCCCCTTCCGGGTCCATGTCCCTCGCCTGGGTCCGTGTCCCCTCTCTGAGTCCATGTTCCCATTCCGAGTCCATGTCACCCCTCCTGGATCTGTGTCACCTCTCCTGGGTCCGTGTCCTCCCCCAGGACCGTGTCCCCTCCCCCGAGACCGTGATTCCCCTTCAGTCCTGTGCCCTGTCCCCTTTCTGGGTCTGTGTCACCTCTCCTGGGTCTGTGTGCCCTCCTTAGGTCCGTGTCACCTCTCTTGGGTCCATGTCACCTCTCCTGAGTCCATGTCCCCTCTCCCGGGACTGTGTCCCCTCTCCTGTGTCTGTGTTCCCCTCTCTGGCTCCGTGTCCCCTTCTTCTGGGCCGTGTCCTCCCCTCGCTCGGCTCCGTGTCCCCAACCCTCAATCTGTGTCCCCCACCCGGCTCCGTGTCCCCTCTGCCGGGGCTGTCACTCCCCTTCACCCATGACGCGAGTCCCCTTCCCGCCCACGGGAATTTGGCCCAGGAAGGGGTGGCTGTCCCCTACACCCCCTCCCCTCCACCCCCCGGACCGTGTCCGTGTCGCCAACCCCGATCTGTGTCCCCAACCCCCAACCCATATCCCCAAGCCCAGATCCATGTCCCCTGAGCCGGGGTCCCTGTCCCCCACCCCAGATCCGTGTCCCCAACCCCAGATCCGTGTCCCCAACCCCAGATCCGTGTCCCCAGCCCCAGATCCGTGTCCCCAACCCCAAATCCGTGTCCCCAACCCCAGATCCGTGTCCCCAGCCCCAAATCCGTGTCCCCAACACCGATCTGTGTCCCCAACCCCAGATCCGTGTCCCCAACCCCAGATCCGTGTCCCCAACACCGATCCTTGTCCCCAACCCCCGATCCGTGTCCCCAACCCCAGATCCGTGTCCCCATCCCCTCGATCCCTGTCCCCAAACCCAGATCCGTGTCCCCAACACCGATCCTTGTCCCCAACCCCCGATCCGTGTCCCCAACCCCAGATCCGTGTCCCCATCCCCTCGATCCCTGTCCCCAACCCCAGATCCGTGTCCCCAACCCCAAATCCGTGTCCCCAACACCGATCCGTGTCCCCAGCCCCAGATCCGTGTCCCCCACCCCCGATCCGTGTCCCCAACCCCCGATCCGTGTCCCCCACCCCAAATCCGTGTCCCCAAGCCCCGATCCCTGTCCCCAGGGCCGGGCCCCAGCGCCGGGGCAGGGGTGACACTTTCTTTGATTAAATCCCCGTCCCGGGGACCTTTCGCAGTCCCGCCCCGCATCATCAAGAGCTAATTAACGCTCTAATTAGGCTGCGGCGCCTCTCAGAGGCTGAAATTCCCCTCCGCGCCAAATCCCGGGGTCACCAAACCCCTCCGTCTGCGTCTGGCACCAGAAAATGTCCTGTAAATGCACGCTGGGCCATAAAGGAGTTTTTAGGGCGTCTCGTTTCGGGCGCTGTGATCTGCGGCTCGGCGGAGCTCGGGGAACACAAAAGGTTTAATTATTTCAACCCAGAAAATAAGTTTATTGGAGGTCCCCGCCGGTGGTTTTTATAGGGACAGGGCTGGGGAGAGACTCGGGAGGTTTTCCTGTGGAAAATGTGGGATTTTGGGTGTGCGGATATTGAATTTTTGGTCACCCAGCGGCTCTCGCCTCGGGGTTTTAGGGAAGTCTGTGCGCACAGAACTCGGGGAGGTGAACATCTGATGATCTTTAAATTCATCGTCTGTAACCTCGCCCGTAATTATAAATTCATCATCTGTAACGCCCTCAGAGCGCGGTGCGAATTTCACCCCAAAAAAAATGGTTTTTAGGCGATCTGGGAAATGCCCACAGCATTTTCACCACATCCTTCCTCTGGGTGTGGGAAAACATTGATTAAAAAATAGAAAAAACCACCCGAACAGACCCCAAAACTGTGAAATCGATGCGGGGAAGGGGCAGAGCGGAGAGCTCTGCGTGTCTGGGTTGGCTTTGGGATGAAGTTCACCCTCTCCGGAGCTCTGTGAGTGTGAGGAATCAAACCGCGGCCGCGATTTTCCCCGCGCTGCTGCTCCGAACGCTCATAAAAACAAATTTCTCATGGTCCAGGCCAGGGCTGGAGCAGCCTGGGAATCGATCTCCCCGCGAGCTTTAGAGAATTAAACTTTGATATCAGACCCGGCACCTCACCCGCCATCTGCTGCTGCTTTCTGTGGCCGAGGGAGTCACTTTTAAAAATTTTTTTTTGTGTGTGTTTTGGGGTTTTTCAAGGGTTTTTTGGCCATTATTTCATGGAAACGAAAAGAAACGACCGTGGTCTGGGGTTTGGAAGCGGTGCGTGCTTTATTCCCGAAATTGCCGCCTCTCGCCCCAAAACAAACACCCGCTCGAGGGGGCGAGAGGGGAAAGTCAAAGAGCGGAAAATAAACTCGAATTTTCGGGAGCCTGGCCTTGCAAACAGCGCTCTGCCTGTGCCCGGCCTCAAAAAAAACCCCAAAAACAAACAAACAAACAAAAAACCCCCCCAAAAAACAACAAAAAAAAAACAACAAAAAACCCCCTTTAAACGGAAAAGGACAATCTGGGAAAGTTAATGATAAACCCCTCGGTAATAACAGCCCCACCGACCTGCCTTGTAAAAGTCTGCGCCGCTGATTTTGATCTCCGTCCCGCAGGAAACTGCCGGGCAGGGCCGGGGGGACACGGAGGGGACAAAGATCCGAATCAGGCCCTGGGGTGGCCCCAAATTGGGAATTTGGGGGTCCTGTCCCGAGGGTGAGGTGGGCCGGGGGTGTCTCCTGTGCTCGGGAGGAGTTTGTTTTTTCGGATTTTCAGAATTAAGGAAAAATCCTCAAAGTGAGCTTACCTGGAGCGGGGGAGGATAAAGGGATTTTGCTCCTGGTTTGGGACGCGCTGAGGGTTCCCGAGCGGAGAAAGCGCGGGTTTAACTCACCTCGTGTCCCCCCAAAATCCCTCTCCTGCCAAAATTCAGTCTGAGACTCCCCCCAAAATCTCTCTCCTGCCAAAATTCAGCCTCCCCAAAATCTCTCTCCTGCCAAAATCCAGCCTCTCTGAGATCCCCCCTCCCCAAAATCCCTCTCCTGCCAAAATTCGGCCTCTCCAAAATCCCTCTCCTGCCAAAATTCGGTCTGAGATTTCCCCAAATTCCTCTCCTGCCAAAATTCAGTCTGAGATTCCCCCCAAAATCCCTCTTCTGTCAAAATTCAGTTTCTGTGAGATTTTGCCCCCAAAATCCCTCTCCTGCCAAAATTCAACCTCCCCAAAATCCCTCTCCTGCCAAAATTCAGCCTCTCTGAGATCCCCCCTCCCCAAAATCCCTGTCCTGCCGAAATTCAGTCTGAGATTCTCCCCAAAATCCCTGTCCTGCCGAAATTCAGCCTCTCTGAAATTTCCCCCCAAAATCCCTCTCGTGCCAAAATTTGGCCTCTCTGAGATTCACCCCAAAATCCTTCTCCTGCCAAAATTCATCCTCTTTAAGATTCCCCCACCCGGGACGAGTTTTACTAGGAAAAAAGGGAATTGCCCTTTTATTTGGTTTTTTTGGAAGCAATCCCAGCGCAGCTCCTGTACCTGTGCTTTTTTCCACCCTCTCCCCCTGCCCGGAGCGGCAGCCACAGATTTCTCATCCTCCCTTCCTCCCGGAGTTGGATTGTGGTTTTTAGGAGTTTTTGGGGGATTTTTAGGGGATTTTTTGGGGTTTTTTGGGATTTTTTGGGTTTTTTGGAGTGGGTATCCTCGTCACGCCGCGGTGACCCCAAAGGGCTCCCGGGGTGGAAAATCCTCAGCAGCAATTCCTTGGGAGTTGGAAATTATTTCAGGCAGAGGAGAGGGGAGGGAGATCAGCCCAGGAGCCAGAACGGGGCTTTATTTTAATTTTATTTTCATTTTAACTTTATTTTACCTTTATTTTACCTTTATTTTAACTGTATTTTAACTTTATTTTAACATCATTTTAACTTTATTTTAACTTCATTTTAACTTTATTCCAACTTTATTCCAACTGTATTTTAACTTTATTTTCACTTTATTTTCACTTTATTTCAACTTTATCCCAACTTTATTTTAACCGTATTTTAACTTTATTCTAACTTTATTTTAACTTTATTTTAACTTCATCCCAACTTTACCCCAACTTTATTCCAATTTTATCCCAACTTTATACCAACTTTATACCAACTTTATTCCAACTTTATTTTAACTTTATTTTAACTTTATTTTAACTTTATCCCACCTTTATCCCAACTTTATCCCAACTTTATTTTAACTTTATTTTAACTTTATTCCAACTTTATCCCAACTTTATCCCAACTTTATTTTAACTTTCTCCCTTTCCAAAGGCACAGAAGCTTTTCCTTCGCAGGGGGACGGATGAGATTACAAACCTCATTTTTATTTTATTTAATTTTTTTTAATTTTTTGGGTTTTTTTTTTAAACCAGGGCACACTTTCCGCGCCTGGAAAATTGCCCACATGTGTAAGTTGTTTTTGCCTCTCCTCAGACAAGGAATTCCCCCCTCCCTCTCCCTCCCTCCCTCCTTCCCTCGGCACTTTTCGGATTTTGAACAGACGGCAGCATTCAAGCCGCGAGCACAGGAAATGGCCAAGGTAGATCCTTCGCCTCTCAGCACACACAAACTTCTCTTTTTCCCCCTTTTTTTCCCTTTTTTTCCCCCCCCCCAGAAAGTTTTACCCTTCAGGAGGGAATTTTTTGGAGGGAGGTGCTCGACTGGAGTTTCTTTCACAAGCTCCTCTAAACGCGTCGTTCATAAATTATGTTTGGGTTTGAGTGCTGCTTCCTGACCCTTAAAAAAGGAAAAAAAAAAAAGGAAAAAAAGGGGGAAAAAAAGGTGATTTCTCGCTGCTGTGATTATCAGTGTTATTAATATTGTAATTAAATATCGAAATGTTTAATAAGACCTGAAATAAATGCTGAGCCCTTCCAGGGCTGAGTTTTTGGAATTCTGTTCTCCGGACTCTTCCACAGCCGTGAAGTTCACCCTCAGCTTTTATCCTTTTCCTCCTCAGCCCCCAGACCTCAAATATCCTTAAAATCATTCAGGAATTCAAAAATCCCGAGGAATTTCCCCAAAATTCTGGGAGTGGAAAATCTCCACACCCTCGGATCTCCTCCGCTGTCTTCAGATCAGAGCTGAAGAGGCAAACCCAGCAGGAAAAAGTTGGAAATTTTAATAAATTCTCTTTTTAAAAAGTCTTCTAGAATCATTTAAATGCCTTTCCGGGAAGAAAAGAGCCATCAGGACTGTTTTCCTTTCTCAAGCCAAAACTTCTGAATCAGCAAAAAGTGACCTAAAATGAGCATAATTCAAAAATATTTCACTTTGGGTCGCTCACAGCTCGGAAATGCCGAGCCCGGAGCTGCCTGCGAAGATGGATTTTGGCAGGATTTGACAAAAAACATCTTTTTGTTTATTTCCCAGCGCCGTGCGGAAAATATTCCTCCTCTCCGCAGACAATAAAGATTATTTATAAACACGAGCCGAGCTCGGGAGCCTCTGCTTGCCCAGGGCTGACAAAACTCTGATTTTTTTCCCTCAGAGCTGACTCTGCAAAGCGCCAAAAAGTTTCCACTTCGAATTTTTTAATTTTTTTTTTTTCCCCCGTAACCATTTCCACTTCCACTTCCCTTTCACACATCGCAACACTCGCATCTCTGGAATTAATTTCATTTTCCAAGCGAGCCAAACTCGCCCTTGCTGCCTCCTCCCTCCCAAAAATTCAGATTTCTCTACTCTGCTCCTTGAGTTTCCCCTTCTCCTTTTTCTTTTCTTTTTTAGGGGTGGGACAGAACAGTTTTTAATTTAATTTCTGGTGGGTTCTGATGAATTTTAAACCCGAATTTAAAACCTCCAAGCCAGCAGATGAAGCCATGGCTTTGCCTCAAGCCCCGCTCAGAAAAAAGCTCCAAAGAGACAAACTCCGCTGGAAATGTCAAAAAAATAAACTCCTGAACGCAGGAAACCTCCAGAGGAGCAGAGCGAATGCCTTTTGCAGATCTTCTTGTGAGGTTTCCATCCACCAGGGATCTGAAAATCCCTCGGTTTGTGCCTCGCAGCTCCTGAAGAGCCCGAAATTTATATACTTCAGAAAATTATATACTCACACGCTGCCACGGCTCGTCGTTATTTATAGGAGGCGCGCCAGGAGGATTTTTTTTTTTTATTCTTCTTTTTTTAAATTTTTTTTTTTTTTTCTTCCCAGGAATATATTTCTGACAGGTAAGGCGCGGCAGATCCATCAGGGGTGGCGAACAGGTGTCTCGCCCCAATTAGCGTTCGATAATTTCATCGCGCCTCGTTCCGCGGCTCTTCATCCTCCGCTCGGAATCTCCACAAATCAGCTCTTCCCTTTCCCGAGCTCTCAGGACCCGTTCGAAGAGTTCCCCAGAATTTCTTTTTGTGGAATGGTGTGGTTTTTAATTTAAAAAAAAAAAAAAAAAAAAGAATAATAAAAAAAAATCATTTCTGAGAGGGCAATAAAGCGGAGAAATTATGGCAAGGCGAGGCGCCGGCTCGTATTTCACGCCCGGTGACGCCGAGGCTTTTCCTTTCAAAACATCAGCGACTCTTCAGGAAGTTCAGAGGAGGAAAAGGGAAAAAAATTGAAAAAAAAAATTTAAAAAAAGGAGATAGAAATGCGAAAAGTTGGAAAAATAAAGAATTCTCCCCGGCTGGGTGAGGTGGAGGGGAGCGAGCAGCGATTCTTGGCAAGGATTTCTCTGATTTGGGGAATTATTTGGAATAACCCCTGGAGCGGAGCGGGGTCACTCACCTGGTGACATTGGGGACATTTCCCCCCTCGGGGGGCTCCGGAAGGGTCCCCGAGCTCCCCAAAATTCTCACCTTGGCCGGAGCCGAGGCTCTGTCCCAGCGCAGGGCTCGGGGGCTGCTGGGGGGCTCTGACCACCCCGATGGCCCCAAAAACCAAAATCAGATCAAATCAGATCAAATCAGATCAAATCAGATCAAATCAGATCAAATCAGATCAAATCAGATCAAATCAGATCAAATCAGATCAAATCAGATCAGATCAAACCTTTCCCCCCGACTCTCCTTTCCCATCACCCAGACCCTCAGATTTTATTTTTATTTCTGTTTTTTCAATGAAAATGGGCAAATCCTCGATTAGAGGAGCTCCGGACGAGGGGAAATCTCGACCCCGCGGCAGGGCTGGAGCTGATGGAAAAGGGACGAGGGGAAAGAAATCTCAGGCTCTGGGATGGAGCTTTTAATCGCCTTCATCATCTTCCTTTATTAACGCAACACCTCTGGCAGCAATTTCCCACCTCCGACACTCCGAGCAAGGCGAAAATAAGATTTTTTTTTTTTTTTCTCTCATTTCAGGCGGCTATTAGCGCCTCTCCCCTGTTATTATCATCCTGATAAAATAGCTTTCCATCCCCATCCGCCCCGGGAAGGGATCCGCGGTGATTTATCCTTCCTAGGAATCTCTTTGCCCTTCACTCGGACCGTCCCCGGCGCTGGGGCGAGAGGGATCAGGGGCAATAGATTAAAAAAAAAAAGGGAAATCGATCCCGATTGTTGCAGCCGAAATTTGGGGATTTTTGGGGTTTTTTTTTGGCCGGGATCAGGGGGGAAAAAACCTTTCCCCTCCGTCCGACATTTACGAGGCCACCAGAGCCTCGGGCAATAAATGGATTTATCCCCAAAACTTGAGAATTTTAAAAAAGAAAAACAACAAAACACCCCGAAATTTCAAATTTTTTTTTTTGGGGGGGGGGGGGAAACACCGGAAAAAACCCTAGAATTGGGCGAGGGGGGCACGCGGTGGCCGCGCAGGCGAGGGGGTCCCTTCCTCGCCCCCTTCTCCCTTCCGCGGGCAATAAATTCAGGGCTATAAAAACGCAAAGAAAGCGATGTAAGTTTTATTAAACTCTTTAACCGTCACGAGCTCCCGGCCCTCGGTAACAAAGCCGGGCCGGTGGCGCACGGCGTTTTACGGGCCTCGTAAACTTCTGCGCGGAAACGCTGCTGATTCCGGCGGCGCTGGGGGGAATCATTTCAGCTCCGCCGGGCGTTTGTCCATCCGCGGGGGATATTTGGAATTTATTTATCGGAGTATCTGCCAGCCCCGAGCCTGAGGAAGGCGCTGGGCGCACCCTGGTTGTTTTAAATTTCATATTTCCCCGCGGTTTTTCGGCGTTTTGAGCTTCCCTTCGTCCCGGCTCGGGTGGTTAATTATTTATCGCCCCCTCCCCGCCGTTCTGCGTTTTTCCTTCCCAAAACCCTGGATTTTCGCGTGTTTTTCGCGGCGGTGTGTGACCGCAAGGAATGAAATCGCGGCCGGGAGGGGGGCGGGGGTGGCTTGTACTTGTTCCCTGTTTTTTTTGTTTTGTTTTGTTTTGTTTTTTCCCTGCGGTTCTCCGAAGCCCGAGTGGCAAAGAATGGCTTTTATCTCTATTTCCCCGTGGTCGTTATTAAAGGCAGAGGCGGCGCATCAGCATCTTCCTTCAAAAGAAAAAAAAATATTAAAATTTTTTTTTAAAAATTTAAAAATCCCACCCTCTCCCCACGCTATTCCAGCACCAAATCTGGATTGGGGGGGAAAAAAAAAAAAAAAGGAATATCAAAATATCATAAAGCCACCCCAGCTCGGCGCTTTTTTTTTTTTCCCAATTTTTTTTATTTTTTCCCCTCCTTCCCCCCCCTCCACCCCGCGCCACTCCTGACGTTTTGCAACATCGCATAAACATAAAACAATCCATCCTTGATATGGAATGCAAGGGCGGATGACAGCGCAGCGCAGCCCCCCCAACCCCCCCAACTCCCCCCCCTCCGGCCGCGATTGATTTACGCCGAGCCCGACGCTTTATCAGGCTCACGAAAAAAAGTTTGACCAATCATTTCGCCGGCAGCTCCCAGCACGGCAGCCCAACTGTACTTTGTTGGCTGCGAAGTTGGGGACGGGGGTAGAGTACAAATCCAGAGCTGCCCTCCTCTCTCCCTCTCTATATATTAATTTTTAAATTTTTTTTTCAATTTTTTTTTTTTTTCCCTCCACCGAACCGCGCTTTGTATGATGTCTGAGAATGTCCATTTCTGGCACCCTCAGCAATTATTATGTCGACTCTATCATAAGTCATGAGAGCGAAGATTCTCCTTCAGCCAAATTTCCATCCGGGCAGTACTCGGGTTCAAGGCAAGCTGGCCACACTGAGCATCTAGAATTCCCCTCCTGTAGTTTCCAGCCAAAACCTCCAGTTTTCAGCGCCTCCTGGACTCCTTTGAATCCACATTCTTCCGGCACCCTTCCCGCCGTCTACCATCCATATATTCAACATCAAAGCGAGAGCAGGTACCTCCGGAGCTGGCTGGAGCCTGCGCCCAGGGCCGAGAGCCTCCCCGGGCAGGGCTCCGTGAAGGCCGAGCCGCCGCTGGGCCGAGCGGGGGATGTCCATAAGCAGGGGACGCAGGAGTACAATTTAGAAACTTCTGCCGCCAGGGAAGGGATCGTTTCCAATCAAAGGCCCAGCTTCGAGGACAATAAAGTTTGTGAAGGAAGCGAAGACAAAGACAGGACAGATCAAAGTAAGTTATAAAGAGTGAGGAAGTAAACAGCATAAAAGGTCGGAGGAGGTGCAATAAAAAAAGGGGGACAATGCTGCGGAAAGTTGAAAATCAGGGCTTGGAGAGGAGAGGGAAAAAAAAAAAAGCTCAGCTGGTTGATGCCAAGCGGAGGGGAGAGCTGGGGAGGGGAGAGGGGTGGCATTGTCTGCGCCGGGAAATAAAAATCAAAATCAAAATCCGCGTCCTCCGCCGGCCCTAAAGCGAGCCCGGCGCGGACAAAAGCCGCGGCGAGAGCCCCTCGGTCCTGCAGAGCGGCGAGACGCGGAGGAGAGAGGAGTAAATGTGCGCGGGTGCGGGCGGAGGGGCCGCGGAAACGGCGCGGGGAAGGGAGGAGGGGAAAAAATGGAAAAAAATGGGAAAAAAAGGGGAAAAATGGGAAAAAAATGGGGGGAAAAGGGGGGAAAAAAGGGAAAAATACGGGAAAAAAGGGGGAAAACGGGGAGAAAAGGAGGAATCGCGGAGAAGAAGTTGTCGGGGGGAGGTGAGGAGCAGCGGGGGCTCTGCCGTGCCCGCGCCGCGGGGAAGGCGCGGAGGCTCCGCGCTGTTTCCGCGGCGCTTCCTCCTCGCGCTCGCGTGTTTATTTGCGCTCTTAATTGTTTGTTTATTGAACGCGGCCGTGCCGGGGATGAGCGTTTCAGAGTCACGCTCCTTCTCAGTTAAAAAAAAAGCGGAGGGAGGGGGGTGCTCGGAAGTTAATTGGCTTTTATATCAGCTTTTACATCAGCTTTTATATCAGTTTTATATCAGTTTTATACCAGTTTTATATCAGTTTTATATCGGTTTTTATTTCGGTTTTTATTCGTGGCGCAGCCAGACTGGGGAGACACTTAAACTCCAGCGTGGGCTTTTTCCGAGGGCTCGGTAGCATTTTTTCCGCTGGAAAAATAAGGGAAAAAATTACAAAAATGGGAAATACGGAACGCTGCGGGTGATGTTGTGAATATTGTTATTATTAGTGGTGAGGATGAGGATGATAGTGAGGAAAGGGCGTTCGGGGGAGGAAGATCCGCGTCCCCTCCGCGTCCCCGCGGCTGGCACCTGGTGTCCGGGGAAAGGTGACCCTGGCCCGGCGCAGGCTCGGCCTCGCCCTCCCGCCGATATTTTCCGGTGAAAACAGAACTTTTCCAGCCTGCCTGACTCCCCGGACATCCTTTTTTCTTTTTTTTTTTTTTTGGTTGTTTTTCCCCTTTGAATGAACTTCTGCTTTCTTGGTCTGCCGCGCGATTAAAAACACAGAACGTTCAAAGGCAGAATATTTAAATGCAGAATATTCAAATAGAGAATATTCAAATACAGAATATTCTCCCCCCATCCTCGCCATTTTCTCCCCTGCTCCTCCAGGACCTTCTGGTGGCATTTTTTTGGGTTTTTTCCTCTTTTTTTTTCCCCCTCCTATCATTTAACTCACCCACACACAAAAAAATAAATAAAAAAGTCCAGTTCTGTTGAACCGGGCAGAGATCCAGAACAAACCGCGGCCGCGAGGGGAAGGACCGGGGGAGAATTAAACACTCCAGTCCCGTGCCCAGCCTCCCCGAAATTGAATATTTGGAAAATCCTGTCCGAGAAGAAAAAAAAAAAAAATTTAAAAATGAGATTGAAGTGCTGCGGTTTACACGGCGCGTGGCTGCAGCGAGTTAAACGATATTTTTGTTTTAAATAATAATTTAATTTCGGGCTGAGGTTCTGCCAGGGCTGGAAGACGGAGTTGGTTTCGCCTCCGATTTTCCCCGACTCTTCCAATTTCTGGCGAGTGTTTCTTTCCTGACGAATCTCTGTTAAATTATTTGCTGGGTTTTAGGGGGAAAAAAAAAAAAAAACAAAAATAAAGAGGGGCCAGAGCCTCTTCCCGTTCGCGATTTGTGTGCTGTGGGGAGGTAAAGCGACATCGAAAATATATTTTAACGACCCAAAATATCAGGGAAAAAAAGAAATAAAACCCCAAAAAACGACCCCGAATGAAGCACAGCCCTCCATCGCCATTAACGGATGGGCAGGAGGATTAACAGTATCAATTATTAACAGCTTTCCTCCTCTTTAATATTTAATTCTGCATATTAGAGCGAGTCAATTACATTAAGGAAATAGCCGTGCGAGTTTGTAAGGGGCAGTACTTACCGAGGAAGATTAACCGGATTTTTTTATTATTTTATTTTTTTTTAAGCATATCCAATTTTTTTTTTTTTTTTTTTTTTTCGTGGAGGAGCCGTCCCGACGCGTGTGTGTATATATATTTATAATGGGCCATTTAATTGGTGTAAAGGTTTATGGCTGCAGTCATAATTTCAGGGGAGGCAAAGGAAATAAAACAGGAATTCGTGTCCATAACCCTTCATTTTCCTCCCGCCCGCCTCCCCTTCGCCCAATATTTGCATGTGATTAGCGAAAGTCTCATTATTTACCCTAAAACCACTTCGCTTTTGGGTGCGACTTTCACCACTTTGGGGTCTGCGCGGGGGGAGGGTTTCGCTCCCAAAATGTTTGGTTTTTTTCCCCCACGCGAATAATTCCTGGCAAATCCTTTTTTTTCCGCCGTTCCCACGCAAATTCTCCCACCCGCGGGGGTTTTTTTTATTTATTTTTTGGCTGTTTTTTTCCAGCCCTGGAAATGTCCCTGGCTCGGGGTGACGCTGTCCAGACCCCCCGGCAGCAGAGCCAGGGCAGCTCCCAGAGGATGTTTATTGTAGAGAGAGATTTTTTTTTGCCCAAAAAATGGTAAAAAAAGGGGAAAAAAAGAAGAAAATACAGTCAGGGTTTATTTAGGAAAGGCTCCTCCTGCGTGATGGGTCTGGAGGAGCAAAGGCATGAACAGGCCTGGGAAAAAATGGGGAAAAATGTGATTTTTGGGGTTGGATTCTCTGTAGGTGGGAGGGGATGTGGAGCTCACCTGGCGGGGAGGGGGGTCTGGCACGTGGGGACCCCAAAACACGCGGGGGTGCACCCGGAACCCTCGGGAATGCACCCAAAAACCTCGGGAATGCACCCAAAACAAGGGTTGCACCTAAAAACCTGGGGAATGTCCCCAAAACTCTCGGGAATTAATCCAAAACTCTCAGGAATGCACCCAAAACTCTTGGGATGCACCCAAACTCTTGGGAACGCACCCCAAACCACCAAAACGCACCCAAAATCCCCAAAAATGCACCCGAACTCTTGGGAACTCACCCAAACCCTTGGGAATGCACCCAAAACTCTCGGGATGCACCGAAAACTTTGGGAATTCACCCAAAACCCCCAAAACGCACCCAAACTCTTGGGAATGCACCCAAACTCTTGGAAATGCAACCAAAACGCCCAAAAAGGCACCCCAAACCCCCGGGATCGCACCCAAAACTCTTGGGAATGTCCCCAAAAGCCCCGGAAATGCTCCCAAACTATTGGAAATGCACCCCAAACCCCCCAAAACGCACCCAAGATCCCCAAAAACGCAGCCAAACCACCCAAACTCTTGGCAATGTCCCCAAAACCCCAAAAAAGCACCCAAAACTCCCGGGAACGCACCCAAACTCTTGGGAATGCACCCAAAACTCTGGGGAATGTCCCCAAAACCCTGGCAAACGCCCCCAAAACCCTAGGGAACGTCCCCAAAACCCTAGGGAACGTCCCCAAAACCCTCGAGAATGCGCCCAAAACCCTCGGGATGCACCCAAACTCTTGTGAATGCACCCAAAACTCTGGAAATGCACCCAAACTCTGGGGAATTCACCCAAACCCTGGGGAATTCACCCAAACTCTGGGGAATGTCCCCAAAACCCTCGGGAATTCACCCAAAACTGGGGGGCACAGAGGCCACCCCACCTCAGCCCCTCCTGCCCCCCCAGCCCCTCCCTCTCCTCCCCACCCAGAGGGTCCGGACTCCTCTGGAATTTGGGAATGGGACCCCCCCCCCGCCCCCTGTGCAGGGAATTCCCAAATTCCAGAGGGAATTTGGGGGGTGGGACCCCCTCCCCGTGCAGGGCCCCATGGATTTTCGTTCCACCTCGCATCTCCCGTGGCAGAGGCAGCCGTGTTTGGGTGGGGGTTTTTGGGGGGTTTTGGTGGGGGTTTTGGGGGGTTTTGGTGGGGGGGGGTTGGGTTTTTTTACTTTTTGTTTGTTAGTTTGTTTGTCTGGGAGGGTTTTTTGCTTGATTCTTGGGGTTTTGTTCGTTTGTTTGTTTATGGGGGGGTTTGTTTTGGTTTGGTTTCTTGGGGGTCTTGGTTTTTGGGGTTTTTTTTGTTTGTTTGTTGTTTTTGATTTCTTGCTTTTTTGGGAGGTTTTTTGTTTGTTTTGGTTTGGTTTTTGGGGGGTATTTTTGTTTGTTCTTGTTTGTTGTTTTTGGGTTTTTTTTGTTTTGGTTTTTTTTTTTTTGTTGTTTTTTTTTTTTATTTGGTTTGGTTTGGTTTTCGGGTTTTGTTTTTCGGGGTTCGTTTCTTTTTTTCCCTCTTTCCTTCTTCCCATGCTCCCTTTCCCCCAACCCCCCAACTCCTCACCCCCACCCTCCCCCAAACACCCCAAACATCCCTCAGAACCCCAAAAACCCTCCAAAAAAAGGAATTCTCTACCATTAACCCCTCCGTTTCCCTGCAGCCACTCCCTCCCCAGAAAATCCAAACCTCCATCAGAACCCCAAAAACGCTCCGAAAAATAAATTCTCCAGCACTGACCGCTCCACTTCAACCCCGCCCCTAAAAATTCAAACATCCATCAGAACCCCCCAAAAAGACCCTCTCCCTCACTGACCCCTCCGTTTTCCCGCAGCCACCCCCTCCCCAAACGCCCCAAACGCCCCTCAAAACCCCCAAAAGCCCCCAAATAAATCCTCCAGCACTGACTGCTCCGTTCAATCCCACCCCAAACACCCCAAACCTCCATCAAAACCCCAAAACCCCCCCAAAAACCCTCTCCCTCACTGACCCCTCCGTTTCCCCGCAGCCACCCCCACCCCCAAAAAATCCAAACATATATTACCCCCCCCCCCAAAAAAAACCTCTTCACCACTAACCCCTCTGTCTCCCCTCCAGCCAACGCCGCCCCAAACCGCCACCAAAACCCCAAAAACGCCCCAAAAACCCTCCCCATCACTAACCCCTCCGTTTCAACCCCTCCCCAAAACACCGCTCAAAACCCTCAAAACGCCCCAAAAAATCTCCCCACCGCTAGCCCCTCTGTTTTCCCGCAGCCACCCCCGCCCCAAACAACCCCAAACATTTATCAAAAACCCAAAAACGCCCCAAAAAACCCTCTCCACTTCCCCGCAGCCCAGCCCACCCCAAACACCCCAAACACCCCAAACCTCCATCAGAACCCCAAAAACTCCCCAAATAAATCCTCCACTGCTAACCCTTCCGTTTCCCCGCAGCCACCCCCGCCCCAAACACCCCAAACATTTATCAAAACCCCAAAACTGCCTCAAATAAACCCTCCCCACGGCTAACCCCTCCGTTTCCCTGCAGCCACCCCAGCCCCAAACAATCTCCAAACCTCCCTCAAAACCCCAAAAACGCCCCAAAAACCCTCCCCACCGCTAACCCCTCTGTTTCAACCCCGTCCCGAACACCCCAGACTCCCCTCAAAACCCCAAAACGCCCCAAAAAAACTCCCCACCGCTAACCCCTCCGTTTCCCCTCCAGCCAACGCCACCCCAAACGTCCATCAAACCCCCAAAACCCCAAAATAAATCCTCCATCACTAACGCCTCCGTTTCCCCGCAGCCACCCCCTCCGCAAACACCCCAAACACCCCAACCTCCCTCAAAACCCCAAAAATTCCTCAAAAAACCCTCTCCACCGTTAACCCCTCCGTTTCCCCGCAGCCACCCCCGCCCCAAAAAACTCCAAACACCCCTGAAAACCCCAAAAACCCCCCAAATAAATCCTCCCCACCTCTAACCCCTCCGTTTCCCCGCAGCCACCCCCGCCCCAAAAAAGTCCAAATATTTATCAACCCCCCCCAAAAAAACTTTCTACCACTAACCCCTCCATTTCCTCTCAGCCACCCCCTCCCCAAACACCCCAAAAACCCCAAAAAACCGGTCCCCATCACCAACCCCTCCGTTTCAACCCCGCCCCAAACACCCCAAACACTCCTCAAACCCCCAAAAAACTCCAAAAACCTCGCCATCATTAACCCCTCAGTTTCAACCCTGCCCCAAACATTTATCAAAACCCCAAAAACGCCCCAAAACCCTCCCCATCATTAACCCTTCCGTTTCCCCGCAGCCACCCCCTCCCCAAACACTCCCAAACGTTTATCAAAACCCCAAAAACCCCAAAAAACTCCTCACTGCTAACCCCTCCGTTTCCCCGCAGCCACCCTCACCCCAAACACCCCAAACCTCCCTCAGAACCCCAAAAACCCCCCAAAAACCCTCTCCACCACTAACCCCTCCGTTTCCCCTCCCTTTCAACCCCGCCCCAAAGACCCCAAACACTCTTCAAAACCCCAAAAACTCCCTAAAAACCTCCCCACCACTAACCCTCCGTTTCCCCGCAGCCACCCCCGCCCCAAACCTCCCTCAAAACCGCAAAAACGCCCCAAATAAACCCTCTCCATCACTAACCTCTCCGTTTCCCCACAGCCGCCCCGGCCCCAAACACCCCAAACCTCCATCTGAACCCCAAAACCACCCAAAAACCCTCCATCACTAACCCCTCCATTTCCCCTCGGCTACCCCCGCCCCAAACAACCCAAATATTTATCAAAAACCCAAAAATGCCCCCAAAAACCCTCTCCACCGCTAACCCCTCGGTTTCCCCGCAGCCCAGCCCGCCCCAAACACCCCAAACACCCCAAACCTCCATCAGAACCCCAAAAACTCCCCAAATAAATCCTCCACTGCTAACCCTTCCATTTCCCCGCAGCCACCCCCTCCCGAAACACCCCAAACACTCCTCAAAACCCCAAAAACGCCCCAAAAACCCTCCATGGTTAACCCCTCCGTTTCCCCGCAGCCACCCCCGCCCCAAACACCCCAAACACTCCTCAAAACCCCAAAAACGCCCCAAAAACCCTCCCCACCGCTAACCCCTCCGTTTCCCCGCAGCCACCCCCGCCCCCAAAAAATCCAAATATTTATCAACCCCCCCCAAAAAAAGACTCTCCACCCCTAACCCCTCCGTTTCCCCGCAGCCACCCCTGCCCCAAACACCCCTCAAAACCCCAAAAACGCCCCAAAAACCCTCTCCACCCCTAACCCCTCCGTTTCCCCGCAGCCACCCCCTCCCGAAACACCCCAAACACTCCTCAAAACCCCAAAAACGCCCCAAAACCTCTCCATGGTTAACCCCTCCG
This sequence comes from Acanthiza pusilla, assembly GCA_036630365.1. NCBI lineage: Eukaryota > Metazoa > Chordata > Aves > Passeriformes > Acanthizidae > Acanthiza > Acanthiza pusilla. The sequence goes on along the minus strand of JAXCHO010000107.1, from coordinate 1,681,706 downwards.
TTTCCCCGCAGCCACCCCCGCCCCCAAAAAATCCAAATATTTATCAACCCCCCCAAAAAAAACTCTCCACCGCTAACCCTCGGTTTCCCCACAGCCACCCCCGCCCCAAACACCCCTCAAAACCCCAAAAACGCCCCAAAAACCCCTCCATGGTTAACCCCTCCGTTTCCCCACAGCCACCCCAGCCCCAAACACTCCTCAAAACCCCAAAAACGCCCCAAAAAGCCTCTCCACCCCTAACCTCTCCGTTTCCCCGCAGCCACCCCCTCCCGAAACACCCCAAACATTTATCAAAACCCCAAAAACGCCCCAAAACCCCTCCATGGTTAACCCCTCCGTTTCCTCGCAGCCACCCCCTCCCGAAACACCCCAAACACTCCTCAAAACCCCAAAAACGCCCCCAAAACCCCTCCATGGTTAACCCCTCCGTTTCCCCACAGCCACCCCCGCCGCCAGCTGGCTCCACGCGCGCTCGTCGCGCAAGAAGCGCTGTCCCTACACCAAGTACCAAACGCTGGAGCTGGAGAAGGAGTTCCTCTTCAACATGTACCTGACGCGGGACCGGCGGCACGAGGTGGCTCGGCTGCTCAACCTGAGCGAGAGACAGGTCAAAATCTGGTTCCAGAACCGCCGCATGAAGATGAAGAAGATGAACAAGGAGCAGGGCAAGGAGTGAGGAAGGCGAGAAAAGAGGGGGCGGCAAAGCCCTGAGCCGAATTTCGATTTCCTCTCCGGACCGCCACCCAAAAAACCTCGGGGAGAGTCCCTTCAGTGTCCCCAAAAAACCTGGGGAGTGTCCTTTCCGTGTCCCCAAAAACCTCGGGGAGTGTCCCTTCAGTGTGCCCCAAAAACCTTCCCTGCGTTCCATCTCAGCTTTTGCATGTGAGGTGTTTTCGCTTTTTAGCCTTTTTTAATTTTTAAAAAATCTCTTTCCTTAGAGGCTTAGCCCAAAGCGCTGCTCCTTTTTTGGGGTTTGTTGTTCTTTCCTTCTTCCCTTTCCCCTCCTTTTTATCCTTTTTTTGTTTTTCTCTTCTCCCCGCGGTGTAACACAGCACGAACTCCTGCCGGAGCATCTTGATTTTTGTTTTTTCCCCCTTTTTTCTCTTTTTCCCCTTTTTTTCTCTTTTTTCCCCTTTTTTTCTCTTTTTTCCCCTTTTTTCTTTGTTTCCCCCTCTTTTCCTTGTTTCTTCCCCCCCCTTTTGTTTGTATTTCCCCCTTTTTTTTTGTTTTTCCCCCCTTTTTCCCCTTCTTCTCCCCGCAGTATAACACAGCACAGACTCCTGCCGGAGCACCTTTATTTTTATTTTTCCCCCCTTTTTTTGCAATTTCCCACCCTTTTTATTGTTTTTTTCCCTTTCTTTTTTTCGTTTTTTCCCCTTATTTCCCCCCCGGAAAATCCAACACAAAAGCCACCACCGACAAACCTCACCGAATTTTTTTTTTTTTTCTTCTCCACGCAAGGACAAAGACCCCCCCCGACCACCACCGCGACCACCCCGCGCTCTTTCCGCCGCCCCCCGCGCTCGGGAGCGGCCGAGGCCGCGGACGATTCCAACAAATTCCCGCACGAGGCTCGCGTTTAATTGCGCCCCACAAATCATCCCCAACTCGCCAACTCCAGCCCGCGGTGGCCACGCCGTGACGGCCCCGAGCCCAACTCGGGGGTCCCCGCCCCCTTTTTGTCCTTTTTTTTTTTCCTCCGCCCCGCGGTTATTTCACTTTTTTTTGGAGCTCGGAAATTCCGATTTTGGCAGGAAAAAAGAAGTTTCTCGGGGGTTCTCCTCGATTTGGGATTTTTGTGCTGTGGGCGCCGGGAAGGGGAGAAAAGAGAGGGGGGAGAGTGGGGGGCACTCCCCGAGTTGTAAATTATTTAGGAGAGAAAAAAAAAAAAATTTAAAAAATTGGGGTGGAAGAACCCCCACCGCCAACTTCTCCCTAACTTTTTAGAGAAGAATGGGATTTTCTAGTTTGAAAGCAAAAAGAAAAAAAAACAAAAAATGGAAAAAAGAAACAAAACAAAAAAAAAAAACTACCTTAGTGGAGCTTTCAGGGAGGGGCAGGTTGTGTTCTTAGCGCTCTTAGATATTTATAATTTATTGTGGATTGACTTTTCCTGGAGCTGCTGCGGAGATAAAGCGCCAAGCCCGGCCCGGCTTTTTTTATTTTAATTCCTCCCCCATCCCGCTCGCTTTTTAATACTTGAATCTCGCCGGGCTCGGCCTTTTTTTGGGATTTTAATTTGGGTGTTTTTTTTTTTCCTTTCCCGGAGCGTTTTCACCCCAAAAAAAAAATCCCAAATTTGGACCCGGCCGGGCTCGGAGCGGATCCGAGGTTTCTCCACCGGGGTCTCTTTATCTCTGTAAGAATTAACTTTGTTTGGGGAGGGAGGGAGGGGAAGGGAGGGCAGGGAGGGTCGGGGGGGTTTAGTTCGAGTCCGTGGTGGGTGAAGTTGTGAAATTGTGTTTTTTCGTGCTCGTGTTTCTGTGAGTGTTGGAGCTCTTTTTTTTTTCCTGTCTCGGCCGCGGTTATTTTTTGGGTTATTTTTCATTTTTTTAACAGAGTTCTCGCAGTTGGGAGTGGCTGGAAAAAAAAAAAAAACCAAACCAAAAAAACCCCAACAGAACAAAACAACAAAAAAAAATCGAAATAAACCTCTCCGGCTCGCTCCGTGCGCGGAATTTTTGATATTTGGCTTTCGAGGAACAGGCGAGGGCAGCGTGGCTCGTTTGGATGGGGAGAGGGGGAGAAAAAAAACAGAAAAAACCAAATTTTTTCTGCAGTTTATCTCGAGGAACCAGCGCGGATCTGTTTACAGAAGCGACTCCGCTTTTATCAGAGGCTGCTCTGGGACCGAGCGATAGCGCAGATCTGCAGATTTGCGTTTTTGGAAAGTGTTCCTGCGTTTGTTTCTTTTTTTTAAAATTTTTTTTCCAATTTTTTTTTTATATTTTCCTCCCCCCTCCCTCCGCGATCCAGAGATAAGACCCTCGGAGCTGCGCTGAAATTTCCACAGCTTCAAATCCTCTCAAAAGAGGTTTTTTTCTTTAAAAAAAAAAAAAAAAATTATCTCCCCCCACCCTCGACCAGAAACTCGAGCTGAAGGGTTTAAGGCCATTCCTCAGAAAGTTGTTTTGGGGTTTTTTTGGTTTTTTTTTTTTTTCAATGCCCGGATTTTCTCATGGAAAACTTTCCATCCTAAGTAGCTTCCAGATTTAACCCTTCTGCTGCCAGACGGAGCTCAGCGCCACCAAACTTCGCTCCGTGGTTAAAAACCGCATTTTTTATTTAAAAAAAGCTTTTTTTTTTTTATTTTTTGGAGATGTTTCGAGCAGCAGAACCGTTCCTCTGAACGCCGATTTATTTTTTAAAACGCGATTAAAATTTTATTTTAAAGTGGGCGGAAAATGCTGTTTGAGCCGCGGCAGAATTTTCCAGTTCGGTTTGATTGAGATATTCCTCAAGCCGAGCACGGATTTGCCAAAATCCTCATTATTTTCATTTCCAGGAGCTTTTCCCCGCGAGTTCGCGACCCATCGGCCACGAGGATTTAGAAAAAGAAAATTTTTTTTTTTTTTCTCACTTTCCTTAGAGTTGTGGTAAAGAGCAGATATTTTTCAGATGACGCTATAAGGTTGTTTTAAAATAGAATTTAAGACGTTAGCTGATTTTTATTAGGAAATGAGCTTACTTATTAAAAAAAAACCAAACAAACAAACAAAAAAAAAAAGTTGGGAAAAAAAATTGTCTTCTGTAGCATCGGCCCGGATGTATTTTCCAGAGATGTTTTAATAATGCTCCAGAATAAAAATCGATTTTAGAACAACAATCGTTGTGTTCTACTCTTTCACCCCCAAATCCCAAAATATTTCGGAATATTGCATTTTCCTTCTCGTTGCGAGCATCGTTTTGGGTTAAAAAAAAAATAAATAAACCCAGAGGAAGTGGAAATAATTTAAAATAATTCCACCTTGGAGCAGCAAGTGTTTGCCGGGTCCTGCCCAAACTTTCTGCACGTCTGATTTTTGATTATTATTTCTATTTTTGATTATTATTTTTATTTTCGATTCCGAAATCGGCAGTCGCAGATCTCCGGTTGCGTTTCGCGTTTATTTCTCATTTTCGGAGGTTTCACCTCAGCCTTAGGGGAAAGGATTTGCTTTCTTCGCCTTTTTTTCGCTTTTTTTCCCCTCAGGCCTGAGGAAAACTTGGCCTGAGGAGGAAAAAAAAATCTAAAAAAACAGAAATCAGAAACCCAAAACAAACAGAGGGAAACTCCACCTTGGCGTCACCTCGGACCTGACACGCGGCTCCTTTTTCCTTCAGTTCCCTCTCTGGAAATTTTATTCCTCGTGAAGAAAGGCGAGTGACTGGAAAGTGTTTTTATCTCTGTATTTAAAGATTTTTAAAAATTTTAAAACAAAACAAACAAACAAATAGAAAAAAAAAAAAAAATCCCCGGGACCTGCTCAGCCCCCCAGGAAACACAGGTAGCGAGAAATAAAACCCAAAAATCTCTTTCCCACTAATTTTTAACATAATGGGCCGCTCCAAAGGGCAATATTTCACTTCTTAAGGGGAAAAAAAAAAAAAGAAAAAAAAAATCCTTTCTTTGGGGCAGCTCTGAAAAGAAAACAAAAGGAGGAGAAGGAAGAATTTTTGGGGCTTGCTGAGGGAAGAGAGAGAAAGGGAAGGAACTTGTCATAAAGAAAGGAAAATTCAGTGCGGCGCTGCAATAAAAGAATATGACCGCTATAAAACTTTATTGCGTATAAATTTCTGAAGGTTAAGGAACTAAGCGGCTGTAAAGGAAACAGTGCAAGAAAACTTTCAGGAACTCCTAAATTACTCCAACGACTTGGGAATGTGGGGAAACCCAGCGCCGTTCTGCTTTCTGCTTCGCTCACGGAGTTCCTCTCCTTTTCTTTTCTTTTTCTCTTTTTTTTTTTTTTTTTCCTAAGGGAGGGGGCAGCTCCAAAAAAAAAAAAAAAAAGAAAAGAGAGAAAGTGGGGAGGGACTTTTGTTAATTTATTCTTCTCTCGCAGATGCCGTGAAAATCCAGCGCTCTGGATGATTCCCTTTGTTCTTTTGTTTGTTTGTTTGTTTGTTTGTTATTTTATTTTGTTTCCTTATGCTTTTTTTTTTTCTTTTTTGCTTTTTCCCCCTTTTTTTTTTTTTTTTCTTTCAAGCAATGCCCGGAATTCCCAAGCCTTGCAAACAAACAAACGAAAACCAAAACACAAAACACAAAACAAGGCACAGAGGGCAGCCCCAGCCCTCCGAGCCCTGGCGAGACGTCTGGCCTGGGGAAGCTCTTGATGCCTCTCCAGCCTTTCCTCGGCAGCAGAAAGCGCAATTGTTCCTTCTCGCAATTTGAAACAATAGCGCGTTTCACTTCTCTCTTTTATTGCATTTCGCGCGGGGGAGAAGGAGCAAAAAAAAAAAAAAAAATTAATTCGCATTTCTCCTCCTCTTCCTCTCCCTCACCTCCTTTTATTCATTTAATTTTTTTTTTTTTTCTGTTTTATGAGGAGCGGGACCTTTTATTTGGATGGTTTTTTTGTTTTTTTTTTAAAATTATTTTTCCCTTTCCCCGGGAATTCTCGCGCTGCAGTTCCGCGCGCGGCCGCGAGGTGGAGCCCTTGCTCCACGCTAGAGGCGCTGGCTCCGCGCGCGCCCGCGGGGGCTCCGCGCGCGCACCTTGATTTCATCCCCGCCGCCCCCCGCGCATAAAATATTGGGTTAATTATAGCGATTTGGCCGATTTTATAGCTTACATCTATTTTTTCTTTCTTTTTTTTTTTTTTTTTACGGAGGGTAAATTATGGATAGGAAAAAAAAAAGAAAAAAGCAACAACAACGCGGCGGTAGAGATGCGGTGAGAGGTGGGGCGCGCATCTCTTGGAAACGCTCGTTTGCAGGGGGATTAAAAAAAAATAAAAATAAAAATTAAAAGGGTTTTATCTTCTCTAGATAGATAATTATCCCAAACCGCGCAGATTTACGTTGGTGGGGCTGGGAAAAAAAAAAAGAAAAAGAGAGAGAGAGTGGCTCAAAGATTTGGGGATATATTTTTTCCTCTCGGCCGTTAGGATGATCTGCGCTTCCCCGGCTCGATATTTTATATGTTTTATAATCCAGGCAGCCACGGCGGGAGAAAAAAAAAAATAAACCAACAACCCGAGCGTGGCGCGGAACGAGAGCTTTTGTTTTTTCAGAAGTTAAAAGCACTCATTTCTGGTTATGGCCTCTCCATCTTTGGGATGCTCTGCGCTTTGAATTCTTCGCTTAAGAAAGAAATTTTAAACGCCACAAATGAGTAAATTAACCCAAAATGCGGCGGTTTGGGCTGAGCATAAATACAGCGTTAATGGCAACTTTGAACTCCGCGAGTTCACTTTTATTTCGGCCTTGGGTTCCTCAAAATTACGAGACAAAAATCATTCAGATGTGGGAATTCTTCAGCTGCAAACGGCGCAGGAAAGGGGTGGCGGCAATAATTTCAAGATGGGTTTTCTTTCGCGTTTCAAATTGTCCAAATAAAGATTTTTTTGGGGTTTTTTTTACTGACTGAATGTCCCTCCGAAGTTCCACCAGAAACCGCTCCCGCTCGTCCCAAAATCAGCGTTTTGGGGTGAGGATGGAGCCATTCAGAGCCACCCGACAGGGTGGGAAATATGATTTTGAAACTTTCGGCATCCCGAGACTCCGTTTGAGCGCCGTCAAATGAAATACGAGCGCGAGCAGAAATAAATGGGCGAAATGAAGAAAAATCTCGCCCTCGCGCATTTGGCGAAAGGCAGAGAGAGGAGAAAACTTGAGCTTTACCTCAGGAAAGGATTTGAGGATCTTTAATTCTTTTTAAAATTTTTTTTTCCTTATGAATTCCTAATAAATCTCTCCTCCGCTGGGTATTTATAAATTATCCCTCTCCGACACCCAACCCCACGCGCTCGCGCCCGGCCCCGCTCGCTTTTGCTCGGAATGGAAACATTTTGCTTTCATCGCGAGCCCGAGTACAGTGCGGGGATGATTTAGGGTCGGCCATTGATTTCGGGGGCATTGCGGAGCTAGCGGCGCATCACGGCCATAAAAATTCTCCCGCACTTGATAAAAATGGGAACTTCCAGAGGCAACTTCTGCTCCCGCCTTTCCCCGGGAATAGGAATTCCTGCTCTTTTTCCCCTTCTCTCCCAACTTCGGGAGGCTGTAAATACACACAGAGAAGGAGAAACTTCTTTTCTAAAATCGCTTTACTCGATTTCTTTTTTTTTTAAATTTTTTTTTGTTTTTTTTTTAAATTCGGTGAATATTCCAGCATCCCCCACGCCAGGCTGCGAAGCTCTATTTACTTCTGTGCACCATTTTTCCGCGGTTTTTATGTGGCGAGATGAGGCACGAATCTGTTCAATCGACAATAAAAGTGTGGAGAGAGAGAGAAAAAAAATAAAATGTTAACTTGTCTTTAAAGGGGGGGGGAAAAACCTTAATTATGCCGCTGCAAGTACTCCAACAACAATAATTACTCGAAAAGGCTCTTAGACTCGCCTGAAATTATCCCTCCACCAAATAAAGGAAACGTATTTACTTAAATTATTTCTCTAAGGATGGGTTTAAAGTTTTATTCCGTTGCTATCTCTGGTTTGGTTTTTTTTTTTCTGCTTTCTCTTCCTTTTCGCCTTTCCTCGTGCCCTGCCTGTTCCCACTGACAATTTTAATGTGTGGGGGGCATTTTTTGGTTTTTTTTCTCCTTTTTAAACCGAAATATTTCAACTTTTTCCCCTCTTTTCCGTGCGGCGGAGGTTGAAAATCGTCCCTCAGCCACGAACAGAACCCTAAATTCACCTTTTGGTGATGGGGAAACAGCAGAACGGCAAGGGAGGGAGGGAAAAAAATGAAAATTGAGGTCGGGAAGAGCGATTTGAAGCCCGAGCGAAGGCTGGGCAATACATCTGGAATTGCGAGGGGCTTTTGGAGGGGCGCCGCGGGGCTGGGCCGGCGGTGGGGCCGGGAGGGCTGGGGCTGTTATGAACCGCGGAACGTCTCGGCGATATTCTGCTGAGTGCGAGAAATGAATTTCAGAATCTACCCCCTGTGTGTTCCGGCGCAGGAAAATTGCAGCGCTGGCATGCGAGGGGCAAGTTGGGCTGCGCTGTTGCCAATAAAAGTGCGAAAAAAATATCTTTTTTTTTCCTCTCCTCCATCACTCTCTCTTCCCCCCCTGGTTTTTTTTTTTTTTTTTTCTCCTGGCGGGGGAAAAAGACAAAAAAATTAGGTGAATAAATAAATGAAAAAGTGGAAGTTGTGGAGGTTGGGGGTGAAGAAAAAAAAAATTAGGTGAATAAATAAATGAAAAAGTGGAAGTTGTGGAGGTTGGGGGTGAAGAATAAAAAATTAGGTGAATAAATAAATGAAAAAGTGGAAGTTGTGGAGGTTGGGGGCGAAGGTTTTCCTCAGGAGGGGATGAGGGAATTGGAGACTTTTCGTTCCCAACGAACCTCGAGCGCATCCCGAGCGAGTCCTCGGCGCGGGAGGAGGAGGAGGAGGAGGGCAGAGCCGCAAAAAAGTCGATGTTATATATGAAAAACTATAATCATTTTAATTCAATATTGACACCTCCGCGAGCGCGGACGGCTCCAATCGAAAGCGCTGCTTTATGGCGGCGGAGGAGAGGACTCATAAAAGCTTTAATGCCGCGCGGTATAAACAACAACAACATCCTCGGCTTTATGGCGTTTTATAGTTTGTTAAACAGTTTACGGCCTTTTTTGGGGCTATTACAAACGCAATTCCCTTCATGCGATAGTTAAACCTTTATCAATAATAAGGAAATTGATCATTAAAATGTTAAATATGACTACCTCGTTTGTTTTAAAATATGTTTAGGGGAAGAAGCTGTATGATTTGATAACTTGTATTAAAATACCAATTACATTTATAGGACCTTTTAAAACTGGTAGCAATTAAATCGTGTTCTTTTACAGTTTTCCAAAGCGACCCTGACATTTAAAAAGGCTAAAACTGCCTCGTTAAAATTTTGAAATTAACGACGGCGAGCGCTTCTCTTTAATTTTCCAACACTCCCCAAAAATCAATCTTTGGGGTGGTCTGGGTGCGTGATTTGTCGCGAGGCGAGCGATACCTCATTAATGGAGGTAGTTAAACATATTTAATCCGTATATTCACCCCACCTCCTTCTCCCTTCCCCTCTCCCTCCCTCCCTCCCTCTCCCTCGCTCGCTCCCTCTCCCTCGCTCGCTCCCCCTCGCTCGCTTTTCCTTCTTTATTCTCTCACACTCTTCCTTTCACAATCATGCGGTGCAGAGTCCGTGTGGAGTAAGGAGAAGCCAATAGGATGAGGTTTCGGTAATAGATGCAAATGATCATGAAAAGACACTGCAAAATATGAAACAACTCATTTGCGCCGAAGTAAATCACTGAAAACTGTTTATGAACTGGCATCTCTTCTTGGAAATGTAAAGCGAGAACTCTTTAAGTGGCGATTCTTTTTTTTTTTTTTTTTTTTTTTTTTTTTTTAAGGGGTGGGGGGGGAGGAAAGAATTCAATATCATGCAGGCTTAGAGTTTTGATTATATCCTCCTTTTATATTCCTGGAAATCACAAACTGCCGTTGCTTAGCATCATCTCAGCGCTTTCCTTTTTTTCGCTAATAGATTCCCGCGGTCTGGTTTTTCGCTCGGCTTTTTTTTTTTTTTTTTTTTTTTTTTTTTAAATAATTTTTTTTTAAATTTTTTTTTTTTTTCCTTCCTTCCTCGCGCGGAAACCCTCTCCTCCAAAAAAATTTAAAAAAAAAAAAAAAAAAAAAAAATGAGCTCCTATTTCGTCAACTCACTCTTCTCCAAATACAAAACCGGCGACTCCCTTCGCCCCAACTACTACGACTGTGGCTTCGCTCAGGATCTCGGCGGCAGACCCACCGTGGTGTACGGCCCCAGCGCGGGGGGCACCTTCCAGCACCCTCCCCAAATCCAGGAGTTCTACCACGGAGCGTCGTCACTCTCCAGCTCCCCTTACCAACAGAATCCCTGCGCCGTGGCTTGCCATGGCGACCCCGGCAACTTCTACGGCTACGAGCCCTTGCAGAGGCAGAGCCTCTTCGGCGCGCAGGAGTCGGACTTGGTGCAGTACACGGACTGCAAGCTCGCCGCCGGCGGCCTCGGCGAGGAGGCGGAGAGCTCGGAGCAGAGCCCTTCTCCCACCCAGCTTTTCCCCTGGATGCGACCGCAAGGTGAGGCGAAATGGGCGAGGACGCGGAGGAGGAATTTCCTGAGCCCCCATAAAGTAGCCCCCCCAGCCCCCCGCCTCTCTCCCGGCCCTGCTTGGCTTTTTTTTTTTTTTTTTCTTTTTTTTTTTTCTTTTTTGGGCTTTTCTTTCTGCCCCCTCTTTGCTCGCTTTCTTTCTCTCGCTGCCTTTTTTCTTCTTCTTTTTCCCCTCGGTGACTGTATTTTACTGCTTTATGGGGGTAAACTTTTGCACTTGTAAATTGCTTTATAGTTTAATTACCCTGAAGGAGAAGCTTTTCTTCTGGGGGCTGAGCGAGCCGGGGCTTTCTGTGCGAGGAAGCGCCCTTAAAGTTTATGGCACTTTTATAGCCTCAAAAAGACCCTTCATTTTTGTTCTCCGCTCGCTCCGGGCTCTCGCCAGCGCCGCCGCTTCTCCCCGGGCTGCGGATTTTCATTTATTTTCATTTTTGGGGGGGTTTGGGGAGGGTTTTGGGGTCTGTTTTTGTGCCGGGGGTGAGGAAGTGCAGCTCCAGCCGCGGCCGTGGGGCGACCCCCACTCCTCCTCCCCTCCTGCCACCATCGCCCCTTTCCTTTAGACCCATCCACCCTTCCACAATCTCCTTTTCCTCACCCCTCTCAGTTTTTTTTTCACTCCCGGAGCGTGCGGGAGGCTCTCCCCGAGCCTGGTTTATGTTTCTCTCAACCTCCTTCTCTTTTTTTTTTTTTTTTTCCACCCCCTCCTTGTCTCCCACCCCAACCTTTGCCATCCCCCAGCAGCCGCCGGACGCAGGAGGGGGAGGCAGACCTACAGCCGCTACCAGACGCTGGAACTGGAGAAGGAATTTCTATTTAATCCCTACCTGACCCGCAAGCGGAGGATCGAGGTCTCGCACGCCCTGGGATTGACAGAGAGGCAGGTCAAAATCTGGTTCCAGAACAGGAGGATGAAATGGAAAAAGGAGAACAACAAAGACAAGTTTCCCAGCAGCAAATGCGAGCAGGAGGAACTGGAAAAACAGAAAATGGAAAGGGCCCAGGAGGCGGACGAGGAAGGGGAAGCACAGAAGGCGGACAAGAAATAAAAAGGGATTTTTTTTTTTTTTTTTTTTTTTTTTGAGGACTGAAAGGCGAGCGCTGCTGGGGTGGAAGAGCCCCCGAGCCCCACGTTAATGGCAGTTCGTGTAAGGGAGGGGTCGCGGCGGCGGCGGCGGTGGGGTGGGGGAAAAACAATGCCTAGAAAAGAGAAAGGAAAAACAAAACAACAACAACAAAAAAAAAACCCTTTTATTGCTGTAAAACAATATAGCTGTGAGCACCACTTTCCTGATGATCCTTTGATACAATGAGCAGAAGGCAGAAGGGACCGGGAGCTCTCTGCTGCCTTTTGCCAGTTATTAACTAGCGGTAGTGTAACGCAATAGCTTATGTAAAACATGACTGTGAAATTCTCTCTCTCTCGCTCTGTCTTTCTCTCTGTCTCTCTCTTCTTTCCGGGGCGGTGGGAGGGGGGTTCGGGTGGGTTGGTTAACATAGCTTTCAGCGCTAGAGGAGTTACGTGATATTATTATTATTATTATTATTATTATTACATTCGTGCACTTTTTTTTTTTTTTTATTTTGTTCGGTTCGGTTCGGTTGGTTATTTCCCGATTTTTAATTTTTTTTTCGGTGTTTTTTTGTTGTGGTTTATCTGTGTGTGTACTGGAGGTAGCTATCGAGACAAGCATCCCAACAACATGAAACTGCCTATTTATGCTGTAGTTATCTCTCTCTTTCTCTCTCTCTCTCTTCACTTTCCCTCCTGTTCTTCGACTTGGTTCTGTTTTGTTTTCTTTTTTTTTTTTTTTTTTTACTTTTTTCTCCTTTTTTCCTTCCAATTTTTCAATGTCTCTTCAAAAAAAAAAAAAAAAAAAAGAGAAAAAAAGTGAAAAAATACAAGAAAAAAAAAGCAGCGTTTTTATCTCCTTTAGTTAGCATGCGCACAGTGAAGCAAGTTGTAAAGTGATCTTTAGGTTAACTGTGAAAAAGAATGTATACTGTATACGTGAATTACTTTATTGGGGAACTAATGCTATATTTTGTTGTTCTTTCATCACTTTGTTCTATTGTCTAAACCTGGAAGCGGCGGAAGAAAGTTACAATAAAGTTTACAAGCGAGAATGCCGTGACATCATCCTTTCCCCCCCGCTCCGCTTCCTCCAGGACCACTCCGATAGAAAGGAAATAAAAGTCAATTGTGGCCCAGGGGCCACCAAAGCCCTCCCTGGCCCGCGGGGCTGCAGGGCCGGGCAGGGGAAGGGGCTGGGCCTGGGGGGCTCCCAGATCGGGCAGGGGCTGGGGGCTGCAGGGCCGGGCAGGGGAAGGGGCTGGGGCTGGGGGTTGTAGGGCCGGGCTGGGGCTGGGGATGGGGCTGGGGGGCTCCCAGATCGGGCAGGGGAAGGGGTTGGGGGTCTGCAGGGCCGGGCAGGGGAAGGGGCTGGGCCGGGGGGCTTCCAGATCGGGCAGGGGCTGGGGGTTGCAGGGCCGGGCTGGGGCTGGGGATGGGCCTGGGGGGCTCCTGGACCGAGCAGGGGAAGGGGTTGGGGGTCTGCAGGGCCGGGCAGGGGCTGGGGCTGGGTCTGGGTCTGGGGGGCTCCCAGATCGGGCAGGGGCTGGGGGCTGCAGGGCCGGGCTGGGGATGGGGATGGGCTTGGGGGGCTCCCAGATCGGGCAGGGGGTGGGGCTGGGGTTGGGGGTTCCTGGACCAAGCAGGGGAAGGGTCTGGGGATGGGCCTGGGGGGCTCCAGGACCAGGCAGGAGAAGGGGCTGGGGGTCTGCAGGACCGGGCAGGGGCTGGGGCTGGGGGCTCCGGGACCGGGCAGGGGAAGGGGCTGGGGCTGGGGGTCTGCAGAACTGGGCAGGATCCCGGGGTCTCCAGGGCCGGGCAGGGACAGGGCCTAGGCCGGGGGGGTTGCCGGACCGGGCAGGGGAAGGGGCTGGGGCTGGGGGGCTGCAGGGTCGGGCACGGGCTGGTGGCTCCAGGACCGGGTTGGGGCTGGGGGCTCCTGGACCGGGCAGGGACAAGGGCTGGCCTGGGTCTAGGGGGCTCTCGGATCGGGCAGGGGCTGGGGGCTGCAGGAACCAGCAGGGGAACGGGCAGGGGTCGGGCAGAGGCTGAGGGGCTCCAGGGCCGTGTTGGGGCTGGGGGTCTGCAGGGCCGGGCAGGGACAGACTCTGAGTCCGGGGGGCTCCAGAGCAGGGCAGGGACAGAATCTGAACCTGGACAGGGACAGGGTCTGAGTCCGGGGGGCTCCAGGGCCGGGCAGGAGCAGAGTCTGGGCCCGGGGGGCTGCAGGGCTGGGCAGGGGCAGGCTCTGGGGGTCTGGGCCCGGGGGGCTGCAGGGCTGGGCAGGGGCAGGGTCTGGGGGTCTGGGCCGGGGGGCTGCAGGGCTGGGCAGGGGCAGGCTCTGGGGCCGGGCAGGGGTAGAGGCTGGGTTGTTCCTGGGCCGGGCAGGGTCCGGGGGCTGCAGGGGCAGGCAGGGCCAGGCTCTGGGGCCGGACAGGGGCAGGGTCTGGGGCCGGGGGCCTCCCGAGCAGGGACAGGGTCTGGACCTGGGCAGGGACAGCGTCTGGGGCCAGGCAGGGGCAGCTCTGGCCCGGGGGGCTCCCGAGCAGGGCAGGGGCAGGGTCTGGGGGTCTGGGCCCGGGCAGGGCCAGGGTCTGGGGCCGGACAGGGACAGGTCTGGGGGTCTGGGCCCGGGCAGGGACAGAGTCTGGGGCCGGACAGGGCCAGGGTCTGGGGGTCTGGGCCCGGGGGCTGCTCCGTGGGCCGGGGCAGTGCGATGGCTCTGCTGTTGTTCTCCCGTCTCGCTGACAGCTCGGGACGCAGCGCGGAAATCCTCGCTCAAGGTAACATTTCTCAGCTTTTCCCTGCATTTGCCTTTCTCTTTCCTCTTTTTTCCCCCCGTCCGTCCCCTGCTCGCCCTGCCCGCGGCTCGGGGCGCCCCCGGCCTGCCCTGACTGTGAGAATCACATTGTGAGGAGCGCAGCTGAGCCGAGCCGAGCCGAGCCGAGCCGAGCCGCTCCTTCCCTCCCGAGCTGCCCTGCCACGGCCGGGGAGGAGCGCGGGGATGCTCATAACCTTGGGGAAGGAGAACCAGCGCCGGCCCCGCGCTCAATCCACCATTGTCTGCTTTTCCTGCCGCGCACACTGCGCTTTCTTTCCAAATCCGCCACCCCCCCTTAGAAAAAAAACCAAAAAACACAAAACAACAACAAAAAAAAAACAAATGGAGGCAGATCTTTCTTTTTTTTTTTTTTTTTTTTTTTTTTTTTTTTTTTTTTTGACGGTTTCTGTGCTTCTCCAGCAGAAAGGAGAATCAGCCAGCTGGGGAGGTTTTGACTTGTGGCTGTAATTGAGCCCCGCAGAAGCGCTGACACGCGAAACAAGGGATCCGTGCGCGCTCTTTATTTCTCGCGACGAGAAAAGCAAATGCCAGCTCGATCCGCGCCTCGGAGCCTGTGGCAGTGGAATAAATTAAATATAGAGCTCAATGGCATTGGGGGGTGAGGAAAAAAAGGAGCCTGGAAGTATTGGGTATCAATGAGACATTTGTCTTTTTTTTTTTCTTTTTTTTGGGGTGGGGGGTGAGGAGGGGGCGAGGGTCGGGGGGGAGGGGAGGGAATTATGGAGAAAAAGTATCTCGGAGCCGAGGAAATGGTGCGAAGGAGGGAATTTTAGACGGGATCAATAAAGGGATAAATAGAGCCTCCCTTGCCTTTCCTCCAGCAGAGAGAGCCTCGCTGGTTTATCAACAACGTGCTCGCGCCCCCCTCCCCCTTTTTTTTATTTATTTTTAATTTTTTTATTTCCCCATTCCCCTCCTTTTCTCCCTCTCTCCCTAAGCTGAAAACTGATTACAGGTTGCTTATCGACTCCGGCACGATTTCACCCCTTCCAGCAGAGATCGCGCAGGGTTTTTTATATCGCATCAATTATTTATCATATTTTATAAATCCAGCCGCACAGTCCCGTGCCCCCGAGGAGGGGGCGGGCGGCGATTGGCGCCGGCGCGGCCACGTGCCCGCGCGTCACCGGGGCCGGCAGGAGAAAAAAAACCTCCTTTTTGGTGTAAATCTGGACTCTAATTCCGTAATATATCACGGTACCTCGTAAAACCGACACTAAAACGTCCCGACCTACAAATCACCCGGCCAAATTATGAGTTCATTGTATTATGCGAATGCTTTATTTTCTAAATATCAAGCCGCAAGTTCGGTTTTCCCATCCGGAGTCTTCCCCGAGCAAACTTCTTGCGCTTTCGCCTCCAACGCGCAGCGAGCGAGCTATGGGGCCGGATCCACGCCTCCCTTCGCCGCCTCCATGCCCGGGATTTATTCCAGCGGCGGCTCCGTGCACCCCCAGCCCCCCGGGATGTACCCCTCGGGCTACGGCCTGGAGCCGGGCTCGTTCAACATGCACTGTGCCCCTTTCGAGCAGAGCCTGGCCGTGATGTGCCCCGGGGACAAGCAGGGCTGCGGCAAGGGCGACCAGAGGGACGGCGAGCTGCAGGGCGACAGCAACTTGCGCATCTACCCCTGGATGAGGAGCACAGGTAAGGCGAGGGGAGAGCCCCCGGGGCTGCGGGAGGAGGGGGAGGAGGAGGGGAGGGGGCTCGGGGGGGTGGGGGCGGTGTGAGTTATGCGCGGGGGGTGGCGGAGAGGGATTGTCCCCAACTGCTTTGGTGACGTTTCGAGGAAAACGCGGCCTCGGGAGGGAGAGGGGCGAGGCGCACACCGCGCCCCACTCTGAGCCCCCCACCCAGCTCTGATCCCCCCAGGCTCGCCATCAAAACATCCTTTCGGCTTGAAATAATATCCATCGGTGCCCCCGGGCCGGGGCGGTTTGTGGCCGAGGGGACACTCGGAGCGGCTGGAAAAAAAAAAAGGGAGAGGGGCGAGCCACACACGGCCCCCCTCCGATCCCCCAGCCCCTCCGATCCCCCAGCCCCTCCGATCCCCCTGCCCCTCCAATCCCCCAGCCCCTCCAATCCCCCCAGCCCCTCCAATCCCCCAGCCCCTCCAATCCCCCAGCCCCTCCGATCCCCCCAGCCCCTCCAATCCCCCAGCCCCTCCGATCCCCCCAGCCCCTCCGATCCCCCCAGCCCCTCCAATCCCCCAGCCCCTCCGATCCCCCAGCCCCTCCGATCCCCCAGCCCCTCCGATCCCCCAACCCCTCCGATCCCCCAGCCCCTCCAATCCCCCAGCCCCTCCGATCCCCCCAGCCCCTCCGATCGCCCCAGCCTCGCCATCAAAACATCTTTTCTGATTTAAATCTCCATCGCTGCGGCCCGGGCTGGGGCGGTTTGTGTCCGAGGGGACACGCGGAGCGGCACAAACCACGGCCAGCCCCTCCTTGTCCCCCCGCGCTGCCCCCGAGCGAGGATTCGGAGGGAAATCGCGGGTGGGAGGTCCTCGGAGGGCTCGG